>OX401913.1:9668139-10878972 GCA_947859195.1 Drymonia ruficornis | reverse complement strand
CTAAACAAACACGTTTGCACTACAGGGGCCCTACCACCACCTCTTATAGCAGTTTTGTTTTAACGTTTCAGCGACTGTTTGTGCAATGAAGTTTCTTATTATCATGACAATAAGGTACGTCATTGCACAAAAAGTTGCTGAAACGTTAAAACGTTCATATAATTGAATCGCGATAAGAGGTCGTGGTAAGCCCCCAGGTAGCATATAACAATCGGAAGTAACCGTAGTTATACCTTAGTTTTCAATTGTCCAATATTATGAGTATATTGTGTTTGTTGTCTGTAAACTCAAGCTTCAGCAAAAAAGGTCAATTCACATCGACATGACAAGTCATCAGCCACAGCAATGAATTAAAAAACTTAAACTTTATCAAAATAAACATCATCGTTGCTTGACAATGAATTCACACCTTAAGGCTTACATGGTTGAATCGACTTGGACGGCTACGTGCTGAAAAATAATGTGTCGTGGACTATGTCAGGCCCATTCAGGAAAAAGGGAAAGGTTGGGGAAGGTCCTTACAGCCCGTGGTCTTGCTGGAGACGCCGTTGCGCTGTCCGGGAAACCTCCACTTCACGGTGACCTCTTGCGTTCGCTTCGAACTTTGCTTTTCATTGAAAAGGGTGGGCTAGCCCACGCTCACTTCTTTTTCTTAAGGCGGAAACCCACCGCGGCGCACGGAGAGGCCACGCACACGGGCCACGCCTCGCTATGCAAGAAAATGTCTGCATGACGTTATTTCGTGCGTAGCCTCTCCGTGCGCCGCGGGGGACACGATTGCATACTGTTTCTTGCAAAGCGAAGCTTGACCCACGTGCGTGGCCTCTCCGTGGGCAGCGGTGGGTTTCCGACTTTAAGTTTCAGCTATAAAGCCCGTCACATACATACGGAATTCCGAATCGGAATCCCGTTTCGAAATATCGAATTGGGGTTTCCAAACGCTATACGTCCATACATTTGGATGGATTTACTGCGTTCGGAATCCCCGATTCGATGTTTCGAAACGCAATTCCGTACGGAAAATTCGGTATGTATGTGGCGGGCTTAATACGCTATTTATCTTTTAATTATTATTTTTATATTGTTTTATTTTATAGTTCGATCGTTTTTGCAGTGAAAATAGATGTGTTTTTGTTTTTTCTCCGTTCGATTTTTCATACCGCGCAAACGGCCGGCATTTGTTTTATTGTCACTGGCCAGCATGCACAAAAAGATTGTATTGGTTTTTACCATGGACCAGTTATTAAGGGGACTGGCCCTAAGCAAATCGGCCGAGTGATCTGCCTAGTACTAACATCGACATAAAACGAAGCGAGTAGTTCAACTATTTACCGGTAAATAGTAAAATGAACATAAAAAAACAATGACCACGTTTTGTTTCATACAAATATCTAATAAGGGCACCTCTTTCTTTAGTCTTTACTCTGTGGTTTTTACTGACATTAACAGCTCGTTGAATCGTTTTCTTTATCTTGCAAACGAGGACTTCTGCCACGGGCTGGCGAATAGGAGGGGAAATGAGGAGGGATACTAGGAGAGTTAAGTCTGAACAATGGTATGTCTACTCCATCTAAGCCTTATTCTGCAATACCAGTATGATTATATTACCTCTGCGCGGTTGGGAGATCAGGCAGGATTTCATGCAAGTAGTTGCTTAAGTATTGAGTATAGATTAGAAATTAAGTAAGGATTAAGTGCTAATAATTAAAAGACAAATATGAAACAAAAATGCTTTCATTAAGATTTATTATAATCATTGTAATTTCAATAAAAAAATTAACTATAGTAAAACTACACATAAACATATACGTCACGACTTTTATCCCCATTCAAGGGTAGTCAGGTGCTTGAGTGGCCATACTCCACATTGTGGAGGTATGAAGTCAACTCAAAGCCCACGTTTCACCAGATAGTCAGAACTGAACGTGACAGGTGGTAAACCTTGTCGCCGTTTATACAGGAACTGACTATTACCTGATCCCGAGGGATAGTTAGGTTTCCTACACTAAAACTACTTTTTAAAGTAAAACTACTTTTTAAAGAATCCTGCGGAATGATTATGTACATTATGTACACTTACAATTTCATCATTGATCGTCTTCAATTTGGCTGTACATCATCTGCTATTGTGAGTGGAGCAATTCCAGTGTGTTTTAGGCCCTATTTTGCATTTCCGAGTGAATCTGAATTCTCCTATTGTTATTATAGTTCCTCCTCTTGAAGATGTTGAGTAGGCAACTGAAAACAAACATACATTTACACACATACATACATACATTTACACACAAACATATAAATTTACATACATTTTTATACACTTTAGAGTTTAAGTTAGCAAATACCAATCGAGTGATAGAGTCTACTACTCCACCAAGCCAACTAGGAGCTTGGATGGAATGTGGCTTCCCGCCCGTATACCGCCCGCACACCCGCCACCGCCTGCGGCTTCCCGCCCGCCACAACTCCCGCACACCGCCACCGCCTTGTCGTGCGGGTGACGTCACATTTGATAGGCTCCTAGTTGGCTTGGTGGATTAACAGCAGCGGCCCTGCGAAAACGAGCAGCACTGGTGAATGAATGGCGACGTTCCATCACTCAATCGGTCTTAATACGTTCAATACTCTTATCCCAAAGGAGTCTCACGCCCAAAATCAATAATGTATCTCGTATCCAAGATTAAAATCCATTTTGGTTTGCAGTATATGGTTTGATCGATATCCAACCCGCGTGCCAACGCGAATTCAATCTACGATTGGTTATTGGCAAGATTCACACAAAATTTAATTGTTTAAAATAACCTTGATAGCAAAAATGGGATCAGGATTGATAATTAATTTCGGGCGTTAATAGACAAGATTGATCAAAACCTAGTTATTAGACGTCATAGTTAACATTGAATAGGTATTGTTAAAAATAAAAAAAGAATTAATGCTGATATCGTTCTTTAATATAAATCATACATCAGATAAAATCTCCTCGTCTCCTGCTACTCCACCAAGCCAACTAGGCGCTTGGATGGAATGCGGCTTCCCCGCCCGCATACCCGCCACCGCCTGCAGCTTCCCCGCCCGCACACCGCCACCGCCTTCTTGTGCGGGTGACGTCACATCTGACAGGTACCTATATTAGCGGCACGTTATGGTGGCACTTTTGACATGTAGAGGGGGGAATAGGATGAACCTTATTGCAAAGGAATAAGATTCATTTTAGCATTCATTTTTTGACATTCCTAAGTTTTAAAACTGTCATTCTTATTCCGTTATAATAAGGTTCATTTTCTCCACCCTCTACATGTCAAAAGTGCCACCATAACGTGCCGCTAATATAGTTGGCTTGGTAGTAGTAGCTACAGTCATAGAGTGATTAGGTAAGTACAATGTCAGGCGGTGGATGATTATGTACATTATACTCCTTGACTATTTCATTTTCTATAGTCTGTAATTTAGCTAGACATCCCTTGTTATTGTGGGTGGCGCAATACCAGTTTGTTTTATACCCAACTGTACGATGCTGATAGAATCTGTATCCGGCCATAATTATTATGGTTCTTCCTCTTTGAGATATGCCGAAGATGGGAACTGAAATAAAGAGAACATTATGGGTGATACATGAGTCGATAAAAGCTTCTCAAACATAACAAAGGGGAGTGCACAGCTTTCTAGGCTAGTTCTTTTTTAGGGTTCCGTACCCAAAGGGTGCCAACGGGACCCTATTACTAAGCCTACGCTGTCTGTCTGTCTGTCTGTCCGTCCGTCTGTCTGTCAGCGGGCTCTATCTCACGAACCGTAATAGCTAGAGGCTTGAAATTTTCACAGAATGTGTATTTCTGTTGCCGCTACAACAACAAATACTAAAATAAAATAAAAGTTTAAAAATAAAGGGGGTCCCCATACAATAAACTCGATATTTTTGACGTTTTTATTTATAACTCATAAATTAAACTATTTATAAAGAGAAAACGAATATTTTAACCATTAGTAATCATTATAATAGCTTTTACATATATTGTTGAAAAAAAATATCGTATAACTACATTTTTTTACCAATTATTTAACTTTTAAGCGACAGTGGCGCCATCTAGTCGCATGTGTGTAAACTAACAATTTCACAGGATGAATTTCAATAAAAAATAATAAAATCTATACGGTGTTTGGTACGGAACCCTCTATGTGCGAGTCCGACACGCACTTGGCCGGTTTTTTAATTTATTTAAATACCTGATTATATTTTTAATTTTTTTATTCACAATATGTTAATGCCTGCCTGCTCACATAGCGTTGCTGTTTGGAAATGTATACAATTATTCTTTTTCTTTTGAAAAGAGCAACCATTGAGTTTCTTGCCGGCTCTTCTCAATGAAAGCAACATTACGAACCGGTAGTAACGCTAAAATATTTTCGCTAATTTGACGATTTATAAGTGCTATTTATAGCTTACATGAATAAAAAAAAATTGAACTTGACTTTGACAAAATGACACTAGTACCATCACGCCTATACACTGAAGGGATAGGCTGAGGTTCCTAAAAATAATAATCTCTTCAGATATTTTCAATAAATGAAATGTATTTTTGGCAACATTAAACTGTCAGACATTGATTGACAGAACCACATTTTAAGCTAAGTTTACACTAGCAAAAACACTTGCACTAAGTCGATTTCCACAAGCGATTCCTACCGAGTAAACAATCGCAGCAAGCTCACTTTGGAAGGAGGAATTGCTTGCGGAAGTCATCGATACCGATGGTGGAAATCGATTGTTTGTCTAAACATAGCTTTAGACTGTAGAGTTTATTGAGTAAATATATAATGTCAGTTAACATGCAGGTTACTTAGTATTAGAGCCTAAAGGGACGATTCCGAGCAACGCGGCAGACGGCAGACGTCACTCGATCCTATACCAAATGTCACGATGACACGTGCCGCGACGGCACGACGGCATTCAATTTCTATGAGATCGAGTGACGTCTGCCGTCTGCCGCGTTGCTCGGAATCGAACTTTAACACACCGGCACGCCATGAAGTTGTCGCCAGACATGTATGACAGGTAACACACCTGGCGACTGACTGGCGACGTCGCCATCAATACTAATTGTTTGGATACGTAGCCGGCGACGTCGCCATGGCATCCCGGTGTGTTAAGGTTGGCATTCATCTATCAACTCGGCACCCGACCAGCACCGCCTCGTCGGTCGGCATCCACTAACCGAACCGGAAAGAAGTGGACCACGCGCTGACCAGGCGGCGTTCACTCGTTGACCACGCGCGGTCCACTGGTTGATCACGTGATGTTTATGGTGTAAAAGCAGCGTCCGCCCGTGGACCACCTGTCGACAAGTGGACGCCGAGCAGCGAGGCGGTGCTATGGTCGGGTGCCGAGTTGATAGATGAGTGCCAACCTTTATGGCCCTGGACGAGACGTGGACACAACAACACGTGTTTCATTGGCCCCGAACCCACATTACAAGACACTCTACATTTCAGGCGGTGCGTGATTATGTACATCATTAACAGCGATTATCTCGTTGTCGACAGTATGTAACTTCGCCAGACACCCTCTGGCGTGGTGGGTTGAGCAGCGCCAATGTGTTTTCAGTCCTCTTGAATCCTTCCGAGAGAACCTGAACCCTCCCATCTCTATTATAGTCCTTCCTCTTGCTGATCTAGTGACTGAAAAATTTAAATACTTTGATTAGTTTTTTTTATTATCAAGGATGGCACACTGGCAGCCGTCGCCCAGGACATCTGCAACTGAAGCGGAGCAGACGCGGCGCCGAACTTTTAGGGACCTGTAAACATGCCCTTTGGACCTCATATTGTAGTGCAAAGGAAATACTTCGGGAGGGAGATCGTTCCACAACTTGCACGTGCGCGGGAGTAATGCTCGCGATACGCTCGCGCTTGTAGACGCATCTAATAGGTAATGACACTCTTAATGCGATGTCACGTTTATTAGATGATTTATGGCCGGCGCACAGTGAGGACGACAGGGCATGGCATTTTAATTTTTATCAATCGAATTTAATACTTATCCCATCGAAATAAGGTATATATTTCAATGCTCGGTGATCGACCACGGAGCATCGCGGGGCATTTTCTCGGTGCACCCGCTAGAGCACCTTATTTCGATTGGATAAGTATTAAATTCGATTGATAAAAATTTTAATGCCATGCTCTGCCGTCCTCACTGTGCGACGGCCATTATTTAGTTTTATTTGAAAAAATATATTTTTTTTTCAAGAAAATGTTGTTAATATGACCATGCTGTTAAGGCTGCAATAACACGAGCGGCACTTTGGCGTCGAGTGTCGACACAGCCAACTGCAGCAGACGGCACACCCGTTAAGGTAGGAGTTCAATGCAAGCGGCAGACGATCGACGTCAGTCGATATCATAGAAATTGAATGCCGTCGTGCCGTCGCGGCACATGTCATCGCGACAATTTGCCGTCTGCCGCTTGCATCGAACTCCTACCTTTACGTGTCGACCAGCGCCGACCAGTGTCGACGCCGACGGCTGCAGTTGGCTTTGTCGACGGCAAAGTGCCGCTCGTGTGCTTGAGGCTACTTGATGTCATTTGAAGTTAATTCACAGTTTAAAAAATCGGGTTTAACATAACTATGACGATTTATTAACAGGGCGGATGGTTATGTACATTGTGTAAATATACTATTTCGTGGTTAACTGTATGTAGTCTGGCTAGACATCCCTTGCTATGGTGAGTGGAGCAATGCCATTGAGTCTTGACCCCACAGATGCGTTTTCGACAGAATCTAAAACCTCCCAGCATTATTATAAGTCCTCCTTTTACCGATGTCGCGAAGACGGCTGTAAACGAAGATTAAACTTTAATACAAAGACTACCAAAAAAAGGGGGCGACAAGTGTGTGGCGAGCCTTGTCCTATTAAAAAAAAAAATCAACGGGTTGCACTCCGGGAGTGCCGGCAGAAGTGAAAACTTGACGCGAGTTTAACATTTTTTACCCATCCCGTCTTACGAATTTACGATCAGGCATCCCGTCTTACGAATTTTCGATCAGGTCACGTGTTCTGACGCGTTTTTAAATTTTTTTTACCCATTCCAAGAAAAGTGCACAACGCCGCTAAAGAATTTTTCACTTCAATAACTCATATTCGCGCGGGCTCGACCGGGGTAGTTGCTCTCACAGAAGATCGGCGTTCGTACGAGTGATAGAGCTGGAACCCTATTAAAATAAATGAAACAACATATTTTATTTACGACGATCCAAAGTTTAATGTGGTAAGTAATTGATACTGCAAATGAGCAAATGCGGATTCATCAACAATTTTCCATAAACCCAACGTATTGACCCTTGTTAACTCCTATCATATCAGCCCCCCTAGACTAGTGGCATCGTCTACAAGCGTTTCTAAAAATCGCTACGTTCAAATATATGGAAATGACATTAGAAGTTGATAAGTAGATCACGTGACTTATGTCATTTCCATACATGAAGCGAAGCAATTTGTAGAAGCGCTTGTAGACGAATCCACTTGGCTAGAGGTCCCAGTATACAGTCTGTAGGCACTTTTTAATCATAGCATCAATTTGTTTTTTTCTTTTGGTCAATGTGATGGTGTATGGTCAAGCTTCTGACTACCCCCGAATGGGGATAAAAGTCGTGACGTTACATTTCATGTTTTCTTTTCTTTGAGATGGTGGATGATTGTGTACATTATGAACATAAACTATATCCTGATTGATAGTATGCAGTTTGGCAAGACATCGTTTGTCGGTATGTCTGGAGCATTGCCAGTGTGTTTTAATTCCTTTCTCGCCTTTCCGACAGAACCTAAACCCTTTCATTACTATTATAGTTCTTCCTTGTCTAGATTTTTCGAAGGTTACTGCAAAGAAAAGATTACGCATTAGACCCAGTTCATACTAAATTCTTTATACAACATGTTAAGAAAACCCTGTCCGACCCGAAAACGTATTGTTGGGTATCGAGATTAGATTCTATTTTTGTAAAAAAAATATTTTTTTTTTATTAAAAAAAATAAAAATATAAAAAAAAATTTTTTTTTTTTTTTAGCATAGTAAGTGTCCCACTGCTGGGCAAAGGCTACCCATATTTTTTTGGAAAACAAATACCCCGTAACATAAAAAAAAAAATTCATAATATGACGTCATCACATACTTTGTGGTCAGAGGTGCCGCCACCCGATCTAACATAATTACTTCCGGTAACGGTGTTGTCATATTTTTAAAATTTGCTACATTTTGAGGGAAAAAGGCAAAAAAAAATGGCATTTTAAATTGTCATTAATATGTTTACTATCATGAATATTATTATTTTTTTGTTTATGTGGTTATGTGATTGGGAAACCTAAATACCGGTTTCGGCTCGGACAGGGATTTTTAACGTATTGTATACCTAAATCAAATTCTTGTATCCGTCGATGTTAATAGCCGCTCTGAAGTTGGTACAAGAGCGTCGCAATACACAATTTTAGTACGGAACGCGTATTGTGACGCTGATTGAGCCAATTTCAGCGCGGTCATTAAGTTTTGTATGCGAGGAATGAGGTAAAGACATGCATATAGACTAGTGATGGGATGTTCTCGAGAACATTCTCACCCTCGGAAACTTAATCGTGAGAATTTTCGACAATTTATCTTCTGAAGCATGTTAAACTTGGCATAAACCTCATTAAACATGCAAGTATGGTGGTTTTAGTTGTTTTTAAGATTAAAAGTTAGGATAACGTCACCCAAAATATAAGATTTCAAAAATTCTCACGAGTAAGTTTCCGAGGGTGAGAATGTTCTCGAGAACATCCCATCACTAATATAGACGAAAAAACAAGTACAGACAATAAAAAAAATGGTAGGATGATTTGAAACAATTAGAAAGAAAGAAAGACATTATTGCGACCAGAAAAAAAGCCCTAAGGTTAAAATATATACTAGTGAAATAAAAGTGAAATTAAAATAATAATTAAGCAGCTGCGGTACAGGCCGGTCGATGACGTTTCTATCGAATTTCCGGTTTTTAATTGAATGATTAATGTCCGAATACAAATATGAAATACATATTTTCAAAAGAGGTCTTAAGCATTATTTTGGTAAAGGCTTTCCATAGTATTTGTGAGCCATTGTGGAGAGAATTTATAATTTAGGTCGAAAAAACATAGTTTTTACTTGTTTTCTAAAAGAAATTGTAACATTGAAACATAAATTACCAAATATAAAATAACGTTTATTTTCATACATTTCAATCCTGACGATTTGAAGTTAAACTCCAATGGAACTTCAAGTCACCGTTCTGAGCCTTAGTCAGCCCTTAATAATTCGGGTAAAACATAATATTTTTTTATTACTAAATTACGTAAGGTCACATTACTACTGGTCCTGTTAGCTTCTCCAGCTAAGCCAAACGCTTTGCTATGAGAACGCTTACGTTAAATAGTGACGCTTCAAGTTAACTGGTTACACACAGTTACGACCAAGAGTACGTATCGTCCTCGGAGCGGCCTAATGATTATGTACATTATGTATATGCACTACTTCATTATCTATTGTATGTAGTCTGGCGCTACATCCTTTATTATGGTTAGTGGAACAATACCAGTGTGTTTTAACTCCCCTTTCACATTTCCGACGGAATCTAAACCCTTTCATTACTATTATAGGTCTTCCTTGTTTAGATGTTTCGTAGGTAACTACAAAAATAAGATTGCGCTTTAGACCCAGTAGAAACATATTTTTTATATAAACTAAATTCTAGTAGCCACCAATATTAATAACCGCTCTGAAGTTTAAGAGCGTCGCAATACACCATTTTAGCAAGGAAAGCGTATTGCGACGCTGCTTGAGCCAACTTCAGCACGGTCATTAGGTTTTGTTTGCGAGGAAAGAGGTAAACCATCTTGTGACATACATGTAGAAGAAAAAAAAAACAATTTAATTGAATGACTAATGTCCAAATAAATCAAGAACATATTGTTAAATAGGTCTTAAGCATTATTTTGGTATAAGTTTCACATAGTATTTGTGAGCCAGTGTGGAGAGAATTTATAATTTAGGTCGAAAAAAAAACATAGTTATTATTTGGTAAAAAAAAAAATTGTAACATTGAAACATAAATTACCAAATAAAAAAAAATACGTTTATTTTCATACATTTTATTCCTGATGATTTGAAAATGAATGTGCTATATTTTATAAAGCAAATGGGCCAACCCAAGCCATCGTTTTGAGCCTGAGTAAGCCCTTAATAATTCGTTAAAAAAAAATATATATTTTTAAATTTATATATTTTTTAAATTACGTAAGGTTACATTACTAGTGGTCTTGTTAGCTCTCCAGCTAAGCCAAACGCTTCTGCTATGAGAACGCTTACAGCAAATAGTGACGCTTCAAGTTAACTGGATACACACAGTTACGACCAAGAGTACGTATCGCCCTCCCAGCGACCGGCGGATGATTATGAACATTATGTATATTAACTATTTCATAATCTATTGTATGCAGTCTGGCGCTACATCCTCTATTATGGTAAGTGGAGCAATGCCAGTGTGTTTTAACTCCTCTTTCACATTTCCGACTGAATCTAAACCCTTCCATTACTATTATAGTTCCACCTTGTTTAGATGTTTCGTACGTAACTGAAAAGAGAAGAGTGCGCATAAAAATATGTTTGTAAAGATGAAACGATTATGAGGAAAAAGGTTAACTATTTTAAGTTATAAAACACTCGCAAATAAAGAAATGAATGAAAAGCAAAACAAATGAATATTCGTTATTCTGGTCACAGTTCGGCTCCTGTATTTGTTCGCCATAGAAAATAAAACAAGTGGAAGTAAAATCGTATCTTTTTAATGACCGCGCAGCGCATTAACTTGCACTTGCTTAAAACAAATCTTATCGCTTACTAAAAATAAACACTTCTTTTAAATATTTTTAGAATTGTAAGGGATGCTAGTGGTCCCGTAATTCTCTCCAACTAAGCTAACCGCTTCTGTTATGAGAACGCTTACGTCAAATAGTGACGCTTCAAGTTAACTGGTAACACGCACACAGTTACGACCACGAGTACGTGTCTTCTTCGAAGCGGCGCGCGGCCGGATGACTATGTACATTATGTATATTAACTATTTCATCATCTATTGTATGCAGTCTGGCGCTACATCCCCTTCTATGGTGAGTGGAACAACGCCAGTGTGTTTTAACTCCTTTTTCACATTTCCGACTGAATCTAAACCCTTTTATTACTATCATAGTTCTACCTTTTCGAGATGTTTCGTAGGTAACTGAAAAGAAAACATACATAAAAACATGATTGTAAATGTGACACAAAGCGGTTAACTATCTTTTGTGACAAAAGACCCGCATAAAAGAAAATTCGTGAGAGGGTGGAATTATACTTGCCAATTATAAAAGCCGCTCTGAAGTTAGTTTCAAGGGTGTGGCAGTACGATTACGATTTTAGTACAATACGCATACTTCAGAGCAGCTGTTCAATTGGAGAGTACTGTATACAAGGAAACGTGTAGGTAAGCCATCTATATGACATGCATAAATAACATAAATATATTGAAAGAACAGGTAGAAGCTAAAAACATACAGGTTAGATAAAAAAAAATTGTACGATCGTTTGACAAAATTAAAATAAGTACAATAAATCAACAAACACGATGTCCACGCGCCTTTAACCACGAGTCATGTAAAGGTAAAGGTGGTAATAAAGACATGCCAAACCACCAGCAAAATAATGAAAATTGGGTGCGTCCATATGAGGCGAGCTGCGTGCCCGCGCAATAATTTATAGACATTATGTTTACGTGGTCGGACGTCAAACTGAGTCCTAAGTGCTCGGGCGCGCTGCTCACCACATTTGGATGCACCCATTGACTGAAAAACCGGAAAACAAATGAATATTTGTTTTTCTGGTCATAGTTCGGCTCCTGTTTTTGTTCGCCATAAAAAAATAAAACAAGTGAAAGTAAAATCATATCATTTTAATGACCGCGCAGCGCATTAACTTGCACTTGCATAAAACAAATATTTTTCTCATCGCATACTAAAAATATTTATCTTAATATATTTCTATAAATGTAAGGGTTGCTAGTGGTCCCGTTAATCTCTCCAGCTAAACGCCTACGTTTATTTTGCAAACAATTTTGCGTTAAGTCCTTTTGCTCCTTAGTAATGATGCGCGTAAAACTAATCTTATTCTAAATAATATATAATTTTTAATTACCAGATTACGTAAGGTTATATTAATAGTGGTCCTGTAAGCTTCTCCAACTAAGCTAAACGCTTCTGTTATGAGAGCGCTTACGTCAAATAGTGACGCTTCAAGTTAACTGGTAACACGCACACAGCTGCGACACAGTTACGACCACGAGTACGTGTCTTCCTCGGAGCGGCCTAATGATTATGTACGTTATGTATATTGACTAATTCATCGTCTATTGTATGCAGTCTAGCTCCACATCCTCTATGATGATGAGTGGAGCAGTGCCAGTATGTTTTAACTCCTCTTTCACATTGCCGACCGAATCGAAACCCTTCTATTACTATTATAGTTCCACCTTGTTTAGATTTTTCGAAGGTCACTGCAAAAATAAAATATTGCATATTAGCCCAGTAGAAAACTGCTGTTGGTATTGCAAGCATGTATAGGCTACGGTAGCTGTTTTACATCAGGCGGGCCGTACGCTTAAACAATTTTGCGTGGAGTCACCGTTTTGAGCCTAAGTAAATAATTCGGGTAAAATTAATATGTATCTACATATTTTTATATTTAATTACTAGATTACATAGATTACATTACTAGTGGTCCTGTTAGCCTGTCCAGCTAAGCTAAACGCTTCTGCTATGTGTAGGCTCACGTCAAAGATTGACGCTTCAAGATAACTATTAACTAGTATCACGCACATAGTTTATCGTCCTCGGAGCGGCCGGCGGATGATTATGTACATTATGTATATTGACTATTTCATCATCTATTGTATGCAGTCTAGCTCCACATCCTCTATGATGATGAGTGGAGCAATGCCAGTATGTTTTAACTCCTCTTTCACATTTCCGACCGAATCTAAACCCTTCCATTACTATTATAGTTCCACCTTGTTTAGATTTTTCGAAGGTAACTGAAAAGAAGAAATATTGCATATTACTCCTTCATATTACACCATAAACTTCCTTTGGTATTGCAAGCATGTAAAGACCACGCCAGCTGTTTTACAACAGGCGGGCCGTACGCTTGTTTGCCATCTTAGTCATATACAAAAATTGGTCAATTATATTCAGTGACATTACAATACACAACATCCAAAAACAACAACAACAACATCAACATCTTAAAGAACATCCTACTGAATAACAGCAAAAATAAATGAGTGCTCATGGTTAGGCACTCGTCTATCTCCGCCATAAGGTTAAAATATAAAAAAGAAGTGGTAAAATCATATAATTACGTTTTATTTTCATAAAAGCACAGCACACACTAGCACTCGCGTACACAGAATCGTCTTCTTAACGCATACTAAAATAAAACATTTTTTTAAAAATAAATCACGCAAGACTTCATTACTAGTGGTCCTTTTAGCTTCTCCTACTAAGCTAAACGCTTCTGCTATGAAAAGGCTCACGTCAAATATTGTCGTGGCGACGAATATGTATTGTCTTAGGAACGGCCGGCGGATGACTATGTTCATTATGAATATAGATTATTTCGTTGTCTATAGTATGCAGTTTAGCAGCACATCGACCTACATGGTGCGTGGAACATTGCCAGTGCGTTTTTACCCCTCTTATTTGCTTGTGACAGAATCTAAACCCATCTATTATTATGATAGGTTTTCCTTTTGCAGATGTTGTGAAGGTTACTGAAAATAAGGATTGTGTTTTAGACCAGGCAAGTGTTAATGAAGCATAAAAGAAAATATATTATTATACGACATAAAAGTCTAGAACATAATTTAACATAGGAAAGTAGAGATGTAAAGCGATACTTAGTATTTTCGTAGTAGACCACCTAGTTTAGATTTTTTGAAGGTGACTGCATAAATAAAATATTGCCTATTAGCCCAGTAGAATCGAACTGCCTTTGGTATTGCAAGCATGTAGGTATAGCCTAGTAGCTGCTTAACATCAGGCGGCCCGTACGCTTGTTTTCCATTAACATAACATCAATAATTATTTACTAATAACAGGAAAATAAATTAGTGCTCATAGTTAGGCACTCGTCTATCTCCATCATAAGGTTAAAATATATAAAACAAGTTGTACACACATATATTTTTTTATATTTAAATAAACACGCAGCACACATTAGCACTCGCGTAAACAGAATCGTATTCTTAACGCATACCAAAACAAAAAATAATATAAAAAACATAAGGTTTCATTACTAGCGTTCCTTTTAGCTTCTCACACTAAGTTAACGCTTCTGCTATGAAAAGGCTCACATCAAATATTGGCGCAGCGTCTTTTGAGCAGCCGGCGGATGACTATGTACATTATGCATATAGACTATTTCATTGTCTATAGTATGCAGTTTAGCTACACATCCTATATGGTTCGTGGAACATTTCCAGTGGGTTTTTATCCCTCTTATTTGCTTCTGATAGAATCTAAACCCATCTATTATTATAATAGGTTTTCCTCTTGCAGATTCCGTGATGGTTACTGAAAATAAGAATTGTGTTTTAGACCAGGAAAGTGTTAATGGACACTACATAAGAAAATATATTATTATACGACATAAAAGTTTGGAACATCCTTTAAGATAGGAAAGTAGAGATGTAAAGCGATAGCTCAACTACGAAAATACTGACTGTATTTTCGTAGTTGAGCTAATTAAATATAAGGCGTGGGACGCGCGCCTGTGTGCGTCCAAATGTGGCAACCAGCGCGCTCACGCAAACACTTTTGACGTCTGACCTCACTCACAGACATACCTAATATCATAAAATGATTGCGCGGGCGCAGTGTTTGCCCTATGTAGACGAAGCCATTTTAGATTCGGCGATGCAAAACATCCTCGCCTCTCCTTATAAATAGATCTACAGTACAAATACATATTTAGGTATATTGATAATATAAATAAAATAACAAGATTAAAAAACACATTTTATTACAATGTTTGTCGTACATGAACATTTTATTGAGTACTTAGTATTTCATCTTTTCGGGTGGCCTTTTCAGTCGCGAATACAGTGTTAAGACACTTCTACCATCAATTTATTTTGGATATACATGATTATGTACATTATGAACATAAACTATTTTCTGATCTATAGTATGCAGTCTAGCGCGACATCGTTTAGTTTTTTTTTTGGAGCATTGCCAATGGGTTTTTTTCCCTGATGTTTGGTGCTGAGAAAATTTAAACCCGTCTATGTAAATTATCGTATTTCCATTTGCAGATGTTGTGTAGGTTACTGAAAATAAAAATTGTATTAGACCTGGCAACATGATATGAATCATAAGGGAACAAATTTATACGACATAAAAGACTCGAAAATCATTTTAGACATGAAATGAAAATAGAGAGAAAGTGAAGCGATAGAGTTTTTATTTTCGTAGTAGAGCTAAATAAATTAAAGGCTGTATCATAGTCACTGTGTGTCCAAAGGTGGCAAACAGCGCGTTCGAGCAATCACTTTTAACGTCTGACCCCATAGACATAATATCATAAAATGATTGCTCAGGCGCGCCGTTCGCAGCCACTTTAGATCTAGCGATGCAAGGATGTTTTGCATATCCTTTTTAAATAGATCTACAGTACAAATACATATTTAGGTGTATTGATAATAATAGAAATAAAATAACAAGATAAATAAAACACATTTTATTGCAATGTTTGTCATACATGAAAATTTATTTGAGTACTTAGTATTTCATCTTTTCAGGTGGCCTTTTCAGTCGCGAATACAGTAATATGGCATTTTGCAATCCTAGCATCAATGTATTTTGGGTATATACTCGTACATTGGATGATTATGTACATTATGAACATAAACAATTTCCTGATCTATAGTATGCAGTCTAGCGCGACATCCTTGATGTTTTTGTTTGGAGCATCGCCAATGGGTTTTTGTTCCTTTTGTTACGTGCTGAATAAATTTAAACCCATCTAAGTATATTATCGTTTTTCCTTTTGCAGAATTCGTGTAGGTTACTGAAAATAAAAATTGTATTAGACCAGGCAACATAATAATATGAAGCATACGGGATAATATACAGGGTGTCCCAAAACTTTGCCACATGGAGGGGAAGTACCTTAAATATTGTAGATAGAGAATTTTACTGAATGAAGACTTCATTTTTATTTTAAACGCAATACGAACTGCATTCAAAGATTTTTGAAAACTCGCTTGCCACACTCGGGAATCGAACCGGCTAAAATCCGAAAAAATCACACCCTGTTCTTTTATGGCATCAATCGATAGGATCAATGATAAGAACCAAATCTCTCTAACAAACATGGTAAATTAAATGAAAGGAAAACCATGAAATCTAAACTTATGAATTCAAAGATAAAGTGTATCCACAAAAAATGGAGCTAATTTCGAGCAACAAATTAGTTAGTTTACCATTTTTTATTCGTTCAATTAAAATAAGTGAAGATTTTATGGTTTCCTTTAATTTTGAAAACTCGCTTGCTACACTCGGGAATCGAACCGGCTAAAATCCGAATAAAAACATCCTGTACTTTTATAGCATCAATCGATAGGGTCAATCATAAGGATAAAATCTCTTTAAGAAACATAGTAAATTAAATGAAAGGAAACCCATAAAATCGTTACTTGTTTGAATTTTCACTTATTTTAATTCTTATAAGTTAAGATATCATGGTTTTCCTTTCATTTAATTTCCCATGTTTGTTAGAGTAATTTGATCCTTGTGATTGCTCCTATCGATTGATGCCATAAAAGTACAGGAAGTTATTTTTTCGGGTTTTAGCCGGTTCGATTCCCGAGTGTGGCAAGCGAGTTTTCAAAAATCTTTGAACGCAGTTCGTATTGTTTTTAAAATAAAAATGAAGTCTTCATTCAGTAAAATTCTCTATCTACAATATTTAAGGTACTTCCCCTCCATGTGGCAAAGTTTTGGGACACCCTGTATACGACATAAAAGTCTCGAAAATCATTTTAGATATGAAATGAAAATAGAGTTCGTATTTTCGTAGTAGAACTAAATAAATTAAAGGCTGTATCATAGTCACTGTGTGTCCAAAGGTGGCAACCAGCGCGTTCGAGCAATCACTTTTGACGTCTGACCCCATAGACATAATGTCATAAAATGATTGCTCAGGCGCGCCGTTCGCAGCCACTTTAGATCTGGCGATGCAAAACATCCTCGCCTCTACTTTTTAAATAGATCTACAGTACAAATACATATTTAGGTGTATTGATAATAATAGAAATAAAATAACAAGAAAAATAAAACACATTTTATTGCAATGTTCGTCATACATGAAAATTTAATTGAGTACTTAGTATTTCATCTTTTCGGGTGGCCTTTTCAGTCGCGAATACAGTGATATGGCATTTTGCAATCCTACCATCAATGTATTTTGGGTATATACTCGTACATCGGATGAGTATGTACATTATGAACATAAACTATTTTCTGATCTATAGTATGCAGTCTAGCGCGACATCGTTGATGTTTTTGTTTGGAGCATTGCCAATGGGTTTTCGTTCCTCTTGTTACGTGCTGAGAAAATTTAAACCCATCTAAGTATATTATCGTTTTTCCTTTTGTAGATTTTGTGTAGATTACTGAAAATAAAAATTGAATTAGACCTAGCAACATGATATGAATCATAAGGGAAAATATAGACGACATAAAAATATCGAAAATCATTTTAGATATAAAATGAAAATAGAAAGAAAGTGAAGCGATAGAGATCGTATTTTCGTAGTAGAGCTAAATAAATTAAAGGCTGTTTCATAGTCCCTGTGTGTCCAAAGGTGGCAACCAGCGCGTTCGAGCAATCACTTTTGACGTCTGACCCCATAGACATAATGTCATAAAATGATTGCTCAGGCGCGCCGTTCGCAGCCACTTTAGATCTGGCGATGCAAAACATCCTCGCTTCTACTTTTTAAATAGATCTACAGTACAAATACATATTTAGCTGTATTGATAATAATAGAAATAAAATAACAAGATAAATAAAACACATTTTATTGCAATGTTTGTCATACATGAAAATTTAATTGAGTACTTAGTATTTCATCTTTTCGGGTGGCCTTTTCAGTCGCGAATACAGTGATATGGCATTTTGAAATCCTACCATCAATGTATTTTGGGTATATACTCGTACATCGGATGAGTATGTACATTATGAACATAAACTATTTTCTGATCTATAGTATGCAGTTTAGCGCGACATCGATGATGTTTTTGTTTGGAGCATTGCCAATGGGTTTTTGTTCCTCTTGTTGCGTGCTGAGAAAATTTAAACCCATCTAAGTATATTATCATTTTTCCTTTTGCAGATTTTGTGTAGGTTACTGAAAATAAAAATTGTATTAGACCTGGCAACATGATATGAATCATAAGGGAAAATATATACGACATAAAAGTCTCGAAAATCATTTTAGATATGTAATGAAAATAAAGAGAAAGTGAAGCAATAGAGTCCGTATTTTTGTAGTAGAGCTAAATCAATTAAAGGCTGTATTATAGTCACTGTCTGTCCAAAGGTGGCAACCAGCGCGTTCGAGCAATCACTTTTGACGTCTGACCCCATAGACATAATATTATAAAATGATTGCTCAGACGCGCCGTTCGCAGCCACTTTAGATCTGGCGATGCAAAACATCCTCGACTCTCCTTTTTAAATAGATCTATACAAACACATATTTAGGTGTATTGATAATAGAAATAAAATAACAAGATTAAAAAAAACACATTTTATTGCAATGTTTGTCGTACATGAAAATGTAATTGAGTACTTAGTATTTCATCTTTTCGGGTGGCCTTTTCAGTCGCGAGTACAGTGATATGGCATTTTGCAATCCTACTATCAATGTATTTTGGGGATATACATCGGATGATTATGTACATTATGAACATAAACTATTTTCTCATCTATAGTATGCAGTCTGGCGCGACAATGTTGATGTTTTTGTTTGGAGCATCGCCAATGGGTTTTTGTTCCTTTTGTTACGTGCTGAGTAAATTTAAACCCATCTAAGTATATTATCCTTTTTCCTTTTGCAGATTTCGTGAAAGTTACTGAAAATAAAAATTGTATTAGACCAGGCAACATAATAATATGAAGCATACGGGATAATATATACGACATAAAAGTCTCGAAAATCATTTTAGATATGAAATGAAAATAGAGTTCGTATTTTCGTAGTAGAGCTAAATAAATTAAAGGCTGTATCATAGTCACTGTGTGTCCAAAGGTGGCAACCAGCGCGTTCGAGCAATCACTTTTGACGTCTGACCCCATAGACATAATGTCTTAAATGATTGCTCAGGCGCGCCGTTCGCAGCCACTTTAGATCCGGCGATGCAAAACATCCTCGACCCTCCTTTTTAAATAGATCTACAGTACAAACACATATTTAGGTGTATTGATAATAATAGAGATAAAATAACGAGATAAATAAAACACATTTTATTGCAATGTTTGTCGTACATGATTTAACTGAGTACTTAGTATTTCCTCTTTTCGGGTGGCCTTTTCAGTCGCGAATACAGTGATATGGCATTTTGCAATCCTACCATCAATGTTTTTTGGGGACATACATCGGATGAGTATGTACATTATGAACATAAACTATTTTCTGATCTATAGTATGCAGTTTAGCGCGACATCGTTGATGTTTTTGTTTGGAGCATTGCCAATGGGTTTTTGTTCCTCTTGTTGCGTGCTGAGAAAATTTAAACCCATCTAAGTATATTATCATTTTTCCTTTTGCAGATTTTGTGTAGGTTACTGAAAATAAAAATTGTATTAGACCTGGCAACATGATATGAATCATAAGGGAAAATATATACGACATAATAGTCTCGAAAATCATTTTAGATATGTAATGAAAATAAAGAGAAAGTGAAGCGATAGAGTCCGTATTTTTGTAGTAGAGTTAAATCAATTAAAGGCTGTATTATAGTCACTGTGTGTCCAAAGGTGGCAACCAGCGCGTTCGAGCAATCTCTTTTGACGTCTGACCCTATAGACATAATATCATAAAATGATTGCTCAGGCGCGCCGTTCGCAGCCTCAACATCCTCGACTCTCCTTTTTAAATAGATCTACAGTACAAACACATATTTAGGTGTATTGATAATAGAAATAAAATAACAAGATAAAAAAACACATTTTATTGCAATATTTGACGGGCCCGTTAGCGTGGTTGGCGCGGAGGCGCCTTTCACGCTGCAGGTCGTAGGTTCGATTCCTACCCGGGACATGCACTTGTGTGCATGAAAATGTCTGTATGTCCGGAGTCTGGGTGTATATATATATTACGTATGTATTTACAAATAAAAAAGTAGTATATGTAGTAATATCAGTTATCTGGTTTCCATAGTACAAGCTCTGCTTAGTTTGGGATCAGGTAGCCGTGTGTAAAAAATGTCCCAGGATATATTTTTTTTAAATTTTTTTATTACATGAAAATTTAATTGAGTTAGTAGTATTTCATCTTTTCGGGTGGCCTTTTCAGTCGCGAGTACAGTGATATGGCATTTTGCAATCCTACTATCAATGTATTTTGGGGATATACATCGGATGATTATGTACATTATGAACATAAACTATTTTCTCATCTATAGTATGCAGTCTGGCGCGACAATGTTGATGTTTTTGTTTGGAGCATTGCCAATGGGTTTTTGTTCCTTTTGTTTGGTGCTGAGAAAATTTAAACCCATCTAAGTATATTATCGTTTTTCCTTTTGCAGATTTCGTGTAGGTTACTGAAAATAAATATTGTATTAGACCTGGCAACATGATATGAAGCATAAGGTATAATATATACGAGATAAAATAAAAGTCACGAATATAATTTTAGACATGTAATGAAAATAGAGAGAAAGTTAAGCTATAGACAAATACATACATACAGTACAGTGGCGAATAGAGTGTTAAGGCACTTCCTGATCCTAGCATCAATTAATTTTCTTTTAACAATATTTCGTTCAGTCAGAACATTGCAGAGGCCTTAACCAAGTTAACATTCTACAATCGTTAACACTAATAGAAACCAAAAAAAAAATATGGGAATGACATATCTCATCGTTAAATCACGTGGTCATTCTTCGCTTACGGTTAGGGAACGTACCCATGCTACGTGACCCGTTCAGGGGGGAAGGGGTCTCCAAATTACCACGCTTGGTCACAGGGGCGGGGGATGGGGCTTAAGTTTATACATATTCTATAAACTATATTCAAATATGACGCGCAGCGTTTATCGATTTATTTATTTACTTTTTATTTATAACTTGTAATTGTAGCTATGCACGCTCTGTTGGCGTCACGCGGCAAGCGCCGTATTAATAGAGACAAATATGAGCCAAATTAACTTTTTTATGACTTTCTGTTAACAAAAAATAATTTAAAAACCATATTTATGGATTACTACGTGAAAACTAGAGGGGGAGGCAGGTCTTGGCATATACTATAGGTGGTCACCGAGGGGGGGGGGGGGGGGGGTAAAAAAATGTAAAATATGGGTCAGGTAGTATGGGTATGTTCCCTTAGGCGTTCGCAATTTTAGAAAGAGAATAGAAACGAATCGTTTGCAACTTGGCTGGGCCCTCAGGTCTCTTATCCTCGGTACTATTTTATAGCGGATGATTATGTACATTATCAACATAAATTATATCCTGATCTATAGTGTGCAGTCTAGCGCGACATTGTTGACTTCTTGCTCTGGAGCATTTCCAATGGGTTTTTTCTCTTCTTATTTGGTGGTGACTAAATTTAAACCCATCTATGAATATTATTCTTTTTCCTTTTGCAGATTTCGCGAAGATTACTGAAAAATAAAGATTGTACATTAGACCAGGCAAGAATGGACACGATATTAAGCATATGGGAAAATATATACGACATAAAGGTCTCGAAAATCATTTTAGGAATGAAAATAGGGAGAAAATCAAGCGATAGAGTCCGTATTTTCGTAGTAGAGCTAAATAAATTAAAGGCTGTATCATAGTCACTGTCTACGGTCAAATGTGGCAACCGGCGCGCTCGAGCGATCACTTTTGACGTCCACTTAGACAATGCCATGAAATGATTTCTCAAGCGCGCCGTTCACCTTATGTAGATGCATCCATTTCAGATCCGGCGATGCAAACATCGTCGCCTCTCCTTTTTAAATATACCTACACTACAAATACATATTTAGGTGTATTGATAATAGAAATAAAATAACAAGAAAAAAATACACATTTTATTACAATGTTTGAAAATGTTATTACTTAGTTCTATTACCTAATGTCCAAATATATCAAAATACATTAATTTAAAAAAGGTTTTCAGCAATATTTGGGTTATAGTTTCATGTAGTATCTTTGAGCTGAAGAGGATTCACAGTTTATGTTGAAAACAAAATAATGATTTATTAATAAATTGGTAACATACAAAAATAAATTACATAACACATTTTATTCGTGACAATCTGAAGTTAAAAGTCGTATATATTATTTATACAGGTAAAGGGCAAACGGATTCATCAAAAATTTTACAATCCTAGCATCAATTAATTTTCTTTTAAAAATGTTTTCGTTTATCAGAACATCACAGGTCTCTTATCCTCGGTACTATTTTATAGCGGATGATTATGTACATTATGAACATAAACTATATCCTGATCTATAGTATGCAGTCTAGCGCAACATCGTTGACTTTTGTATTTGGAGCATTGCCAATGTGTTTTAATGCCTCTTATTTGGTTCTGAATAAATTTAAACCCATCTACGATTAATATAGATTTTCCTCTTATTGATTTCGCGAAGATTGCTGCAAAAAAGGATTGTATATTAGACCAGCGGGGCGATTGCGTAACTTTTTCGTCAATGTTTCAATTGGTTTCGTTAATCCTGTGTTGCTTTATCATTTGAAATTTATTGAAATCGGGAAGAGTGAACTCCAGGCTCATCCGGATTTCAATTAATTTCAACTGAAAATGCAATAAGCGATGCACGAAACCAATTGAAACATTGACGAAAAAGTTACGCAATCGCCCCGCAGGTTAATTAATGGACATAATATGAATATGATACATTTTACGACATAATAGTCTGTAACATAATTTTAGATGGTTTACAGATTTAGCATTTTTAGGAACAAATGTGATTTGTAACTCCACTGCAAGTCGGTCATAACTTTCTATGAATTTGGGGGTAAGTATCCTTGAGCTGTTGCGAAGAGGATTCACAATTTAAGTAGAAAAAAAATTTTTTATAAAAAAATTGGTAAGCAGTGGTAGCCGATCGGTTAAGCACGCGTCTTGCGGGCTTAAAGTCCTGGGTTCAAACCCTGGCTCACACCTCTGGATTTTTCGAAATCTATGTGTGAATTATAACTTTAATATGATTATCACTTGCTTGCGGTGAAGGAAAACACCGTGAGGAAACCTGCATGTCTTAGACATGTGAAATCCACCAACCCGCACTGGGCCAGCGTGGTGGATTATGGCCTGAATCCCCTTCGCATTGAGGGGAGGCCCGTGCCCAGCAGTGGGATGTTAAAAGGGCTAAATTATTTATTTTATTTTTTATATAAAAAAATTGGTACCTAACATACAAAAATAAATTGCATAACACATTTTATTCGTGACAATCTGAAGTTAAAAGTCGTATATTTATACAGATAAAGGGCAAACAGATTCATCGACAATTTTACAATCCTAGCATCAATTTATGGTCTTTTAAAAATGTTTCCTTTATTCAGAACATCACAGCCCCCCTAGACAAGTGGCATGAACGCTAATCGAATAGAATAAAATTGACTTCACAATGTATGGAAATGACATTACAAGTCGCTATGTAGATCACGTGACTTATGTAATTTCCATACATGAAGCATAGCGATTTGAAGGAACGCTTGAAGACGTCAGCCACTTGTCTAGAGGGGCAGGGGGGTTACTCCGAAATACGTCGCTGACGGATCGTCCGAAGTACGGATTCGATTTACGATCAAAACAATGTCAAATCGTAGAGAAAAACGAAAGAAGAAATGTCAAATCACGACAATCCGTCAGCCGAAACGTTAGGTTCGTATTTCGGAGTAGGCCAGCTGGTCTCTTATCTTCGGTACTATTTTATATCGGATGATTATGATTATGTACATTATGAACATAAACTATATCCTGATCTATAGTATGCAGTCTGGCGCAACATCGTTGACTTTTACATTGGTAGCATTGCCAATATATTTTCGTCCCTCTTATTTTGTTCTGAATAAATTTAAACCCATCTACGAATAGTATAGTTTTTCCTCTTGCAGATTTCGCGAAGATTACTGAAAATAAGGATTGTATATTAGACCAGGCAAGAGTTAATGGATATAATATGAACCATAAGATACATTTTACGACATAACAGTCTGTAAGATAATTTTAGTTGGTTTGCAGACTAAGCCAGTTTACAATAGTTTTGAAAAGCATTTTTAGTAACAAATGTGATTTGTAATTCCTCTGCAAGTCGATCATAACTTTCTATGAATTTGGGGTGAGTATCCTTGAGCTGGGGGCTTACCACCACCTCTTATAGTAGTTTTGTTTTAACGTTTCAGCGGCCATTTGTGCAATGACGTTTCTTATTGTCATGACAATAAGGTACGTCATTGCACAAAAAGACGCTGAATCGTTAAAACGTTCCTGTAACTGAAACGCAATAAGAGTTCGTGGTAAGCCCCCAGATGTGAAGAGGATTCACAATTTAGGTTGAAAACAAAAAAAAGTTTTATAAAAAATTGGTAACATACAAAAATAAATTACATACTTAACACATTTTATTCGTGACAATCTGAAGTTAAACGTCGTATATTTATACAGGCAAAGGGCAAACGGATTCATCAACAATTTTACAATCCTAGCATCAATTTATCGACGGTAAAAAGCAATCCTGCTATAACCCGCAAAATGCAAAATGTTCACCAGAGCCAAAACAATTTTGACATTTAAGAAATAAAATCATATCTCCTAAACTATAACACCTATAATTGTCATATTTAGAACCATAATGTTTTTTTTATTGTTGATTAAGTCGAACAACAAAAAAGTTACTAGAATTTTGTTTTTGTCTATGTTACAGCAACTACACTTTTTTAACGCAAAAATGGTGTAATTACCTATTATTCTTTATGTAAATTCTGACATAAATTAAACAAATCTATCACTACATATTATAAAACAAAGTCCTCGGCCGCGTCTGTCTGTCTGTCTGTTCGCGATAAACTCAAAAACTACTGCACCGATTTTCATGCTGTTTTCATCAATGGAAAGAGTGGTTCTCGAGGAAGGTTTTAGTATATATTTTGTCAAGTTTTTGTATACATTGGCTAAAATATAATTATATTTGTTGGGGGTGTCGGAAAAAATAAGCCGTCTGGGAGCTTTCAACGAAAACGCTGCCTAAACCGTTTGAGATATAACAAAATGATGTATGGTGGAATTGTGTATCTTATGTAGGTCTACAGAAAAGTCCGCGATGGCATATGTCTATCTCTTAAGGATAACATACGATATTCATTTTAATACTTAAAAAAATGGGCAATTATAAAGCGGTAAATGGAAAGCTATTTACACAAATACGGTATTAATCCTTATCATTTTAAATAAGTTAGAGGCTTTAAGCATTTCATGCATATTATTTTACTCTTTTATTCCATATAATTTAAAGGAATATCTTAGGAATTATCGCAAAAAAATTGGGTCGCGGGAACGGGATCAAAATTTAATGATTACTTTTGGTCGCGATAACCGACATCCACGCGGGCGAAGCCGCGGGCAACAGCTAGTATAAAATAATAATAAATGTTTGTATGTAATGTTATATGCAATTATGCTGTATCTACAAAGATCACATTATTTGACGGGCCCGTTAGCGTGGTTGGCGCGGAGGCGACTTTCACGCTGCAGGTCGTAGGTTCGATTCCTACCCGTGACATGCATTTGTGTGCATGAACATGTCTGTATGTCCGGAGTCTGGGTGTATATGTATATTAAGTATGTATTTACAAATAAAAAAAAGTAGTATATGTAGTAATATCAGTTATCTGGTTTCCATAGTACAAGCTCTGCTTAGTTTGGGATCAGGTAGCCGTGTGTAAAAAAAATGTCCCAGGATATTATTATTATTATTTGCCAAAGGGAAATTGGTGTAAATACAAATGTCAGAAAAAAACAGTTTTTATGCTATTTACAACAAGTATTCAGTAGTCTTTTTGAAGAAATAGGGTTAATTCCAATACTGGGGGCTTACCACCACCTCTTATATCAGTTTTGTTTTAACGTTTCAGCGGCCATTTGTGCAATGACGTTTCTTATTGTCATGACAATAAGGTACTTCATTGCACAAAAAGACGCTGAATCGTTAAAACGTTCCTGTAATTGAATCGCAATAAGAGTTCGTGGTAAGCCCCCTGTGCAAAAATTTCTAGAGGTCCGTAGGACCAAGGGAATAAAAACTTTTTTTCTGATTCTTGAAATAATATTCTTTATACAGGGTGCGAAAAATCCAGAGGTATGAGCCAGGGTTTGAACCCAAGACCTTAAGCCCGCTAGACGCGTGCTTAACCAATCGGCTACCACTGCTTTTTTTCCTCTGCACCTCTGGATTTTTCGAAATCTATGTGTGAATCATAAGTTTAATATGATTATCACTTGCTTGCGGTGAAGGAAAACATCGTAAGGAATCCTGCATGTCTTTAGACATGTGAAATCCACCAACCCGCACTGGGCCAGCGTGGTGGATTATGGCCTGAATCCCCCTCGCATTGAGGGGAGGCCCGTGCCCAGCAGTGGGACGTTAATAGGGCTAAATTATTTTATATTTTTTTTATACGGGGTGCGGTTTACAGCAAGATTGCTTTTTACCGTCATTATGCTCTTATAAAAATGTTTCGTTCATTCAGAACATCGCAGGTCTCTTATACTCGATACTATTTTACATCGGATGATTATGTACATTATAAACATAAACTACATCCTGATCTATAGTATGCAGTCTAGCGTAACATCGTTGACTTTTGTAGTTGTAGCATTGCCAATATGTTTTCATCCCTCTTATTTTGTTCTGAATAAATTTAAACCCATCTACGAATATTATAGTTCTTCCTCTTGCAGATTTCGCGAAGATTACTGAAAATAAGGATTGTATATTAGACCAGGCAAGAGTTAATGGATCTAATATGAACCATAAAATACATTTTACGACATAACAGTCTCGAACATAATTTTAGGTGGTTTACAGATTTAGCCAGTTTAGTTTTGAAAAACATTTTTAGGAACAAATGTGATTTGTAATTCCACTGCAAGTCGATCATAACTTTCTATGAATTTGAGGGTAATTATCCTTGAGCTGTTGTGAAGAGGATTTACAATTTAGGTAGAAAACAAAACAAAGGTGGTTTTTTAAAAAATAGTAACATTTAAGGATAAATTACACAACACATTTTATTCGTTACGATCTGAAGATTAAAGTCGTATATTTATACGAAAAGGCAAACGGATATACATGCATGCAATCGTATTAACCGTTGTTAACTCCTTAATATCATAATACTTGACGACTGCTCGGCGCTGTGGTTTGAGCGTGGGCCGCTCGACTCACTGCATCGGGTGGCTGCGGGTTCGATTCCCGCCAGAGGCAAATTTCGGCAACTGCCTTTTCGTAATCTGCCCTGGACCCTGGTCTTAGTGTCACTGAGATCGCCCCCAATCCATTGTACGGTACCCATAATACAAGCGTTGTTTAGTTTGGGACCAAACAGTTGATATGTAAGTCTGGCGAGATTTATTTATTTATATCACTTTTGCTCTTAATGAACTTTTCGATCCTAGCATCAGTTTATTTTATTTTAAAAATGTTTCATTCATTCCGAACATCACAGGTCTCTTATCCTCGGTAATATTTCATGGCGGATGATTATGTACATTATGAACATAAACTATATTCTGATCTATAGTATGCAGTCTAGCGCAGCATCGTTTTCTTCTTGAGCATTGCCAATGTGTTTTCATCCCTTTTATTTGATTCTGACAAAATTTAAACCCATCTATGAATATTGTAGTTTTTCCTTTTGCAGATTTCGCGAAGATTACTGAAAATAAGAATTGTACATTAGACCAGGCAAGAGTTAATGGATACAATATGAAGCATAAGAGAAAATACAGAGTGGTGACGACACAACGACAATAACTGAAACCACATACTGGGTATCCTGTGGTTAGTTCGTACATAAAAAATATCAAAATATGTTCAAAGGTACAGGCCACGTGATGGGTTTTTACTTCTACCATTTTAACTTTACGCCTACAAATGCACCGCCAAATACACCGACACCGAAGCGATTTTTCCACCCTTGTACCTACAGGACAGTCGATTAGGTCAGTAGACGATTATAAAGGATGTAGTGTTACGTTTAGATTATTTCCGCATTTAATTTGTGTGAAAATTTAAATATTACAACTTTGATGTAAACCTAATTTGACAATTTTAAAGTATTGTGATTGACTAGTACGGATCGTGTTTAAATTTATTGTCGTAATGTCGTCACCACCCTATATAATACGACATTGTTATGTCTCGAACATCATTTTAGATGGTAAAGTAGAGATAAAGTGAACCGATCAGTATTTTCGTAGTAGAGCTAAATAAATTGAGGGCTCTATCATAGGCACAGTGTGCGTCGAAATATGGCAACTAGCGTGCTCGAGCAATCAGTTTTGACGTAAAATGGCTACGTGTACATAAAACGCACTCAGTTTTGTGGTCGGAACGCCAATATAACGTCATAACATGAATGCTCGGGTGAGGCATGTGGCCAGCCTACCATTTTAGATCCGGCGAGGCAATTCAGCCTCGCCTCTCCTTTTTAAATAGATTTGCAGAACAGATGTCAGGATACATATTTAGGTATACTGATAATAGAAATACACAATATTGAAAAAACACATTTTACTACAATGTTTTTCGTACATTAAACTTTAATTATACATATAATTAGTATCCTTGAGCGGTTGTGAATTGATTCATAATTTAGGTAGAAATACAAAACAAGAAGTTTTTCAGAAAAAAATAGTACTGAGATCGACCCAAGACCATTGTGCGCTACCCATAGTACCTATTATAATAATAATATTCATTTATTTCAGGCGACTAGACCCATTGATACATACCTTACAGACTAACATACACATATTTATTAAAAATAAAACTAATTTGATGGTGTTGGTGACGGCAGCCTCCCCCGAAAGCACCTGAACACCACACGTTTCAGCCAGTACTGGGGCCCTACCACCACCTCTTATAGCAGTTTTGTTTTAAAGTTTCAGCGGCCATTTGTGCAATGACGTTTCTTATTGTCATGACAATAAGGTACGTCATTGCACAAAAAGTCGCTGAAACGTTAAAACGTTCCTATAATTGAATCGCGATAAGAGGTCATGGTAAGCCCCCTGTTCCTGCATGAAAGTGGACAGCTTTTCAGTGGGGACCAAGACCACAAACGCCTCGAAACTGGCGTTGTGACTCGAGCCCAACAGCTGTACTCTCAATGAGACATTGCTCTTTAATCTGATGATCATCTATTATAAGCGTTGATTAGTTTGGGATCATACAGTTGGTATGGAAGTCTGGCGATATTTATTTATATCAGGAATACTAGCATCAACTTATATTCTTTTAAGAATATTTCGTTCGTTCAGAACATCACAAGGTCTCTTATCCTCGGTACAATTTTATAGCGGATGATTATGTACATTATGAACATAAACTAAATTATGATCTATAGTATGTAGCCTAGCGGAACATCCATTTCTTCTGGAGCATTTCCAATGTGTTTTCATCCCCCTTATTCGGTTCTGACCAAATTTATATCCATCTAAGAATAGTATCGTTTTTCCTCTTAGAGATTTCGCGAAGACTACTGAAAATAAGGATTGAATATTAGACCGGGCAGTTGTTAATGAACACAATATGAAACATAAGAGAAAATATATACGACATAACAGTCTTATACATAATTTTAGACGTAAAAGTAGAGTGAAAGTGAAGCGGCTAGTATTTTTGTAGTGAAGCTTAATAAAATGTGGCAACCAGCGCGCCCGAGTAATCAGTTTTGACGTCGGAACGCTAACATAATGTCATAACATGAGTGCTCGGCTGAGGCATGCGAGGCATGTGGCCGGCCTGCCATTTTAGATCCGGCGAGGCAATACAGCCTAGCCTCTCCTTTTTAAATATATCTACAGTACATCACATACATATTTTAGGTATACTGAAAATAGAAATACACAAGATTGAAAAAACACATTTTACTACACGTACATGAACATTTTATTATATACTTAGTATCCTTAAGCTGTTGTGAAGAGGATTCACAATTTTGGCAGAAATAAAACAAAACTTGATTTCTAAAAAAATTTTAACATTTAAGAGTAAATAATAATAATATCCTGGGACATTTTTTTACACACGGCTACCTGATCCCAAACTAAGCAGAGCTTGTACTATGGAAACCAGATAACTGATATTACTACATATACTACTTTTTTATTTGTAAATACATACTTAATATACATATACACCCAGACTCGGGACATACAGCCATGTTCATGCACACAAATGCATGTCCCGGGTAGGAATCTAACCTACGACCTGCAGCGTGAAAGGCGCCATCGGGCCAACCACGCCAACGGGCCCGTCATACAAATTACACGACACTTTTTATTCGCGCTGATCTGAAGTTTAAGACGATACAAGAAAAAAATGAATTTTAGTTTCGGGGTGTGGCTAGCGTCGCGTGAGCTGCCGAAGGATATATCCCTCTCGCTTAGCTAGGACAGAACAGCTATGGAGTAGACTATAGTATAGTTATTTTTTGAAGGAACAATATTGTTTAATTCGTACAATTAAAATAATATGTCCCAGTGCACCTTTTAAAATAGATGAAATGGATGAAAATATTCAAATATATTTTTTTCGTTTTATATGGGATTTTTATGTCGAGTGTATTTGAAAAAAATAATTTAATTTCTATGTTGTTTTTATTGCTGAAGACAAAGTAAGTCAAAAGAAGACAAACGATACCTACAATATGCTGATAGATACGTATAACAATATTTCGATCGTATAATAGCCTATAACCAGCGGACGATCCAGACGCGTCCAACGATACCTCATTAGTCAAATTATTATGATAAAAATAGTTTGGACGTTATACGGGAGCAGATGAACATACATACATATCGGTCAAAATCATAACCCTCCGCCCACCGTAGTCGGGTAAAAATGTAGGTACATAATCTGTGTCAGTGACTGACTGCCGGATATGAGTATCTTTTTCATGTTTCGTAGGCAAAGGAATACTTTGGTACTTAACTTCGATGCCGATCATGAAGTCATCAGCGGTGTCATAATATTTTTTTTTACCATATTTAATATTTTTTTAAATTTAATTTTCAGTTTTTATTAATTTTATTGATTTAACCATGCATTTATTTTTTGTTTATCTTTTTATCTTTATTTTTTTATCTATCAAAATCACCCTTAGACTGGTTACCGCCACAGGTGACAAGAGGGCTGGCTCTTTCCTTGCTCAAAAAATTCGCTTGACAACAGGAACAGCTTGAATACAGGGAGGACATGCAGCCAGTATCCCACGCGGACGGTATTTGTTTAATTAGGGGTAGGTTTTTATTTTATTGTATTTTATTTTAATTTATGTTATATTATATTGTATTTTAATGATAAAACATGAAAATTAAAAATAAATATATATTTTTTTTTAATTTAATTTTACTTTTATTTATTGTTTTATATTTATTGTGAAATTATAATAATTTTAATAATCAATATTGGACTATGTCTGAAACAAAAACATTGAATTGAATAATTTAAAAAATACAAAAATTATCACATTAACTCGTTAAATCACGGTTTACACCCGCTAGAACGAAAAAGATCCTAACATGGTAGGTAGGACCTGAGGGTTGGCCAGTTAATTACTTAAAATACACTATATTTATTTCAAGAAAACATTCATAAGATCTGAAGGCGTCGGACTCGCACATAAAGGGTTCCGTACCACCGTAGAATAAACACATCAAAAATATCAAGTTTGAGACTTGATATTTATTTTTAAATGTTATTATAATTTTAGTATTTGTTCTGCACCGGCAACAGAAATACACATTCAGTGAAAATTTCAACTCTCTACCTGTTACGGTTCGTGAGATACAGCCCGCGCTGACAGACGGACAGACAGACAGACGGACAGCGTAGGCCTAGTAATAGGGTCCCGTTAGCACCCTTTGGAACCCTAAAAAGTAGCCTATGTTCTCCGCCAAGACCCAGTCTATCTCCATACCAAAATTCATCAACATTGGTTCAGCGGTTTAGCCGTGAAAAGGTAACAGACAGAGTTACTTTCGTTTATAATATAATAGATTGAATAGGACGGACAAACATTTTCCTATCCATATCTGTAATGTTATTTTTTACGATAATTTATTGATGTATGATATATTTATTACTTGCCCATCCATACCTACAACAAACGCAATAAAGCGACTCCATTGTTTTGACAAGCAATGTATTCCCACTGTCGGCCCAAGACCATGCTGCAAGTATATAACAGTAAGCGAAATAGGGAGTTTTTACAGAAATGACACGAATAACTATGAAATGACAAGAGATGACACAAAATGACAAGAGATGACACAAAATGACAAGAGATGAAAAGAAATTACACAAGACAAGGAAAAGCAAACGAAAATCACGCTGCAGTGCAGGTCATAGGTTCGATTCCTGCCCAGGACATGCAGTTGTGTGCATGAACATGTCCGCATGTCCCGAGTCTAGGTGTAATTAAGTGTATATTTCGTTTGTATTTACAAACAAAAAGTAGTATATGTAGTAATATCAGTTATCTGGTTTCCATAGTACAAGCTCTGCTTAGTTTGGGATCAGGTAGTCATGTGTAAAAGAATTTCCAAGGATATTTATTTATTTATCATAGGCGTCGGCGGACTGTAAATACTGTACTGTACCTGTAATGTGGCACGACCGTAATATTTTTTCGTAATATTTTTTAAAAAATCCTTCACAGGTCCGACGTCGAACAAGTCCGAGCGGACACTGACAATACAAAGTTAGAGAGAGACATGGTTAGTTCAAGTACTTAAAATGTGAGATGGCGATATTGTGCGCGCGCTCGGAAATAAACAACATAAGCGCCAAACCACATTTTCTTGAATTAAAAAAAAACTACTTCATGAATTAAAATATGGTTGAAGGGTAGTTTAGATATCATTATTTGCTATGTTTTAGAAATAATTTCGTGATCTAAATCGTAAAAACATCGTGGTAGCAAGGAAAATTGTAAATAATTAGAGCTCATTTCATATTATTTTTTTATCGAGAAAATTTCGTCAAATCGTGATTTGGATTTAAAGATACTCAAGATAATATAGTCAAAAATCATAATCTAAATATAAGATTCCTAGTCCACATACTTACTTAAAGAAAAAGTAGAATAGAAAATCAACCAAATTTCGAACCCTCTTCTTAAAGTTGTATATTTTATACAGTCTCTGCATTGGGTGGCTGAGGGTTCGATTCCCGCCAGATGCAAATTTTGAAAACGGCCTTTTCGTGAGTTGCCCTGGTCTGGGTATCACTGGGATCGCCCTAACTAGATTGCACGGTACCTATAGTGAAGGCGTGGCTTAGTTTGGGACCATACAGTTGGTGTGTAAATCTGGTGATTATTATTTATATACAGGGTTATTGGTAAAACACTAACAACCTTGCAGGGGCGTATTACTGATAGCAAAAACAACAACTTTTGTTCTATGAGTTTTTACATAACAAAACAAAAATTAACAAAAAGTCACTTTCTACAATGTATGAAAACTTTTTTTTTCTCTGCTAGAGGAAAGCCATGGTACGTGGTTGTATTCCACTTTGCCCTAAAGTACCTAAACGGACCACGGCTATCCTCTAGATGAGCATATTTTCTTGTTTCATACATTTTAAGATGTGATTTTTTGTTAATTTTTTTTGTTTTGTAAAATGTCATAGAACAAAATTTGTTGTTTTTGATGGCAGTAATACGCCCCTGCAATAACCCTGCAATAATTAGTGTTTTACCAATAACCCTGTATATCGGGAATACAGTCTGAAGGCACTTTGCAATCCTAGCATCAACTTATTTTCTTTTAAAAATATTTCGTTCATTCAGAAGATCACAGGTCTCTTATCCTCGGTACAATTTTATAGCGGATGATTATGTACATTATGAACATAAACTAAATTATGATCTATAGTATGCAGCCTGGCGCAACATCCTTTTCTTCTGGAGCATTTCCAATGAGTTTTCATCCCTCTCATTTTGTTCTGAATAAATTTAAACCCATCAACGAATAGTACAGTTTTTCCTCTTATAGATTTCGCGAAGATTACTGAAAATAAGGATTGAATATTAGACCAGGCAGTTGTTATTGAACACAATATGAAGCATAAGAGAAGATATATACGACATAATAATCTCAAACATATTTTAGATGACGGTGAGGGAAAACATCGTGAGGAAACCTACCTATCCCTCGGGATTAGGTAATAGTCAGTTCCTGTTTACACGGCGACAAGGTTCACCACCTGTCACGTTGGGTTCCGACTATCTGGTGAAACGTGGGCTTTGAGTTGGTTAATACCTCCACAATGTGGTGGTGTATGGCCACTCAAGCCTCTGACTACCCCCGAATGGGGATAAAAGTCGTGACGTTATATTTATTTTATATATTTTATTTATTTTAGATGTTAAAGTAGAGTGAAAGTAAAGCGATCAGTATTTTCGTAGTAGAGCTAAATAAATTGAGAGTATCATAGTCACAGTGTGCATCCTAATGTGGCAACCAGCGCGCCCGAGCAATCAGTTGTGACGTCTAACCACGTAGAAATAATGCCATAAAATGGCTGCGTCTACATCGAACGTATGCCGCGCCCAAGTACTCCGTTTTGTGGTCGGAACGCTAGTATAATCATAACATGGGTGCTCGGGCGAGGCATGCGAGGCATGTGGCCAGCCTACCATTTGAGATCCGGCAAGGCAATACAGCCTCGCCTCTCCTTTTTAAATAGATCTACAGAACAGATGTCAGATAAATATTTGGGTATATTGATAATAGAAATAGACAAGATTGAAAAAACACATTTTATTACAATGTTTGTCGTACAAGGAAATTTTACTATTTATTTTTTCGATACTTTTTATTGCCGTTTACTTATCTTTGAGCTGTTGTGAAGACGATTCACAATTAAAGATGAAAACAAAAGTAGTTTTATAAAAAAAGTAGTATCATTTAAGATTAAATTTCACAACACATTTTATTCGTGATCATCTGAAATTAAAAGTCGTATATTTTATACAGTCTCTCTGCATTGGGTTGAGAGTTCGATTCCCGTAATTCATCAACAATTTTCCGTTAACCCAACGTATTGACCCTTGTTAACTCTTTAATTAATATCATATCAGGACCTCAAGTCCCATAACGCCAGTAATTTTAATGCCACCTGTAAACAAATTGGCAAATAGAATTACCATTGTGCCAAAAATCTGTAGACTAATGAAGACTAGAGCCAACAGTTTTGCTATTACGTTGCTATTGTGAGGTAGAATGGACTTGTTCTCTTCTCTGATTGGTCGGTCAGAATGGCAAAAGGCATTTTCATCTATGTGCATAATTTACAGTTCGCTGACGGTGAGGGAAAACATCGTGAGGAAACCTACCTATCCCTCGGGATTAGGTAATAGTCAGTTCTTGTATACACGGCGACAAGGTTCACCACCTGTCACGTTGGGTTCTGATTATCTGGTGAAACGTGGGCTTTGAGTTGGTTAATACCTCCACAATGTGGTGGTGTATGGCCACTCAAGCCTCTGACTACCCCCGAATGGGGATAAAAGTCGTGACGTTACAATGGCAAAACGCTATCGGTGGCAGTTCAATAGCTATGAGACTTCGAATTTTACGAAAGTAATAAGCGGTTGTCAATAGCAATTTGCAGTACACTTAGAAATCGTCAAAATAGTACAACTTCCATCATATTCGGCGCAATTGTGGTTAATAGATGGGGAGCCATTGAAGGGTTTTCTGGATTTACTACAGCGCGTCAGATTAAGATAAGGGAGATACCTTACATATTGATAAGAACCTCCAACCAGTATGAGCCCTTAATATTGGTGGGTACGCTCAGGGGAACCAAAAAAATAGACCATCTCAAAATACTCGAACTCGTCAGATTAAGATAAGAGGGATTAATTACTAGCTAAGAAGTGTTAATTTTGCTAATTTGATCGTCAGTCTAAGAAATGGGAGCATCTGTAAGTTTCACTGAACACCCCCTCTGAAAATCTGACGCGCTCGCGTAATTTTTATTTTTTTCAATATAAATTATATCATGTTGGAGCATGAAAAATATCAATATCGGACACGCTTGAGTATTTCCATGTCATCGCTTTTTTTACAATTTTGAAATTATCATGTAGACGCTTCCCCCACCGCTGAAAGTGGAAACATCTAGAACCATTTATTCTTCCTTTCATCTAATCTACCGAATCTAATAGGTTTGGGCGACGCTGGAGTAAATCCACAGTTTGCATCGTGGGCTCCCGGTCCATAAGGGACTCGGCAATACAGTCTCAAGGCGCTTTGCAAACCTAGCATCAATTTATTTTCTTTTAAAAATGTTTCGTTCATTCAGAACATCTCAGATCTATTATTACATACATGTACATACATGTAACGTCACTATTTTTATCCCCATTCGGGGGTAGTCAGAGGCTTGAGTGGCCATACACCACCACATTGTGGAGGTATTAACCAACTGAAAGCCCACGTTTCACCAGATAGTCAGAACCCAACGTGACAGGTGGTGAACCTTGTCGCCGTGTATACAGGAACTAACTATTACCTGATCCCGATAGGTAGGTTTCCTCACGATGTTTTCCCTCACCGTCAGCGAACTGTAAATTATGCACATAGATGAAAATTCATCCATTGGTGCATGCCCCACCGGGGATCGAACCTGGGACCTTCTGATTGCAAGCCCAACCTGTTCACCCCTAGGCTACAGTCTATATCTATCTATCTCTCTGTCGGTATCTATTATTATATTCGGTAAATACTATTTTATAGCGGATGAGTATGTACATTATGAACATAAACTATTTCATGATCTATAGTATGCAGTCTAGCGCTGCATCGTTGACTTCTTGATCTAGAGCATTTCCAATGTATTTTCATCCCTCTCATTTGGCTCTGACAAAATTTAAACCCATCTATGAATATTGTAGTTGCTCCTTTTGCAGATGTCGCGAAGATTACTGAAAATAAAAATTGTACATTAGACCAGGCAAGTGGTAATCTATACAGGATGAATTTTTCAATTGTGCGTGAATGGCCAAATCCGAAACTATGAGGAATAGCGAAAAGTTCTCAAAGGAGTCTCGGGGCCGATTTTGATGAAAACTAAAACTGCATCATTGGATTTTTGAAAGAACAAAATTCGTAGCCAGTAATCGAACTAATTGATTTTGAAATAAAAACTACATATTATATTATTACACCATTCGATAGTGTCGCTGATAAGGAACGAATTCTGGTAAGTAATGACATACGGTAAACTGTATATCAAACCCTGTATATCAGATATATTCTTTTAAAGGTCTTAAGCATTATTTTGGTATAGGTTTCACATAGTACATTTGAGCTGTTGTGAAGAGCATTCACAATTTAAGTTGAAAACAAACAAAAAATGTTTTCTAAAAAAATATTGTAACATTTAAGAATTTCATCATCATCATTTCAGCCAATATACGTCCACTGTTGGACATAGGCCTCCCCCAAGGTTTTCCACAACGACCGGTCCTGTGCCACTTGCATCCAGCGGTTTCCCGCGACCTTCACTAGTCAGTCCACCTTAATAATTAACAGAAGAGTAATTTACACGACATATTTTATTCGTAACGATCTAAAGTTAAAAGTCTTATATTTTATACAGGTAAAGGGAAAACGAATTCATTATCAATTTTCCGTTAACGCCGCGTAATGATCCTTGCTAAATCCTTAATATCATATATTTGACGACCGCTTGGCACAGTGTACTGCATCGGGTGGCTGCGGGTTTGATACCCGCCAAGGCAAATTTCGGAAACGGCTTTTGCGTAATTTGCCCTGGTCTGGGTGTCACTGGGATCGCCCCAAATACATTGTACTGTACCCATAGTATAAGCATTGCTTAGTTTGGGACCATACAGTTAGTATGTAAGTCTGGCGATATTTATATATGTCTATCAGTAATACAGTCTTAAGGCACTTTCCAATCCTAGCATCAATTTATTTTCTTATAAAAAAGTTTCGTTCATTCAGAACATCACAGGTCTCTTATCCTCGGTACAATTTTATAGCGGATGATTATGTACATTATGAACATAAACTAAATTATGATCTATAGTATGCAGTCTAGCACAACATCCTTTTCTTCTGGAGCATTGCCAATGTGTTTTCTTCCCTCTTATTTGGTTCTGAACAAATTTAAACCCATCTACGAATATTATAGTTTTGCCATTTGCAGATTCCCCGAAGGTTACTGAAAATAAGGATTGTTTATTAGACCAGGCAAGTGTTAAGCATAAGAGAAAATATTTACGGCATAACAGTCTCGAAGATGATTTTAAGGGGAAAGTATAGTAAAAGTAACGCGATAGAGTCTGTATTTTCGCAGTAGAGCTAAATAAAATAGAACGCGGCAACGGTGGGTCCAGTGGCAACCAGCGCGCCCGAGCAATCAGCTTTGACGTCGGATCACGTAGAGTCGTAGACGTAATGTCATGCCGCGCTCGAACACTCAGTTTTGTCGTCAGAACGCTGATATAATGAAATGCCGAACAAATATCATCAATATACCGATGTTTTTTCAACAAACCTACATCAATTGATTGCTCGGCTTGCTATTTAAATCCGGTGAGGCAAAAAGCCTCGACTCTCCTTTTTAAATAGATGTATACATATATTCCCGAACAGTAAACATATTAGGTATATTGATAATAGAAATACACAAGATAAACAAACACATTTTATTATTTTATTATTATTTTATTTTTTTCAATGACTCCACATAATACTCATAAATTTTAACACCTTATGTAATCCATCCATTAGTAAAGGATAAAACTCTAGTGTCATGTTATAATATATACACTGTTTTATTAAAAAACAAATATTTTTTAGAAAGCTTTTAGGGCTCCCGCAGACTTGCTACTTTTAGCATCGGCGACTGGCGATTTTGCAATTGTTTTGATGCTGCGTTGCGTTTCTTCGAGCGCGAACGAGCGAGACGCAGCATCAAAATCGCCGATCGCCGATGCTAAAAGTAGCAAGTCTGTGGTGGCCCTTATTTAACTTGCAATGTATGTATGTATGTCGGAATCTTGCAACTCAATTTTGAAGCAGATATCTTCAACCGATTGAGCTGAAATTTTGTATACACGTTAAGTTTGGATTAACCTAATTTTAACAACAACAATGTATGTTATTTTATATTTATAACCTACTCGTGTTTTGTGCAAATAAATGTATTGTATTGTATTGTAATGTTGCATAGTGTCGGTATTAGACCCGCTGCTGGTGGCTCAAAAGTAAGTCCGCCACTGAGGCCCGTTTACTCCGCGGATGATCATGTACGTTATGTAAATCGACTATCTTATCCTGTTCAGTGTAAAAACCGGCCGGACATTACTTAATACGGTTGGTGGAGCATTTCCAGTATGTTTTGCGTTTATTTGTGTGTTTTATACAAAATCTAAACCCATCTATTATGAATAGAGGTTTTCCTCTTGTTGATTGTGTGATGATAACTGAAAGCAAAGATCGCATATTAAATCTTAACACATAATGTATAAATAGAGCGTCCATATTTACCAAACAGCGGACCCGAGCAATCAGTTTTGACGTCACAGCACGTAGACTATGTATATAACGTCAAATCTGATTGCTCGGAGCTGCTAAAATAATTAAAAAGAACGATCGCATTCCTTCCACTCGACACCACCAAAACGACACCACCGGTGGTGTCGTATGGAATCTCTAGTCCATACGACACCACCGACTATTAGTGAGGTTACCTACATACAAAGTTGTTGATATGAAAACTCCAATTAAGTTCAAGCAGTTCCATTAATGAGGTATGTCATTTGATAAAGTTTATATTTATCTGTTAGTTTAGTTTATATTTATTTCATAAACTCTGTTTTATTAATTATCGTTTAACTATAGATAACTTGAAATAATAACTTTGGGGTCGGATCAATGTATGTGATGTTGTCTGATATTTATTTATTTATTTTAATGAACTGGGAGCTGTTTGTCAAAAACACGCGTTTCTGGACATCACTAGGGTGGTGTCGTATGGACTAGAGATTCCAAACGACATCACCGATGGTGTCGTTTTGGTGGTGTCGAGTGGAAGGAACGAACGATCGTACGTTAAATCTTACCCACGATGTATCTTTAAAGATGATTCAACGTAAATAGCCGCGTCTGCATATACCGAGCAACATGCCCAAGCAATCAGTTTGACATAGACATAACATCAAAGTGGGTGCGTCTAGTAGAGTTGAGCTTCACACCCGAACAATCATTTCATGACATTATGTCTACGTGGTCAGACGTCAAAATAATTGCTCGGGCGCGCCGCTCATCTCTTCTAGACGCACGCAATCATTGCTCGGACACGGTTGCTAGGTGTGGTCTGGATGCAGCGAATGACAAGATATGACAGTTTGATGAAGAATAGAAGGATTGGTAAGGAAGGAAAAATTAAGTCAGAAATTAGAGGGAAGGAGATTAGAATCGATACGAAAATAAATGATCTATTAAATTAGTTGCCTACTTTTTAAATTAACATCACGCTACTGACGCAGAATAAACCACGAATTTATAAATTGGCCGCCCGAATGTTGACGAGCTCGGCGGTGATCGACTTGAAATCGAACATAATTACCATTTCGTATCGCTTCTCATTGGCCGTGGTATTACGAGTTAAATAAAAGAAAGTGTATTTTGTTAGAATACTAATATTGTGTGTTAATTCCGACACGAAAAACAAAACTGCGGTTAACTTAAATTTACTCAAAATTACATTTAGGTACACAATATTGTATATAAAATAAAAAATTAAAAAGATATAACAACACAGCATATAATGATCTTAGGGAGTATATATGTGGATATCTTCAATAAAAACGCCAGGTCCAAATATTTTCTTTTATTTCTTTCTTCAATAATCATAAAACGTAAACAATCCCAAAGAGAACGACGCCCTCATCCCTTTTTTTTAAATCAATCAATCATAGTAAAATTAACCATAAACAATGTTTTCTTTTTAAAGTAAGGGTTCCTATTCATGGAGTGAGGCGACCATTCACACACGAGATGATCGTTCCCACATATATACAAAGGTTTCTTATAGTATTTGTAAGCCATTGTGGAGATAGTTAACAACTAAGATTGAGAATAACATATTTTTAAGTTTCGCGCTCTCGCGGAGACCAATCAATAATTTATGTGCGCGATATTGAGTTTTTTAATATATTTATCATATTTGCCCTGCCTTCGTCTAACAACTACGTGAGGCGGTAGATGATTATGTGTGTTGTAGACCTTGAGTATTTCATCCTGGACCGTCTGTAGCTTGGCTCGACATCCCCTGCCTTTGTGGGTCGAGCAGTTCCAGTGTGTTTTAACCCCTCTAGTTTGGTTCCGACAGAATCTAAAACCTGCTATCGTTATTATATTCCCTTGTCTTGTAAATGTGAAGGATCCTGTAAAAATTACTTATTAGAAGGTTTAATTGTACTAATCCACCAACCCAACTAGGCACTCGAGTTTAAGTATCAAATGATAATAAGTAAATGATTCCGCGATCCTTCCGACGTAATTGCGGCTACTGCCACAAGCGTGCCCAAGCATTGCCCCAGGCTCACTACGTTGTGGACGGACTGCGGAATCATTGACTTATTATCATTTGATATGTATACCCGAGTGCCTAATTGGCTTGGTAAGTTAGTAATCATATATCTTTGGTCATATAAATAAGAGGTAAGGCTATATGATAATGTTATTTATAGATATGGTTCTGGCAATGATACTAGATCTATATCATAGATACAATTCGATGTTAAAATTAATGATTAAATATATTATATAAGTTAATCTACCAGCGAAATCTCTATTGGAAAAAATATTGGTTAAAGAATAAATACTGTAATTTATACGAAGGGACCGAAATAATAATTAAACATGTTGATGCGAAACCTCTTTATTAAATTTTGTACTTACTTAATATTAAAAAAAAACAAACATGACTGATTATTGATTTTTTATACTTTCTTATTTTTATTTTGCTTTCGGTGTCGGTGGTATTTTGTATACATATAAAAATACTTATCCATAAAATATTTTTATTAACTTAATTTGAATGTACGGTTTGGTATGTCTACCTAAGCTGGGAACAACATAGTGTCTTAAAATACAGGAAGGTCATCTTAAGCCCCTCAATAGTGTCTTAAAGTAAAATAAAAGTACAGTAAGGTCATTTTAAACCAGTCAATAGTGACTTTAAATACAGGATGGTCATCTTAACCCCCTCAATAGCGACTTAAAATACGGGAAGGTCATCTTAAACCCCTCAATAGTGACTTAAAATACGGGATGGTCATCTTAAATCCCTCAATAGTATCTTAAAATGCAGGTAGGTTATCTTAAACCCCTCAATAGTATCTTAAAATAAAGGAAGGTCATCTTAAATCCCTCAATAGTGTCTTAAAATACAGGAAGATTATCTTAAACCCCTCAATAGTGTCTTAAAATTAAATTTAAAGTAATAAAATATCGGAAGGTCATCATAAACCCCTCAACAGTATCTTAAACTACAGGAAGGTTATCTTAAACCCCTAAATAGTGTCTTAAAATAAAGGAAGGTCATCTTAAACCCCTCAAAAGTGTCTTAAAATTATACAGGAAGGTCATTTTACCCTCCATGAGTCGTTAGTTTCTTACACCCTATATATTAATGCATAATATGGTATATTAGGGTCGTTTAGACCGCGGATGATTATGTACATTGTGTAGATCGACTATTTTATCCTGTTGAGTGTAAAAAATGGCCGGACATCCTTTAATACCGTGGGTAGAGCAGCACCAGTAAGTTTTGAATTTAGTTGCGTATTTCATACAAAATCTAAACCCATCTATTATGAATAGCGGCTTTCCTCTTTTTGATCGTGTGATGATAACTGAAAAAAAAATCGCATATTTAATCTTTACACACAATGTATAAATGGCGCATGCAAATGTACCGAGCAACGCGCCCAAGCAATGAGTTTTGACGTCTCAGCACGTAGACATAACGTCAAGTCTGGTTACTCGGGCGCGGCTGCTAAAATGACAACTTAAATAACGATTGCACAAATACAACATAAATAGGCGCGTCCACGTGTAAAGAGCAGCGCCCGAGCAATCAGTTTTGACGTCTCACCACATAGACATAATGTCATAAAATGATTGCTCGAACGCAGCTGCTAGTGTGGCTGCTAGAAGGGATGGTAAGGAAGGAAAAAGGAAGTAATAAATTAGAGGGAAGGAGATTTGACATCGGAACGCATAGACATAATGTCATAACATGAGTGCGAGGCATGTGCCTGATGTAGACACACCAGCCCCCCTAGACAAGTGGCATGAACTCGAATAGAAAAGAATAGACTTCACAATGTATGGAAATGTCAAACGTCGCTATGTAGATCAACAACAGGTTGCTATGTAGATCACGTGACTTATGTCATTTCCATACATGAAGCGTAGCGATTTGAAGGAACGCTTGTAGACGTCAGCCACTTGTCTAGCCCTTCTAATAAGCTGTTTTAGCTTTCGCCTTCATTTATTTTTACTTAACATTACTCTCTCTCCGACACAGAATGTTAATTTATAGAATGACCGCCCGAATGTTATCGAGCCTCGCGACTTGAAATCGAACATTATTCCCATTTGGTATCGCTTCTCGTTGGCCGAGGTTGTATGAGTTAAATAAAAGAAAGTATATTTTGTTAGAACACTAATATTGTGTGTTAATCTGACACGAAAACAAAACTGTGGTTACCTTATTTTTATAAGTTAGTCAAGATAACATTGATGTACTCAAAAAGTATACAATAATAAAATAATCAAAAACATATAACAACTCAGGCAACGTTAAAAATATCTGAATTATATATTATTTCAGACAGTATTTGTGGGCCGTTGTGGAGAGAATTTATAATTTAAATTGAAAACAACATATTTTTAAGTTCTTTGCAAAAAAATTGGTCACATTTAAAAAAATAATTAAACAATACATTTTATTCCTGATGATTTGAAGTTTAATGTGGTATATTTTATATAGCAAATGGTTGCGTCAATATTTTCGTAAAGTGAACTTTTGACCCTTGTTCTTATTGTATGGTTAGTGGTCAACCTGGTGTCAGAGTTGTTCAAGCCGCCCGAAGGCCACTGACATAGCTTAACGACTGATGTATAGATGACAACAACCGGGACCGACTTGGCTGACTGAGTATTTAGGCTACCAGAGCTATCTCCTTCGGCTCGTGTTTTTATCTATAAGTTTTAAATATTAATGTTTGTTAACAAAGTATAATATAATAATATGATTATAGTAAAATTAAGTGCGCGATCATAGATTTATGATAGTCTCGCACGCGCACTTTCCCTAGATAGTGTCCTTCTAAGAAGAATAGTTCCTAACAATACGCCAACTTAATATCATCGCGTTCGTGCGCCGCTATCGCGGCTAGCGCTCTCGCGGAGACTAATCATGAATCTATGAGCGCGATTTTTTATTTTTTTTATTTTTCATATTTGCACTACCCTTTCGTTGAACTACCTACTACATAAAGACTTGTGGAGGCGGTGGATGATTATGTGTATTGTACACCTTGATTATTTTATCCTCGACCGTCTGTAACTTGGCTCGACATCCCCTGCCTTTGTGGGTTGAGCATTTCCAGTGTGTTTTAACCCCTCTAGTTTGGTTCCGACAGAATCTAAAACCTGCTATCGTTATTATATTCCCTTGTCTTGTAAATGTTGCGAGGGATCCTGAAAAAAGTTACTTATTATACCTAGTTCACTTAAGGTCGGCACTCATCTATCAACTCGGCACCCGACCAGCACCGCCTCGTCCCTCGGCGTCCACTCGTTGTCGACAGGTGGTCCGCGCGCGGACGCTGCTTTTACACTATAAACGTCACGTGATCAACCAGTGGCCGCGCGTGGTCAACGAGTGAACGCCGTGTGGTCAGCGCGTGGTCCACTTATTTCCGGTTCAGTTAGTGGATGCCGACGGTCGGGTCGGGTGCCGAGTTGATAGATGAGTGCCAACCTTTATATGACAGAAAATAAATACATTGTCGACGTCTTACCTCGAATTACTAACATCCTTTATAAGAGCAAAAACTAAAAGATAGAGCCAACAGAAAAATACCTGAGTAACTCTACCAGCAAAGCCTCTACTAGAAAAAATATTGGTAAAAACACATACCTATTAAAATTTAGGACAGCAAGATAATTCAACATTTTCTTGCGGTAACATTTTATAAACTTTTGAACTTAATGAAAAAAAAAAACTAATTTAACTGATTATTTAATTTCATACTTTTTTATTTTTATTTTAATCTAGGTGTTAATAGTATTTTGTATACTTATATAAAATTACTTACTTATCTATAAAATATATATTAACTTAATTTAAATTTACGATTTCGTACGTCTACATGAGCTGAGCGGCGCGCCCGTGCAATCAGCCTCTCTAGCGTATATGGCTTTGTCTACAAGCGTTTCTACAAATCGCTACGCTTCATGTATGGAAATGACATAAGTCACGTGATCTACTTATCGACTTGTAATGTAATTTCCATAATTTAAGCGTAGTGATTTGCAGAAACGCTTGTAGATGAAGCCTTGGCTAAGGGAGCAGGTTTGATGTGTGACCACGTAAACATAGCGTGATATCTGGCTGCTTCGGCGCCTCGGCTTTTAGACGACATGAATATATTACATTAATAAATAATAATAATATCCTGGGACATTCTTTTACACACGCCTACCTGATCCCAAACTAAGCAGAGCTTGTACTATGGAAACCGGATAACTAATATTACTACATATACTACTGTTTGTTTGTAAATACATCAACATCAACATCGCGCTTGACTACAAGATATATTCTACACACCACTTAATTAGACACGATAGAGGTTTCATATTATGTGGTCCATAGACAAAGGGCCATATCACACTGGGTGCCATGGCGACGTCGCCAGCCACCGTAGCAACTAGGCAATCTAGGCAACTATTCGTATTAAAATGTATCGAATAGGCAACTTCGTATTGAAATGTTAATATTTTTAAGGTGGTAGAGCCAAGCTGTAGCCAACTGACTGCAGCTCATAAACGGGCTGGCTCGACCGGGGTAGTACCACCCTCTCACAGAAGATCGGCGTAAAGCAGCGTTTACAGCTGCGTTTCGTACGATGAGTGAGAGGGCCGTAACCCTCCCCCCCCTCCCTCCATCCCACTCCCCTTCAGGTCGGTAATGTGCGAGCAATGCCTTTGGTATTGTAAGCATCTATAGGCTACGGTTACTGCTTAACATCAGGCGGGCCGTACGCTTTTTTGCCACCGCAGTCCGATAAAAAAAGAAAATGTATAGGAGGTAACACCTGGCGACGGACTGGCGACGTCGCCAGTCAATACAAATTGTTTGGACACGTGGCCGGCGTCGCCTGGCGTCGGTGTGTTATGGCCACGGACCAATTACTAAGGGGACTGGCCCTAACCAACTCGGCCGAGTGGTCGGCCTAGTACTAACATCGACATAAAACGAAGCGAGTAGTTCAACTATTTACCGGTAGATAGAACAATGAAAATGAAAAAACAATGACCACGTTTTTTTTATACATATATCTAATAAGGGCACCTCTTTCTTTAGTTTTTACTCTGTGGTTATGGCTCAAACAGCGGATATAGAGCATTTTCATGTTCAAAGCTGTCGTTTACGACGGTCTTTCCTCTGACGTGCCCGTTCGTGGTTGTGGTAATCAGAGACTTTGATAATGTTGTCTTCTAAAGTGTATATGTGGGCCTTGCAGTTGGTAAGCCTGGCGGCAGTACAACGCCACCGGGTCTTGAACCCCACCACGCTGTGATGACAAAACCTGTACCCGTCTAGCTCTATGACCCTCCCTCCTCTTATAGACTGAGCGAAGATTGCTGTAAAGAAAAACAACTTTTAGGGGCAGGCCCAGAAAAAGATGGCGGGAAGAGCGGGGCTAATACCGTCACTAAGCGCCGCCATACACGCGACTGCAAAAATGCAGTCCGTGTGCAGTCGCGTGCCGTCGACTGCAACCAACTGCAATAGAGCTGTCACTTCCGACTGCAAAAATGCAATCCGTGTGCAGTCGCGTGCCGTCGACTGCAACCAAACTGCAAAATTGCAGTTCGTGTATGTTAGCGCTAAGATGAATCACTTTACGATCATAATATGATTCACCATAAACCGTAAGATGGTCACATAGGGCTTCCGCAGACTAGCTACTTTTAGCATCGGCGACCGGCGATTTTGTGACGTATCGATGCTGCGTCGCGTTTCCCGGAGCGCGAACGAGCGAGACGCAGCATCAAAATCGCCGATCGCTGATGCTAAAAGTAGTTAGTCTGCGGAGGCCCTTAGTGGCAATTCATATTATGAATCGCTTGATGATTTGCAATTCATCTATTTGACAGTTTTCTATGAAAATCAGATGGTCCACAAGAGAGGCATTGCAAATTGTCAATGTCAATGCTAATAACAAATACCAAACTGATTCTGCTAATGAATTGGAAAAGCAATTCATAAGCAATATTGCATAGCGACCTTATTAGGCCCGCTGGACTCCTATTTGACAGATTGGTCTCGGGTAGCCATAGACCGGAGCACGTGGAAAAACGGAAAGGAGGCCTTTGCAGTGGGACAGTACAGGCTAGAAATTAAATGAAATTAAGTAGTCAAACCAATCCAATCCCGTGTATATCGAACAAAATATTTTATATTAAAACCGCTTATGTTAAGGTTAGGCGAAGGCTAGACGTAAAGTAAATACTGTGGTCCGTCATTATTTACCAGAAACCGTGGTCCAAACTGATCGTGTAGGCTAATATACTGATGGATGACAGTATTTACCACGAATTTCAATTCCAGAAAGACAGTTTGGCATTCCGCGTCGCGAAAGCAATAGAGTGGACATGTCTTCTGAGATTGCGGATTAAACCAAGAGCTAAGGTAATATCTATACCAAGCTTCGTGTTTCATTTGACGTCTACACTGTACGAACTACGTCACAATACTGACGGAATAAATACTGAACGTGTAGCCTGCGTCGATGGGATGACATCCATCATTATGTACCATACTGACGGACCACAGTATATACTTTACGTCTAGCATTCGCCTTATGGTTTTTTAAGCATCATCAGGAGCATGACTATGGTTTCCATTGTGCTTGACAATAATATTGTCTATAGTGTACACACAAGCTCGACACATCTTCCCGCCAGACCTCTTAGTACAATGCCATCTGATCTTAGGTCCTACTGTACGGTGTACTGAAAACGTGTACCCATGGACCATGATGGCTTTACCACCTCTTGAATTACGGGTGATCGTAACTGTAAGAAAAAAAATGTTTAGTACGGTCGGCTGCATATCTCTGGTAACATATCCAAAATCTAGTATAAGATGAGCTCTCTTTAGTATCGACGCCAATAATTAAGTGGGCTCAACTTATGCTGGAAAAGTTTTTTTAAGAAGTATTTAAGCAATGGCAATAAGTAAGTATTTAAGCAATGGCAATTGCCAATTTGAGTACTTGTTCTGATCTTAGGCTGGTATTACTTAAATCGATATCAACTTTGAGACCGAGCTTGAGTACACTTTTGAGATGTATTTTGTACTAAGTAACATTTGTCATTTGAATTTTTAACAACGAATAAGCAAGACAATAGGTAATTAACATGTAGGTACCTAACTTATAGCCTACTATAAATAACCCACCTAACAGGAAATAATAAAGGTATTTACATTAATTCATATTTATTAATACTTACTAATTAAAAATAATATTATTTTGTAACATTATTAAAATTCACATTAATCTTTACCAGATAAAAATACAATTATAAAAGTATAACAAAATAAAATACACGTCTATGGCAACCTTTCCAGCATGAGCTGAGCTCTCCTAATTACAGGTCTCTATAACCTGCTGGCCTACTCCGAAATACGAACCTAACGTTTCGGCTGACGGATTGTCGTGATTTGACATTTCTTCTTTCGTTTTTCTCTACGATTTGACATTGTTTTGATCGTAAATCGAATCCGTACTACGGACGATCCGTCAGCGACGTATTTCGGAGTAACCCCCCAGGAGAGTCCAACTTATGTTGGACATGTTACCATAAACCATCAAATTTTACCACCAGCGGAATTTTTGAAGTGCAAACTTCCTTAGCGGCGTTGTGCACTTTTCTTGGAATGAGGAAAAACGGTTAAATTCGCGTCAGGGTCACGTGTCCTGATCGAGAAATTCGTCAGATTCGTAGCCGTCAGGTCACGATGGATCTGGGTAAGTGCTCGCTCTATGGGGCGTAGGTTCGATCCTATGTTTACTATATTTTTTTGAATTTAAATATATTATTTTAAACTTTACGGATTACTAGTAACTTGAAGAAACAAATATTACAAATTTCACAAAAGAGATCTCGTGGCCGGGCGCGAACCTCCGACCTGCGTAGTACGTACGTTATGTACCAACGCTATGTCCGCTCGGCTAGGCTGTTAGATGCAAAACCATTCGAAAAACTTTAATACTTAAAGCAAATGACTATAATGACAATGACATCATAACAATGTTTGTGTACGATAGTACAATAAATGAATATTGTATTTAACCACATAAATGATAGTACTTTTATACTGATAATTAAAGCAATTCGAGCAAAATTATTCCCTAACCATTCCAAAATATCAAAAATGCACAACGTTAATATTCAAGTTTTCACTTCTACCGGCACTCCAGGAGTGCAACCTGGCCGTTTTTAATGTACGTTATACGTATATTCTAAGGTATTTAATGATTATGACAATCCTTATGTTTAACAACTGTGTCGGATATAGTGTATACTACAGCTGGGCATTTGATATTCCTCTTGGAACAGAGCCACCTGGTCTTGAACCCTCTAGCAGTATGCACCAAGTATCTGTTACCTAGCAGCCACATCACACGCCCACCCCACATGTTACGCGTAAAGAAAGCTGAAAATTAAAATAAAATGTTTAAGGGCCATAACACACCGGGATGCCATGGCGACGTCGCCAGCCACCGTAGCCAAGTAATTCGTATTGAAATGTATGACAGGTAACACACCTGAACCGAAGAGCATGTATGAAGGGAATAATGAAAGTGGACGAAGCGAAACAAGTAAGTAAGGATCGTAGCAAGTGAAAAGAAGTGGTTTCTGCCTACCCCTACGGGAAACAGGCGTGATTATATGTATGTATGTATGTAACACACCTGACGACGGACTGGCGATGTCGCCATCAATACAAATTGTTTGGATACGTAGCCGGCGACGTCGCCATGGCGTCCCGGCGTGCTATGGCTCTAAGCAACGCTTGTGCTATGGCTACCATGCAATAGACCGGGGGCGATCCCAGTGACACCCAGACCAAGGCAAATTACGAAAAGGCCATTTCCGAAATTTGCCTCTGGCGGGAATCGAACCCGCAACCACGCGATGTAGTGAGCCGAGCGGCCAACGCTTAAACCAAAGCGTCGTCAAAGTTTAGTACAACAACTTCTGCCAAATTGAAAACAAACACGAATTCGGTTAGGTTAGGGCTATCTCGCACGAGGACACCAGTGGTAGCGCAACCCGTCGCTCCACCAACAAAATGTATAGAGCGGTATGGAGGATATCACACCTGTCCCCTAGACAAGTAGCATGAACGCTAATCGAATAGAATAGACTTCACAATGTATGGAAATGTCAAACGTCGCTATGTAGATTACGTGACTTATGTCATTTCCATACATGAAGCGTAGCGATTTGAAGGAACGTTTGTAGACGACAGCCACTTGTCTAGCCCTTCTGGTGTCCGCTTGGTAGCGCAACCAATTCGCTGTCAGCTACCGAATCACCCACTGGTGGCGCCACCATGGTTGCCTCTTGCGATATCGCGCTTATTGTTTAATGGTTATGAAAGTCTTTAACATTGACGATATCCTCCTCTATAGTATGGACCACGGCTTTACATCCGTTCCGATGGTAGACGCATCGCCAACGGGTCTTCGGCCCTAGGCAACGATGAAAATAGTACTGGTACCCATTCAGTTTCACTATGCGAGCGCCCCTTACGGTTGTCGTGAAGAGTCCTGAAAAAAAAAACATGTTATTTATTTATTTATTTAAAAACGACACACCAACAGTATACCTATTAATACACGGGTACAAAAATAATTAAAAATAAACTGGTCTGATAGGTACACAATGACAGGCGTGTACAACGTTCGCCGACGTGAGACTGCATGAAAAAGGAACAAATAAAGTTAAAAAAATATACGGTCGAATTGAGAAACCTCCTCCTTTTTTGAAGTCGGTTTAATTAAAATTAAATCTAAAAGAAAACAAAAAACTAAAGCTAAAATTAAAAAAATAAAATAATATAGGTACTGATATAAAATTAAAAATAATGTAAGAGTAATAATATTTATGCAAATGACTTCAGTATCATTTTTTAAATTCTTTTAATGTACTGTGGAATATGTCTATATTGTTAGTTTTACTGTTAAACATGTTATATTCATTATATGTTAATCGACTTTCTAGAACTAGGTAGCCTTTATAAGATCATCCAGTCTGTGCGTCCGTCCGAATGTCCGTCTTCCGTCCGTCCGTCCGCCGTCTTTTTCTTGTGGCGCATTCGACCACCCCTTGGGGATATCGTGAAGTGTGCTAAGAAATTAGTTAATATGTCTCTTTCTTCTTCAATTGTGAAACATTGTGTCTTTTTTTATAGGACTGCGGCGACAAAAAAGCGTACGGCCCGCCTGATGTTAAGCAGTTACCTTAGCCTATAGATGCTTACAATACCAAAGGCGTTGCTCGCACATTGCCGACCTGAAGGGTAGTGGCATGGAGCGAGGGGAAGGGGGGGTGGGCTTTCGGCTCTCTCATTCATCGTACGAAACGCAGCTGTTAAAGCTGCTTTACGCCGATCTTCTGTGAGAGGGTGGTATTACCCGGTCGAGCCAGCCCGTATATGAGCTGCAGTCAATTGGCTACAGCTTGGCTCTACCACCTTTCATGGCAGAATAAAATTTGAGATCGTTATAAAACACATTTTGAAAACTGAATTTAATTTATTTTATTATAATTACAATTTCATAATACAATGCAATAGACGAGTTACCGTCACCCAGTTGGTATTTAAAATGCGGCCGCCTAAACATCTGTCAAACGCACTGTCAACGCTTTCGTTGCCGAAGTGAGACTGAGCTCGGGTTTGCCAATTAGCCAAGTTTTATGTCACTTATAACGTATCTACAGTTATTATATACAGCGTGTTTCAAAGGTCCGAAATAATACTTAATGTATACGGTAGCTGTTATGTGAAGACAATTTTGAATATTTGTTACAACTTTCGTGTTGCGTCCTTAGAACAAATCCAACACACCAGTAAAAAGCATTTGTAAGAAGAATGCATTAGTTCTTTAAATATTTGTTTTTATTGGCGGGAGACTACAATTAATTCATTTTCCAAGACATTTGGAAGGGCATTCGCAATAGTCGCGATCCTCAGAATTGAGGCACTACCATGGACCAGTTACTAAGGGGACTGGCCCTAAGCAAGTCGGCCGAGTGGTCGGCCTAGTACTAACATCGACATAAAACGAAGCGAGTAGTTCAACTATTTACCGGTAAATAGTAAAATGAAAATGAAAAAACAATGACCACGTTTTGTTTCATACAAATATCTAAGAAGGGCACCTCTTTCTTTAGTCTTTACTCTGTGGGCACTACCCTTGCTAATTGAAGGCACTTCATATAGTTGTTAATTAAATACTAGGACCGAAACTATATCTATCTATTGAGATGTATCACCAAAATACATTCACGCTAATCACCAAATTTTTACTTGCTTACTCGAGCAATATTTATTTTATTAATAAAATTTATTTGTTGATTAATATTCTGAAAATAATCTGAATCATATATTAGCGGCACGCTTCCATGACCGGTTTGACACGTGGGAGGGGGAGAGGATGAACCTTATTATAACGGAATAAGATTCATTTTCGCATTCCTTTTTTGACATTCATATTTTTTAAACGGCCAGTCTTATTCCGTTATAATAGGGTTCATTTTCTTCCCCCCACATGTCAAACCGGCCATCGTAGCGTGCCGCTATTATAGTTTTAAAATATTGCAAACGATTTCGATATCACCTGTATATCAAGGACTTCTAATTTAACTTGGTACATATTTACGACCATGGTCGGTATGATTGTCATTAATTTTGACAATTTCGTCATTGACAGTGTGGATGACAGCTCTGCATCCGGTCCTGTGTGAGCCGCAACGCCAGCGGGTTTTCAACCCCAGGGTACAATGAGCTGAGAACCTGTACCCCTGTAGTTGGATTATTCGAGTACCTTTTGAGGATTTTTTGAAGAGTGCTGAAAAAAAAAGATATTAGTCGTATTTAAGCGACTGTAGCCTAGGGGTGAACAGGTTGGGCTAACAATCGGAATGTCCTAGGTTCGATCCCCGGCGGGGCATGCACCAATGGATGAATTTTCATCAATGTGTATTATTTAAAGTTCGCTGACGGTGAGGGAAAACATCGTGAGTAAACATACCTATCCCTCGGGATTAGGTAATAGTCAGTTCCTGTATACACGGCGACAACCACCACCTGTCACGTTGGGTTCTGACTATCTGGTGAAACGTGGACTTTGAGGTGGTTAATACCTCCACAATGTGGTGCTGTATGGCCACTCAAGCCTCTGACTACCCCCGAATGGGGATAAAAGTCGTGACGTTACACACATAGTCGTATTTTTTATTCAGTAATCGCCAGCCGTTACAGTCGGACTAACACGCCTTGTTCACCCACGTCGTCCCCTTAGGGGACCGATAGGAATAAAAACTTCAATCTGTCCCCCTATCGTCAAACCCGAACTTTTGGAAGGCTTGTGTGGGGACTTGGGTCCAACACCTCCTAGAGATAAGTTTGATGTTCTGTGAGGCACCCACTGGGGTCAACCGCTGCAGATGATGAGACACATACAGCAGCTTGACCCAAGAGGTGCAGGAACTATTGGAAAATTGTGAGAAGAGACATATTACTATTATTTTTATAGTATACAATTTCGTCTTTGACAGTGAAAACAAAAGCTTTACACGACTTTTCGGTGTGAGAGTCACAACTCCACCGCGTTTTATGTCCCAATAGGGTACGGTGCATCAGGTATCTGTACCCTTCCAGTACCAGCACGCGACCACCTTGTCTAGTTCTTGTATAGAATGCTGAAAACAAATATTAGAACACTTGATTGGGCGAGATGATAGGTGTAGATACGCTGAAGACCGAGCATATTTTTTACGACAACTCTATTGGTATATGTTCAGACACATATTTTATTTGATAAAATATAAGTTTGATCCGGTAAGCAGATGGGTGAAGGTCGTTCACACTTGATTGGGCGAGATGATAGATGTAGATACGCTGAAGACCGAGCATATTTTTTACGGCAACTCTATTGGTATATGTTCAGACACATATTTTATTTGATAAAATATAAGTTTGATCCGGTAAGCAGATGGGTGAAGGTCGTTCTTCAGTTTATCTTAGATCATGACGGCAGGTGAACCTGGGACCCGATTCTGGTAGTTCAGACCGACTGGTAGATCAGTGAATTTTAATCAGTAAAACATTTGCAGACTTGCAGCCCAGGTTATAAACCACGACAGACACGTTTTTAGATTTCAAGTGAGAATAAAATATTCAATAAAGATTATCTTTTTATTTTTTTATAATACTTATGTATTTTTTCATTTTAATATTGTATTAACACATATCAACACACATACACACTCACGCGATAAATAAAAACGCTTCAACTCATAATCTTATGTTTAAACATCATTTTTGTTTTAATCAGCGGCGTCCACAAGCCCCGAGCAGCCTCAGTCACATTAGGAAAAATCTAAAATACCAAGCCAACATAAGACAGAGAAGAATATACCCGAGCAGTCAGTTTAACAACATTATCGTGTCTCATGACTTGACGAGATAAATGACAGAGCTTGCGTGAGGCGAGCGGCAAGCCACATCACACGCAAAGCAGCCTCGCGCGGCTCCTCGAGACTTGTGGACGCGACTAATGATTATGATTGCTATTAAACTTGACAATTTGGTCACAGACTGTGTAAATAACAGCTTTGCATCCTTTGTTTTTATGTGAGGCGCAGTGCCAGCGGGTCTTTGGTCCCATGGTGCGGTGGACAGAGTACCTCTGACACCCTATTTGGATGATACGACCACCCCATGCGGACGTCGTGAAGATTGCTGAGAAATAAATAAGATACGTTAGAGAGGATCAATACCTGAGGGGCTAGCCAAGTGGCATGAACGCTAATCGAATAGAATAGAATAGACGTCACAATGTATGGAAATGTCAAACGTCGCTATGTAGGTCAACAACTATGTAGATCACGTGACTTATGTCATTTCCATATATGAAGCGTAGCGATTGGAATGAACGCTTGTAGACGTCAGCCACTTGTCTAGCCCTTCTGGGCGCCCAATGATGGTCATCGACGTCGTGGCAGACCGCGATGTAGATGGTGCAACGATTTGAACACCTTTGCGGGTAAAACGTGGCCATTACAAGCAGCAAATTATCAAGACATTTCTTTGGGAATATTATACTTGAAGCCACGATCAATAATGATATGCACTAAGGAAAAAACATAAACTCATAAAAAACTTAATTTTTATTTTCACACAAATCAACGAAAACTTATTTTGGGCCGGTTCATCAAGGCATTAAAGAGCAGTACGCCTGAGTTTACAAACACAAATAATCGGTTACTGCGTAAACGGTCTGTAAGTGTGATGGTGAACTTGGCCCTAAATGATTGTTACCAATATATAAAACGATAATTTCCTTAAATCTGTAGGTTTGTCCTTGAATACTATTACTAGATTATTGCGGTTCCAGGCAGAACCACAAGCAAAATAACGATTTTTAACTAAAAAACAACTGAAAATCAAGACAACATTTGAATATTTCTACTCGTGGTTCAAATAAGCGTACGGCCCGCCCGATTTTAAGCAGCTACCACAGCCTATAGATGTTTGCAATACCTAAGGCATTACTCACGTTGCCGACCTGAAGAGGAGTGGGATGGAGGGAGGGGAAGGGAGGGGTTGGCCTTCCGGCTCTCTCACTCATCGTACGAAACGCAGCTGTAATAGCTACTTTACGCCAATCTTCTGTGAGAGGGTGGTACTACCCCGTTCGAGCCAGCCCGTATATGAGCTGCAGTCAATTGGCTACAGCTTGGCTCTACAACCAATTAGGGCGAGGCCCCACTTGCGCGTTGCGCTGCGTCGTCGCAACGGATCAAAGGGTCGGCGGGCGAGAGACGAAACGGGGGAGGGCGCCAGTACAAAATCTTGCGACGACGCAACGCAACGCGCAAGTGGGGCCTCGCTCTTAATATTTAAGAAACAGTTACTTGACATAAATATATTTTTTAATGGTCTATAAAACAACTGAAAATTGTTCGAATTTCGAAGCATTTCAATGCACGCATGGCATTATGTCGAACTTATGACACACCTTGTATAGTACTACTCCACCAAGCCAACTAGGAACTCGGATGGAATGCGGCTTTCGCCCGCATACCGCCCGCACACCCGCTACCGCCTGCGGCTTCCCGCCCACCACCAGAGTTGGGCAAAATTTAATTGCAACTAATTGTAATTGCAAATTGCAGGTGATGTCACAATTAACAATTAATTGTGATTTGTTCGCGATTTCAAACAAATCAAAATTAATTGTTAATTGTGACACCACATGCAATTAGTAATTAATTAATTGCAATTAAATTTTGCCCACTTTTTAACTCTGTGCGCCACCACCTTTTTTTGTGTGGGTGACGTCACATCTGACAGGTTCCTAGTTGGCTTGGTTGAGTAGTAGTACCTATCCTTACGACATGCGCGCGAGTCGCTCGCCCGGCAGATGGTTATGGAAACCCATCAATCTCACCACCCTGTCATCAATGGTGACCGCGGACGCTGGACACTTGCTGTTGTGGAGCAGGCATCGCCAGCGGGTCTTCCGACCAGAGATGCTATGCCGACAGTACTTGTACCCTGATATGTTGATAGCTCTGTTCCCTCGGGAAGACATCGTGAAGACTGCTTCTGGAAGAGAAATATCAGATTTAGACGAGACATAGACGGTAGGTCCAGGATTTTACAGGATTATTTTTGCCAACAGAATTTGTCCTGTATTTTATTTTGTCCTGGATTTTACAGGTTTATTTTTGCCAACAGAATTTGTCCTGTATTTTATTTTGTCCTGGATTTTACAGGTATATTTTTGCCAACAGAATTTGTCCTGTATTTTATTTTGTCCTGGATTTTACAGGTTTATTTTTGCCAACAGAATTTGTCCTGGATTTTATTGTGTCCTGGATTTTACAGGTTTATTTTTGCCCTTGATTTTCTGATGTTTTTGGTGTGATGTGTGCATTAATACCATGGACCAGTTACTAAGGGGACTGGCCCTAAGCAAGTCGGCCGAGTGGTCGGCCTAGTACTAACATCGACATAAAACGAAGCGAGTAGTTCAACTATTTACCGGTAGATAGAACAATGAAAATGAAAAAACAATGACTACGTTTTTTTTCATACATATATCTGATAAGGGCACCTCTTTCTTTAGTCTTTACTTTGTGATTACTACATATTTTTATATGATTAGATTAGGTGATTGCTGTTCGGCATTACTTTTCACTAGTTCTACGCGCTCTGTCTACCTTATTCTTTTGTTTGAGGCCAAGGCTTAAGGAATGGAATAAAAATAACTTATATCTCTAAAACTATATTAAACAATGATGCTAAACAAGTTAATACTGGCTTCACAAATTAGTTAATGGTAATCTAATCTAAACAAAATATTAATATTAAAAAAAGCTGCGAAGCTGCGCGGTAGGTCAGAAAGGGTCAGTTCAGACAGAGCGGAAAAATGCGCGAGCAATTTGCTGGCTCCATTGAAAATAGGACTGTATTACCACAGCCTATAGTCGCCTCGCGCATGCTCGCGACGCGCGTTTGCGTGCGTGCTCGAGCCGACTTTAGGCTATGGTAATACGGTCCTATTTTCAATGGAGCCAGCAAATTGCTCGCGCATTTTTCCGCTCTGTCTGAACTGACCCTAAGCAGCTTATATGGTTAGCTAACTGAAAAATCAGCTGCACTGGTAGCACAGCCGGCCGCGGCAAGACAAAACGCAAGATAAATCGATTTTGTCTCATTCCTTTCTATGCATTAAGAAAGAGAAAGAGCGTCTCGGCGCGACATAATGCGCAACAAAAGTCTTGTCTCGACGCGTGTGCTAGCCGTGCTGGTTATTTCAACTTTTTCACCCAAATTGTATAACTAATTAAATTAACTAAACAAGAAATATGGCAGATTCCTGCGTAATTAAAAGTGAGGTAGGTCACACATGGAAAACTAGGCTAGTTCCACCCCCTATGACTATACGGGATGTATCAAAGGTCCGAAAGAATATTCATATGGCAATTCAATTAATAAAAAAAAAACATTATATTCGGCTGACACAATATTCGTGTTGCGGCTTCAGTAATAAAAATCAAAAAAACAGTGTAAACTGTATTTGAGAGTAGTTGCCGCTAATATTGTTAAAATATAATTATTTCAAACACAATATTAATAAAACGCAATTATTAAAAAATATATCGTTGAAAATAAATAGTACATACTTATCGACATAGTTTTGTTTAGTTGTTGTTTTGTTTTGTTTGTTTTTTAGTTTTGTTTAGTTTTAGTTAGTTTTGTTTTTTTTAGTTCATAATGTGCGCTTTTCTTCGCTATTTATTAAAATAAATAGTATGATAGTCCCAAACTAAGCAAAGCTTGTCCTATGGCTACCATACAATGGACTGGGGCGATCCCAGAAACCTCCAGATCAGGGCAAATTACGAAAAGTCCGTTCCAGCGATTTGCCTCTGGCGGGAATCGAACCCGCAGCCACCGCATGCAGTAAGTCGAGCGGCGTAGGCTCAGACCACTGCACCAAGCGATTGTCATATTTTGTTCTTTGTTGCTCTTATGATATGTGTTAATATTATTTCGGACTTCTGAAACACCGTATAGAAAACTAAACTAAAACCAACTATAGTATACGCCAATCACCCAGCTATCAGTATCACTATACAATAATCACACAAACACTGATAAATCAGTATCTCATTGTATTGCTTTATTGTAGCGCTAACTGTTTTATCCTATGGCTCAATCGAGCTTTAGCCCCCCTAGCCAAGTATCTTCGTTTACAAGCGTTTCTACAAATCGCTACGCTTAAATGAATGGAAATGACATGAGGGGCCATCCATAAATTACGTCACACGAATTTCATGATTTATAGACCCTCCCCCCATGTCACAGCTGGTCACATTTGCGAGACTCCCCCCCCTCCCTGTGTGCCGTCACATATTTTTACAATTTTCAGAAATTCTCAAAAAAATTCTTTAACAATTCAAATTTCGGTTTTAATACTTAGATATATTAGATTTTTAAATGTGACGTCACAAAACTTAGGCCCCTCCCACCCCCTTGTCACATAATGTCACATTTCGTCGACCCCCTCCCACCCCTTTAAGTGTGACGTAATTTATGGATGGCCCCGTACGATAAGTAGATCACGTGACTTATGTAATTTCCATACATGAAGCGTAGCGATTTGTAGACGAATGCGACGCTTTGACGATCGGTTCGGCCCCTCAATAAAGAAACAACGAAGCTATAAGGGCGATATCCCACTAGCGATGTAGCTTTCTAATACATTAGGCGCGTCCACAAGCCCCGAGTAGCATCGCCCATTAGTTATGGCGTCATATGTCTACGTGGCTAGATGATAAACTGCGGCCGGGGCCGCACTGATAAGGCGACAGCGATGAGACATCGACGCGACAGCGCCACGACATCGACGCGACAGTGACGCAAAAGAGAACCAACCACCATAAACATTATTATGGTGGAATCTCATCCGCATCACATAAGTGAAATGTTCTATAAAAATCGCCGACGCATCGCAATCGATTTACCGGTGCGGCCTCGGTCTAATTGCACGGGCGCGCCGCTCGGCACTTGTATACGCAGCTATTGATCAATCTCCCTACTGGCAACAGGCTCGCGAATCGTCAGAAAAATAGACTCTTTTCTTCATCGCTTTTTTTATAGCCAAGGATGGCACACTGGCAGACGGTCCAACTGATGGTAAGTGGAAGCCGCCGCCCAGGATAACTATAGTCGGGCCGTTATGAACTGAGTCGTCGGGCCATAAATCATTTCCCTATGTCTATTTCGCTTGCACTTACGGGCCTTATGGAGCCTTTTAGTGAAGGTCGTAACGATGAAAGAAATATATCGATGAGTAACGTTTATTATCGTGTATCTTGTTCATAAACTTTAACAAGTTAACAAAGTAAATTAAATTGCAGTAAACACATTTATAGCAAAGAAAACACGCACTGCAATTGCATTTGGTAACGACCAATCAGAAGCGAACAGATCGTTAGTGACTCATGGACACCACGTGAGCAGGTAGCCATTTATCGATAACGGTCCCGGTGCGCTGCACATTCCTATCTCTTTTGTCATTTATGGCCTCACGACTCAGTTCATAACGGCTCGACTATAGTCTATTTCCCTTATAGCTCCATCTTTTTCTCATGCAAGTTCTTCTATATCCTAAGGCTCGTCTTCAACACGCCGTGATTTTCAACAGGATAGTGATTATGTTCGGCTCTGACCATAACTATTTTGTCGTTAACGGTAAGTATGGACGCTCGGCATTTCTTGCTGTTGTGTGTGGCGCATTTCCAACGGGTCTTGTCAGCTGTAGCACGGCAGCAAGAGTATCTATACCCTCCCATTTTGATGATCGGTCTGCCTCGGATGGACATAGCGAAGATTGCATCTAATAAAGAAAGGAATTCAATCAGTACATGATTCTAAACAATATGATAGAATATCCAGTTTCGATCAAAATTTGGACTAACAATTTTAGGTAACCAGCCGCCCTAGACAAGTGGCTTCATCTACAAGCGTTTCTACAAAACGCTGTAAAATGTATGGAAATGACATTACAAGTCGATAAGTAGATCACGTGACTTATGTCATTTCCATACATTTAAGCGTAGCGTTTTGTAGAAACGCTTGTAGACGAAGCCACTCATCTAGGGGGGCAGGTAACGTTTCGCTGGACTGTCGTTATATGTAACAATACTGGGATGTATTATTTTAACAGATATAGTACCTCCTTACATTGCAATTACTTTGTGCTCCGCGTACCACATGCAGCGAAATTTACACATCTGGAATCATACTTGCAATTCGATAATCAACTTTGGGTATCTATGTATACAATAAGATCCCTATTACCTAGTTTAAGGCGTTGATTTCTATATTCTTATAACATATATGGAATTACTGAAAGGTTATTCCAGTTAACAGGTAACTGAACAGTATAGAAATAATAATAAAATCATCATCATCAATTTTTATTAGCATTGAAGAAGCTCTTATACATACTTGGCATAATACTGTTGAAACTAGTACTCTCTCTAGTAATCACGAGGTACCAGTACCACAATAAAAAACTAATATTAAGCTACGTTATACGTTTAAATCGAATTGTACTTCAGTTGAATTGGAATTGTCGAATGGTTGAACGAAATTCAAGGGACATGACTGATAGCTATGGACCTGAGCTGAACAAATATTAATTATATTTTTATATTCATATACATAAATATATTCATATATTAATAGATCATCCAAAAAGCGAGAGATACCTACTATAATATTGTGCTCAGCGCACCATTACATGCGGCGAAATTCACACACTCGCAATTCGACAACCACTTATTAAATACTAGTTGTGCCTCGCGGCTTCGCCCGTGTAGAAACTGATGTGTAAGATTGACCTATATCTTATTCCAGGGCCTTCACTATCTACGTTTCAAAGTTCATTAAAATCGGTTTAGTAGTTATGGAGATACGTGGTAACAAACATTCACACACACAAACTTTCGCATTTATAATATTAGTAAGAAGTAGGATATAAGAACACATTATTCACTAGAAGATGAGCCGTATTATCAATACCGAAATAATTTCAACGAATTAATTAATTGAATTAATTCCGAAACGAATTAATTTCGATACCGCGACCAACTGAGACTTGAGAATGAATTATTATTAATTGGAGAGACTTATTTGGACTCGTCGTTGTAAGGATGTTTGGCCTTAGTGAATCACATACGGCCGAATACTCAAAGGCTACTTAAATATTTAAGTCCCCCTTAGTTATTTGAGACGTCGTTAACTGTGGTTACCGTATAATGGACTGGGGGCGATCGCAGTGACACCCAGACTAGGGCAAATTACGAAAAGCCAGTTTCCGAAATTTGCCTCTAGCGGGAATCGAACCCGCAACCACCCGATGCAGTAAGCCGAGCGGTCTACACTCAAACCACTGCACCAAGTGGTCATCAATATTAAATATACTTTCAAAATGCGGTAATAATAGTTTGGTTAAACTTTAGCCGACACCGAATTGGTTGCGCTACCAAACGGACACCAGATGGGCTAGACAAGTGGCTGACGTCTACAAGCGTTCCTTCAAATCGCTACGCTTCATGTATGGAAATTACATAAGTGACGTGATCTCAAGCGTGATCTTCATAGCGACTTGTTGTTGATTTACATAGCACGTTTGACATTTCCATACATTGTGAAGTTTATTATATTCTATTCGATTAGCGTTCATGCCATTTGGCTAGCCCTTCAGAAGGGCTAGACAAGTGGCTGACGTCTACAAGTGTTCCTTCAAATCGCTACGCTTCATGTATGGAAATTACATAAGTCACGTGATCTACATAGCGACTTTTTGTTGATCTACATAGCGACGTTTGACATTTCCATACATTGTGAAGTCTATTCTATTCGATTAGCGTCCATGCCACTTGTCCAGTGGGGCTGGTGCGATATCCTCCATACAGCTCTATACATTTTGTTGGCGGAGCGACTGGTTGCGATACCACTGGTGTCCTCGCGCGATATAGCTCTTAACCAATATTGCTTTCAACTGGCGGATGGTTGTGGCCATTGAGGACTTCTACAACGATGTTCTGTTCCGTATAGACAGCAGCTCGACAGCTCTTGCTTCGTGACGTGCAGTACCATCGGGTCTTAGTTCCCACTGTATGTTGCAAGCAGAATCTGTACCCAGATATCACTATCATGGGTCGTTTCTTCCCAGTTTCTACGAAGTACGGCACTGGAATTAGAAATTATTATGTCATCTGTGTCTTGGGGTTATTATTGATGGAATCAGGCGTAACTTTGCGGAAATCCATTGTTAAACAATTATAGAGAGGGACCCACCACTCGCCCTCGGAATTGTCAACCTCCAAAATTATAAACCAAATGAATTGATCGATAATAGAAGAGGCCAACAAGACCTAACTCCCTGTCAGTCGAGAGTATGTCTGTCATGCATGACTCATGACAGACCCTAACCCCAAGACCCGTGACCCTAACAATTAGCAATTTTCCGCAGACAAAGCGAATCCAAAATAAATTCGACACGTGTTTCGCCTCTTCTAAACGAGGCATCCTCAGGAAAGCTCGGCTGCGGCTGCGGCTTCTATTATCGATCTTTTCACTTGGTTTATAATTTTGGAGGTTGACAATTCCGAGGGTGAGTGGTGGGTCCCTCTATATAATTGTTTCTTGGGGTTATGTATAGCGCGGCGGATGAGAAGCGATAGGTAATAGTAATAATGTTCGAGTTCGGTCTCGCTAACATTTTTATAAATTCGTGGTTCTGTGTAGGAAAGCGCAACGTTAAAAATAAATGAAAGCAAAAAAAAAATACAATTATTATTAATATTAATTATTATTATTAATTATTTTCTATTCATTTTCGTAACCACCATTGACGATATGTGGGTGCCCTGTGCAATATATCTCTGCTTAGTCCTTCTGGGAATAAGTACAGGCGTGAACTTATGACAATTGAAGAAATTAAAGAAACTGTGATATAGATGTTTAATTACATTATCACAATATCCATGCGACGTCATTTTATGTTAATTAAAATGTTGACTAAAATATTTACAATAAATACAAATAATTGTCCAAGACAATTAAGACCTTGTGATAATAATAATACGGTCAATTATCGATGGAGTTCATGACCGGGGTTCATCAAGGGTTCCGTACCACCATGGAATAAAAACGTCAAAAATATCAAGTTTCTTGTCCATAAAAGAAAATCGATATTTTTGCCATTTACCGATCCCCATTATAGTTTACATTTTTAGTATTTGTTGTTGTAGCGGCAACAGAAATACACATTCTGCGAAAATTTCAACTCTCTACCTATTACGGCTCATGAGATACAGCCTGCTGACAGACGGACGAACAGACAGACAGACGGACAGCGGAGTCCTAGTAATAGGCTTCGGTAGGCACCCTTTGGGTACGGAACCCTAAAAAAATATTAAGGAAGGTTAATGATTATGCTCATTTTTATACCCTATTATGGTGCCGTCATCAACGGTGAACAGGGTTGCCTTACAGCCCCTGGTGACATGTGTGGAGCACCGCCAGCGGGCTTTCCCACCCCTGCAGTAGTGCTGACTGAAGCGGTGTCCTGAAAACGTCAGGATTCGACGACCTCTGTTAGACATTGAGAAGGTACCTGAAATAATATATAACTTTGAATTATGCGTCTAGCGGCCGAATACTCGTACGCAACTTAAATTTGCGAGCTGCTTAGCTTTGACACGCCATACAAAAAATGACAGTTAACGACGTCTCAAACTGCTAAGTGGGACTTAAATATTTAAGTAGCCTTTGAGTATTCGGCCGTAGGGCTCGTATTAATGGCTTATTCCCAAAGTACTCCAAAAAGGTTACCAAACTACTCCACGAAAACAAAAGTATGTTTAATATATTTTTAATTAAGTTTCATTCTACTCCATGATAATATTGAAATATTCTCAAAGTACTCCACACAGTTTTATTCAAAAAGCTAATTTAAATAAGTACCAGTTTTTTATAGCTGACGTACAGTCAGGCTCAAAAGCTTTGCAAATATATTTTTAAATATAAAGACAATTTTAAATAAAAGACTATAATATAATTAACATAATTGCACGTGACGTTTAATTTATGAAACATCTGTCAAAAACAGCGTCTTAAGATTGATCTCAACTTTTAGATGCATTTATTAATACGCGCCTAGATTACATCGATAAGCAAAGAATTTGAGGGAACAAAGGAGTCGTGGTTAAAAATAACTCAGTAAGATGCAAATTGTGTAATTATATTAAAAATAATATATAGGTACTAAATTATTAATAGGATATTTTTCATACTAATGTTAACATTGCTGAAGTAAACTCTTTTTAAATTATTTTTATCACGCCGTTTGTCGGAATGTAAAAAATAGCATTTAACATTTTGTATAACATTATATATTTAATACATAATTAATTAAACACTATATATAATGAAATATAATCTAATTTAATGCATCAATAAAAACTGAACAAAATATCCTTTCATTAATAATTTTTATTTTTTTATTCATCCTAGCGTCTGTTTCAGAATCATCAGCAAAATTTTATCCACCAAATAAATATGGCGCTTTGACCTATATTCCATAGAATATCTAATAGGTATCTGTCAATTCTCTATATTCATTATCTGACTATTTTGAAACAAGCCCTTATTGTCACTAGGATCGCTTCATATGTTATAAGGTGCCAGTAATTTGGGACCATTCTAAACCTTTTTTAAATATTTTTTCCTTTTTAGTTTTAACATTTTTTTTTAAAGTGTGAATCATGATTGTGTTCATCACACCCTTTGCCTACAAGTATCTCGTGGTCCGTCGCGCTGGTGAAGACTGTCGCCTTACAGCTCCTGATGTGGCACCGCCATCTAATTGTGTCTCTATTCTTACGATGGACAGTATACTTGTGATTATATAACAGCAACATCATACCCCCTTTATTTGTTAATGCCACTGCAATGAAAGAACACATAACGTTATTGAGTACCGGAAGACGCAGCGCGGGTAGGCCCCCAAAAGGTGGATTGACGACCTAGTGAAGGTCGCGGGAAACCGCTGGATGCAAGTGGCACAGAACCGGCCGTTGTGGAAATCCTTGGGGGAGGCCTATATCTAACAGTGGACGTCTTTTGGCTGAAATTATGATGATGATGATTGGGTCTAAAGGCTATTAAAAATCAACAATATTACTATAGATAGCTTCAGAATATTTTAGGACCTACGCTACGTATTATCCACGCAGCGTATACATAGGCCAAGGAGAAGAGATACGAAAATTACAAGATTACCGTTTTATTAAATTGGTTGTTTTTTCGGTTGCACGTTTCGAAATCACAATAAAATCATGATCATAATTATAAATATGTTTTGGAATGTGTTGTAAAATAAATGAAGGCGAAACCTAGCGTACCGTTACCGTAGCCTATAGATGCTTGTTACCAAAGGCATTGATTACACGTTGCTGACTACCAGGGCCTATACCACCACCTCTTATAGCAGTATTATTTTAACCTTACAGCGAATGACGTTTCTAATTGTCATGACAATAAGGTACGTCATTGCACAAAAAGTCGCTGTAAGGTTAAAATAATACTGCTATAAGAGGTGGTGGTAGGGCCCCAGGTGCCAAGACAAGACTTTTGTCACGTCTTATGTCGCACTGGGCCGCTCTCTCTCTCTCTCTCTTACTTTTTACTTTATGCGTAGGAGAGAATGAGACTAAATCGATTTGTCTGGCATTTTGTCTTGTCACGCCCGGTTGTACCAGGCCTGTAGTGGAATAGGATAGAGGGAAGGGAGGAAGGCTTCTGAAAACAGCGGTGGATGATTCTCTCTACATCGAAAACATCGGCAGCTGATCCTCTCTACATCGAAAACATCGACGGATGATCATCTCTACATCGAGAACATCGACGGATGATAATCTCTACATCGAGAACATCGACGGATGATCATCTCCACATCGAATACATCGAGGGATAATCATCTCTACATCGAAAACATCGATAGATGATCATCTCTACATCGAGAACATCGACGGATGATCATCTCTACATCGAGAACATCGACGGATGATCATTTCTACATCGAAAACAGCGCTGGATGATCTTCTCTACAAATTTTCTCCTTCAGGTCGGCAACGTGCGACCAATGCCTTTGGTATTGCAAGCATCTAAAGGCAATGGTAACTGCTTAACATCAGGCGGGCCGTACGCTTTGTGCCACCTCAGTCCTATATATAAAAAAGAAAACAGTGGCGGATGATCCTCTCTACATCGAAAACAGCGGCGGATGATTATGCATCATATTGGATTTAACAAGAAGCTTGTCTATAGTGAACAGCGCAGCTCTGCAACCTTGGTTCCGCTGCGAGCATTGCCACCGCTGCTTCCCTGCTTGGTAACGGTGCTTCGTGAACTGATGCCCCATTATATGGATGGTCTGAGCCCCCCGGCGAGTTGTTATGAACTTTACGGCATCTGGAAATATTGAAGTTGTTGGTGATGAAGCAAACACAGTTATGTATTTTTTTTGCTTCTATTATAAGGTTCAATTTAATAGTGCACGATATTTTAAATGATCAGGGGCCCTACCACCACCTTTTATAGCAGTATTGTTTTAACGTTTCAGCGACTTTTTGTGCAATGACGTTTCTTAGTGTCATGACAATAAGGTACGTCATTGCACAAAAAGTCGCTGAAACGTTAAAACGTACCTATAATTGAATCGCGATAAGAGGTCGTGGTAAGCCCCCAGTATATGCTAAAGATGATGTCTATCATAAAAAACTTATTTTGCTTTATTTTTTTTACCTACTAATTTACTAATTAGTAGGTAAAAAATACCTACCTACTGGTACTTAGACGAACATTCAACGTGTGTAGGGTTAAACTACATACGACCTTTGATTATTCTATGAAAATTACTGAGTTACTACCAATAAGATAATTTTCGTCAACCTACTAACTAGTAGGAAACTAGTTATTTCTCTTGTTTGGCGAAAGCAAAAAGTAACGTTTTTGAGATAGGTTCATCATCTTTAGAACTGACTGAGGCGCCATGCAAAATTTCGTTTACTATTAAATTAAGATCTTGTTTTTATAGCTGTTTATCCCACTAATATTATTAATGTGAAAGTTTGGATGGATGGATGGGTGGATAGATAGATATATGTATGGATAGATGGATGGATGGATTTTTGTTACTCAATCACGCCAGAACGGCTGAACGGATCTGGATGAAGTTTGGCACAGAGATAGATTATAGTCCGGAATAACACATAGGCTACTTTTTATCCCGGTAAAAAGTATGGTTCCCGTGGGATAAATTATGCGCGGACGAAGTCGCGGGCAGAAGCTAGTGTATCAATATAAAAAATAAGTAAAATAAACATTTAATATAGAATAGTAAAGATTTTTATTAATGAAAGCACTATTTTATTACTATGGGACTAGGCCCGCTACACACTCCCACCACCGTTACTTCTGACTAGGATTCAAAATGGTGTCAGACGATGACGCCAAGGAGTCTAGTAGAATTTAATTGAGAAAACTTGCAAGAATCGATCTTAATAAACACAACCAAATTTTATATTGTTATTAATTATAAAGTTAACCGTTCTTTAAGAACTTTTACTGGTTCGGGTTGCCATTTGGTTTTTTATTACTATACCACAATTTTTTGCCTTTTGGACCGAAATAACAATTATGTACATCACATCCTTTGCCTTCAAGTACCTCGTGGTCTCTAGATACGTCGGTGTAAACTGATGCATTGCAGCTCCTAGTGTGACACCGCCATCGAAATATATTTCCATTCTTACGATGAACTGAGTATATGTGACTATTAAATAGCAATATCATTGCTCCCCTTTCTGTGATTGCCACTGAAAGAAAACATACCGTTATTGCTACTCCGCCAAGCCAACTAGAGACCTGTCAAATGTGACGTCACCCGCACACCAAGGCGGTGGCGGTGTGCGAGCGGGGGTGCGGGCGGGGAAGCCGCATTCCATCCGAGTGCCTAGTTGGCTTGGCGGATTAGTAGGGCTCCATGAAATTAAGGCAAAAAAATAAATAAAAAATAAACTCCACCTTAGTTACGAAATGTTTATTGAACTTACGTGACGTACTGCTGTAATGAACAAAGAGAATATAACCTCTACGTCAGAAGAGTAGTATCTCTCATAGAGCATGATTCGCAAAGTGTATGAACCAGACGAGTATCTACATAGCGGCGGAATCCGATACAATCCGTCTAAATTAAGAAGTGACGTTAATAAGACACGTTTACTAGGTCTCGGCGTTCTTCATAACTTAGAGTATTTTGTAGCCGCCATAACAGGAGATGTCCGTTTCATAACAACATGTTTTCTGTAGCCTGTCTAGAAAGCGTAGATTCATAAACGCGTATTCGTAATTATATGCTTAGTGTACACCAATTGATGTACAAAACTGTGAAACTCCGTCGACTTGGCAGCACAGCAGACGGGTTCGCGAAGTTGCCGCTCTTGCAAGAGAAAGTTTCGATACACTTCCGTGTATGGTAAGCATTAGAGAACTGCTAACCAATTTCATATTATGTTAAAATAAACCATGCTTATCATAAAATGTACTATCATAACAAAATAAAAGGAGGATTCATTTAAAACAATATAATTAAAATAATACATTTAAAATTCCTAACAACACCTGGCATAACAATAAATTTATTTTTAAAACAACTTAATGTATGTATTATGTAATTATCTTTACATTATTTTAGACGGCGACGACCGTGTTAAATAACTAATTTGGATAGTCACAACGACGATACATTACTTACCTAGATTTTTCCCAGCATAAGAGGCCCAAATCGTATCGAGACCGCGTATCGCTACCGGCCTACTCGCGATAACGACACGTTCTCGCGATACGGGATCTCCCCCAGTCCATTGTATAGCACCCATAGTAGCTTTGCTTACTATGATACCATATAGTTGGGTGTTTTTCGGCCGATATTTATTTCTTCACTCGCGCATGACGATGTTCTCCGTATACCCTCGTGATTCTGTCGCAAACAGTGAAAATGGCAGCTCTACACCCATACCTCTGTTTTGAACAATGCCATCTGGTCGTGATGCCTCGGACCCGATGCTTCGTAAACTTATACCCCCTGAAGAATAAAAACCGCCCATCCTGAATGAAATCTGAAATTTAAATAATGTTTTAGTTTGAAATACTTATGGGGTTTGCAGTATATTTTTGTAATTATTGAATCATAGCATCCGTATCGCTGACGAGTATTGCCGAATCGCCTATGCTGTAATGAATGGTCATAATACGTGGCTTCCGCCCGTGTTATTTGTATCTAATCATAGAGATACGCATGCCAACGAATGACATCGATAACTAAATACGGGCCCGATACGATATGCCATATGCCAAAATGTTAGGACGGGCACTCAGAGACTAAAATATTTTGACATCTAAGCAGTCATAAAATTTTCGATGCGATGACATTTTGTGCATAAAAACACGTTTATATGTGATATGAGTACATTAAATTATAAATTAATTAAAAATATATTTATTAGCTGTTAAAATGTTTCACAATATCACTTTTCATTTTATTTTATGGAATGTTGTATGTTTTCCACTCTTTATTTATAGACTTTTTGTCTATGATAGAGACAGCACCAGCCCGGTTCAGATTACACGTATAAATAAATTAGCTGTCGGATTCATAAGAACTCGCTTTTCTACGAGATCTTCTTTTCTTGATGGTAACCGGTAAACAAATGTGTGGCGTCTCCTTTAACACGACACTTTTCTGAAAATAGAAAATATAAAAAATCATGGACAAACTATTTTACACCACAAATTTCCAGCATAACCTGAAATCTCTTTATCACGGGTGTCAATATTAAAGAGAGTTCAGATTATCTTTAGAAAATGTTTGTTAAGATCTGGAGGCGACTGTTTGGTACCTTGTGTAGCGTGTCAGTAAGCGTTTCAGTATTCAACCGTTAGTTTATTTAAGGCGTTTTTTTTAAATTCGTGAGTAATAAAATACTTACTTGAGTCTTCAAAGATCCAGTACATTTTAACTTCTTTCTGTACCGGCATTCCCATTGTATTGTCTCGTCTTTGTTCAATCTCTTTCTGACATAATGGAAACCATCCCTAAGGAGCAGCATCCCGCCATTTGTGTATATCATGTCCCAATATATCCTGCTTGCTATGGTCTCCAGATCTAGAACAAAACAATACTATTATATAAAAATAAATAAAATATATCGCCAGTCTACACCAACTGTATAGTTCCAAACTAGTCAACGTTTGTACTATGAATACCGAACAATGGACTCGGGGCGGTCCCAGTGACACCCAGACCAGAGCAAATTACGTAAACGCCGTTGCCGAACCGTACCGTTTGATACCGATATCGATACGGTGTTGGTATCGATATCGATACGGTGTTGGTACCGGTATCGATACGGGGTTGGTACCGGTACAGACATCACACCGGTACCGGACTGGTATCTATACCTCACAATCAGTATGCGAATAATTATAATATCATAGATTCCATAATTTATTGTTTTAATTTCAAGCTGTCATATTATAAAAAAAAACCACAGTACATACATTAAATTTTCTATAAATAAATTCTTATACATGCTGTTTTATAAATTCGAATTAATACTGGTGTTATGCATGAGTGACACATCGTAAGTATAATTTTTTTATTGAAATTGGAATACTTCTTTTTTATTTTCTAATAATTCACACCAATTTCAAAAAAACCTATGCAATAATCAGCTACCGTAGGTATATGTATCTAAAATGATTATATCTGGCTCCTCATTGACAGAGTATGACGGGTCATGATTATGCGTCGATGAGACAGTTAGAATAATGTCATCCATGGTGTATATGACAGCTTTGCAACCGTGACTGTGGTGGTTACAGTACCAGCGCACTTTGGGGCCCTGTTTACGATGTTTGAAGTATTTGTAGCCTTGATAGTTAATGAATCGGGCCCCTCGAGGTGTATGCCCGAACCACAGCCCTGAAATAAATCACCATGTAAAGTTACCTTAGGACTGTACAGGCACCTAACGAGGCATGTTTGGAGGCTATCTCCTCTTAGACCTGCGGAGTAAAAATTTTGAAAAAAATATCGCCTTATTTATAGAACCCTCGTCTTTAAATTTTAAGCAAATTAAAAACAAGATGTAGCTGTTTTCAAATTTAAATTTGTATCTTCTTCCAAACGGCTAGGAATTTCAAAATAATTTTTTCACCAAACGATAGAGAAAGATAATACCTAAAAAAAATTAGTTCGATTTTGGTGATGCAATAGTTTTTCACGTTACAATTAATGATTTTCGACATTTTCGCAAAAAAGTGGGCGGGGTTAGATGCGTTCCCGACCAATCCAGACGGCGAAAACGCTCGCCCGGGAAGCGGGGCCTTAAGCATTGTAATTATAATAGGTAAAACTAAATTCTTTACTACATGTTTCATAAATTCGAAATAATACTGGTGTTAAGGCGGAAGCCCACCACGGTGCACGGAGAGGCTACGCAGTGGGTCAAGCTTTGCTTTGCAAGAAGATGTATGTAATCGTGTCCACTGCAACGCACGGACACGCTACGCACGAATTGACGTCATTGGTACATGAGTAGCTCGCTCGAATAGGGCGCCCGCGTAGCTCAACGCTGTAAACGCCATGCACGCTGTGCACGCGGTACACGGACGCATACAGTTGTACATATTCTTGTGTTGATATTCGTGTATAGCGTGCGCTGCAGTGGAAACGTAGACCCATGATGTCGAACAAATTAACCCACGCAGCTAACGTGCGCCGCGTGCCGGCTTTATGCATGAGTGACCGAACCGTACCGTACCGTACCGTGGGCTTAGAATAAAAAGTCGTAAGTATACAAATTTTATCGAAATTGTAATACTTCTTTTTATTTCCTAAATCACGCCATTAAAAAAAATAACCTACCATGCAATACTCAAAGTCTCCTCACTCAACAACAGTTACTAGTAAGCATCTACAATCAGCTACCGTATATGTATCTAAATTATTATTTCTGGCTTTACCCAGTATGACGGGTCATGATTATGCGTTGATGAGACAGTCAGAATAGTGTCATTCATGGTGTATATGACAGCTTTGCATCCGTTACTCTGGTGGTCACAGTACCAACGCACTTTGAGGCCCTGTTGACGATGTTTGAAGTATTTGTAGCCTTGATGGTTAATGACCCGAGCCCCTCGAGGTGTATACCCGAACCACGCACCTGAAATTAATCATCATGTAGAGTTAGCTTAAGCATTGTAATAATAATTGTAGTAATAATTGACGGGCCCGTTAGCGTGGTTGGCGCGGAGGCGCCTTTCACGCTGCAGGTCGTAGGTTGGATCCTACCCGGGACATGCATTTGTGTGCATGAACATGTCTGTATGTCCGGAGTCTGGGTGTATATGTATATGAAGTATGTATTTACAAATAAAAAAGTAGTATATGTAGTAATATCAGTTATCTGGTTTCCATAGCACAAGCTCTGCTTAGTTTGGGATCAGGTAACCGTGTGTACAAAAAAAAATGTCCCAGGATATTATTATTATTATTATAATGATAGGTACTTGTGCGTTTGTATTAGCAGATTATATAAAAAGTGTTTTCTATATTAGCTGTTTATTTACACCTTAATGAAATCAATGTATTTTTATTTTATTTTTTAATTACGATCTTATCATATTGCGGTATAATGAGCCGAGCGGCCTACGATCGCACCGCTTGACCATGTCGCTATAGTAATAATACTTGTAAGCGTATAACCAGTATACTGAATTTAAGAAGAGGGTTCGAAATTTGGTTGATTTTCTATTCTACTTTTTCTTTAAGTAAGTATGTGGACTAGGAATCTTATATTTAGATTATGATTTTTGACTATATTATCTTGAGTATCCTTAAATCCAAATCACGATTTGATGAAATTTTCTCGATAAAAAAAAATTATGAAATGAGCTCTAATTATTTACAATTTTCCTTGCTACCACGATGTTTTTACGATTTAGATCACGAAATTATTTCTAAAACATAGCAAATAATGATATCTAAACTACCCTTCAACCATATTTTAATTCATGAAGTAGTTTTTTTTTAATTCAAGAAAATGTGGTTTGGCGCTTACGTTGTTTATTTCCGAGCGCGCGCACAATATCGCCATCTCACATTTTAAGTACTTGAACTAACCATGTCTCTCTCTAACTTTGTATTGTCAGTGTCCGCTGGGACTTGTTCGACGTCGGACCTGTGAAGGATTTTTTTAAAAATATTACGAAAAAATATTACGGTCGTGCCACATTACAGGTACAGTACAGTATTTACAGTCCGCCGACGCCTATGATAAATAAATAAATATCCTTGGAAATTCTTTTACACATGACTACCTGATCCCAAACTAAGCAGAGCTTGTACTATGGAAACCAGATAACTGATATTACTACATATACTACTTTTTGTTTGTAAATACAAACTAAATATACACTTAATTACACCTAGACTCGGGACATGCGGACATGTTCATGCACACAAATGCATGTCCTGGGCAGGAATCGAACCTACGACCTGCACTGCAGCGTGATTTTCGTTTGCTTTTCCTTGTCTTGTGTAATTTCTTTTCATCTCTTGTCATTTTGTGTCATCTCTTGTCATTTTGTGTCATCTCTTGTCATTTCATAGTTATTCGTGTCATTTCTGTAAAAACTCCCTATTTCGCTTACTGTTATATACTTGCAGCATGGTCTTGGGCCGACAGTGGGAATACATTGCTTGTCAAAACAATGGAGTCGCTTTATTGCGTTTGTTGTAGGTATGGATGGGCAAGTAATAAATATATCATACATCAATAAATTATCGTAAAAAATAACATTACAGATATGGATAGGAAAATTTTGTCCGTCCTATTCAATCTATTATATTATAAACGAAAGTAACTCTGTCTGTTACCTTTTCACGGCTAAACCGCTGAACCAATGTTGATGAATTTTGGTATGGAGATAGACTGGGTCTTGGCGGAGAACATAGGCTACTTTTTAAACCGACTTCAAGAAAGGAGGAGGTTTCTCAATTCGACCGTATATATATATATATATATATATATATATTTTTTTATGTGTGTTCGCGGATAACTTCGTCGTTTATGAACCGATTTTGATGAATCTTTTTTTGTTGGAAAGGAGATATTCCAGCGGTGGTACCATGATAAGGAAACCAGGATCTGATGATGGCATCCCAGAGAAATCGAGGGGAACCTTCGAAAATCGTAGGGGCGACTAGTGCGTTTGTAATTTTAAACAATTTTAAAGCACTACTATTTATGAAGGTCTGGAGTCGATCTGATGATGGAGCCGAAAGACAGTCGAGGGAACTCCTCAACGATTTACAGCAATTACCTGGTGTTTGGGCTTGATTAATTTGTATTGATGAGAACTTTACACCTGGATGGGTTGTGACTGTCATTAGGGGTCTGATGATGAAGACGTAGGACAGTCAAGGGAACTCCTCGACGTTTTACAGTAGCTACCTTGTGTTTGGGCTTGATTAATTTGTATTGGTGAGGACTTTACACCTAGATGGGTTGTGACTGTCATTAGGGGTCTGATGATGAAGACGTAGGACAGTCAAGGGAACTCCTCAACGTTTTACAGTAGCTACCTTGTGTTTGGGCTTGATTAATTTGTATTGGTGAGAACTTTACACCTAGATGGGTTGTGACTGTCATTAGGGGTCTGATGATGAAGACGTAGGGCAGTCAAGGGAACTCCTCAACGATTTACAGCAATTACCTGGTGTTTGGGCTTAATTCATTTCTATTGATGGGAACTTTGCATCCATATCGTTTATAAGTGCCATTACAGGTCTGATGATGGAGACCATACACAGACGAGGGAATTCTTCAACGATTTACAGCAGTTACCTTTTGTTGGGCTTACTTCATACGGTTCAATATGCCAAAATGTTCATTGGTATGGCGCCACTAAAAATCGTGAAATAAAATTATTTTTATAAAAAAAAAGCCGACTTCAAAAAAACCTGATGCACTAAAAAGCCTGAAATAATATTTCTATTACCACCTCTGCCTACCCCTTCAGGAAAACCAGACGTGATGGTGTGTTATCGAGTATTTGAAGTCGGTGCCAATCTTGGTATGCCAAGTCTACCTACTATAAAAGTAAGAAGATAGATTGGCACCGACCCCAAATACTCGATAACACACCATCACGTCTGGTTTTCCCGAAGGGGTAGGCAGAGGTGGTAATAGAAATATTATTTCAGGGTTTTTAGTGCATCAGGTTTTTTTGAAGTCGGTTTTTTTTTTATAAAAATATTTTTTTAGGGTTCCAAAGGGTGCTAACGGGACCCTATTAGGTACTAGGCCTACGCTGTCCGTCTGTCTGTCTGTCTGTCTGTCAGCGCGGGCTGTATCTCACGAACCGTAACAGGTAGAGAGTTGAAATTTTCACTGAATGTGTATTTCTGTTGCCGGTGCAGAACAAATACTAAAAATATAATAACATTTAAAAATAAATATCAAGTCTCAAACTTGATATTTTTGATGTGTTTATTCTACGGTGGTACGGAACCCTTTATGTGCGAGTCCGACGCCTTCAGATCTTATGAATGTTTTCTTGAAATAAATATAGTGTATTTTAAGTAATTAACTGGCCAACCCTCAGGTCCTACCTACCATCTTAGGATCTTTTTCGTTCTAGCGGGTGTAAACCGTGATTTAACGAGTTAATGTGATAATTTTTGTATTTAAATTATTCAATTCAATGTATTTGTTTCAGACATAGTCCAATATTGATTATTAAAATTATTATAATTCACAATAAATATAAAACAATAAATAAAAGTATAATTAAATTTAAAAAATAAAAAAAAATAAAAAAATCATTTTTTATCATTAAAATACAATATAATATAACATAAATTAAAATAAAATACAATAAAATAACAACCTACCCCTAATTAAACAAATACCGTCCGCGTGGGATACTGGCTGCATGTCCTCCCTGTATTCAAGCTGTTCCTGTTGTCAAGCGAATTTTTTGAGCAAGGAAAGAGCCAGCCCTCTTGTCACCTGTGGCGGTAACCAGTCTAAGGGTGATTTTGATAGATAAAAAAATAAAGATAAAAAGATAAACAAAAAATAAATGCATGGTTAAATCAATAAAATTAATAAAAACTGAAAATTAAATTAAAAAATAAATTAAATATGGTAAAAAAAAATATTATGACACCGCTGATGACTTCATGATCGGCATCGAAGTTAAGTACCAAAGTATTCCTTTGCCTACGAAACATGAAAAAGATACTCATATCCGGCAGTCAGTCACTGACACAGAGTATGTACATTTTTACCCGACTACGGTGGGCGGAGGGTTATGATTTTGACCGATATGTATGTATGTTCATCTGCTCCCGTATAACGTCCAAACTATTTTTATCATAATAATTTGACTAATGAGGTATCGTTGGACGCGTCTGGATCGTCCGCTGGTTATAGGCTATTATACGATCGAAATATTGTTATACGTATCTATCAGCATATTGTAGGTATCGTTTGTCTTCTTTTGACTTACTTTGTCTTCAGCAATAAAAACAACATAGAAATTAAATTATTTTTTTCAAATACACTCGACATAAAAATCCCATATAAAACGAAAAAAAAATATTTGAATATTTTCATTCATTTCATCTATTTTAAAAGGTGTACTGGGACATATTATTTTAATTGTACAAATTAAACAATATTGTTCCTTCAAAAAATAACTATACTATAGTCTACTCCATAGCTGTTCTGTCCTAGCTAAGCGAGAGGGATATATCCTTCGGCAGCTCACGCGACGCTAGCCACACCCCGAAACTAAAATTCATTTTTTTCTTGTATCGTCTTAAACATCTACATCAAAATTTAATTATCTACAACCCAATTCAATTATCAATTATCCAATTCCATCATCAGAATCCCAATTCATTTATCTACAACCAAATTCATACATCTAAAACCCAATTCATACATCTAAAACCCAATTCATCCAGCTACAACCCAATTCCACCATCTAAAACCCAATTCACTCATTCATAAAAACCCAATTCAGTAATCAACAATCTACGACCCAATTTTATATGGTGGTTCATGGTTATGAGTGGATGAGTAGGGTAGAATGCAATCATCCATGGTGTATATGACAGCTTTACAGCCATGCCTCTGTTGGTCACAGAACCAACGCACTTTGAGGCCCTGTTTACGATGTTTGAAGTATTTGTAGCCTTGATAGTGAATGATCCGACCGCCCCGAGCTGTCTGCGCGAAGAACGGACCTGAAATTGATCATCATGTAAAGGTACCTTATTTATAATAGGACACTTTTTAGTTTTTATAAAAGGAAATAGGAGGTATTTTATTATATTAGGTCCTGTCTTATTAATAACGAAGCCTTTGATTACTAATATAATATAATTATTTCTAATTAAATTATTAATATTTAAAGTTAAACCTTAATCAAATTAAGTTGAAATTTAATTGTATAATACTACTGTTACAGGCTTCGTAACTGATAAGAAAACATCTTAAAAATTCGTTTTGTAAGATTAAACATAAAATTCAATTAGTTTCATCAGATCTTTCAGATCTGGTCGTCTTAACTGTCAATTAAATTAACAAGTTAAATAATAATACAAGAGCATAAACTTACTTAACATTTTAAATTATAGACACCGCATGCTTTGAAGTTAAAATTAAAACAGTATTAAAAATAAATAAGTACCTGAGTATTAAATTATAGATACAAATGCTATGATTACATTTTAAACAGTAAAATGAATAAGTAGTAAAATTGGGTATTACATACATTTAATATAAAATTTAAAATAAAAATCACATAGGTATACCATCAATTACAGTAGCGGCATTTTACGATGGCCGGTTTGACATGTGGGGGGGGGGGAGAAAATGAACCTTATTATAACTGAATAAGACTGACCGTTTTAAAAAATAAGAATGTCAAAAAAATGAATGCGATAATGAATTTTATTCCGTTATAATAAGGTTCATCCTTTCCCCCTCCCACATGTCAAACCGGCCATCATAACGTGCCGCAGGTATAGGTAAGAAAATATATTAGTAGTAATTTTGAACGACTTTATTAGCTACAGGTTGTTACGAACACAATGTTTTAAAAATTCGAAATCCTTATTTAAATGTGTTTGATAAAAACACGGCAAACATTGTGGCTTGTTGCAATCCAAACAAATTGTTTTAGTTCTCCTTATTTTTCTTTTAGAAGTCATTGTCCCTTTGTAACAGGTGATACAGATTTTCTTTTCTCAATTTTTGTGAATGTATGTTTTCTGTAGTCTGAAATTGGAGTAAGTCATAAAATTTAAGACAGTAATCTTTGTAAATATTTTATATTTAGTGCTGGATATAGAAAAAAAAAGCTATGCATTAAAAGAGACTATTTCAGATAAAAACGTTTATTATGTAAACAATAGGCACTTTAATAATAAAAAAATATTACATTTTATCCTACATACATGCTAAAACTGAACGATCCATATTTATTTTTTATTAGCTATATTTTTTTTAAATTAAGTTCACACATTAAACATAAGAAACATTGTTAAATAAATTAAAAATAAGGAGTGGAGATTATATTCTACATTGAAAACATACATTTTAATCGTAAAATAATAAAGAATAACCTTTTGGAACTAACGTAAACTGGGCCATAAAAAACCGTAGAGGCTCTTGAATCCGAAAAAGTTAAGGGCCTGATTCAGAGTCGTTGGATATTTTTTATTCACTAAATAAATCTGATGTTTTGACAGTTTTCCTATAGAGTATAAATTGTGTCGAAACGTAAAATTTATTACGTATTATGTTGGATAAAAGTCATCCGTCGATTCTGAAACATTATGCTTAGGGCTTAAGCATAATGTACAGAAATATTTCGGGAAGACCACTTTTAACACGACTGTGGTTATTTTTACTTTTTTCACTAGATAATAATAGCATTACTTTAAGTTTACTCAAATGAAAAATTATATTTAGGCGCAAACGGTACTTTATGAGAGCCAAAAATACAATCGTACGAATCTTTAATATTAACTACATAACCCATTACCTATATTATATTATATTTCTTATGAGTATATTTAGAATATATTATGCTCTCTTAATTTGTAGGTATTATTTATTACATTAAGGCCAATGAAAAGTGTTTTTATGTCCACGCGCAGTAATGACGTAGACAGATATATTATAAGTAGGTATATATATTTCGTTATGATTCCATATTAAAATGTGACATGTAGTCACATCCTCAAACACCAATACAAGTATTTATAAATGAATACGTCCACTCTGTATACAGAACCACAATAATTCGTTAAACTATAATTAATTATTTTTATTTAATTGAACATTACAAGTAAGCCGCTTAGCGACAAATCCGTAAAAAACTGTTATTAATTAGTGCTAAATTATTTTACAAAATCTCTACTTTCAAAGACACGTCATTTTCCAACACCCTGTTGATATACCTTTCTCTAATTATATTATAAAGCCCCTTTCACACACACGTTTTCCGTATACAATGTTGAATGTTTTCCGTTTGAAACCTTATTTTGTTATTGAAAACTGTTCACAAAACCGTTTGTATTTACTCGTCGCGATTTGGTATACAATGTATAGTCACATCACACATAGGAGCCATTACATTAAAATGTAATATTTATCTACTACTATCTACTTCATTATTAACTGACAATCTTCTCTTTCCTTGCCATTTTTTTCTGTTATATCCTAACTATATTTTTCACTGTCTTAACTTTTAAAATTGTTATATCATAATTAATTTAAGGCTTACATTATCTTGTATTAAAATAATGAACATTTCATTTCTGATACTAAGGGCCTGTTCAGAGTCGTCGGATAGCTTTTATTCATTAAATAAAATGTATGTTTTGACATAAATTCTATAGAAAAAATGACAAAAAAATTGGTAATAAAAGTTATCCGACGAATCTGAAACAGGCAGGCATTTTAACATTTTACATGGTTTTTGAAACCAAAAGAACACTGACGGACCCTCTGATTGGTCAGTCAGGCAGGATCAACCATAGAGATTTTAATTAGAAGAGACGTTCTTAGTAGATATCTCTATGAAACAACGCGTGGTCATTTTCCCGGGATGCGTGGCATCTATGTACCGGTAAATAGCTGAACTATTCGCTTCGTTTCATGTCGATGTTAGTACTCGGCCGACCACTCGGCCGAGTTGCTTAGACCCAGTCCCCTTAGTAATTGGTCCATGGGATCAACCGACCAATCAGAGAGTCGGACAGAAGTCAGAAGCGACGGCGCTTTGATAGTAAGTTGTAACCGTCGCCCATGACATCTGCAACTTAGGGGACTCGGGGATAACTTTTATTTCTCTTTAGAAATGTGAACTAGGGTGGTTATGATCGTTCTTATACTTGTATATCATGTTGTCGACTGTGGTGACGGTAGCTCTGCATCGAAACGAGCAGTGTCTGGAGCACCGCCAAGTCTTTTTTTCATTCTTAGTGTACTTCAAGTGGTAATTATACCCTCGGTAATTCAACATCATGTTGCCTCTCTTGGACATCGTGTACAGCAGTGGTTCAGCACCTAGAAAATAAAACATTAATTTATTTCTGTACACGAATCTATTATTGAAAAAATAAAAAATAATAATTTTAATTATTTCCGTATTGAAGTGTGAAGGTTTATTTTTTGTAATTGGGTGCGTGTTGCATAATGCGATTCAAGTATTTACGGCAAATGGTGAGTAAATTGATCATAAATAAAAAACATCCTGCTTTTATTACTTAAAAAAAATTTCGATGTAAAACATTTTAGGTCTCTACTGTAACAATATTTTGTACTTGTAAACATAGTTGTCATGCTGTTTGTTAGACGCATCTGACAGCTTGTGTCTGGCCCCCTAGACAAGTGGCAAGAACGCTAATCGAATAGAATAGAATAGACTTCACAATGTATGGAAATGTCAAACGTCGCTATGTAGATCAACAACAAATTGCTATGTAGATCACGTGACTTATGTCATTTCCATACATGAAGCGTAGCGATTTGAAGGAACGCTTGTACACTTCAGCCACTTGGCTAGCCCTTCAGGACCTTTTCTTCTCCTTCCTAGCTTTTTAAAATCTCTTCTTGTATTGGGGTCGGCTTTCAGTCTACCTTGACTTGTCTGATTCTGGTTTATAAATAATATAACTCACATTCATCCCTGATAGGTCCCATTACATACCGTTGAATACTCAAATGTGACTCAAATTTGGGAGTTGCTTAAAGCACTTGACATTACCCAATTCGCAGTGCAGAAGTTGTTTTCTTTTTAAACTTTAGCAAAATAATACCCGCGTATTGTACGCGGCTGTCGGTTGGAGCCTTTTGACGAGCCATACAAAAAAATGACAAATGGCCTCAACATGTGGAACTCAAAAATTTGAGTAGCATTTTAGTAAAGAAAAAGCATTTTAGTCTTCGGATAAAACTTAAACGACTTGCTCGGTGGATGATTGTGAGCGTAATTAGCAAAAATCACTTTGTCGTTTATCATGTGTATCCTCGCGTTGCATCCCTTTCTTCACAGAAGGACTAGACAAGTGGCTGACGTCTACAAGCGTTCATTCAAATCGCTACGCTTCATGTATGGAAATGTCATAAGTCACGTGATCTCAAGCGTGATCTTCATAGCGACTTGTTGTTGATTTACATAGCGACGTTTGACATTTCCATACATAGTGAAGTTTATTCTATTCTATTCGATTAGCGTTCATGCCCCTTGGCTAGCCCTTCTGGTGTGTCGAACATCGCCATTTTGTTGTGACCTCTTGCTTTAATAAAGTTCTCTTAGGCTTAAAGTTGCTACAAGCCTGGTAATACGTGTACCCTGATAGAAACAATAACTGCGTATTCTTTTGTGACGTAATAAATCTAAACACTGAAATAAATAAAAAAATATTCATAATAAATACTCAGATGTACGATGCAAGTTTAAGACAATGAACACATTTTTATTTTATTTGAAATCAATAGATAATTAGAAAAAATACGTAAAGACGTCATCAAGAGTTCCAAAATGATTTAATTTCCTGTGAGTATTTAAATCAATGTTGAATATACTTACGAGACTAAATACAAATAAACCAAGTATTAAGGAAGACATGGAAACAGTCAAATGTACATTTCCTATCAAAGCTAAGTAGGCAAGAAAGGCTATAGAATAATAGTAAAGGTAGGAGTTCGATGCAAGCGGCAGATGACGGACGTCAGTCGATCTCATAGAAATTGAACGCCGCCGTGCCGTCGCGGCACATGTCATCGCTACGATTTCTATGAGATCGACTGACGTCCGTCATCTACCGCTTGCATCGAACTCCTACCTTTAGGGAAAACATGTAGCGAGGCAGATTTAAATGCATAATGTACAAAAAGTTTTTATCTGACTAGATTTTTTTCAGTAGATATGGGACCCCATAACTCATAAACTATTACATATAGTCTATCTTCACAAATCACCTACATATCAGCTACCGTATATCTAACTAGTTTAATTACTATTTCGTACTTTTGAATCATTCTGGAGTTTGCCAATTCAATATTGGTGGATGGAAATGTGTTAGTTTAGCCCTAAGAATAGTATTGTCATAAGTGCATATGGTTGCTTTGCAGCCTCTAGTGTGGTGAGACGCACACAGCCATCTGATGCGGTTGTTCTTGTAACATGTCTGACGGTAATATGAGTAACCGTCTTTTAGGAGCATCTGGTTACCACGCTTCGAGTACACATAATGGTACCCTAAGTCTGAAAATAAATAAATAACATTAAATATCGCCAGACGTACACATCAACTGGGTCTCGAGATTAACAATTAACAATTGCGAAAACCAGTGTTTTCGCAATTCTTATTATCTTCGTGAATTCTTCATTATAACAATAACAATAACTATATAGCATTAATAAATAATAATAATTTATATCCTGAGACATTCTTTACACACGGCTACCTGATCCCAAATTAAGCAGAGCTTGTACTATGGAAACCAGATAACTGATATTACTACATATATATGACTATCTAGTGAAACGTGGGCTTTAAGTTGGTTAATACCTCCACAATGTGGTGGTGTATGGCCACTCAAGCCTCTGACTACCCCCGAACGGGGATAAAAGTCGTGACGTTACATTACATTACATTTACTACATATACTACTTTTTTATTTGTAAATACATACTTAATATACATATACAACCAGACTCGGGACATACAGACATGTTCATGCACACAAATGCATGTCCCGGGTAGGAATCGAACCTACGACCTGCAGCGTGATAGGCGCCATCACGCCAACCACGCCAACGCATAAATTCTCGGTCAACACGTGTCGGCCATCTGTTAGCAGTCGTTTGGCCAACAATTTTCCGACCGCCAAGAAATAAACTATGCTTGTACTATGGCTGGCCATAAAAGGCCTAGGCGATCCCAGTGACACCCAGACCAGGGCAAATCACGAAAATGCCGTGTCCAAATTTGCCTCTGGCGGGAATCGAACCCTCAACTACCCGATGCAGTAAGCCGAGCGGCCAACGCTCTAATCACTGCGCGGTCGGCACTCGTGCTGTACTTACGTGTAATAATTAAACTTGTTTCTTTATATTTTCCACTCAAATCGAACCAGCCGATTGATACGTATTTCTTTATTAAAAAAAATACAATTACAAAATGGCTGCGTCTACAATCAGGCGTATGCCTCGCCCGAACACTTAGTTTTGACATCGGAACGCATGGACATAATGTCATAACATGAGTCCTCGGGCGAGGCATGCGAGTCATCTCGACGCAACAAATCACACTCAGTTAATTATTACGAAACGAAATAAATTACTGAACTTTAAAAAAATCGTGATACACGAATGATGAACAAAAATATGGCTCTTATCTTGTAGCATTTAAAAGAAATAAAAAAAATATGGCCCGACTAAAGCACCCACGTCCCAAAGTAAGCAACGCTTGGAATTAGTACCATACAGTGGACTGGGTTGAGCCCGAGGACAGCCTATTCAAGGTAAGTTACCAAAAGGACCATTTGACAGGACGGCATGAGCGGCCTACACTCATACGAAGCGGTCTTCAAAATATTTCATATCTTTTTAAGATATTTCATTATCTCCTTGATCTTTTTTTCTCCCAAATGTGTCTAAAGCTTGATGGTTGGCTATGTTTTTCGTCAATTTTAACAAGCTTGTCTACTATATTAGTTTTAATAGTTGCTTTACAATTTCTATGTGAAGCACAACGCCAATAAGCGCCAAGGGTCGAACCATACGTTCTGGTGAAGTAGGTGTAGCCTTTATATTTCATGTATCGTCCATCCATTGTGTATACAATGTCGCCACGTGGAATATCTAAAAAATAATCAATGGGTTAAAGGGATTAAAGCACATTACAACTTTTTAAGCGACAAAGACATACATACAGACATACATTTGTCGCTTAGCGAATGGCTGCAGGCAAAACAGGCGTATGCCGCCCCAGCAATCATTTTTGACATGAGAATGCATAGAGTCATAAAATGAGTGCTCAAGCAAGGCATGCGAGGCATTTTGAATGTCTTTATTAATGCTCAGTTTACGTTATTTATTTAGGCAAGGTGACAAGTCAACTTAAACTGTTTTGACAGAAATAAAATACATAAGTACATTAATTACGATTTATATTTTATTGAATCACAATACTTGCTAATGTGACTTTACACAGTGCTATAACAGTAGAACAACTGATACGTAGAATTACCGTCCAAGTGTCAATGAAAAATAAATGGGATCAAAGTCTGAAAGAAGAAGAAAGTTACTTCTTCTTAAAGTTATCCTATTGGAAAAGGAATAATGCCTCAACTCCATTTTCATCGCATTAAATATACTATATAGTCTAGAGCACACGCAGAAATATTGTGACTGAATTGAGCTATCAAGGCTTCTTCTACGTATTGTGTTAGTGTTACATGCTTGAATTGATACGCAAAAATTGTCAATACTTCGAATATTTACTAATAGCATGTGTGTGGTTTTCATTGATCGATATTATTTCCTCTTCCACTGTGATTAGGTACGCTTTGCAGCCTTGCGGTAAATGAGTGGAGCACCTCCAACGTCTCTTGGTGGTCTTCGACGGCACAGCATAGTATGTGTAACCGCTGAGGCGAATCAGATTCTTTCCCTTATTTGATACCAGGAACTCGGCTAAAAGAAAAAGTAACAGTAAATGTAGTATGACATACTTTTTAGATAAATACTAAGGTAATTCAGGTACTGATAAGTAAATACTCAGTAGAGATTGTACATGACAAGATTTTGAATTTGTTTATTGTTCCACCACATAAAAACACCAATAACAACTAAGAGAGAAAGAGGGGTATTAATGAATTACATAATATTAATATATTCAGGGTATTATTCAGGGTCATACAAAAATTCCGATACATGATAATTAAAACAAAAGATACTTTCTGTGATTATAAATAAGTTCCCATATCCCAGATTTACGATGATGATATAATTTAATGTATGGAAAAAATTTAAAGTATAAATTATTATTATCACAACTTTTGTGTAACTGTAGCTTCATCAAAACCAAAGACCTGGAGGTTTATGGTTATGGCCACCTTTCACAGAGACGATCTCGCTACCTATGGTAGTGACAATAGCCCTGCAGCACTTAAGTGTGGAACACCTCCAGACGACTCGTTCGCCTGAGACGTATGCTGAGTAGTAGGTGTATCCATTCAACAATATTAACGTTTTTCCTTTTCTTGACGTTATGTATTCCACTGGAAAAAGGTTTATCAAGTCATTTTCATGGACAAAATGTACCCTACATCTATAGCTGCTGAGCTATACCTGGCACTCATTCTATAATCATTCCTTCTTCATCTTTGAAATTGAACTCAAAGAAAGAAGAAAGAAAAAGAAAAGAAAGAAAGACTTTATTGCGATAAGCAGAAAAGTTGCAAAGTAAAAAGTAAAAAAATAAAATTAATATAAATAAAATTAAAGTAAAATTAAATTAAAAGGTAGGTAACAAAAACACACACAACTTCTGCTCGCCGCAAACGGACCCAATTCAGCATGTGCTAATCGACAAGGACCAGCGCTGGTCTTCCATTTGGCCCGTTTGGCGACCCCACGGGCGCAAACCACAAACAAATTAAAAAAAAAATAACTAAAACCAAAACTCAAAACACTCGTACCCAAAACAATAAAATTAAAACTATAAATAATAAAAACAAGAGTTATCTGTGCCGTACGTACGACACATTAAATTATTAATCTATGGAACTGCTAGAATCCTAGAATATAAATTTACAGTAAATAAAAAACATGGTCTCAAGTCAGTTATTTTTTTTATTTGAACAGGTATAGGCACAATAGATTTGGTAATTCAAGATAAGAAAGCATAATAGGGCAAAAAAGAGTAACACGGCCCAGCCCTGCGACACTGCTCGTTGTTACCATATAGTGAGGGCAGAAGATTGAGGTATTACTGAAAAAAATATACGCACTCGGAGCTAGCATAGGCGTCAGGGCACAAATTTTCTTGCAAATGGTCTTAAGCCTAATGTTGCGTCTTCATAATGCTATAAGTACGTATCGACACAGGTTCCAGAGGTTTGTGATTGTGATGGCTATTCACAATGACGATCTCTTCACAAATAGTGCGGATACTGGCCTTGCATCCCTGCGTGTTGTGTGTAGAGCACCTCCAAGTAGCCCTCTCGCCGGTTGTAAATGCTGAGTAGTAGGTGTAACCATTCAGCATGATCAATGTTTTCCCTTTCTTTGACTTTACGTATTCCACTGGAAATTAGGTTATTTTAATCATTGTTATGGTCTCAATATTTGAAAATCAGTAGCCATGGATGCTCGTTCCATAATCATACCTTCATGATTATATGTTGTATCTATAGATTTATGTTATAAAAGAGCAGTAATCAAACAAACCCCAGACTAACCATACATTATGATCATTAATAACTTTTATTATGACACTTTGAAGTATCATCAACATTATGTTGAAATAGAGCAATGTTAATTATACTATTAATATTTTAGACCATGGTTAAACTATATTTACAAATATACACAAAATATATAATTTTAACAAGCAGGTAGAATATAACTCATACTAGTGACATTACTAAAACTCTTCCTAATTTGATGAGGTGGATGATTGTGTTCTCCATTGACCGCGATAACTAAATCATCTAGAGTAAACACGTGCGCATGACAGCCGACGGGAGAGTGAGTTGAACATCTCCATCTCCTTTTACGGTTCTTAGTTGGCAGGGCGGAGTACGTATATCCGTTTAGCTTAATCAAACGCTTCCCCCTTTGCGATATCACGAAATGCGCTGTAAATGTCAGAATAATTGTCGATATAGAAATTTGCAAGAAAGTGTGGGCGTTGTCCTAACCAGAGAAATACGTAATACTATTGAAAAATGTGTATAATATACATAATAATAGGATTGTACTGCTCTAGTGTTGGATAGAGAATGATTTTAAATTACCTCTTGTCATATTATTTAAGTGGATAGCCATCGTTTGCTGCAAACGTAGCTATGATACATAGTGTTTATTCCGTCAATCGTATTTCATATCCACTGAAATATTGAGAATGATGGTGATTTGACCACATAGAAAATAAGTATTTAGGTACTTACACGTGGGATGATAATAATTTATATTTTCAGTACATTACAATATCTCGAGAGATAAAAATCAAACATTTTTTATAAGTTTTTATTTCATTTTCAATGTTAATCTAATTTCAAACTTAAAAATATCAAATAATCTACATACACAACTAGTTACACTAATAATTTTACTATACTTTATTAAAATTACTTGTAAGCTGATTTTGGAAATACCTTGGTTAATGTGAAAAAGGAGAATACCCCTGCTATAGTTACATGGATATATTCAGATAGATATATCAGCATTCCGCTATTATTTATTACTAAAAAAATCTGTGACTGAGCTGAATCTGAACATTACATAACTTATAGTTAGACTTACAAACTATAGTACTATAACTTGTACTAGGTAGTGTACTTAAACTTAGATATATTTAAACTAATACTTATTTCTAAAATTAGTGAATCATAATCAGCATTAGTGAATACTATTTATTTAGCAAATGGCTATTTTGAAATTTACTTCACCACACGTAAATAAATACGACAAAATTAAATGCATAAATGACAAACTACTACCTATATTATTATACTTAATTTTTACTTATGTTCTTCTACTCTATTAGTTGATTTAATATTATTATGACGCCATAAACTATACTCCTTGCGTATACAGAATATTATATGTTCATATGGTGCACCGGAGTTCCTAACTTTACTTAACAACCCCAGTCAATAACTTCGAAGCCGAAACCATGGTAAAATAATATGTTATGTCAGGTAACGTCTTACCAGGAATGCTCAATATTGCGACACAATCAGTGTTGTCATTGATTGACATATTCAATACAAAGAAGGTTAATTACGTGATATACGTAGATATCACAAGAAAATTATACCAGGTTTTATTATACCATGACCAAGATCACTGGTCGGAGACCGGGGTTTTGGCGTCTAACGCGCGGAGTATAATTTATTCGTTCATAATTACTAGTCAAATTGAACTTTGCTGGACATTGTCGACACTTTCGATCTTAAAATTTTGGTCTAAGTGGTACGTATTATATCTACTTTTCTGCACCTCGTGATTGTGTTCGTCGTTGACTGATACTATTTCGTCGTCCAAAGTTTTGATGGCGGCTCTGCAGCCGTTCCTATGGTGGGTAGAGCACGCCCACCTAGCGTTAGACCCCACAGACCTCACTAAATAGTAATTGAAACCATTGAGCCTGATCATCCGTTTACCTCGACGGGATGTTATAAATTCCGCTATAATTGCCTCTGAAAAAGAAAATTATTTAAGTACCTAATAGTTTTTTTAAACTTACACGCTTAGAATTAATAATTTTAAATTAGCATATCATATGAGTTTAGATGAAGTTAGGTTAGGGTTTTTAAGTAATACGTCCCTTCGAGCATTTAACAAACGAGATGCCATGGATGCGAAAAAGGTAATTTTCAAACATAGTTTGCGAGAAGCGTTAAACAGACACAAATGGTGTTGCTATGACCTCACAAAAAACTTACAATACGAATACAGGCACCTAATTTGACATATGCTCAAAGAAATCGTAAAAAAAATACTCACGACAAATTGACAATTTATTATCATCAAATTAAAAATAACATACCATATAATGAGATAATAAAACTAAAATAAAGGTTCTAACTTAAAAAAAAAACAAACAAATATGAAATGGGGAATCAAAATTAGTATATTTTTTACTATAGGCCCCTAGATTTTTAAAATTTGAACCTGTATCCTCATCATCATTTCAGCTGGAATATGTTAACCGCTTAATGCACCAACGAGCGCTTTACCATTGAGCTGAGTTGACGTCTCCTCGTAGCGGAAACTTTTTAAAATTAATTTACTTATAAAAAATCCACATGATATAATAAAAATAATAGTCTGCCAAACTGCTTAGCAGTTTACTGCAAGAGTACTTGAATGCTTAGTAGTGCCTACTGAACTTACTAATCAGTGAGCTACAAAATACATGGGATCTGAAACAGTTATTCTATCATTTTCTAGTAATCAAGTCCACATGACATCATAGTTTAGCCCATTGAATATACAAACGTGAAAAAAGTTAATATAAAAATATATAATAACTACTAAAACATATTTACGGATAAACTCTATCATGATTATGCAAAAGATTACTGGACACTATGTTATCATTGATAGTATACACAACAGCATGGCAGCCTTTAGACCGATGTGTTTGGCAGTACCACCTAGTCTTGGTGACGTTACCAGAGACCTTCTGTTTTCTGTGCATCGAATAATAAAATCCGTCTAGTGCTATAAGTTTTACTCCTCTCCTACTGTAAACAAAGGCAGCTCCTGAAAAATATAAGAGATATTAAGGAACGCATATTTTGCGCCACACACACCTAATCTTGTATCTTGTAGCTTTCATCTCCGAAGTGCAAAAGATATATGTATATTTACAGACACCCGACTGATTAGCAACTTCAAGGACCCTTAACATTCCTTAAATTGTTCCTGACAATATCGTTCTGGTTCATCGTTTGTTACTAATCTGATTAGCATAATCATTCCTAACGATCTTTCCAGGTGAACACTTCTTCTTACAACAATCAGCTTTGTTATATTCTTCAATGGTCAGCGTAGGCAACTTCCGCACTAACCGTCACCATCCATGTTAGAAACTATCATATCACCTAATAAGAAACAAAGCCAACAACTTCATAATTTATTTATAAGAAATTATGAGTTGAAAACCGTTCACATTTTTTTTTTTTTTTTTTTTATGGGACTGCGGTGGCAAAAAAGCGTACGGCCCGCCTGATGTTAAGCAGTTACCGTAGCCTATAGATGCTTACAATACCAAAGGTATTGCTCGCACATTGCCGACCTGAAGGGGAGTGGGATGGAGGGAGGGGGTGGGGGGGTGGGCACATTGGTTACCAGGGGAGTGACACGTGATGCCGTGTACTAACTTCATGTGTATGCTCTTCCATAGATGAAACTATGACGTCGTCTAGTCTTCAGTACCGCTCTACACCCTTTATTGATGTGAGAGGAGCAATACCAACGGCTGTATCCTGAACGTATCTTGCATTCAGAATATTTATAGCCTCCGTTCATCATTTGGCGAGTTCCTCGTAGGGAGCGCAGAAATATCGGTTCTGTTGGGGAAGGTATGGTGAATTTATTGTTTGGGATTGGCATTAGGGTGAAAGCCTAAAGGTAGCTTTGAAGTCTAGAGATTTGCTTTTGGAGGGCTAAAGTAAAAGTCAAAATGTTTTTATTCATGTAGGCAGCAGAAGCACTTATAAATAGCAGGCTATTGTCGCTAGAAAATAAGCTATTACGGTCTAACTAATGGCAAGCGTAGCTTATTTTTGTAGTGAACCTATCTGCATGGGCAAACGCCATCATGTATTGAACTCCTAGCAATCGCCGTTGACGTCTTCGGGCCATGGATGATTTGCTCACCATTGCATGTACCTCTTTGCTCAAAACAGCATAAGACTAGTTGGTGCAGAATTATAGGAAAAAACTTAGCTTAGGTGTGCAAAAGAAATACACTTGCATTCAGCGCATAATTTGGAAATAATACTAATTAATGACATACCATCAAATACCACTCACATTTCATAGCTGCTCAAAACACACAGATAATGTTGTCCCAAACAGAATTATTAGGATTTAAGTCCTGAGCGTTTCAGTCTGAGAAGAATGATTCTTCTGAGGTTTCAGTAAACAAGAGGATTTATAAAATACATATATTAATTTATTACCAAAAAAAGTGTATCATAGACATGACCGAGTCGAGTCGATATCGATGAGTCGCAAGGCTCACAAGACACTACTTGGAAGACTCCAAGGTAGTGTCTTGTGAGTCTTGCGACTAATATTATGATTATGCTCTAACCCAAACCTTATTACTTCGTCTTCTAAAGTCCAGAGAAATGCTTTACAACCCTTGGTATGGTGGGATGAGCAGTACCACCGGCTCCGGTCATCATTCTTCTTGTCTTCAGAATATTTATACCCATCGTACTTTATTTGGCGAGTGCCCCGCAAGGATATCATGAATTCCGGTTCTGAGGGGAGAGTATTAATCAGATTATGGTTGAAAGACATGTTAAGTTCAGCAAACTCTGGGAAAGGGTACACTTCGTAATGATGCTCAAATCCCGTCATTAAGGGGAGTTTTTCCATATTCTTAGGGGAAAAGGACTAGGAACTCCAAAGTTACTCTATTTAAAGCATGATTTAATTTGCACTTTGTGTGTGAAATAAATAAAGGATGTTAAAAATATTTTTATTTTTAATAATTTTTCTTACTTAAACATTAATATGACCGCCTGGTCTAATAATCTGGGGTGTAATTCTAATTTTAATTACATCAAAGTCTTCGACCTTGAAAACATTTACAGAGAGACACTATAGAGGTATCTGACAGATGTATCAACGCTGAACATATAGTTGTGAGGATGTTTGGCCTTCATGAACCACATAGCTGACCTTTTTGCATTTGCCCTGACCTCTGTACTAAAACCCATCATACAAGCGTTTCTATTTTGGCCGTTGGGTCTCTTTTAAAAGAGGACTTGCACTCTATCATGGTTATGGATAAGTTTGCTTGAGACTATATTGTCACCGACGGTAAAAATGACAGCGCTACATCCTTTAGTCCGATGGGTGTAGCAGTACCACCTGATCTTTTCCACGTCACCCTGGATCTTCTTCTTGTAATGCAAGGAGAAGAAGTAACCACCGAACTTCAAAAGACGTATGCCTCTCCTATTGTACACAAACGCGGCGTCTGTTAAAGAGAAGATAGTTTTAAACCAGTGCTTGAAGCACAAATATCTAACGTTTATATTAAAGCGTATTTTTAAGCGAATATTTAAGGTTATGTATGACAGGCGCACGCGAGCGAACGGGTCACTCACGCGCAACATTTTGGGTAATCTAGTCTAATCAAGATCTAGCCATAAGTATCGCTATATTTTCTTACTGGCAAACTTGTCATATTGATATGTATAACAAAAGATACTGTCCCGTTGATTGAATAAAATTCAGTATCTCATATAGATTTATTAGATTTTCTAATATATTGAAACAGATAATTAAGAATAATATTATGACCCACACAAGAGATTTGCTGATGGTCATCACTCTATTCCAGCGAACTGATCTCCAAAATGATTAGATAGTGTATCCAACTGGAAATTCACTCCGCGCACTCGCCCGATTAGTATCAACCGAACGAGGCACAGAACGCAGACTGGGGAGTATGACCATAGGCAGCTCTTCTGGCAGGCCTTACGTAAAATGAGATCAAGAACACGCACAAATAACTACCGTAGTAACAAGCAGGCCCGATTAAATATATTACCTATTGGACCAACAGAATCAGTAGCGCATTGACCAGTATACAGGCTGGTGACGACATAGTGACAATAAATTAAAACACCACCCCTGCTAGTCAATCACAACACATTAAAATTATAAAACTTGGTTTACATCAAAGTCCAAAAGTTCAAATTTTCAAAAAAAATAATGCGGAAATAGTCTAAACGAAACACAACACCCTTTATAAAAGTCTACCGACCACATAGACTGACCTGTAAGTACAAGCGTGGCAACATCCCTTCGGTGTCGGTGTTTTTAGCGGTATCTTTGTAGGCGTAAAGTTAAAATTCTCAAAATAAAAAAGCAATCCCGTGGCAATACCTTTGAATATAATTTAATAATATTTTATGTGCGAACTACTAATGTGATACCCAGTATGTGGTTTCAATTATTGTCATGATGTCGTCACCACCCTGTATATTTTGTTATGTGACTATGGTGGCAAACAAGCGTACAGCTATAGATGCTTGCATACCAAAGCGCTCGCATGTTGCCGACCTGAAAAGAAGTGGGATAAAGGGAGGGGACGGGGGTTGGGCTTCCGGCTCTCCCACTCATCGTACGAAACGCAGCTGTAATAGCCGCCGATCTGTGAGAGCTGGCTACAGCTTGGCTCTATCACTAACAGTACAATCATTTTGATTAACATTACTGAACGAAGCTCTTTACACTTGCCAAGAAATAAGGGTCGTTTGAATTAGCATTTAACAGCAGTCATACGACAAATACTTCTTGGCATGGTTGTGCTCCAACCGAGAAGTGATGACATTATTATTGACAGTATGAATGACAGCTTTACAGGTCCGATGGGATGAGCACCGCCACCTTTCTTTCACGATACCGGGCTGAATGTTTCGTGAGAAATGTAAAGAGTACAAATACCCGCCAACTTTCAGTACACGAAAACCTCTTCTGTTATGTATGAATTCCGCTTCTGAAAAAAAGCAATAGACATCGCTTTCACTGCTGAGCAACAATGGCTTTTAAATAAGAAGCAATACCGACTGATTCTGCAACCATAAGCTGGCCCAGTCTAGCCCAGAGGCAAACAGAGACATTGGTCATTGCCCTTTGGTGTCATTGACCCGGCTGGAGTGTGTAATCGCCATGAAGGTAGGCAAAACAAAATGGCGTCGGTCTAATGGCTTAACGGCAATACAGGATATGAAGTACAAATAGTAGACAGGCAACAATTTGCTGTCCCAATTTTGCGGGATATATTTTTTATGGGACCTATTTTTTATGTTTGCACATTTAGAGGAAACTGTTAGGAAAGTTTTTCTAGTTTCTTTTTGTTTTTTTCGAACTATGAAGTTAATAAAGTATTTTCACTTTTTTTTTAAATTGAGCAATGATATTTCTTGACTACAGAAGGCTTGATATTTCGAGCCACAGTCGTGAGGCCTTAGGTTAGAGACAGTCCATTACTTGTCAATTCACAATACTCCGTGAATTTTATGCATGGCTTTTCTCACTGTCACTAGTATTCCTTAATATGTCCATGCCGCTACTTTTTATGATGTGTTTCAATATTTGTTCGTTGTTGTCCTCTTCTGTGACTGTTGTTATACCTGCAAAAGAAAAGACACGTATGATTATCGCACACATGCTCAATACTAAATACCATTTAATAACCATTTGCCATGAATATACTTATGTAAGTGACATAGATTTATGTAGTTTCTATGAATAATCTATTAATCTAAACGCAAACGAATAAAAAGAACATATTTTAAAACTTATTATTAATGAAAGTTTGGAATAGTCATAAAATCTGTTAAAAATGTTACAAATTATTCGTTCCCACGTCACAATTAAATATTTTCAGCACGCAGGCGACCAATCCAGACGGCCAACGATATCGAGAGAATGAAACGCCTTTATTACGAGTTTTTTTAGTAATAAAGAAAGCTCAGATTATGTTGGATATATTACTATAGTGCGTGCGACCGTATCATCCGTATCGACCGTATTGATGGGTACTTTATTGTTTTGCGAGATGTTCCCGCATTCTTTTATTTGGCCTCTGTCGTTGTGTGTGTGTTGTACCACAAGAAACAGCCTTCACCACTAACTTGAGCACCATCTGCATTATCTTCCTCAATTATACATTCGTGATTGTGTTCATTGTTAACTTGAACTATCATTTCATTATACGTAAGTATAGCAGCTATACAGCCGCGGGAATCCTTCTTGGAGCACCTCCACCAATATTTGTTCCCACATCTCGTCCTCAGGGTACGTTTCAGGCTGAATGTATTCCTCCCGAAGCAGAGCAGCCTGCTGCCTCGTTTGGACATCACGTATTTGGCAACAGGAACATCTGAAATAATTTTAGCCGATGACGTCCCTTTGTTACCACTACTGTCCAGAAAAGAAACGAAAGATTCATTCATTCGCGACATGACACCTCAGAAAAAACATCTTAGAAGGGAAAAGCAGAAGGAAAGAGTGAAAGAGTAAGACCAATAAGCTGCATGGATTATTTAATTCAAAATTATTATTATCTTATTAAATTATTATGATTATTGTCTTCAAATTTCTTTGGAGTTAGTTTTTAATTCTATACCTCCACAAAACGGCGGTAAAAATCCGGCAAAAATTTGTTCTCAGATCCTGCAGCCTTCGCTGGTATGCCGTAATTCCAGACACGCACCAGCGGCCGCGCCCGATCAATCAGCGATAAGCGCAATACACACCAAAACCGCCGGCGGGGCGGCTTGACATGGCGGGATGTGCCGCCGGGCTTATTGTGTTCATGATTGTCGCAAAATAAGCACAGCGGCACAAGCCGGGTCAAGCCGCTCCGCCGGCGGTTTTGGTGAATATTGCGCTTTATATCTACCTGGTTAAAACTGATTGCTGGAGCGCGCCGCTCGATTCATGAAGACGCTTATCATGTGAGTATGGGTTCCAACGTACAAAGGGTGTAAAAAAAAACAATCAGTCGTAATAAAAAATGCTATATTTAAATAAATATCGCCAGACTTACACACTAACTGCATGGTCCCAAAATGAAGACCTTTTAGTTTTTCAATTTCTATCTTTTAACGGCTAGGATTTTTTTCACCAAATGACAGAGAAAGATAATACCTAAAAATATTTTTTGTATTATTGTGTGAATTCCCCGTCACAATTAAATATTTTCTAAATTTTATCTAAAAAAGTGGGCAGGGTCAGACCGCGGGCGACCAATCTAGACCGTATTATAGGTACTTTATTGTTATGCGAGATTTTACCCGCTTTCTTTTCTTCGCTCTCCGTCTATTACGTAGTCTTCCGCGGTAAAGTTTAACCGGCGCACTACGAGAAACAGCCTTCACCACTAATTTGGGCACCATCTGCATCATCTTCCTCAATTATACATTCGTGATTATGTTCATTGTTAACTCGAACAATCCTTTCATTAAACGTCAGTATAGTGGCTATGCAGCCGCGGGAATCCCTCTTGGAACACCTCCAATAATATTTGATCCCACATCTCGTTCTCAATGTACGTTTCAGACTGAACGTATTCCTCTCGAAGCATAGCAGCTTGCTGCCTCGTTTTGAAATCACGTATTTGGCGATCGGATCATCTGAAACCATTCAAATAATGTTAGCCGATGGCGACACCTTATGTGACCATTAAATACCATACCTACCATTACTGTCCAGAAATGAAGAATAAGATAAAAGGTACGCCATATGCCATACAACATGACACCTTAAAAAAAAACATCTTGAAGGGAAAGGCATAAGAAAAGAGTGGAAGATTAAGACCAATAAGCTGCATGAATTATTTATTTATAGTCTTCTGAAGATCTATATTTTTTTGGAGTAAGTTTTTAATTCTATACCGCCCAAAAACGGCGGTCAAAATCTGCCAAAACTATGTAAAATTTGTTCTCAGACCACGTAGCCTACGCTGGTATGCCGTAATTATAAATAATAAATAAATATCCTGGGACATTCTTTTACACACGGCTACCTGATGATAACTAATATTAATACATATACTACTTTTTGTTTGTAAATACATATTTAATATACATAATTACACCCAGACTACAGACCCACCCGGACATACAGACATGTTCATGCACACAAAGGCATGTCCCGGGTAGGAATCGAACCTACGACCTGCAGCGTGGTAGGCGGAATCTTACCAACCACGCCAACGGGCAACTCACCAACATTCCAGACACAGTAGAAAATAGGGGCGTCCATAAACCACGAGCGGCCGCACCCAATCAATCAGCGATAAGCGTGATTCACACCAAAACCGCCGGCGGGGCAGCTTGACACGGCGGGTTGTGCCGCCGGGCTTATTTTGTTCATAATGGTCGCAAAATAAGCCCAGCGGCATAAGCCGGGTCAAGCTGCCGGGCCGGTTTTGGTGTGTATTGCGCTTTATATATACCTCAGATGTCAAAACGTTTAATCATGTGAGTACCTATGGATCTGCGTTCCAACTTATAAAGGGTGTAAAAAAACAATCAGTCGTAATAAATAATGCTATATTAAACACCACATATTTACAAACTAACTTCTTCTCTCAGTCTGTATTCACCCACTGCTGGGTGTAGGCCTCTCCTCTTTCACGCTATTCGTTCCAGTCCTGTGCTATTCTTGTCCAGCAAGTGCCGGCCACCTTTCTTATTGCACACTAACTGCATGGTCCCAAACTAAGCAACGTTTGTACTATGGATATTGGATATCATACAATGGACTGTGGGGCGACCCTAGTTACAGACCAGACCAGAGCAAGTTACGAGAACGCCGTTTCAGAAATTTGCCTCTCCCGGCAATCCAAACCGCAACTAACGATGATGTGAGCAGAAAAAAGTTACATAGGTAATTTAAAAAATATATTATATTACAAAAAGCCGAGCGGTTTTTTGTATTTTTTTTCATTTTCAAGCAGTCGTCAGTCACATTTGTTTGTTTACAGAACGTGCAACTATAAATTCTTGTTACTTATGTTCACATTTTTACTTGTTTTACTACTTTTAGGTGGTAGATGGGAATGCCCATTCTTAACACATATCACTTCATCGGAAACTGTGTATATTTGGGCTTTGCATCCCGCGCCGCTGTGAGTAGAACATCTCCAGAGCACTTTAAAAGTCGGTTTTCCGTATTTCTTCATTGAATACCGGTATCCGTTCATTATGATCAGACGGTTGCCCTTTCTAGAAGTCACGAAGTAATATGAAGGGATGTCTGAAAATTTAATTGGTGTTTATTTTATTTTATTTATTTATTAAGGTTCGCCAATAATTGTTACACCCAAAAAAAAACAAAACTCACAAAACAGTTTCCTTAACTAAGTGTACAATTTTTTAAGGTAAACACAGCATGCAAGAAAAACATTTAGCAAGTTAGGTATGCGAGAGAAAATAAAGAATAATCAAATTAATAAATAAATAATAAATAAATTAATAATCAAATTCGGGTTGTTTCAGGTTACAAGCTCCGCGATCAGTTACAACGTTATCTATACGTGGTCTGACGTCAAAACTGATTGATCGAGCCGTTCAGATCATGTGAACGCGTCAAAAAAGCCCAGTTTTTTGGAGCCTGTTTGTTTTTTAAAAACATTATTTTGAACATAATGTCATAACATGAGTGGTCAGGCGAGGCATGCGAGGCATCTGGACGCACCCATTATGCCACGCCCAAGCACTCATGTTATCTTAAAAAAATGGACGGTCCGAATTGAGAATCCCCTCCTCTTAAAGTCGGTTAAAAACACACACTTTTGCATAAGGTTTTATTAATAAGAAAATATTATCTTTCTGCGTTAGACGGAGTTCTTGTTGCACGCGTTAAACGGACTCTTCTCAATCTTCTTTGGATGCGCTATTTATTTTAATAATATAGGTGAGTAATAAGCATAATAAGCATAAGCAGTGGTAGCCGATTGGTTAAGCACGCGTCTTGCGGGCTTAAGGTAATGGGTTCAAACCCTGGCTCACACCTCTGGATTTTTCGAAATCTATGTGTGAATCATAACTTTAATATGATTATCACTAGCTTACGGTGAAGGAAAGCATCGTGAGGAAACCTGCATGTCTTTAGACATGTGAAATCCACCAACCCGCACTGGGCCAGCGTGGTGGATTATGGCCTGTATCCCCCTCGCATTGAGGGGAGGCCCGTGCCCAGCAGTGGGACGTTAAAAGGGCTAAATTATTATTATTTATTATAATATAGGTGAACCAGAAAGGCTATACTCATAGTACTTTAAACATTTTAAACTACTTACATATTCTTTAGGTAATCACTTATGATTATTTGAAGTCGGAAATTGATTAGAAATATACTAAATTGGATTTTTGATGATCAAAGAAATCCTTCATCTCCTGCTATCCTTGAAATTGTTCTTAAAATAACATTTAGTATGTCGGGTGCATCGTGTAGGTATAAGCTGGCGTTTAGCACGTGCGGCGCGTGCGGCGCAAACATGAACGTTATATATTAAATATGTTCTTTTTTATTAGCCCATGGGGCTTTCCCACGCCTGGGCAAAGGCGTCCCCTTTCTTCTTCCACACCACTCTGTCCATGACAATTTCCGGCCACGTCTTTCCCACAAAAGTGTCCAGCTGGCCTACTCCGAAATACGAACCCAACGTTTCGGCTGACGGATTGTCGTGATTTGACATTTCTTCTTTCGTTTTTCTCTACGATTTGACATTGTTTTGATTGTAAATCGAATCCGTACTTCGGACGATCCGTCAGCGACGTATTTCGGAGTAACCCCCCAGGTCATCTCGCCACCTTCTCCTGGGTCGACCTCGACGGCGATGGCCATTGGCAGGTATCCATCTGGTGCTGATATTAGCCCACCTTCGCGGGTCCATGCGTGCGACGTGACCGGCCCACTCCCAGTTTAACTTAGCGTCTTTTTTTTATAGGACTGCGGTGGCAAAATATCGTACGGCCTGCCTGATGTTAAGCAGTTACCGTAGCCTATAGATGCTTGCGATACGAAAGGCGTTGCTCGCACATTGCCGACCTGAAGGGGAGTGGAATGGAGGGTGGGGAAGGAGGTTGGTTTGGGCTTTCGGCTCTCTCACTCATCGTACGAAACGCAGCTGTAATAGCTGCTTTACGCCGATTGTCTGTGCGAGGGTGGTAATACCCCGGTCGAGCCAACTCGTAGATGAGCTGCAGTCAATTGGCTACAGCTTGGCTCTACCACCTTGGCGTATTATGGTTATGTTCATTTTTAACGGAAATAATCTCATTGTCTATGGTGAACAGTATAGCTTTACATCCGTTATTGTGATGCGTGGCGCAACGCCAACGACATTTAGGACCAGCAAATTTGATTCTCTTATCACGCAACAAGTAGTATCGGTAACCTTTGTACATGATCAGGGAATTACCCCGTTTGGATGTTATCATTTCATACGAATCTGTAACAAAAAGTCTAAGTTATTTGGAATGGCAGTGGTTGCGTCTAAATGAGCTGAGCGGCGCGCCTGTGCAATCATTTTTGTCGTCTTAACTTGTTCAGGCGTCACTGCTCGGGGCTTGTGGGCGCGGCCATTGGCAGGAAACGACAAGTGCTTACAAAAATTTATTTTAAAAACTAAAATTGATAGGTATGGTAACTAGGCTCGCTTGGAAATTTATTGTTTTCACCATAGCAGAAAAATGGGTAGTAAGTTATCTTCATAGAAACGCACCGCGCGCGGCTTGTATGTGTGCACATAACATCACATGTATTGTTTCGCACTGATAACCGGGTTTAGTTTTGGTTTGAGTGTGCGTGCGCGAAGCATAGATACGCATGGCGCACACATACAAGCCGCGCGCGGTGCGTTTCTATGAAGATAACCTACTATCCATCTTTCTACTATGTTTTCACCCTGTATATTTTTAGGTTGTCACCACACCAATCGATCGACCTTTGATCTATCGATCGGTTGGTCGGATCGATACATCGATCAATGGTAGAATAAGATGAATCGACGTCGATCAACAGTTGCTACATAGAACAACGTTTGATCGATCAACGACCGACCGTCGAACGATTGTGGTTACACCTTGATGTCCTCCAGCGGTTTTCACCGCTGGAGGACATCTTTGGTTTTAAAGCTATAAAAGAAAACTCAAAATGTTTTAATAACTTTATAAAATATATATTTTATGTACATACATATACCTAGTCATATTCTAATGGTTTCATCATTTAAGCCCATGGACCAATTACTAAGGGGACTGGCCCTAAGCAACTCGGCCGAGTGGTCGGCCTAGTACTAACATCGACATAAAACGAAGCGAGTAGTTCAACTATTTACCGGTAGATAGAACAATGAAAATGAAAAAACAATGACCACGTTTTTTTTCATACATATATCTAATAAGGGCACCTCTTTCTGTAGTCTTTACTCTGTGTTTAAGCCGGTCTTTGAGTAAGTATATTGATCTTGGCAATACGATACAAAATGTATTCGTAATCTCTGTCATCGTATCCTTTATAACATCCTTTCCCAAAGTGGGCGATAACGCCCCCTTGTGGGCGCTGCAGGCCAAAAGGGGGGCGGTAAGAGACCCAGAAAAAAATGGGGGCGTTGTGTAGAGTCTACACAACGACCCCATTTTTTTTCTGCCAAAGGGGGCGTTATCGCCCACTTTGGGAAAGGATGCTTTATAACATTGTGATTCTTTTGGACGATTTTGGATAATTGTATTGATAAACCAAGCTACTTTTGATGTTGACTGTACGAAAATATGTTCACGCGATCTGTCAGTACCGGTCTGTTAGAATGATACAAGCAAACAATGTCCTATCAGTCCTATGCATAGATTAATGTTAGTTTCCGCGAGGGTGCTCCAACTAGATGGAGCATGTGCACTAATAAAATGCGGCCCCGCGAAAATACGAATAAGAGCCGGGGCTCACTAGCGCGCTGCGTTGCGACGACGCATGACATCGCAACGCAAGAGGGTGACGCCACGCGGTCGTATAAGTCATTTCGTATACGCACGTCTCCCTCTAGCAGCGGAACGCTGTACGTCATACCACCGACAGCGCAGCGCATCACCCTCCCCCGCTTTGTCTCTCCGTTGAAACGTCGCATGCGACGACGCAACGCATAAATGTGGCATGCCACTATAAATATTATGTAAAACGACGACGCGGCGACGCCGCAACGACGCAGCGACGACGCAACGCAACGCAACGCGGTAATGGGGCCCGGCCCTAAGTCGGCTTATTTCAGTAGTCGCGATGATAATAATTGCCGCATTTTTTAAATTATTATTGTTAGTAGGAATCGCGAATCTTTTATAAATCTATCTACCCTGTTTAGTCCACTTAATGTATATCATTTCAGTTTTACGAAAAAGACTTTCAGGCAGAAAATCAGACATATGCTTATTGCCAGCTTAATGGTTATGTTTCCCTTTGACATTGACAACACTGTCACTGACAGTGAACGCTGCCACTCTGCAGCCGAGGCTGTGCCTGCTGCATCGCCATCTCTTCTTAACACTGGAATGTCCCTGCGGTCCAGTGAATTTGTACCCATCGATGCACAGCATCGGGTTCCCGGCGTATGACTTCACGAAGGTTACCAGTGATCCTGAAAAAAAAGAAGAATAGCGAATTATTTTGGCTCGTAATAAACCAATCTTAGCGCCCGAGCCATCAGAAGGGCTAGACAAGTGGCTGACATCTACAAGCGTTCCTTCAAATCGCTACGCTTCATGTATGGAAATGACATAAGTCACGTGATCTACATAGCTACTTGTTGTTGATCTACATAGCGACGTTTGACATTTCCATACATTGTGAAGTCTATTCTATTCGATTAGCGTTCATGCCACTTGTCTAGAGGGGCTGATATGACATTGTGTCTATGCGTTCCGATATCAAAACTGACTGCTCGGGCGCGCCGCTCTACTCATGTAGACGTAACTAATCACATAGCTGTAGTGGGTATAGTTTGATGGTTTTAGTTTGGCCACATAGGGTAGTGAAGAACTGTGAGTAATGGTGATACCCTTTATACTCTCCGCGTACCTATTAGGGGCGACCCCACCGCGGCGCACGGAGAGAGAGGCTACGCACGAAATGACGTTATTGACGTCATTGTCGAACAAATTTATCATCATTGCCGTCATTTCGTGCGCAGCGTGCGTAGCGTGCACCGCGGTGGGGTCGCCCCCTTAATTAAACTATTCATTTCATTTCATTTCTAGCCTGTACTGTCCCACTGCAGGGCAAACGCCTCCCCTCCCTTTTTCCACTTGCTCCAGTCTATGGCTACCCGGGACCAATCCGTCAAGTAGGAGTCCAGCTCATCCCGCCTTCTTTTCCTGGGCCTGCCGCGTTGTACAAAGAAAAAGAGTCTATGCATAGTAAAATAGACTTTATTTTGTGATCTTTGGTATAATCAATCAATCATTTGCTGGGTTGGAAAATAATTTAAACAAAATAAATAAATAAATTTACAATACTAATCAACAATTACAATTGTAAAACTTAAACTAAAATTTAAAAAAACAGAGAGAGATAAAGCTCTGAATGTCATCAAATAGCGAGTCGGTAGTCGACTATAATAACTAGACCCGGGCCGGGATGTAACGATAGCAAGCACTTACTCGATACCAAGACTATCGGTATCGATACTTTAGAACAAGGATATCAAGTAGGTATCGGTTAAAAGTACTCAGCCAACACATATATGTACTAAGTAGGTACGTCCTTAAATTTTACAGTGTGTACAACTGTGTGGCTTTATTTCACGAAACAGCTGTTTTTAATTGCCTCTATCTAATCCTGCGAAAATTACTACGAGTAGGTATCGATACTTTCGATTCGATACCTAGTAGGTATCGGTACTTTATGACTGACATGGTATCGAGTAAAAGTATCGATACCTAAGTGGTATCGTTGCGCCCCTAGACCCGGCTCAAACTAAGTAAAATTGATCTAGTTTTTTCGGATGGCTATGATTATCATCACTCGATATAAGATCCTTGTTCACGGTCCTCAACTTGGCAGTACACTTGTACTTCATGCGGTTGGAACAAACCCATCTAGTGATAGGGCATGATAACCGACGCTTATCCCTCATCTCTGTGAAGGTATACCCCTTGTAGAGCACCATTGTGTTCCCCCTGTTTGACACAACGAATTTTACTGGAATATGACCAAAATTGTATCAGTTTACTTACAAATGTTGAGATAAATAAACCACAAAAGAGGGCAAGGGTAGATATAATCATTGAGTTAATATGTACTACGTACTAAAGCAGACGCCGCACATTACTACGCTCTGTCCCATTCAATCAGGCGATCCCTAGGTCATTACACGTATTCTCTCGCACACGCTCGTGCTCTTCCTACCTGCGTGTGGTGCACGTTTGTTTGACATAGCGCCTCTATTACGTAGTACATAGTAGCTCAGTGTTTACCAGTCAGCTTTCAGATAAGTCAAGCCAGCAACACTGCTGGTACTGCGATAATCTCAGATTGCAATCATTATTTAAAAAATATAGTTTAAAATAAAATGTTCATGTTATAGTTTTTTTATTATGCTTTTAATGGTACTCAAAATAAATATTAACTCGTTGACTTTAATAAATGTTTATTGTACACATCCTGTTGCGTATAATACGCGCGCAAATTATTTTTCCAGAGTTAAACAAACTTTATTCACGCCTGCACTGAGAACATTTTCTTAGAAATACAATTCAAACATGTCTAACGATTGAGCGGTATTTTTAGAAAATATACCTTCTCAAGTGCAGGAGTGAAGAGTATTTTAGCTCCGTTAAAATAATAAATAGACGCGCGTTTTATACGCGGCTATGGAGCCAAAGTCTTCGCGGACAGCATTGGGCAAAACCTCTTTCAGAAAAAAATAGCAGCGTGGTTTCTTTAAATATTCTATTGTTTAATATAAGTTATATCCTGGGGTATAAACAAGGCTTCACAGGTTTATGGCTATGTTTATTTTTAACCATTACAATTTCGTTGCCTAATGTAAAAAGTACCGCCCTGCAGCCACTATTGTGGTGTGTGGAACACCGCCATCGTCGTTTGGTGCAGTTTTTCCACTTCTTCCCGCGCATCATAGTGAACCGATGCCCTTTGTAAATAATCAGTGGCGTCCCTGCTCTTGATTTTTGTATTTCATAAGGTTCTGTTAAAGCAAAAAAAAATGTCTGACTTTATTTGTTTGACTTAGCGCCTCTATTACGTAGTACATAGTAGCTCAATGTTTACGGCAAGTTTTATAGAGACCAACGACAACATAACCCAATATAGACAACCCTTAGTATGCGCTCATTAATATTTAGGATTTGCACGGTGCATGCTACGCCGTAGCACTGTTCACTGTGCTAAAACGTAGTAAATGCGTGCGTAGTAAGCATGCTTGTGCTTTAGAAAGTTAAGAAGACAAAAATAAGCATGGTTCACACTAAACACCACTGTAGATCGTCAGTGGGCGTGTAGGTACAACGGACCAAGTCTCATAATATAACTTTAAATAAAATTCTACGAATTCCGACCTTAAATCAGTTTATAATCTATACAGATAGATTTATAAAGATAAATAATTAATACCTTTTTGAGTATTTTTTGTAGCATCAAACGTAACAGCCGATTTATCCCACCATTCATCTAGAACAAAATAATGCAAACTAAGGAATGTGGCAATTATTATTTATTTGTTACAACCAAAGAAAATTTAATAATAGTACATTACTGCTGCGGTCTCTAATGAGTGTGTTGTTGACCGCGTTGTTGATGGCCGAAAGCGCGGCGGAGCGCAGCTCCAGGCCTCCACAGCACGGTCAGCATAGCAACCCTTGATGGACAAGCTAAAATAAAGGCCGAGACCAAAGGTCGAGGCCTTTATAGCGCGGCCAGCAAGGGTAGCTATGATGACCAAGCTTGGAGGCCGTGAGCGTAGCGAAGCTTAGCTTGAGGCCAGTATATCGTGGTCAGCAGTACACTCATTAGAGGCCAAGGCTTGTATAGTGCTTTACTCAAAAATGCGACTATTAGTTTAAACAAAACTAGCTAAGTGGGTATAACAATTAATACAATTATATTTATATTTTTACGAACTATATCTATAGTTGTGTATTTTCTCTGTTTACGTTTTTAATGGCAACGGTACGACCAACTCGTTTTTAACCTTCAATCAGTTTTTTTACGAACCATAAAAATACCAGTTTGTTACGTTTCCATGGCAACGGTCAAATAACAGCAATATAATGACGATAATACGGGGTAATACAATACATAAAATAATAATACATAATAATACATTGGGGTATAATACATTGTATTACAATCGACTTCAAAAAAAGGTTCTCAATTCAAACCATGTTTTTTTATTCATCACTACAAGTTGCTTTGACGTATAGGATGCGTATGCTTATCATGTACAGCAACAATAACATCGTTGACTGTATGAACTTTCGCCTTGCATCTGTGCTTCATTCGATTGGAGCAGACCCATCGCACTTTGTACCTTACGCCGGCGTTAGTATATTTCTCTCTCAACTCGGTAAACGTATATCCTTCGTACACCAACATTCTATTCCCTCTTACTGATATAATGTACTGCGCTGAAATTAAAATATTAATGGTAAATTTTATGCAATATTCCATATACGCGTAGCGTATATGCTACGCCGTAGTAATAATACTACGGCGTAGCCTTGCGTTCGCGCCAACTTCGTACGTACACTTCAGCAGAAGAACGGACGTTCGCAATAGTCGCTGTATTTCAGAGAAACATTAAACTACACACAACTAAAATAATTCCCTAACTTAAAAATGAAATCGCAATTTGTAAACAAATTATGTATCTATATTTCCTAATTCTTATTAATACTTACTAATTATAAAACCACATTACACAAAAAATACAAATTAATTATGAATCCTGTCATATAATACATACTTACAGGTAAGTTCATTTGACTATTAAAATATTCTAAACTATATTTGGACCCCTTTAACCGAATAAAATTATTTATATTATACCTATACTCTCGTATTAAGGAGTATGTGCTTTAAACAAAAAGATCAAAAAGCGCCGTCTTTATCACACATTTCGATTGAAAGAAGACGCCAATACTTTTAGTTTTATACAACTTAAGTGATACTAAAGCCTTTTCCTACGGAGAGACTCACAAACTACGCGATTGAAATGCGACCCATATATAGCCACTTTATACTGCTACTCTACGAAGCCGGTAATAGAGTCGAATATGGGTAGCGTTGTATACCGACCGGCCTTTACCAAAATTCTACTCTAAATACATAAATATCCTGGGACATTATTTTTACACACGGCTACCTGATCCCAAACTAAACAGAGCTTGTACTATGGAAACCGGATAACTGATATTACTACATAGTATGCTACTTTTTTATTTGTAAATACATATTTAATATATATAATTACACCCAGCTCGGAACATGCAAACATGTTCATGCACACAAATTCATGTCCCGGGTAGGAATCGAACCTACGACCTGCAGCGTGAAAGGCGGAATCTACACCAACCACGCCAACGGGCCCGTCAAATTATCTATTTAAGACTACAGGTCATTTGGCGACCTTTGAGGCCCATCTCAATATCTCTCTCGCGTAGCTTTTGAAAATCTCCGTAGCAGAAAGGCCTAATGGTGGCTGTACACGCTCGTCTGTCTTGCGTGCCTCTCGTCACGTAGGGGTTCGACAATGTACAAACTCGTTGTATCAATTGAGCTCCGGATGCCCGCTGCGATGGACTCAAAAGAAACCTTTTGACTCAGGCGCAAGAAACCGACACGCTTCCGATAGCGAACGAGAGCCACGAAACGCGACGTGACGTGACCATGTACAAACTTGTACTCGGCCTGCCTCGTCGTGTTTCGACGAGCGTGTACAGCCACCATACGATAAACTTCGAAGCTCCACATAACTAACCTACTTATTTCATAGGAAAGTTATAAGCATCCTGAAATTTAATCTTAAGCGGACGAATAGGATGTGTGTGCATACTGTCGACTTCGACGATGATGTCGTCAATAGTGTGCACTTTCGCCTTGCATTTGTAGAGCATGCGTTTGGAGCACGCCCACCGCACTTTGGTCCCCGGGCCGGTACGGTAGCGTTTGTCCTTCATCTCCGTAAACGTATATCCTTGGAAAACCACCATTTTGTTCCCTCTACTTGATATTATATACTGCGCTGCAATAAATAATTAAACTTTAATATCTATTTTATAGGTTCACTACATTCGTGGTTTGGTGTAGCGAGAATTATTTACAAAACTTAAAGCCAATCTTAAAAGTAGAATTTTTTTTTTCCTTTTACGTCAAAATTTTGAATTAATTTTGAATAATATCTTAAGATAGATTATGATCTATTTCTTCTCTTTGTCATCTCTGTTATGACAGAGTATGATTAATATAAACCACGTTTAAAATCGTTTTGTCATCAGAAGTCGACAAAATTATTGGAAAGATAAAATGGCCATCATGAAAAATGATGTTCAAACTGAAATCGTATTCAAATATTTCCTCATTACAGTGTATTTAACTGCCTTGAAACAAAGGAACCTAAAATTCTGCTTCCAAATAAATTATTTCCTTTTCATTGATAATAAACAAAAAAAAAAAAGTTCAAAATAGCCTGCATAAAAACTTGTAAATCGTGCGTAAATCACTTCAAATACTAAGGTGTACTCCGGCTAAGGGAAAGCTATACAAAAATCAATAGTATATTATATTTATTTTAGGGTTTCGTCTTCATTTATTTTTAACTAACATTAGCGACATCGAATTAACTACGAATTTATCAAATGACCGGCCAAATGCAGGCGATCACTGATTGACTTGAATCAGAACATTTTTATCATTTCGTATCGCTTCTCGTCAGCCGTGATATACTTTATTTCTGCTCTCGATATTTCTTTGACCTCTCACGCCACTTTTCTCTTATATGCCTCTGTTCCTTAGGGGTGAACTGATCAATTGTTTTAAGATCTCCTCTTGCTTTTTTCTTGTAATACCTTTCTCTATCTTTTTTGCGTCTTTCTGCAAGAGCAGCCTCGTCCATTTTTGCACGTGCTCGGCGAGCAATTAGTTTCATTTGCTCACGCCGTCTCCTCTTCGTTTCATCATCATTCAAATAATTGTACTAACGCGCTCGAGGCTTTTCAGCTGCAAGAAAAAGAAACCTCCTTAAAAATGGATGGTCGTGTGGTAAAATGGTACCCACAAGTTTTAGTTTATGGTCGCTATTGTAAAAACTTTCTGCGTTATCTGAAGCGTAGTGAACGTGGCTGATTAGAAATAAAAGAGCTTATTGCTTGGTCAATCAATTACTTTTTTATTTATTATAACGATGTATTGACTCTTATCTTTGTTTTTCTAAACCTGTCAGAATTCTGGTATAATAATAAAAGATGAAAACACAACTTTAATACTTTTCATTTCATTTCACTTCACAGAACAGCGGGTCTAAAAAGGCCACATGGCGGTCCTGCAAAAGCATTTTTTTTTTTTTTTTCATTTTCTAACAGCATCCCCTTACAACCATTACCATATTTTTTTCTGTACATATTTTTTTTGCAGGGGCAAAGATGAGGTACTGATGAGGTACTGGTGAAGATACATACTTTCAGTACATGAATCTTATCCATATTTTTCGATTCATAAGTACTTACTGTAATGATATAAAATTTTACTAAAATATTTAGAATCTTGAGGCAGAATCTGTGTCAATATAAACCGCTTTTTTCATGCGTGTGAACATTATAAGTGTACACAATGACATCGTGGTACGTGTGCAACTTTGCCTTGCATTGTTTCCCGTTCCTGTTCGAACAGTACCATCGTGTCTTGTAATCCCCTTGTCGATTCTCTACCACTTTTGTAAATGTGTACCCTTCGAAAAGTAGCATTTTATTGCCTTTAACGGATGTAACAAATTGTGCTGAAACAAATACAATCTATGTAACTCTTTATACAGCATGTTTCATAAGTTAGAATTCTGACCCTTTGAATATTGGTTACAACGTTCGCGTTGCGGCCTTAGAACACATAAAATGGCGTAAAAACAATGTAAACTCCTTTAGTAGTAGCAGCCACTAATATTAAAAATATAGGTTGTAAAATAGTTCTTGAGATAGACCTGCCCCCCTAGACAAGTGGCGTGAACGCTAATCGAATAGAATAGAATAGACTTTACAATGTATGGAAATGTCAAACGTCGCTATGTAGATCAACAACAAGTTGCAACGTGATCTACTCACATGACTTATGTCAATTCCATACACGAAGCGTAGCGATTTGAAGGAATGCTTGTAGACGTCAGCCACTTGTCTAGCCCTTTAGGTATTATAGTTTTGCAAAATTGGCGGACAAAAACGAAAGAAAACGAATCATTTTAAATTTTATTATTTTAATCATACATACATTTCATTACATACATTCATACATTTTTAATTTTAATCATTTTCAAATGAAAAGGATATCACAAAAATGGACATTTTTTTAGATGAAAACCCTTTGGTGTCCATAGAGTTTTCTTGCCCACAAAACAGACATTCTTTTTCAGAGAAGTTACGTTCTGAGCATGGTTGAATCTTATAATAATAATAATATCCTGGGACATTTTTTACACACGGCTACCTGATCCCAAACTAAGCAGAGCTTGTACTATGGAAACCAGGCAACTGATATTACTACATATACTACTTTTTTATTTGTAAATACATACTTAATATACATATACACCCAGACTCGGGACATACAGACATGTTCATGCACACAAATGCATGTCCCGGGTAGGAATCGAACCTACGACCTACAGCGTGAAAGGCGCCATCACGCCAACCACGCCAACGGGCCCCTCTTGCCTATATTTTTGACGATCCATATGTATGTTGAATAAAAAAACCTTATTCTGAATCAATGGATAACATATTTATCATGCGTATGGACATTATACGAGTATACAACAACATCGTTAAACGTGTGCAACTTTGCCTTGCATCTCTTCCCCGTTTTGCAAGAACAGTTCCATCTTATTTTGTGTACCCCTGGGCGGTGATCCGGTACACGGGTGAAGGTGTACCCTTGATACAGTATCTTTCTATGTCCCTTGACCGATGTATAAAATGTTGCTGAAACAGATACAATCAATTATGTTATTATATGTTGTTGGTCAGAGTACTGCTAACAGACTCGAGGCTCTGCCGCCCTAGACAAGTGGCATGAACGCTAATCGAATAGAATAGGCTTCACAATGTATGGAAATGACATTACAAGTAGCTATGTAGATCACGTGACTTATGTCATTTCCATACATGAAGCGTAGCGATTTGAAGGAACGCTTGTAGACGTCAGCCCCTTGTCTAGAGGGGTTAGTTAGAGCTATCTCTAGGTCGACAGTCGTCTTAAAGCGTTTGGCATCCATTCGATCTTTAGGCCCGTATTAATAAATCTATCCCAAGATTGAGATCGAACTTAAAATGTTGTTTTGACAGATTTTCCATATATTAAACGTCAAAACTACATCTTAAGATCGATCCGCCGATCGATTCGCCGTGATCGATCGAACCGCAATAAATAATACAACATTCACATTTAAAATAAGCATGTATATATATAAAAAAAAGTAGGTATACATATATGTCGCCTGGAATGCAAAAGTAATTATTCAGAAGTAGATTGACAGGTGCTATCATTTTGTATAGAAATATAACAAATAAGACTCAATCACGAACGATTATACATCCGTGGGCTCAATTCAATCCTCGTGTACACACACACAAATAAGGCTCAAATACTTCAAACACGAGGCATGAAGAATTTGAGCATTATGTGTTCTAAATAAGAAATTGACGTTAGATTTTGGCCTTGACAGCGATAATTCTTCTCGAAGAGGGATCATGGGTGTGTATATTCTTGACACTCACGATGACGTCATCAATCGTGCAAACGACCGCCCTACAGCGTTTGTGATAGTGGGTCGAACAAACCCACCTCATCTTAAGATTCCTCCCGTCCTCTCGCTTCTTGAGGCGGTAGTTGTATGACCCAAGCCTTATAAATTTATTGCCTTTTCGCGATTTCACGAAGGTCGCTGCAATATATTATTTTTTAGCAAACACAAATGATCATATTATTATAGGTATAGCCACGCTCGAGCAATCAGTTATGACGTTATGTCTACGAGGTCAACTGTCAAAAGTCCAAACTTAGTGCCCAGGTGCGCCGCTCGGCTCTTGTAGACGCAACTAATAAAATAATAATATTAGCCCTATTAACGTTCTACTCCTGAGCACGGGAGAGGGGTTCAGGCTAAATCCACTACGCTGCCTGGCCCATTACGGTTTGGTGAATTTCACATATACCGTACAAACACCGAATTTTTAATTATTCGGAAGTAAATTGACAGGTGTTGTCCCTTTTGGATAGAATTGAACAAATAAGGCTCAAGCACTTCACTTCAAGCATTCTTAAAGCACAAGGCTTGAAGAATTGGAGCCTTATTTGTTCTAAATAAGAAATTGACGTTAGATTATGGCGAGCTTAGCTATATTTTGAGTATAAAAGTAATAGTGTCACTTATAAACTTATACTTATAAAATCGCTCAATCAAACTTGACAGCAATAATTCTTCTCGAAGAGGGATCATGGGTGTGTACATTCTTGACACTCACGATGACGTCATCAACCGTGTAGACGACCGCCCTACAGCCTTTGTGATAGTGGGTCGAACAGACCCACCTCTTCTTAATTTTATCGCTGTCCACTCGCTTCTTGAGGCGGAAGTTGTATGACCCAAGCCTTATCAAAGTATTGCCTTTTTGCGATTCTACGAAGGTCGCTGCAACAATTTTTTTTTTTTTAGCTAACATAAATGTCATATTATAGGTATTCCATTGCAGCGCTTATTTTCAAAGTCACTAATCACTATAAATAATGAAACAGACATCACCATAACACAACAACTGCATCTTAAACTAAGCAATACTTGGAGTCGCCTGCACGTAAGGTAACATTTCCAACATAAGCTGATCTGTCTCAATTACCGGTGTCAATAATAAAGAGAGCTCAGATTATGTTAGTAATTTTACCATGGACTGGGAGCGATCTCAGAAAGGTTAAACGTGAAAAGGCCATTTCTAAAATTTGCACGAAGGCGATTTGCTGCGAAATCGAACCCGGTGCCATGCCCGGTGCCCGGAGCCATCCGGTGCAATGAGGCGAGCGGTCTACGCTATGCTTACTAGAACTTAGTAAATAATGATTACCTACTTTAACTGATTCGCCATTTTAAATCAAGAACCTATAAATATGTTTTTTTTTTAAACCTGCGATTTATCCGCGGCAGTGCGTTAAGCACTCGCGATTATATATAGATAGCCACGGTCGAGCAATCAGTTTTGACGTTATGTCTATGAGGTCAGGGGGCTTACCACAAGCTCTTATTGCGATTCAATTACAGGAACGTATTAACGTTTCAGCGACTTTTTGTGCAATGACGTACCTTATTGTCATGACAATAAGAAACGTCATTAAAACGTCGTTAAAACGTTCTTATAATTGAATCGCAATAAGAGCTTGTGGTAAGCCCCCTGAAGTCCAAACTGAGTGCCCAGGTGCGCTGCTTGGCTCTTGTAGACGCAACTTATAAAATAATAATATTAGCCCTATTAACGTTCTACTCCTAGGCACGGGCCTCCCCTCAATGCGAGGGGGGTTCAGGCCATATCCACTACGCTGGCCCATTACGGTTTGGTGAATTTCACGTATACCGTACAAACACCAAATTTTTAATTATTCGGAAATACATTGACAGGTGTTGTCCCTTTGGGATAGAATTTAACAAATAAGGTTCAAGCACTTCACTTCAAGCATTTTTCAAGCACAAGGCTTGAAGAATTGGAGCCTTATTTGTTCTAAATAAGAAATTGACGTTAGATTATGGCGAGCTTAGCTATATTTTGAGTATAAAAGTAATAGTGTCACTTATAAACTCATACTTATAAAATCGCTCAATCAAACTTGACAGCAATATTTCTTCTCGAAGAGGGATCATGGGTGTGTACATTCTTGACACTCACGATGACGTCATCAACCGTGTAGACGACCGCCCTACAGCCCTTGTGATAGTGGGTCGAACAGACCCACCTCTTCTTAATTTTATCGCTGTCCTCTCGCTTCTTGAGGTAGAAGGTGTATGAACCAAGCCTTATCAATGTATTGCCTTTTTGCGATTTAACGAAGGTCGCTGCAATACAATTTTATTTCTTTAGAATACACAAATTAAGTACCATAATATAGATATTTCATGCCAAACTTTGTTTTGCGCTTATTTTCATAGACATTGACCAGTAATCACTATAAATAATGACACAAATATCATTTGGGCGTCGCCTGCACGTCTAAGATAACATATCCAACAAAAGCTGATCTCTCTTAATTATTGGTTTAAATAAGAAATAGAGCTCAACTTATGATGGAGACGTTACAATGGAGGTACAGGTGACAGTACTGTGGGTACCATGGACCGTACAGTGGACTAGGGGCGATCTCAGTGACACCCAGACCAGTAGCCCGATTCACGTAACCAAAACCGTAACGATGTCTCAGCGATATAGTCGTACGTCGTCGTTACGTGAATCGGGCCACAGGTAAAACATGAAAAGGCAATTCCTGAAAATTGCACGAAGAAAATCGAACCTGCAACCAACCGGTGCAGTGAGGTGAACGGCCTACGCTCGGCTTACAAGTACTTAGTTATTGGATAATTTAACTAGATAAAAATATCACATATAAATAAAGATAAAATTAATCTGATAATAAAAACTGCGATTTTATCGCGGCAGTGCGTTAAACACTCGCGATTTTGTATAGAAAGCCGCGCCCGAGCTATTATGACGTTATGTCTACGTTGTCAGTAGTCAAAACTGATTGCTCGGGCGCACCGTTCGACTCCTGTAGACGCAACTAATAAAGTTTTTTTTCCTTTGGTAAAGAGACCACTGCGGATAACTTGCGCGAATTTTTCGCAGCAGTCAGTTGGAGCCTTGGAGCAAAAATAAAAGAGGTTAATTAAAATCAAATTTATCTATTTAAATAGCTAAAAGTCGGTCGATGGTTATGATCGTTTCTGACCGACACTATGACGCCATCGACCATATAGATGACCGCTTTACATCCTCTATTGAAGTGGGTCGAACAGACCCATCTTTTCTTGACACTCGATGTCCCCGCTTTAGGTTTCTTGTTGTAGAAAGTATATGGACCCAAACGTAATAGGGTATTACCCCTTTGTGAGGTCAAAAAGACCGCTGTAAAAAACATATGGGTAATCAATATCAACTGAAAGAGGATCAAACCCCCCTTTCTTCCCCTCCCTCTGTCCCACTCCCCTTTAGGTTGACACGCTGTCACGAGTGCGATACCTTTGGTATTGCTAGCATCTATAGGCTATGGTAACCGCTTTACATAATGCAGGCCGTACGCTTTGAATTGCGAGTGCGAATTTAGCTCCATGCAGTGGTGCGCTGAGCACGAGTTTTGTGATGGTAATGTAAGGTGCCATATCTGCTAAAATAATACATCAATGGATACTAATGTAAAGCTCGGGATACACGACGACACTTGACACTAATACACTCAGTATATCAAATACAATAATACATCGAGTACAATCTACAATGTAATAATACATCGAGTGTCTGCGTGTGTACACCACCGCGACACCTTGTTACAGTTGTAGTGGCTGTGACGCTACACTGAGATACACTGAGTGTCAAGAGTCACCGTGTATCCCGAGCATTACTTTTACATATGAATAAAACAAAATGTATAGAAAAGTGACATTCCCAGTGACATTTTTGACGGTCATTTCATCTAATTAAAAAAAAAAAAACAAAACACGACTGACCTGCCAAAAAACTACTTTAAAAGTATAAAACAAGTGCAGTGTCATTGCAGTCGGGGGACCTTTCTATGGAACATATTTTAACTAAGACTGCAATGACACTGCACTTGTTTTATACTTTTTAAGTAGTTTTTTGGCAGGGCAGTCGTGTTTTTATTTTTTTATTTATTTATTTTTATTTTATGCATTTTAGTGACAGCAGCCAAAAATGATATGTTTGTTTTGCATGTACCTACCTACCTACCTATGTTAAATTATACCTATAAATTCTACAGTTTTGGAATGTGCTCATCAAGGCCTTCAATTTGATACCCATATTGTAATAATGGAAGGAATTGAGCCTTAATGCCGCCATATTGTTTTTTTTTTAAATAATATTCCCAGTGTTACCCGGCATGATGTAAGGATTCTAACGATACCCCATACATCGAAATCCGTTCAGGCATTTATAAGTTATGGTGGAATAAAGAATCTCACATACATACATACATACATGAACCCTAAACACATATACACTCCTTTTTTTGGGCAGTCGTGTAAAAAAATAATACTAAATGTCATAATTTTATTCAACATCATGGTTATGTAAATCTATGGTCTTCACAATAGTCCTGTCAAGAGTGACCAGTTTCGCTCGGCATCCTCGCTTGCTTTGCATTGCACAAATCCATTTCTTACGAGCAAACATTTGGTTCTGTCTGCTGTAGTCCCGCTTGCAATAAAATCTGTATCCTTTATACAATATATTTTCGTTACCCCTTTTTGTCACCACGAACACAGGTAAGTCTGAAAAAAAAACTAGTATTTTTTCATAATTCAAATGAAAATACTTGACATACACACTGACATATAATTTTATTTTCACTGTAGTCCTGCGAGCTCAAAGTCAGCCCGTCGCAGATGGCTTTTAAAACTTCTATGTCCGAATCATAATTTCAATATAATAATCGTCAGTGGAAAGGAAAAAACGCTAAAACGCCAAAATTGTACCTTTGGAAAACGAGTTTGAAAGTATTTTACTTTAAAGCTCGTTTTCCAAAAGTACCATTTTGGTGTTTTAGCGTTTTTTCCTTTCTACTGACGAATGTAATGAAACATACATCACTATCACTATCACTTGCTTACGGAGAAGAAAAACGTCGTGACAATAAACAACAAAATGTTATCAATTTTAGAAAGAAGAAGAAGGAATCTTATTAAACTACCAGAAGAACTAACGACCTAATGTGGGAGCTCAGGGACCAAAAATTATGTACCAAACCTGAATAAAACCATTTTCATTCATTTAACTTGTAAATAATAATCAAGTAAAAGGAAACAATAAGGTCATGTTTATCAGAATAATGGTTGCTTATTTTGTTGAGTTAACGGCCGAATACTCAAAGGCTACTTAAATATTTAAGTCCCACTTAGCAGTTTGAGACGTCATTAACTGTCATTTTTTGTATGGCGCGTCAAAGTTAAGCAGCTCTCAAATTTAAGTTGCGTACGAGTATTCGGCCGTAAATTAACTAGAGTAGTATATGTAGCTCAAACATTGTATTTGCATAACATATTCGATAACAAAGTGTATCAAAAATAATGTTCAACATGCCAACATTTTCGCGATATAAGGAACCAGATAATGTTTTATAGGTATACCGCAAGCGCTGTACCGCGCCTTAGGTACGCGAGCGGCGAGACGGGGGGGTTTCCGGCTCTCTCACTCATTGTACGTAACAAAGCTAAAGAAAGAGTTAAGTAGCTATTAACTTTACTCTTTCTTTAAAATCATGGACCGTTTAAAATAAACTTCACAACATGCTGGTAAATTTAACTATACTCTGATGTTTAATTACGTGGACTAAAATGACAGCTATAAATGTCAATTTATATTTTAATTGAATATATTTTTTATCAGCGATCTTGTTTTTATTATTCCTTTAAAATTGAATTAATTTGAACCAGAATCATAAAAGCAAACATATTCATGATGAACAGATCATATTAATTTTACGTTTGACATAAAAAGCTGTCATTTTAGTCCGCATAATTAAAAATCAGAGTTAGATTAATTTAATCCGTGTCTGGTTCATGGTTATGCTCATCAAAATACTTCACAATATTAGTTTCAATAGTGAATATATACGCTTTGCAGCCCCTGGAGTGCTTTAAGCACGCCCATCTATCCTTTGCGTGATCCGAAACTCTTTTATCCTTTTTCCTGTAAAACTTGTATCCATTGACCACTAAGTGTGCATTGCCTTGTCTGGATATCGTAAATGAAACTTTCATTCCTGCAATCATTAAAATAAAGAAATTAAATATCGCCAGACTTACACACCAATTGTATAATAATAATAATATCGTGGGACATTTTTTACACACGGCTACCTGATCCCAAACTAAGCAGAGCTTGTACTATGGAAACCAGATAACTGATATTACTACATATACTACTTTTTTATTTGTAAATACATACTTAATATACATATACACGCAGACTCCGGACATACAGACATGTTCATGCACACAAATGCATGTCACGGGTAAGAAACGAACCTACGACCTGCAGCGTGAATGTCGCCTCCGCGCCAACCACGCTAACGGTCCCAAAGTAAATAACGCGTGTACTATAGCTACCATAGGCCGTGGTCTCCTATTAAACGCCATCGGCCGCATACAGCGTCACGCGTACGCCGCGTCACAATGCTTACTATAGAAATGTACTGTTGTGGTATCCTTCACACGCCGACGTCACTATAGTAAAATTGTGACGCGGCGTACGCGTGACGCTGTAAGCATTTAATAGGAGACCACGGCCTTACAATGGACTGGGGGCGATCCAAGTGACACCCAGACCAGGGTTAATTACGAAAAGGCTGTTTTCGAAATTTGCCTCTAGCAGGAATCGAACTCGCAACCACCCGATGCAGTGAGCCGAGCGACCTACACTCGAATCACTGCGCCAAGCGGTCACCATGAAGCGATAAAACGAGAAATGTGTCATATCGTAGCATGTGGCATTAAAAGGCTATGCACACGGAGCAACTTCAATTGCCGAAACTAGCAACTTAGTTTCCGAAACTATCAACTTTTTAATCGTTTTTTGGCAGTTGCAGCAAACAATTGCCAGTTGCAGCAACAGTTGCCGCGATTGCCGCAATTGTTTTATATGAAAACAGCTAGTTGCGAGTTGCCAGTTGCCTGTGTGCATAGCCCCTAAGTGTGTCCATATGCCGCGCCTACCTCGCCCGAGCACTCATGTTATGACATGTCTATAGATGTGTTTTAACGTCAAAACAGTACGCAGGCGAGGCATGCGCCTGATGTAGATGCAGCCAAAGTCGAATATTTTAATGTAGTATGTACTAGGGATATGGATACGGGGATTAAATAGAGCTCAAGAAATATATTTAAAACAGTCTTTTATTTCAGTTCTTAAGTTTGAGAACAAACTTGAGTACGCTTTTGACATTAATTTTGTACTGGTATATTGGTATGACTCAAGTATAACATTTGCATGACCGCTTCTTGATAGACATTCATCAAACGAGGAAAATTAAGCCTCACTAACAAAATATTGAAGCCTATAAAACCTTACCTTTTGCATACACATGCATTTGCAATACGCAGTCTAGAAGAGGCAAGCGGTACGCCCGAGAAGTTTTGATGTCTGAACGCATGGCCATACCATGCATTTGTCATAAACACAGAGTAAAGACTAAAGAAAGAGGTGCCCATATTAGATATTATATGTATGAAAAAAAACGTGGTCATTGTTTTTTCATTTTCATTGTTCTATCTACCGGTAAATAGTTGAACTACTCGCTTCGCTTTATGTCGATGTTAGTACTAGGCCGACCACTCGGCCGAGTTGCTTAGGGCCAGTCCCCTTAGTAATTGGTCCATGGTCATAACCGATAGCCCGGGCATAAACAAGGTGGTAAAGGTTTAAAAGGTGGTAGAGTCAAGCTGTAGCCAATTGACTGCAGCTCATATACTGGCTGGCTCGACCGGGGTAGTACCACCCTCTCACAGAAGATCAGCGTAAAGTAGCTATTACAGCTGCGTTTCGTACGATGACTGAGAGAGCCGAAAGCCCAACCCACTCCCCCTCCCTCCATCCCACTCCCCTTCAGGTCGGCAATGTGCGAGCAATGCCTTTAGTATTGTAAGCATCTATAGGCTACGGTAAATGCTTAACATCAGGCGGCCCCGTACGCTTTTTTGCCACCGCAGTCCTATAAAAAAAATAAAAAAGAGGCGAGCCGCGCCCGAGCAGTCAGTTTTGTCCTTTGTATTTCGAACCTGTCATAAGTCATAACTGATGGCTCGGTCGCGCCGGCTAGGGATTCGTGTACGCGTCCCTACATCACACATAGACAATGAAATCGGCAAGGTTTGCCTTCAGGATTCGCTTAAAATACTATGCTTAACTCCGAAGTTCCAAAAGGCTACGTCCCTGTGTTCACTTATTTATTTAAATAAAAAGACTGTGATAAAATTATTCTAGAATTAGTTCAAATAAAGACTCTGACCTCCACGTCAGAGGGAGATCGCGGGCCGGGCTTAATAGCGGCCGAACTAGTGATGGGATGTTCTCGAGAACATTCTCACCCTCGGAAACTTACTCGTGAGAATTATTTATTTTGGGTGACGTTATCCTACCTTTCATCTTAAAAACAATTAAAACCACCATACTTGCATGTTTATTGAGGTTTATGCCAAGTTTAACATGCTACAGAAAATAAATTCTGGAAAATTCTCACGAGTATGTTTCCGTAAGTTTCCGAGGGTGAGAATGTTCTCGAGAACATCCCATCACGAGGCCGAACATAAAAAAAGGCTTCGTCTTCCTCCTTTATTGGTTTGACTACAAGCCTAAGATATACAGGATTATTGGAAAACACTAACAACCTTGCAGGACTAGAGGATAGCCGTGGTTCGTGGTCGTATGCCACTTTGCTCTAAAGTACTTAAACGGGCCACGGCTATCCTCAAGATGAGAATATTTTCTTGTTTCATACTTTTTAGACCGAGATTTTTTGTTAAATGTATTATTATTGTTTTGTAAAAAGTCGTGTAACAAAGTTGTTGTTTATGTTATTAATACAGTCCTGCAAGGTTGTTAGTGTTTTACCAATAACCCTGTATAACGTTTGACCCATCAAACACCTTATGCTATTGGTTCCTCCAATAGCGGCGCCATCATATAACGGCCGCACTAGAACATTGGCTACGTAAACAGGTAGCGGTCTAGGAAACCGCGCCATTTTGTTTACATAGCCAACGTTCAAGTTACGGCCGTTATATGACGGCGCCGCTGTTGGAAGAAGCACTTTACACCTAATCATGCGTGTGTTCATCAGTGAATTTGACTATAACGTCGTCTATCGTCTGGATCCTGGCCCTACAACGCTGTGACATCCTCTTCGAGCACTCCCATCTCATCTTATGAGGGTTATTGGCCCTGCTGTCCTTGATCTGTAGGTATGTGTTGTTCCCAATAAATATCACTCGATTGCCCAATCTGGATGTACCGAATATAGCTGTGGCTGAAAGGAAATGCAGGGCATTAGGAATTGCTTTAAGTCTTTTGCATATAAGTTAGGGCCACCGCAGGCATGCTACTTTTTGCATCGGCGATCGGTGATTTTGCGACTGCATCGCGTTTAACGACTCTGCGGTCGGACGCAGGGACTGCTCCAATGCTTAAAGCGACTAAATCGCCGATCGCCGATGCAAAAAGTAGCAAGTCTACGGTGTCCCTTAGTTAAGCGAGAATCCAGAGAAGGTCGCGGGAAACTGCTAAACTGGATGATGTGGAATATCTTAGTCTTATCTTAGTCCTATGTCCAGCAGTGGACGTCTTTGGGCTCAAATTATGATGAAGCAAGAATTAAGAACATTGAGGTACTTGATATCTACAAATGTATTGCCACCAGAAGTGTCAAGTATAAGGGTGAGGCCCCATTAGTGCGTTGCGTTGCGTCGTCGCAACGGATGAACGGATCGACGGACGAGAGACGAAGCGGGGGAGGGTGATGCGCTGGTGATACGATGCGTTGATCCGTTGCGGCGACGCAACGCAACGCCAGATGGGCCCTATGTCAGAAAAAAACAAATGTTTTCATAAACAATTTATTTTTTCTCATGGTTGTGTTCGTTGTACATAGCAATAATCTTATTTTCGACGATGAGCAGGCGAGCTCGGCAGTACTTGTTCTGTGTGCAAGACCATCGTTTCCTAGTATTGTTGCCGGGCGCTCCTCGCTTCAGATAAAAGGTGTGTTCTCCAAATTTGAGGTTCGTCGTGCCTTTTCTCGTTCTGATAAATGATACTGAAAGATTTTTTACTTGTTAAAATACACTATCACAACAGTCACGAATTAGTTCGCTAACTAATAAAAATTACCAAGCTAAGCAAAGCGTAATAAATTGACGCGCTTGCAACTCGCTTACTTGAATCGCGTGTACCGGACATTATTTCTGCTATTTCTGCACGAATCGAGCGTGCTTTTGTAGGGTCGCCTGCACGTCTAAAGTAACATTTCCAACATAACCTGAGCTCTGTTGATTACCAATAATAAAGATAACTCAGATTATGGTGGTATAGTGTCCATTTATAGACATGCAAGCATCCGAACAAATATCTATACCATAGTCTTAACTTAATCTTACAAGCGTACCTTCCGTAGATTTAGGACTATCTAATCAATAAGAATTGCAATAATGTAACTATAATTTATTTATGATAAAATTTATTAAAATTTTAATAATTATTAATAATAATTTAGCCCTTTTAACGTCCCACTGCTGGGCACGGGCCTCCCCTCAATGCGAGGGGGATTCAGGCCATAATCCACCACGCTGGCCCAGTGCGGGTTGGTGGATTTCACATGTCTAAAGACATGCAGGTTTCCCCGAATGGGGATAAAAGTCGTGACGTTATAGGTATATATATTTCTTTTTATGCTAGTTTCCTCACAATGTTTTCCTTCACCGTAAGCAAGTGATAATCATATTAAAATTATGATTCACACATAGATTTCGAAAAATCCAGAGGTGTGAGCCAGGGTTTGAACCCAGGACCTTAAGCCCGCAAGACGCGTGCTTAACCGATCCGCTACCACTGCTTGCTCAGGCGCGGCATGCGTCTGATGTAGACGCACCCATTGGCTTGATTCAAATTCTCAGGTTGTTCACACCAATCAATTGAATTTTTCTCTATGTAAAATCTGTTGACCGACATAGACTCATCTCATTCTATTGATAAAAGATCGATCGGTTTGTGTGGTAACATCGTCAGTTAAGAGCTTATTACACCTTCTTAAATTTAGGCTACTTAATTTAGTCGTGACTGAATTTAGGCAAGTGTAATCGCATTTAGCAAGCTATTCAGATGCTAGAATGTTTTAAATATTTAGAAGCTTCTGAATTTAGGCTTCTAAATTTAGGAAGGTGTAATAAGCTCTTTACCAAAATCAGTCAAGAGTGCGAGATTTTGCGACCCCTTTTAGCAGGATAATGCATATGGATCCCAACAAGTTTAATGATCTCCTTATTAGTAGTGTATAAGCTTGCTTTGCACTCCTTATTAGATGAACATGCCCATCTCTGCTTGCCGTTGGCGAAACGATGTCGTCTGTAGCAGTATCCACCGTACACAATTAAAGGTTTGCCGTGTTTCGAAGTTCTAAACCTGGGCATCAGAATACCTGAAAAATATTTTTCAAGTTGACTTACTCACATAATTAATTATTTGATTTCTAAAAACACGGAAGAAACAAAGTCTATTTTTTATGCCATTTTATTCGACGTATTATTCGTCTCGGTATGAGAGCTTTTACACCCAGAGTTGCAAAAAAACAGGAAATTAAAATGAAAACAGTTTAAAACGTGTTTAAATCATTATTTAAAACATTGATTTAAAACAGAACGAATAAATCACCGTGTTTAAAACATGTTTTAAATGTTTAAGCACGGTGTTTAAAACAAAGTGATTTTTTCGTAACAACCCTGTTTACACCAGAGCAGAATTACAGAACGCTTTGTAAAGCTACTACAAAAAACAAAAAATAAAATGGCAGGACTATACTTAACAATACTTAACAATGAGATCAATTATTCAATACATATAAATTTGCCTATTTTTTTTATTAATTCAAGATTAAAAGTTAAAACACCTACTGAAGACAACCCTATTGTAATTATATGACAACCATAATACGTATAGTGTTTATATTTACAGAAAAAAAACAATGGTCGCACTTTTATTAGCGATAAATGTGTTCCCGGCTCAGTAGGTACATTTCAGTTAAACTTGGGAAGACTTGAGACAAAATATGAAATAGGATGTGACGTCAGAATCAGTCTTAAGTCCATGAAGCTTAGAAGGTATAATAATTCCATGCTTAAGTCTCTCTCTTTTCAACCTCACATAGGTACTTCAGTAGTTAAGTGACAGATGACATCACCCCAGCCAAACGACACTATAGTAGCGGCACGTTATGATGGCCGGTTTGACATGTGGGAGTGGGAAAGGATGAACCTTATTATAACGGAATAAAAATCATTTTCGCATTAATTTTTTGACATTCTTATTTTTTTAAACGGCCAGTCTTATTCCGTTATAATAAGGTTCATTTTCTTCCCCCCCCACATGTCAAACCAGCTATCGTAGAATGCCACTACTATAGTGAGTGAGATGCAGTGAGGTGCATGTTTGATTTGTTTTATTTTAAAAACTGCCTCATTGGATGATTATGGCAGTTATTTATTCTGATGATCTGGTTCTCTAAAGTATATATCTGTGCCTTGCAGCCTCTGAAGCAGTGGCTAGAGCACACCCATCGAGTCTTCAAGGCTCTAGTTGTAGACTTCCGAGTGAAGAGGTACCCCCCAACTTTGATCATCGGCCTCCCCGTAGTACTCGACTCGATAAACTCACAATGCACTGAAATTTAATAAGGAAATATAGTTGAGCATTTAAAAATAATAAGGTGCACCCACATGTACCGAGCAATGCGACTGCGGTGCAACACCTGGAGTGTCCCTTGTGCCCGAACACCTGCACGAGGGACGACTTGAACGCGGCCACACCCAACGCTATTAATGTGGCCAAATACCTCGTATATAAGGTTTTTTTATAGGACTGAGGTGGCAAACAAGCGTACGGCCCGGCTGATGTTAAGGTCTAACAATAGTCGAACTGTTGACACGAAAAGAAGAAGGAGTGCGCCCGAGCATTCAAGATTGACGTCTGAATACATGAACATAACGTCATGCCTGCACTATCATAACGACATGTCGCTAGGGCGTGGATGCTCGGTACAAGTAGACGCAGCCATACCTGCCCAACCATACCTGATCATGGTAAATTAGGAAAAGATCCCGGATAAACCAACACATATCTTTGATTGTTTTGAAAGGATGATTGACCAGTGATCTTGACCTATCTAGTGAAACGTGGGCTTTGAGTTGGTTAATACCTCCACAATGCAGTGGTGTATGGCCACTCAAGCCTCTGACTACCACCGAACGGGGATAAAAGTCGTGACGTTACATTACATTACATTACCATTGATCTTACGTCCCTTAGGTGGTCACCGAAATACAGTACCTAATTAGCTGAGTTTTGTTAATTAATGTTTCTTTAAGTAATTTTACGGTACTTAAGTATGTTTAGGAAATAAGATAGACTTATCAATGCATTACAATTTATTGAGTAAAATCTTACACATTACAGTGAGATTCGCATGCCGTATTGGAAGAGTTTTTGAGACGCTCGCTTCTTGTAGATGAAGCCAATCATTCTTACATACTCCCCATGTAAGAATGATTGGCTTCATCTACAAGAAGCGAGCGTCGCGCCCGAGCAATCAGTGGCTGGGTCTATATCAGGCGCATGCCGCGCGAGGCTGTTCGCTCACATGCCGCGCGTGCACGCGCGGAAGCCTCAGTCTCATGCTCGGATGAGTCAACCTACACTCTTAACAGAAAAGGGTATAGCCAAGCAATCAGTTCCATAGTTACATTATCGTTCTGTCTCAGGGCTAGGCCAAACTAGGCGTAGCAAATGACGGCGCTCGGGTGAGGTGAAATGTTTATTTAATTTCAACTTTAATTGGTTCCAATCGTTCTTGCTTACAAATAATAAATAAATAAATAAGAATGAAATAATTACTCTAGAAATGTGTGGAGTCGTCATTGTTAGTTTAATGGTTATGATTATTTTGTAAATGCACCAATATATTTTCCATAGTAACTGCCGTCGCTTTGCAACCCTTATTTTTGTGGGTGGAGCAAACCCATCTCTGCCGATTTATCGATCTGGTCGGCCGGGGACAGAACCTGTACTCTCCGATGCATAGCGCAGGCTTGCCCCGTTGTGATAGTGAGAATGTGCATACTGGAAAGAAAACATCAATTAGAATATTATACGAAACCAATCGTTGACAGAAAAGTAAATATTGCGCGAAATTCGAAAAATCATTCGAGAATGTATGGGTTCTTGTAAAAAGTTCATATTATGGCCGGCGCACATAGAGCACGGCATGGCATGGCATTTTATTTTTTATCAATCGAATTTAATACTTATCCAATCGAAATAAGGTATATATTTCAATGCTCGTTGATCGACCTCGGAGAATCGCGGAGCATTTTCTCGGTGCACCCGCTGGAGCACCTTATTTCGATTAGATAAGTATTAAATTCGATTGATAAAAATTAATATGCCATGCCATGCCGTGCTCTATGTGCGCCAGCCATTAAGCGTCCGTTCACAGAGAACGATTCATAGAATAGAGCATATTTTTATCGCGTTTAAAAAAGTGTTTTGGGTCATTAAAATAAGGTTGATTTTTCATTTCACTTCTTTTTGAAATGAGAATGCTTAAGGTTGGCACTCATCTATCAACTCGGCACCCGACCAGCACCGCCTCGTCGGTCGGCGTCCACTAGCTGAACCGGAAACAAGTGGACCACGCGCTGACCACGCGGCGTACACTCGTTGATCGCGCGCGGTCCACTGGTTGATCACGTGACGTTTATTGTATAAAAGCAGCGTCCGCCCGTGGACCACCTGTCGACAACGAGTGGACGCCGAGCGGCGAGGCGGTGTTGGTCGGGGTTGATAGATGAGTGCCGACCATTAAGAGCCAACCTATAAAAAAAAAAAAAAACTTGATAGCTCGCTCGGCTCGGCTCACGAAGACACGCCTATTATAGTGTTTGTTGTTGCCATTTGTTATTTGACACTGACGAAATAACTTGTTTTTTATACTCCTGTTTAAGGTGGCAAACAAGCATACAGCCCGCCTGATGTTAAGCAGTTACCACAGCCAGTAGTACTTGCTATACCAATAGCATCACTCATACGTTGCCGACCTGAAGGGGAGTGCGGGAGGGGGGTTGGGCTACCAATGAAGCTAGGTTGGTATATTTTAGAATTTTAATTGTCGTCTTAGCAACTGCACAAAGTTATTTGTGTTATATGGTGGCCAAAGTGATATTTTGTTCCGCGAGGGTGCTATTTTGAATTCAGACGAAAGCGAAGGATTCTATAGTAGAATCCTGAGCTTTGCGAGGAATTCAATATACGCCGCCCGAGGACAAAATATTTTGGCCCCGAATGATACATACAATTTTTCATCACTACCTATGAGCAAAATAAAAAGCTACGTGTACCTCTACCTACTCGAAACTCTCATAATATTATGTAGTATCCAAACAAATAATTACTCGAACTCATTTTTCATTATTATTTGCAATAACTTAAACTTACTAAACCGAGACAAAAGAAATTAAAAGATAAATGTACATGACAATTTTTTTTCAGCGCGCTTTGCCATTACATTCTCTTTGGTTGCCGCGTAATCCTAACCGGCCAGTAACTTCTTCATACATTAAGCGTTCGATTTTTTTTTCACATTCAATTCAGAAGCACGAACGCTGACCAATCAGGAAGGAGAAACAAACATTCCCATGGGAGCAAAATATAATTTTGCTGCCGCTAGCCTTGAAAGGTAATTGACGTTTTTCGAATGGGTGTGATGAAAAATACATTTAATTAATGATTATGATACTTCTTCACCGCAACAATTTGACCATTCATAGTATACACGCAGGCCTTACATTTCTTGGTGTAGTTCGTGGAGCACGCCCACCTGGTCTTCTGACCATACTCGGAGTGACGGAAGTACGTGTGGTCCCCTTACATTCAGCAGACTCCTGCCTTTGTGTGATATTGTGAAGAGTAATTCTGAAAGGAAATAAGAATTAGGTTCACCTTTCCCGTCATCGCAGCCTTCGACGTTGGGAGAGATTTCACCCACACTTGGATACCTGCCCCCCTAAACAAATAGCTTCGTCTAGAAGCGTTTGTACAAACCGCTACGCTTAAGGGACATGACAGTCATGCTACTTTTTGCATCGGCGATCGGCGATTTAGTCGCTTTTAGCATCCGACCGCAGAGTCGTATGCGATGCAGTCACAAAATCGCCGATCGCCGATGCAAAAAGTAGCATCTCTGCGGTGGCCCTAAATGCATGGAAATTACATTTCAAGTCGATAAGTAGATCACGTGTCTTATGTCATTTCCATACATGAACGGTAGCGATTTATAGAAACGCTTGTAGACGAAACCACTTGTCTAGGGGGCTGGTATCTCACAAATGTACTTGCATTCCTCCCGCGCACGTGCAAGTTGTGGAATAATCTCCCTCCCGAAGACTTTCCTTTGTACTACAACATGGGGTTCTTCAAAAGGCATGTATACAGATCCCTAAAAGGTCGGCGCCGCGTCTGCTCCCCTTAAGTTGCAGATGTCCTGGGCGGCGGCTTTCACTTACCATCAGGTGGACTGTCTGTAGGTGTGCCATCCTTGTCTATAAAAAGGTGCTTCTACACCGACCGCGCAGTCGCGCAGTAGAGTTTACTGAATAAATTCATAGACTTGTATGATGACTCTATGTTGACTATGTTGTTGTTGGATGTCTCTATGTTGACTATAGATTATGTTGGTTTACCTAGGGCGGAGTTCGCCAACATACAAACGGACCGTTAGGGCCTCCGCAGACTTGCTACTTTTAGCATCGGCGATCGGCGATTTTGATGCTGCGTCTCGCTCGTTCGCGCTCGAAGAAACGCGACGCAGCATCGATACGTCACAAAATCGCCGGTCGCCGATGCTAAAAGTAGCAAGTCTGCGGAGGCCCTTAGAGCAGTAGGTAACAGATTGTTTGGTATCATTCACTGCTCTAACGCATCGTTTAATGTATTGGTAAACTCGGCCCTTAGTAATCTAACATAATCTGAAGTCATTGGTAACTTCGAGAAATAATAAAACATAAACAATCAACAACTTTAATAATTATTTGGCATTGGAGTATTCTACATTATATCACAAATCAAATAAAAAGGTACACACAAGCGCTATTGGCCGCGTCCACAAGCACCGAGCAGCCGCGCACGAGCAATTATAATGTTTTGTTTACGTGGTTAGACGTCAAAGCTTGCTCGTGCGTGCCGCTCAGCTCATGTAGACGCACTTACTTATCTACGGTGATTGATAACATCAGCTCAATACAAACTTAAAAGGTCATTACACAATCAATATACATAGCATCAATTCAACCTAACAGGCCTAATGATCACTTTTTCACACATAACTTTCCAAGAAAACATATTAATAATAATAAATAATCATAATAATAATAAATGATCATAATAGCGACTGTAGCCTAGGGGTAAACAGGTTGGGCTAGCAATCAGAAGGTCCCAGGTTCGATCCCCGGTGGGGCATGCACCAATGGATGAATTTTCATCTATGTGCATAATATACAGTTCGCTGACGGTGAGGGAAAACATCGTGAGGAAACCTACCTATCCCTCGGGATTAGGTAATAGTCAGTTCCTGTACACACGGCGACAAGGTTCACTACCTGTCACGTTGGGTTCTGACTATCTGGTGAAACGTGGGCTTTGAGTTGGTTCATACCTCCACAATGTGGTGGTGTATGGCCACTCAAGCCTCTGACTACCCCCGAATGGGGATAAAAGTCGGGACGTTACATATAATCATAATATTGCCAGACTAACATACCAACTGTATGGTTCCAAACTAAGCAACGCTTGGATTATGGCTACCATATAATAGACTGGGGGCGATCCCAGTGACACCCGGACCAGGGCAAATTACGAAAAGGTAAATTCCGATATTTGCCTCTGGCGGGAATCGAACCCGCAACCGCCCGATGCAGTAAACCGAGCGGCCTACGCTCGAACCACTGCACCTAACGGTCGTCAAATTGTATTTTAAGGGCCGTCATACATACATACGGAATTCCGTTTCGGAATATCCAATCGGGATTCCGTAAGCTTATCACACAATTTTATTTCCGTTCGGAATAATTCCGAACGCACAGGCTACCATTCGTAATACCGAATCGGAAAAATTTCGAACGGAAAAATCAGGGTTGTTACGAAAAAATCACCTTGTTTAAAACATGTTTTAAACATATAAAACATGATTTAAACACGGTGATTTATTCCTTCTGATTTAAATCAATGTTTTAAACAATGATTTAAACATGTTTTAAACGGATTTCATTTTAAATTTCCTGTTTTTTTTTGCAACTCTGGGAAAAATACTGTACGTATGTGAAACGTCCATACATTTGGATAAATTTACTGCGTTCGGAATCCCGATTCGATATTCCGAAACGGAATTCCGTATGTATATGGCGGCTCTTAATTGTATTCAGATTTATCTACGGTCTATTAAAATAGCTAGCTTCATGATTGTGCGATTTAAACATGAAATTAATTGATTTATCATTAACGTCGGTGTACACGCTCGCCTTGCATCCTTTGCTGTGGTGCGTGGAGCAAAGCCATTTGATGCCCAGATGCGTCACAAATCGACGGTAGTACGTGTAGCCATTGAGCAGGATCAAAGGTCTTCCTCTTGCGGACATTATGAATTGGTATTCTGAAAACAATAGTTTATGGTGACCATTAATAAATAATAAATAAATAATATCCTGGGACATTCTTTTACACACGGCTACCTGATCCCAAACTAAGCAAAGCTTGTACTATGGAAACCAGATAACTGATATTACTACATATACTACTTTTTGTTTGTAATAATTACACCCAGACTCGGGACATACAGACATGTTCATGCACACAAATGCATGTCCCGGGTAGGAATCGAACCTACGACCTGCAGCGTGAAAGGCGCCATCACGCCAACCACGCCAACAGGCCCGTGGTGCTGTGTTTCAAAATAAATCACGTCAATAAAGATAATTTTGGGTCACGTCCACAAGCACGGCACGCGCTCGAGCAATCGGATATTATACGTTTCTCTACGTGCTCAAACGGCAAAACTGATTGCTCGTGCGCTCTGCACGGCGCTTGTACACGCACCTAAGGGGGCGTCCATAAATTACGTGAGGTGATTTTTGAGAGTTTTCGACCCCCCCTCCCCCCTGGTGAGATTTCGTGAGATTTTGCTCGACCCCCTCCCTCCCCCTCTAATCTCACGTGAGATTTTTCATAAGCTACATTCTAGAGGAGAAACATGTTTTACTTAATTTAACAAAAAAAAGTTAAAAAAATTAAAGTTAAGTTTAGTTTAAAAAAAAAAAACTTAATTTTACCGAGTTTTCTTGCAATTTTACACTGATTTCTTGCAATAAAAAAAATACGTGAGATTTGCCGAGACCCCCCTTCTCCCCCACGTGAGATTTGGTGAGATTTTGCTCGACCCCCTCCCCCCCATAAATGTCTCACGTAATTTATGGACGCCCCCTAATGAGCTCTTGCGTCCGGCCCAATATCGACGTAGTGGGCTCTTGGAATTGTAAGTGACAATTGTCATTTTTTTAGGGGCTACATGTATTTTATAAAGCCAGCTCACATGTCTGCCGCAGGGGCGATCTAGGGAGAGCAAAATCGCCCCCACAAACCTATGCTAGGACACACATCACAATATTGGAGGCGATTCGCGGTCATCCGCATCCCTACTTCCCGCTTTGTCCTTTATTGAACAAGTCTGTAGTAGACGTGTGTCGTTACATTATTTTCACGAAACGTAACGTAACCGGTTACTTCGAGGGCGTCACCGGTTATTTAATAGGTGATTTTTGTAACTAGTTATTTTTGTAACCCTATGGTTTTCGTCACTACTAGCTTCTTGTATATAAAAATAAAAATAAAAATATTTGTTACTTTTAGATGTCTATGGGTGACCGGTGATATAATACCTATGATGTAGTTCGGGCTACAGCTAAATAACCTGTTACAAAAATCACCAGTTACTCGTTCGTCGCGTAAACAGTGATTCGGTGAATTAGCTCGTAACCAGTTAATGTAACCGGTGACGTGAAATAACGGTCACGCCTAGTCTGTAGTCTTCACGTGAGTTCGGGGAGCTTAAAAGGCCACATTGCAATTTTGTAAAACATTTCCTTTCTGATTTTCTAGCAGAAACCTTACCAATTCCGCAGAATTTCCGTAAAATGGCTCATTTTACGCAAATCACACAAATTAAAATATTGCTTAATACTTGAGGATTTTAGCAAAAAATCGGCCTTATTAGCCGTCCTATAAATAAATAGACATAATAACAGTTGTAATTGTATTATAATTAATTAATGGTCGTGGATATTATTAAGTTTAATTATTTCATTGCAGTACAACAGAACTGACGCGCGGCACCCTCTGCAGTTGTGCGTGGAGCACACCCATCTACTTTTCACCTCGGTAGAGGTCTTCAGGCAAACGGTAAACCCGTCAATGCTTAGTAACTTATTGCCACGCTGTGACGTGACGAACGTCACTGGAAATTAATAATAAACAATATTGGCAGAGTGAGGTGAGGACATTCAAGACATTTAAGTCGATATCGGGCATAGGTACCTAAGTTAAGGTCCCAGGTTCGAACCCCGGTAGGGCATGCATCAATGGATGAATTTTCATCTATGTGCATAATTTACAGTTCGCTTACGGCGAGGAAAAACATCGTAAGGAAACCTACCTATCCCTCGGGATTAGGTAATAGTCATTTTCTGTATAAGTACACGGCGACATGGTTCACCACCTGTCATATTGGGTTCTGAATATCTGGTGAAACGTGGGCTTTGAGTTGATTGTTGATATTAACCTCCACAATGTGGTGGTGTATGGCCACTCAAGCCTCTGACTGACTACCCCCGAATGGGGATAAAAAGTCGTGACGTATATTTCATTTTTTTAAGTTTCTACTTAAGATAACCCTAAAATGTAGGTACTACGTAGAGCCGGGCTCCATCTACGCGCTGCGCTGCGTCGTCGCAGGTGTCAGCGAGCTAGAGACGAAGCGGGGAGGGTGACGTGCCAGTACAAAATCTTGCGACGACGCAGCGCAACGCAGCGCAGCGCGTAGATGGAGCCTCGCCCTTACTCGGTCAAATACAAAAAAAGGAATTGAAGAATCAAATAAATTTTAATTCTGTTCTGTGAATTTGAACCTTCTATATAAAAAATACCATTAGGACCTATTAATTAACTTCATGAAATTGAAAATCGGACTTTAGGGTAGCGTGAATTTCTATCTCAGGCGAGGCACATCAGGTTGTGCGCAAAGCAAGGTCATCTCAAAGAGATACAAAAGTTATTCACAATCAATCTATTTCGATCTCATGTATTTGACATGATGCTGCAAGCGAACGGTATAAAATTGTTAAATTTCTAGTTGGGCATGCCCGGGTTTGTCAAATTCGGGCAGTAATTTAAAAAAATACACAAAAACATTTTTTTTTTCACTCTGCTCCAACTTTAATTTTAACATAATAATATAATTTTCAAAAAGTTACTGCATTTTCATTTGGTATCTCTTCTAGATGACCTTACTTTATTTATGGTGTAAAATGTTGTTTCGGGACACAGTGGTTATGTTCATTCATGGTCTTGATGACCTTCCTGTCATAAGAGTGCAGTCTCGCTCGGCAGCCCTTCGTGCAGTGGCTTGAACATCTCCACGTAATCTTTCTTCCTGACCTTGTGTGTACGCTATACGAATAACCTTGGAAGGTTATCTTGGGGTTACCTTGGTTTGATGTTGTGAAAACGTACCCTGAAAATGTTTTGTAAATTTAATTTTAATTCGTCAACAGAAATAATTTAATATCAACTAGTTAGGTAGTAGGTAGTGGATTAGATCTGATAAAAATGATCTTACTAAGGGTCTGTTTAAGAATCGTCAGGTAACTTTTATCTTCCAAATAAATATGAAAATTATGAACTTTTGTAAATAAAACAAAAAAAAAATGTATAAATTTATAGAAAAATAATGTTTTTATAGGTCAACGAAGTCAATTTCCAGCCCTCAAAGGATTGTTAGTAATGAATGAACAAATAACAATTTACTTTTACTTTCTATTAGATAAATTGATTGATTTTATTAGATAAAAAATATTCGTCTAGCGGACAGCTAGACACAGATTATTTTTTATCGTTACGATATTGTTGATGATGTTATGTAAATAAAACAATATATTCCAATTAATATATAATTTATTTTAGTATATAATTTATTTAACCTATCTACTAAACAATGTCACTTAAACAAATATAAATTATAGTCCTTTATAAGTGAACATGTAAGTATGTACATGCAAGTATGGAGATGATAGAGTGAATGAGAATGGTATAAGTTTGTTACAAGTATGTGTCGAGAAGGATCTTGTGGTTACGAACACTATGTTCGACCACAAAGGAATCCATAGGTATACGTGGGAGAGGAATGAAAGTAAGAGTATGATCGACTTTATAATTGCTGACCAAACGCTCAAAAGTAAAGTTGTCGATACAAGGAGTTTTCGGGGAGTTAGTATTGGAACAGATCACTATTTGGTGATAAGCCGTATCAGGGATCTGTTCAAAACCTGGCGACACAGACTCAAAGCTAAGACAACTAGCCTTGGTCGCATCAAAGTCGAAAGATTGCGAGATATGGATGTGCAAGCAGAGTATTTAAAAGAGATGCGTGAAAGGACCTCTCACCTATGGGACGAGTCATTTGCGGGAGGAATAGAAGAAGTGTGGGAGGCTGTAAAGACCAGCATGGTCACAGCAGCCACCAAAGTGTGCGGAGAGATATTAAGGAAGGAAGGAAGACCGGTAGGTGAGAACTGGTGGGATGATGATGTTAAGAAAGTTGTTGAAAGTAAGAAGAAGGCATGGTTAGATCTCTTGGCCATCAAAGTGCAAGGAAGAATAAATGTGGTAGGGAGCGCAAGTCCTCAGTTAATGGATGCAAAGTGTGTTTATGCTGAAGCAAAGAAGAGAGTTAAGAAAGTTGTAGAGCAGAAGAAGGAAAGCATGAAAGGTAAATTTAGCAAAAAGCTCTCTGACGACTTCAGGGCTAACCTTAAACTGTTCTGGAAACAGGTTAGGTTGTCTCGTGGAGCGTCAGGAGCATCTAAATTGAGCGCAGTAAGAGATGAAGATGGGAGAATGTTGAGTAATGAAAGGGAAATGCTGCATTGCTGGAAAAAATATTTCGAACAGCTTTTTGAGTGTAGTGCAGATGACAACAACATCGTAAATGAGCCTGTAGAGCCCACTCACTCACAAGTCAATGCAGATGAAGAGATAACGGAAGAGGAAATAGTGAATGCGATTAAAAGTATGAAAGTAGGTAAAGCAGCTGGATATGATAGGGTGGCCGTCGAAATGCTGAGAAGCGGCGAGGGTGTGGTGTCAAAACTGGTGTGGCTACTTTTTAATAAATGTTGGCGGGACGGCCGAGTACCAGAGGACTGGTGCAAAGCCGTCATTGTGCCACTTTACAAGGGCAAAGGGTCACACCAGGATTGCAAAAACTACCGCGGCATTAGTCTTCTCAGTGTTGTTGGTAAATTGTATGCAAAGGTATTGAGACGAAGAGTGATGAATGTAACGGAAGAAAAACTGTGGGATGTGCAAGCGGGATTTAGAAGAGGAATGGGGTGCATCGATCAGATTTTCTCTTTAAGGTGCATTACAGAAAAACACTTGGCGAAATCCAAGAAACTGTACTGCGCCTTCGTTGACTTAGAGAAAGCGTATGATCGAGTACCGAGGGATGAATTGTGGTCGACACTGTCATTGTCATATGGGGTTGACGACCGCCTAGTGAGGGCTCTAAAGTCTCTCTATGAGGATTCTAGAGCCTGTATCAGGGTAAATGGGGCGTACTCGGACTGGTTTAACATCTCCAAAGGCGTTAGGCAAGGATGTGTTGCGTCTCCGTGGCTCTTCAACCTCTATATGGACAGCTGTTTGACCAGTTTGAAAGAGATGGAATGCGGATTAAGTATGGATGATTTACATGTCAAGTGTCTTCTATATGCCGACGACCAGGTTCTACTGGCACCGTCGGCAGCGGAGTTACATGGCATGTTAAATGTAGTGAATGAAGCGTTTAAGCAGAAAGGAATGAAAATTAATGTTAGTAAGACGAAAATAATGGTGATTGAAAGAGAGGAAAATGTTACACAATGTAACATTGTTTTAGAAGGCGCGAAATTGGAACAAGTGAAAGAGTTTCTGTATTTGGGAAGCCTGATTGCAAGGGATGGAAAGTGTGATAGTGATATTGAAAGGAGAGTGACTGCAGGCAATAGAGTGAATGGTGCGTTACACTCCATGGTGAGTAGCCAGGCTATCTCAAAAAAGGCAAGGTTGGCGATTCATGATGGTGTGTTAGTGCCGACACTCATGTACGGAAGTGAATGTTGGGTATGGCAAAAGAAGCATGAAAGTAAAGTAAATGCGGTGGAAATGCGCTCCTTACGAAGTATGTGTGGAGTCACCATTGCTGACCGTATAAGGAATAGTGTGATAAGAGAGAGATGCAAGCTGAAGGATGATGTGGTGACTAAGATCGAAAAGAGTATGCTAAGATGGTTTGGTCACGTAGAGAGGATGAGTGAAAGTCGATTGACGAAAGAGATATACGGAGCGAAAGTGAGTGGATGCGTCGGAAGAGGGCGCCCAAGGAGAACTTTTAACGACCAGATTAATGGTCTCTTCCAGAAAGGTCAAGTCCGTAGCACCCTCAACCGACGGCAGTGCATGAGAAGATGTATGAATGTGGATGAAGCAAAAGAGGTGTGTCAAAATCGTAGCATGTGGCAATCTATAGTCTCTGCCTACCCCCTTGGGATACAGGCGTGAGTATATGTATGTATGTATGTATGTATGTAATAATGTTGTGTAATCGCGATTCCTAGACTTTTTACAAAGTATGTATGTATTACGACTGAATCGTTAGTACCACCCTGTCACAGAAGATCGCGATCGGCGTAAAGCAGCTATTCCAGCTGCGTTTCGTACGATGAGTGAGAGAGCCGAAAGCCCACCCCCCCTCCCCCTCCCTCCATCCCACTCCCCTTCAGGTCGGCAATATGCGAGCAATGCCTTTGGTATTGTAAGCATATCTATAGGCTACGGTAACTGCTTAACATCAGGCGGGCCTTACGCTTTTTTTTCCACCGCAGTCCTATAAATTGAGATGAGTGAGAGAGCCGTAAGCCCACCCCCCCTCCCCCTCCCTAAAAAAAAAAAAAAAAAAAAACCCATGGGATGGGATGCAGGCGCGAGTCTATTATGTACGTATGTATGAGATGATTAAATGTTAATGAACATGAGAATTATCAATTTTAATTATTTCGTTATCATGCAGCACCAATTTCGCGCGGCATCTCTTGCTGTTGTGTGTGGAGCACACCCATCTACTTGTTAACCCCGAGGAGGACTGCATGCAAAACCGGTATCCGCCGATACTAAGTAATTTTTTTCCACGCTGTGATTTGACGAAAGTAACTGAAAATAGGAAATATGTCATTAGATGTGTCCATATGGCGCACTTGCCTCACCCGAGCACTCATATTATGACATTACGTCTATGCGTTCCGACGTCAAAACTGAGTGCTCGCGCGAGGCATGCGCCTGATGAAGACGCCGCCATTGAAACAAAAGAAAAAAATACAATTTTTATTTTTAATTAATTCAAAATTTTGTATAAATTAATTCATTCTTGTATCGGCATCATTGGCATCCGTATCGCTAACATGTTTGATCGCTTGAGTAAACGTCGCGATTTCGATACGATTATCCGATACGGTGCTTACATATGATCTTGAGATCCGTATCTTGTTAAACCTCCGATTGTTTACCGATTATTCACTAGTATAAGATACATCGGACTTTCCCGATACCAGTAACTAATATGTTAATACCAAAGTACTTTGACGGGCCTGTTGGCGTGGTTGGTTGAGATTCTGCCTTTCACGCTGCAGGTCGTGGTTTCGATTCCTACCCGGCTACCCGCAAATGCATGCCATATGCGTGCATGAACCAAGTTTGGGTGTAATTATGTATGTATTTACAAACAAAAAGTAGTATATGTAGTAATATCAGTTATCTGGTTTCCATAGTACAAGCTCTGCTTAGTTTGGGATCAGCCTAGCTATTCTGTCACGACAAACTCACTCCACACGCGTGAATTTGCAGATGATATGTCAAATTTTGTTTTGAAATTTGGCATTTCACTAGATAATTCATGCGTGCGAAGTGAGTTTGCCGTTAGAGAATAGCTAGGCAGGTAGCCGTGTGTAAAGAATGTCCCAGTATATTTATTATTTACGACGCTTTGCTCAGGGTGTACACACAATATAAAGAAATTAGGAAGGTAAATTATTTATTAAGTGCTTATTTTTTCAGATGTGTATGAAAATTATTAATCTTAACTATTTCGTTATCGTACAGTAACACTTTCGCGCGGCATTTCTTGTGGTTGTGCGTGGAGCACACCCATCTGCTTTTTAACCCCGATCTGGATTGCAAGCAAAACGTGAACCCTTCGATGCTTAGCAGTCTTTTTCCACGCTGTGACATCACGAAAGTAACTGAAAAAATAAAAAAGGTTTGCATAGACTTATACCTTTCTAGTCCTTCTAAAACTTGACCAACGTATAGTTTTTTTATGGGGCAGGTGTATGGTTACTGTAGCCTATAAATGCTTTCAATACAAAAGGCATTGCTCGCACGTTGCCTACCTGAAGAGGAGTGGAACGAAGGGAGGGGAAAAAGGGGGGGTTGGGCTTCCGGCTCTCTCACTGATCGTTCGAAACGCATTTAATTTAGTTTAATTTAATTAAGTTTAATTTAGTTTATTTTATTTAATTTATATGACCTACGTATCGGCGACGTCTTACGGAATTATGCCTAGGCCTAGCATGGGCGTATTAGACAAATACGTAAAGTAAAATCACATACTTTAAATGAAAATAACGTATTTATTTTAAATTTTATGACAAAATGTTAATGGATGTGGACTTTATCAATCTTAATTATTTCATTATCATGCATCACCACCTTGGCGCGGCATTTCTTATTGTTATGTGTGGAGCACACCCATCTGGTTGTCAACCCTGACAAGGACTTGAAGCAAAAGGTATATCCGGCTATACGTAGCAGTTTTTTCCCTCGCATTGATCTTACAAAAGTTACTGAAAAAAAAATACTAAATGATAATAACTAAATTCAGTGTAGTAAAATGACAGCTTTTTATGTCAAACGTAAAATTAATTTGATCCGTTCATCATGAATAATGTAGTTTGTATGATTTCAGTTCAATTCAATTTTATTTACTAAAGAATAACAAAAATAGTCACCACTCATAAAAAAATGATTCAATTAAAATATTAATTCACATTTATATCTGTCATTTTACTCCACTGAATTATTAATCAGACTTTAAATATAGTTCTCCAATGTCATATCTTATAGGCATGATCTGGTAAGCAACAGGTCACCGTATCTGGTAACATACTTGGTTTCGATACACATTTTCGATACGGTCCTTTTGCACTTTTGAGTCGGGTATCTAATTCAGTCTAGGAATAAGCACCTATATCTGGTAAATTAATATAAGCTATATAAGTACATCAGCTTTAATATCATAGTAATTTATTAATTTGTTTAATTATTTAAAAAAGCTGTTGGTTTTCCTTAATATTAAATAAATAAATAATTAAAAATAGTATGTTCGCAACATTACGTTGTTAGTTGTATTTTATGAAATTTTAATGTTCATGAGAATTGTCAATCCTGATTATTTCATTATCGTACAGCGTCACCTTCGCGCGGCATTTTCTACTGTGGTGCGTAGAGCACTCCCATCTACTCCTCAGCCCCGATGAGGACTGCATGGAAAAGGTAAAACCGTCAATACTAAGTAGCTTTCTTCCACGCCTCGACTCCACGAATTTTACTGAAAAAAAAGAGCTAAGTAAGGAATTAGTAGTAGTAGTAGTTAGCTAAGTTAGGAATGTTCTCCGAAACCACCAGATAAGACGGCCCTAAAAACGTTGGACGTTATATAGGGTGAATTTTAAATCATGGGCATCCTTTTAAACTATGACTCCACACATGATTTAGAATATTTCGGGATTATAAATAAAAAGATATATTGATAAAAAAATAATATATATATATATATATATAACGTCACGACTTTTTTCCCCATTCGGGGGGTAGTCAGAGGCTTGAGTGGCCATACACCACCACATTGTGGAGGTATTAAGCCAACTCAAAGCCCACGCTTCACCAGATAGTCAGAACCCAACGTGGCAGGTGGTGAACCTTGTCGCCGTGTATACAGGAACTGACTATTACCTAATCCCGAGGGATAGGTAGGTTTCCTCACGATGTTTTCCCTCACCGTTAGCGAACTGTAAATTATGCACATAGATGAAAATTTATCCATTGGTGCATGCCCCACCGGGGATCGAACCTGGGACCTTCTGATTGAGCCCAACGTGTTCGCCCCTAGGCTACAGTCGCTTTTAAAAAAAATCGCTGATAAAAAATATTGCTAGACTAAGCTAATAAGTAAACCAGTTAACTGTTATACACTACCTAGGCAATACATATTTGTCAATTGATTTCTTTATTAATATTCCCGAAATATTCTGAATCATGTGTAGAATCACCGTTTATAAGGATGCCCATGATTTCAAATTCAGCCTGTATATATGGTAAATTAATATAAACTATATAGGTAAGTACATCAACTTTAATATCATAATTAAAATAGTATGTTCGTAATATTACTACAAACATTAGGTTGCTAGTTATATTTTATGAAATTTTAATGTACATGAGAATTGTCAATCCTAATTATTTCATTGTCAAACAGCGTCACCTTCGCGCGGCATTTTCTATTGTGGTGCGTAGAGCACTCCCATCTACTTCTCAGCCCCGATGAGGACTGCATGTAAAAGGTAAAACCGTCGATATAAAGTAGCTTTCTTCCACGCCTCGATTTCACGAATTTAACTGAAAAAAAAATTAGAGCTCACTAAGGAATTAGTAATAGTAGTAGTTAGCTAAGTTAGGAATTTTCTCCGCAACCACCAGATAAGACGGCCCCAAAAACGATGGACCTATTATATAGGGTGAATTTGAAATCATAGGCATCCTTTTAAACTATGACTCTACATATGATTTAGAATATTTTGGGATAATAAATAAAATAATATATTGATAAAAAAAAGTTAACTGTTATCACTACCTAGGCAATACATATTTGTCAATTGATTTTTTTATTAATATTCCCGAAATATTCTGAATCATGTGTAGAATCACCGTTTATAAGGATGCCCATGATTTCAAATTCAGCCTGTATACAATATGTTAAAAAAACCCTGTCCGAGCCGAAACTGGTATTTAGGTTTCCCAATCACATGACCAAATAAAATAAAAAAATAAAAATATTCATGATAGTAAACATATTAATGACAATTTAAAATACCAATTATTTTTGCCTTTTTCCCTCAAAATGTAGCGTATTTTAAAAATATGACAACACCGTTACCGGAAGTAATTATGTTAGATCGTGTGGCGGCACCTCTGACCACAAAGTATGTGATGACGTCATTTTATGTTTTTTTTTAAATGTAAACGGGGTATTTCTTTTCTCCAAAAAAATATGGGAGGCCTTTGCCCACCAATGGGACACTTACTATGCTAAGAAAAAAAAAAAAGGTTTTCTTAACATGTTGTATATGGTAAATTAATATAAACTATATAAGTTCATCAACTTTAATATCATAATTAAAATAGTATGTTCGTTATAGTAATAAAAACATTATTAACATTATTAGGTTGTTAGTTATATTTTAAGAATTTTTAATGTACATGCGAATTGTCAATCCTAATTATTTCATTGTCAAACAGCGTCACCTTCGCGCGGCATTTTCTATTGTGGTGCGTAGAGCACTCCCATCTACTTCTTAGCCCCGATGAGGACTGCATGTAAAAGGTAAAACCATCAATACTAAGTAGCGTTCTTCCACGCCTCGACTTCACGAATTTTACTGAAAAAAAAAATAGAGCTAACTGAGGAATTAGTAGTAGTAGTAGTTAGCTAAGTTAGGAATGTTCTCCGCAACCACCAGATAAGACGGCCCTAAAAACGTTGGGCCTATTATATAGGGTGAATTTGAAATCATGGGCATCCTTTTAAACTATGACTCTACACATGATTTAGAATATTTTGGGAAAATAAATAAAATAATATATTGATAAAAAAAAGTTAACTGTTATACACTACCTAGGCAATACATATTTGTCAATTGATTATTTATTAATATTCCCGAAATATTCTGAATCATGTGTAGAATCACCGTTTATAAGGATGCCCATGATTTCAAATTCAGCCTTAAATTAATATAGCTATATAAGTACATCAACTTTAATATCATAATTAAAATAGTATGTTCGTAATATTACTACAAACATTAGGTTGCTAATAATATTTTATGAAATTTTAATGTACATGAGAATTGTCAATCCTAATTATTTCATTGTCAAACAGCGTCACCTTCGCGCGGCATTTTCTACTGTTGTGCGTAGAGCACTCCCATCTACTTCTCAGCCCCGATGAGGACTGCATGTAAAAGGTAAAACCATCAATACTAAGTAGCGTTCTTCCACGCCTCGACTTCACGAATTTTACTGAAATTTTTTTTAGAGCTAACTGAGTCATTATTATTAATTAATTAGTAGTAGTAGTTAGCTAAGTTAGGAATGTTCCCCGCAACCACCAGATAAGACGGCCCTAAAAACGTTGCACGTTATATAGGGTGAGTTTTAAATAGCGACTGTAGCCTAGGGGTGAACAGGTTGGGCTAGCAATCAGAAGGTCCCAGGTTCGATCCCCGGTGGGGCATGCACCAATGGATGAATTTTCATCTATGTGCATAATATACAGTTCGCTGACGGTGAGGGAAAACATCGTGAGGAAACCTACCTATCCCTCGGGATTAGGTAATAGTCAGTTCCTGTATACACGGCGACAAGGTTCACTAACTGTCACGTTGGGTTCTGACTATCTGGTGAAACGTGGGCTTTGAGTTGGTTAATACCTCCACAATGTGGTGGTGTATGGCCACTCAAGCCTCTGACTACCCCCGAATGGGGATAAAAGTCGTGACGTTACATACAATTTTAAATCATGGTCATCCTTTTAAACTATGACTCTACACATGATTTAGAATATTTTAGGAAAATAAATAAAATAATATATTGATAAACAAAGTTAACTGTTTTACATTACCTAGGCAATACATATTTTTCAATTGATTTCTTTATTAACCCCTCGAGTGATGCGTGCACATACGCATGTGCATAAGGTTAATAGAAAATGTACTGACTTTTTCTTTTGGATCAGTCCACGGGTTAATATTCCCGAAATAATATGAATCATGTGTAGAATCACCGTTTATAAGGGTGCCCATGATTTCAAATTCAGCCTGTATATATGGTAAATTAATATAAACTATATAAGTACATCAACTTTAATATCACAATTAAAATTGTTTGTTCGTAATAGTACTAAAACATTACGTTGCTAGTTATATTTTATGAAATTTTAATGTACATGAGAATTATCAATCCTAATTATTTCATTGTCAAACAGCGTCACCTTCGCGCGGCATTTCCTATTGTGGTGCGTAGAGCACACCCATCTACTTCTCAGCCCTGATGAGCTCTGCATGGAAAAGGTGAACCCGTCAATACTAAGTAGCTTTCTTCCACGCTGCGACTTCACGAATTTGACTGAAAAAATAATAGCCATCTAAGGAATAAAGGTTTGAGAATGTTCACCACAACCACCACATAAGACGGCCCTAAAACGTTGGACCTATTATAATATATCACTCATCCCAGGAAGGCAGTGAATGTAATGTTGCAAAATTAGAGGCCAATGAAAATAATAAATAAAAGTTTAGATTTATGAATTTATGTTTTTTTGTGGATAGTAAAACGAAATAGACGTATTGATTTTAAATTTTAGGACAAAATGTTAATGGATATGAACATTATTAATCTTAATTATTTCAGTATCGTACATCACCACCATGGCGCGGCATTTTAAACTGTGGTGCGTAGAGCACACCCATCTACTTTTCCGCCCTGATGACCTCTGCATGGAAAAGGTAAACCCGTCAACACTAAGTAGCTTTCTTCCACGTTGTGACTTCACGAATTTGACTGAAAAAAAAAATAGAGCTAACTAAGTAATAAAGGCTTAGGAATGTTCACAGCAACTACAGAATAAGACGGCCCTTAAAACGTTGGACCTGTAATATATCGAATTTAACTTTGACTGAAAAAAATAGAGCTAACTCAGGAATAAAGGTTTAGGAATGTTTACCGCGGCGTAAAACGTTGGACCTATATCACTCATCCCAGGAAGGCAGTGAATGTAGTGTTGCAAAATTAGATGCCAATTAAAATAATAAATAAATGTTAAGATTTATGCATTTATATAAATTTTTTAGCGAATACTAAAAACCTAAATTACGTATTGATTTTCAATTTTAGGACAAAATGTTAATGGATATGAACATTACTGATCTTAATTATTTCACTATCGTACATCACCACCATAGCGCGGCATTTTAAACTGTGGTGCGTAGAGCACTCCCATCTACTTTTCCGCCCTGATGACCTCTGCATGGAAAAGGTGAACCCGTCAATACTAAGCAGCTTTCGTCCACGCTGTGACTGCACGAATTTGACTGAAAATAATATGAGCCATCTAAGGAATAAAGGTTTGAGAATGTTTACCACAACCACCAGATAAGACGGCCCTATAAACGTTGGGCCTATAATATATCACTCATCCCAGGAAGACAGTGGATGTTGTGTTGCAAGATTAGAGGCCAATAAAAATAACAAATAAATGTTTAGATTTCTGCATTTATGTTTTTATAGTCGATACTAAAACGAAAATGACGTATTGATTTTAAATTTTAGGACGAAATGTTAATGGATATGAACATTACTGATCTTAATTATTTCACTATCGTACATTACCACCATGGCGCGGCATTTTAAACTGTGGTGCGTAGAGCACACCCATCTACTTTTAAGCCCTGATGACCTCTTCATGGAAAAGGTGAACCCGCTAATACTAAGCAGCTTTCGTCCACGCTGTGACTTCACGAATTTGACTGAAAATAATAAGAGCCATCTAAGGAATAAAGGTTTGAGAATGTTTACCACAACCACCAGATAAGACGGCCCTATAAACGTTGGGCCTATAATATATCACTCATCCCAGGAAGGCAGTGGATGTTGTGTTGCAAGATTAGAGGCCAATAAAAATAGCAAATAAATGTTTAGATTTCTGCATTTATGTTTTTATAGTCGATAATAAAACGAAAATGACGCATTGATTTTAAATTTTAGGACGAAATGTTAATGGATGTGAACATTCTCAATCTTAATTATTTGATTATCGTATAGCGTCACCTTCGCGCGGCATTTTCTACTGTGGTGCGTAGAGCACTCCCATCTACTTCTCAGCCCTGATGAAGAGTGCATGGAAAAGGTAAACCCGTCAATACTAAGTAGCTTTCTTCCACGCTGTGACGTCACAAATTTGACTGAAATAAAAGAGCTAAGGATTAAACTGGAACTGGGCCGGCCATGTCGCGCGTATGGATCCGCAGAGATGGGCATTTCGTGTCACAACCTGGACGACGGTCGCAGACGTTGAGGCAGACCGAGGCGAAGGTGGAGAGAGATATGGGCAACATTGCGGGGACGTGGTAGCAAATGGATCGGGAGTTATGGAATAGAAAAGGGAAGGCCTTTGCCCAGCAGTCAGACAGTTAATAGGCTATTAAAACAAAAATAAAAGGTTTAGGAATGTTGTTCATCGCAACCAGATCCAACAAGATGGCCCTGAAAAGTTGGACCTATAATATATCACTTATACCAGAAAGCCGGTGGATGTAGTGGCCAATGAAAATAATAAAATAGAAAAATTAAATAAAATAAAAATATTTATTTAAAGTTTAGAATTTCACCTAAAGTAGCGACACGTTATGAAGGCCGGTTTGACATGTGTGAGGGGAAAGGATGAATGAACCTTATTATAAAGGAATAAGATTCATTTTCGCAATCATTTTTTGACATTCCTTCTTATTTTTTAGAACGGCCAGTCTTATTTCGTTATAATAAGGTTCATTTTCTTCCCCCTCCCCACATGTCAAACCGGCCTTCGTAACGTGCCGTATACATAAAATATGTTAAGCATTGATTCCACTAGGCTGAGCCTGACCTGTGGGAATCAAGGTAGGGTTAACTTAAGTTATTATTAGATATATAAGTAACAAAAAACTTATTGCTAATTAAGATAAATTATAGTTAAAATGATGAAGAGTGAGTGTAGGGGTGTGTGAGTATGTGTGAGAGAGGGAGGAGGTGTAGGGGGTAAGTATGTGTGTAGTGTGAGTTTGGGAAAGAGAGATAAAGGAAGAGCTGAGATGGAGAGAGAATATATAAGTCCTAGGGTAGAGGAAAATCTAGGTGAGTGTGATCTAGGAGTATGAATGTGAATTAGGCAACTACTCTAAAAATAGATTCGCAATCATAATAAGTCATGCCTGATAACAAGTCAGTTATTATTAATTTTGTTTCACGAACGGATTTGGCTCTAAAATCACAAGCTTTGCTTATTTTATTATAGATAACAGGGATCATGTTAAAGGTACGATTCCGACGAACGCGGCAGACAGCAGGCGTCAGTCGGTCTCATACAAATTGTGGCGATGACTGCAGTTTGCCGTCGCGACACTTACAATTTGTATGAGACCGACTGACGTCTGCTGTCTGCCACGTTCGTCGGAACCGTACCTTAATGGTTATGAACATTATCAATCTTAATTATTTGGTTATCGTACAGCGCCACCTTGGCACGGCATCTCTTGCGACTGTGCGTAGAGCACACCCATCTACTTCTCAGCCTTGATGAGTTCTGCATGGAATAGGTGAACCCGTCAATACTAAGTAGCTTTCGTCCACGCTGTGACATCACGAATGTAACTGAAAATAATAAGAGCTCTAAGGAATAAAGGTTAGAGAATGTTCACCACAACCCACAGGTAAGATAAACCCAAAGATAGGACTATTCCGCCAAGCTAACTAGGCACTCGGATGGAATGAGGCTTCCCCGCCCGCACACCGCTCGCACGCCCGCCACCGCCCGCGGCTTCCCGCCCGCAGACCGGCCACCGCCTAGTTGCGCGGGTGACGTCACATTTGACAGGTGCCTAGTTGGCTTGGCGGAGCAGTATAACATAACACTTGTACACTTTTAAGGTGGAAAGTCAAGCTGTAGCCAATTGACTGCAGCACATATACAGGATGGCTCGACCGGGGTAGTACCACCCTCTGACAGAAGATCGGCGTAAAGCAGCTATTACAGCTGCGTTTCGTTCGATGAGTGAGAGAGCCTTTGGTATTGTAAGCATCTATAGGCTATGGTATCTGCTTAATCAGGCGGGCCGTACGCTTTTTTGCCACCGCAGTCCTATAAAAAAAGAAGCTGGTGGATGATGTGTTGCAATAAGTGTTCTTGGCCAATGCTAGTAATAATAAATAATCAAATAAATACGAATATTTAGGTAATTTATTCTGGCAATCCAATCATCATATTCGTATCGCCATATTGTGTCATGATGTCTTGTGTCATATCAATTATTTATACTAGCCACCGAATACTGGCGATACGGAAATAATACGCGACTTATCCGGGATATAATTGTCAATGCAAATGAAAATTATCAATCTTAACTATTATGCCATCATGCATTATAACTTTAGCGCGGCATTTCTTGTGGTTATGCGTGGAGCACACCCATCTGGTTCTCAGCCCCGATGAGTACTGCAAGCAAAACCTCGACCCACCAATACTAAGTAGATTTTTTCCACGCCGTGACTTCACGTAAGTAACTGAAAATAATTGGACTTTTAAGACTACGATTTTTAAGATTCATTTAAATTTTAATTGTTATACCGACCATCGAATCCGTATCGCCAACGTGTGTCATCACCGTTGGTGGATGTATCATATGCTGAAGGACTAGACAAGTGGCTGACGTCTACAAGCGTTCCTTCAAATCGCTACGCTTCATGTATGGAAATGACATAAGTCACGTGATCTACATAGCAACTTGTTGTTGATCTACGACGTTTGACATTTCCATACATTGTGAAGTCTATTCTATTCTATTCGTTTAGCGTTCATGCCACTTGTCTACGGGGGCTGTTCCGATACGGTCTATATAACCCTGAGTTTGACAGGACAAAACATTCGAACAAAATGAAAATATAAAAGCAAAGACCTATTTTATGACAACAAAAAATTGAGACTACATGTTTTGTTTGAATGTTTCGTTCTCTGTAAAAGCACGGTAATTTAATATTCCTCGCTGTCGCTTAGTAAAAGACGTCATTGTACCAAGAACCTGAGCTAGATACCTTCTATATTTTTTTATTTATTATTAAGTCATATTAATGTACATGCATATTATTAATCTTAACTATTGTGTTATCAATCAGCGCCACCTTGGCACGGCATCCCTTTCGACTGTGGGTGGAGCACACCCATCTACTTGTAAGCCCAGTTGAGAACTTCAAATTATATGTGAATCCACCGATTAACAGTAGATCTCTTCCACGCCGTGACTTTACGAAAGTTACTGAAAATAATATAAAATAATTGAAGATAGCAGGTAAATACAATTTTACTAAAATTCTATGCATCCAATCGGTGTTTCCATATCGTCGATATAAACCTTTCACCCCATCGTGTTCACACGTGTCCACACCAATAGTTTGAAAGAACCATATCATAGTATAATGACTCATTCTAATATGACCGTATTGAAGTTATCTAAAAATACAGTCTGGGAGTATCACGACTTCCATTTGGTATATCGGATCTACTACCAATACAAACAAATAAATTAAAGAGCACGTATTTAATATAGACGTGATGACCTACATAGAACTTTACTTCCTACATTTACGTGTTTATTTATTACATTAGAATATTAATGGACATGAAAATTATTAACCTTAATTATTTCATTATCAACGAGCGCCACCTTCGCGCGGCATTTCCTGTTGCTATGTGTGGAGCACACCCATCTGCTTTTTAGCCCCGACGACGATTGTAAGGAAAATGTGAACCCGTCAATACTTAGTAGATTAGTTCCACGTCTTGACTTTACAAAAGTTACTGTAAATAATAAGTAGGAATTTATTAAATTTTGCGCGTATAATATATACCTGTATTCCTGTGATGTTGAAATTACGATTATTATTCGAAAGTAAATTATTGTGTTGATCCATATCGCTGACACGTCATGATACACGGTTTCGATACGCCATTCCAAAATCACCCGTTCGCAATACCAAGGTGTCCCATAGTTTTTTGATTTCTGCACCGGGCAAATAGCTATTGAGAATTATGTATAATACCTATTTGGGTAAATAAATCTTGGATTTTACCCGCTAAGCCCTATGAAGTACATGTATTGGCATAGTAAAAATGTAAATAAAACAAGAAATATACACATGACCAAGAAATTAGCGGGATACTTTATTTACTATTTTTAATGTACATGAAAATTATCAACCTTAATTATTTCATTGTCAAGGAGCGCCACCTTTGCGCGGCATTTCCTGTTGCTGTGTGTGGAGCACACCCATCTGCTTTTTATTCCCGACGAGGATCGCAAGGAAAATGTGAAACCGTCGATACTTAGTAGATTAGTTCCACGCCTTGACTTTACAAAAGTTACTGTAAATAATAAGTAGGAATCTATTAAATTTTGTGCGTATAATATATACCTATATTTCTTCTGAGATTTATAAATTACGATTAGTATTCGAAAATAAATTATGCTGATCCGTATCGCTGACGCGTCATGATACGCAGTTTCCATTTCAATATCATCCGTTCGCACTACCAAGGTGTGTCCTGAGTTTGATTTGTGCACCGAGCAAATAGTTATTGGGTATTATTTATACTACCTATTTGGGTATATAAATCTTGGATTATGCCTGCTAACCTATGAAGTACATAGAATGTATTGTCAATAATAAAAAATAAATATAGACATGACCAATTTACTATTTTAATGTACATGATAATTATCAATCTTTATTATTACATTATCATAGAGCGCCACCTTCGCGCGGCATTTCCTATTGCTGTGAGAAGAACACACCCATCTGCTTCTCAGCCCCGATGAGGATTGCAGACAAAAAGTAAACCCGTCGATGCTCAGTAGATCATTTCCACGCTTTGATTTTACAAAAGTTGCTGAAAATAATAAGTAGGAATTTATTTTATATTGTGCGTGATACATACTTTCTAAGATTTATACATTACGATAGTATTCGAAAATAAATTCTTGTGCAGATCAGTATCACTGTCGCGTAATGATACGTGGTTTCAATACGCCACTTCATTCGTACTACAGAGACATCCTGAGTTTGATTTCTGCACCCAGCAATATAGCAATTAGGTGTTTGGGTAAATCAATCTTGGATTCTGCATAGATTTTTTCAAGTTCTTTTTGAAAAAAATATAATTAAAACAATAAATTTGAACGTGACCAAGACATTAGGTGGATACTTTATTAACTATGGATTTTAATGTACATGATAATTATCAACCTTTATTATTATATTATCATAGAGCGACACCTTCGCGCGGCATTTCCTATTGCTGTGAGACGAGCACACCCATCTACTTCTCAGCCCCGATGAGGACTGCAGGCGAAAAGTAAACCCGTCGATGCTCAGTAGATTATTTCCACGCTTTGACTTTACGAAAGTTACTAAAAATAATAAGTAAAATTTATTCAATATTGTGCGTAATACATAAATTCAGAGATTTATACATTACGATTAGTATTATAAAATATACTCGGGTGCCGATCCGTATCGCTGACGCGTTATGATACGCGGTTGCGATACGCCAATTCATTCGTACTACAGAGATGCCCTGATTTGATTACTGCACCGAGCAATATAGCTATTAGGGATTTGGATAAATCAATCTTGAATTCTGCTCGCAACCCCTATGAAGTACATAGAATTTATTAGTAATGGTGAAAATATGAATAAAACAGTTCTAGTGACCAAGAAATTAGTTGGATAGTTTTTTTTATTATAGAATTTTAATGTACGTGATAATTATTAATCTTAATTATTTCGTTATCGTACAGCGACACCGTCGCGCGGCATTTGCGATTGTTGTGAGAAGAGCACACCCATCTGCTTCTAAGCCCTAATGATGACTGCAGGCAAAAAGTGAACCCGCCGATACTCAGTTGCTTATTTCCGCGCTTTGACTTTACATAAGTTACTGAAAATAATAATAAAGAATTTAAGATTATGGTTATATGGTCATCAATAAGTGTATCCGTATCGCTCAAGTGCGTCATGATACGCAGCTTTGATAAGGTTCTTGGATAAAAAAGCTCCCACGAGAAATACAAATGTGACTAAGAAAACAGGTAAAACTACACTTGCTATTTATTTACTCTGAAATGTCAATGTGTATGAAAATTATTAATCCTTAGTATATGTTTATCATATAATGATACTGCCGCGCGGCACCCTTTGTGGTTGTGTGAGGAGCACACCCATCTACTTCTCAACCCGGATGAGAACTTAATGCAAAATGTGTAACCGTCGATACTTAGTTGTTTATAGCCACGGCGAGACGTCACATAAGTTACTGAAAAAAATATAATGAATTAATATTATTTTCATATAGGTAATGTTAATAAGCACCTCGAGTTACTCGAGTCGACCCCGTTTTCATATATTTTTATAATTCTAATTCGTTATTTGATGTTTCTAGACTCAGTAACCAATTCCAAAGTCATAACTAGTTTAACATGGCATCAATGATTTCAACGTATTATAAGTAATCTGAAGTAAATAAAAATATCCAAAACCTTAACAAACTAATAGTTTATATAGCTATTATCGTTACAGGAAAATTATAAACACCTTCACACGGCCTGATCTGACGATGAATAAGAGAAAAAGAGATGTAGAAAAATACAGATAGATGTCAGTTTATCTTATTTCCTCGCGTAGCTCTATCCCTCAGCAGATCAAGTCGTATAGGTGCGAGGAAATGGATGCGCGCGATGGAATGGGTGCGATGGAAAATCAGTGAATGGTCCACGCCACACTATATTATATTCGTATCGTAACATTAGTCTCGCGAAATTACCCATACTCGCGATATCACCCATACTCGCGATACGCATGACACTTCCGATTATATTTGACAGTCTGGTATGGCTCAATAGAACCACCCTGTAATTATTGTTCATACTTAATAATAATAATAATAATAAATTAATTATTGTGTTTAATGTGGTATATTTTTATACAGCAAAAAGGCCGGCGGATTCACCAACGCGCAAAGCCAACGTTTTGACCCCAGTTAAGCCCTTATAATGTATTGTGGGGGTTCATGATTATGCGTGTTCTTGGCATATAGTACATCGTGTTGGTCCATTCGGTGTTTCGTGACAACGGCGGCATTGCATCCCTTCCCGTTGTTAGTAGAGCATACCCATCTAGTTCTCCCGTTCATGGAGGTGCGCTTCTTCGTGAAACTGAAGCCGCAGTACCAAAGCAACACTTTGCCCTTTTTGGACACCACAAAAGAGCATTCTGTAAACAAAATAACGGCATGTAACGAACTGTAGGGTTATTTGAAAGTAGGCCCCGCTCATTGCATCGAGTCGTTGAGGCACAAAGATTGGGGCTTCATTCGCATCTGGGCTTACTTATTTTTCGCAATTTGCCGGCTGTAGTTAAAATAATAAAAATAAATATCGCCAGACTGACAAACCAATTGTATGGTCCCAAACTAAGCAGCGCTTATACTATGGCTATCATACTATTGACTGGGGGCGATCCCAGTGACTCCAGGCCAGGGGCCCTACCACCACCTCTTATAGCAGTATTGTTTTAAAGTTTCAGTGACATTTTGTGCAATGACGTTTCTTATTGTCATGACAATAAGGTACGTCATTGCACAAAGAGTCGCTGAAACATTAAAACATTCCTATAATTGAATCGCGATAAGAGGTCGTGGTAAGCCCCCTGGGCAAATTACGAAAAGGTCGTTATCGATATGTCTCTGACGGGAATCAAACCGGAACTAACCGATGCAGTAAGCCAACAAATGTTACTGGGTTCCATTGTACCTTTTATTACAGAACTTCTGTGGGACCATACAATAGCATGTGTGTTTTAAAAACTACAGCCTGTCCATTACACTAAGTCCCTTTTGACGTTTAAGAATTTCAAAGAAAAATTAATCTTATTTCGACATAATAAGTTCGATCTGTTTAAAATTATGGTACATGAGCTTTGACGTAAAACTATAAGATTAATTTCCGTTTAACATTCTCAAACGTCAAAAGGGACTCTCTATAAAGGTCAAAATTTAAAGGTACCAAATTATTACTGTTTTATTATTTTTTACGGTACAAAACATACGTACACCCATCCAGTCTGACTGCACCTGACTGTGCGGTGTTCACTAATGTGTGTGCACATTTTTTCCTTTAATTACGACGCCATCGTATGTATGTAAAACGGCAGTACAACCTCTGCCATTGTGAGTGGAGCATAACCATCGTGTTCTTAATCCGTTGGTCATTTGAGCACAGAAACTATACCCTCCCATGGTAAGCAGAGTTCGGCCGCGCTGGGATGTTATGTATCTAGCTAAAAAAATAAACAAATAGGAATGTACTCACGATATTTTTTAGATTAATTAAGAAGACAAAACATATGTTTTTTTTTACTATGCTCATAAAGTATGTATGAGACAGATTTGAATAAAAATAAATATAAAAATATTGCAAATTGTTTATTCCTTAATAATTTGTTACTTTTCTAATTTTATTTTTCCAGGCTTTACTGAACATACATCCATCAAGACTGAGTGCACATGACTTTTGTGTTAGATTATATTAAAGGATTTAGTACATTACTGCCGCGGTCTCTAATGAGTGTGTTGTTGACCGCGTTGTTGATGGGCGAAAGCGCGGCGCAGCGCAGCTCCAGGCCTCCACAGCGCGGTCAGCATTGCAACCCTTGATGGACAAGCTAAAATAAAGGCCGAGACCAAAGGTCGAGGCCTTTATAGCGCGGCCAGCAAGGGTAGCTATGATGACGAAGCTTGGAGGCCGTGAGCGTAGCGAAGCTTAGCTCGAGGCTTGCTTTACTAAAAAATACGACTATTAGTTTAAACAAAACTAGCTAAGTGGGTATAAAAATTAATACAATTATACCTATTTATATTTTATACGTTTCCATGGCAACGGCACGACCTACTCGTTTTAACCGTCAATCAGATTTTTAATAACGAACCATAAACATACCTGTTTGTTACGTTTCCATGGCAACGGTCAAATAACAAATATAATGTCGATAATACCGGGTAATAATACATTGTATGTCATGTAGCTCTTGCAGTACGACAAATCCGATTTTGCTCGAAGAAGGTTTGTGAAATAATGACAACATTATAAACTTTTTTGAGTAAAGCTATTAACAACGTTCAGTTATGTGTGTGCACATTTTTTCCCTTTATTATGACGTCTTCGTATGTATGTAAGACAGCAGTACAGCCCTTATTTTGGTGAGTGGAGCACAACTAATAATAAAAAAAAACACAATAAAATAATTAAAAAGTAATGTAACTTGATTGTAATATCCCATAGTATCCCAACTACGTCGGACGGGACCGGACGGCTCAAGAGGGGGTGTAACGCTTTTTCCATACGTTACTATTTCTACCAGGCAGCTCCTATCGCAAGACGCGTTTAGGAACTTCCAATAAAATAAAAATATATTGTAAAAAGTTTTAAATTGTTTATCCCTATTTTAAGTATTGTTTTCTTATTTTATTTTCATAAGCTTTACCGAACATACATACATAAATACTCTGAGTGCACATGGTAGTGGTGTTTAATTATACAGGGTTATTGGTAAAACACTAACAACCTTGCGTGATGTGAAAGTGTTTTTTTTATTTTTTTATTTTGTTTGTAAAAAGTCATAGAACAAAAGTTGTTGTTTTTGATGTCAGTAATACGTCCCTGCAAGGTTGTTAGTGTTTTACCAATAACCCTGTATAAAAGGATTGGCGTTTAATGGCGTTCAGTTATGTTTGTGAACATTTCTTTTTTTAATTATGACGTCATCGTATGTATGGATGATCGCATTACAACCCTTGTTGTGGTGAGTGGAGCACATCCATCGTTTTCTCAATCCGTTGGTCCTCTGAACACAGAAACTGTACCCCCCAATGGTAATCAAGGGTTTTCCACGACGGGATTTTGTGTATTTGACTGTAAATAAAGGAAATAATATTAAACTCTTACCGCAACGTCTTCGTTCCAGAGGAAGAAAGGAACTTCGTTCCAATGAAATAAAAACATATTACAAAAGTATTAAATTGTTTGTTTTGTATTCGTTATCAACTTAAGTCATTTTTCTTATTTAATTTTCATTAGCTTTACCGAACATACACCCATCAAGACTCTGAGTGCACATGACTTGTGTTTGATCATATTAAAGGACCCCCGATAGTGCAAAAATGCAGGCTGCATCAGCGCGCGTTAAACGTCAACGTTCAGTTATGTCTGTGAACGTTTCTTCCTTTAATTATGACGTCATCGTATGTATGGAAGAACGCCTTACAACCCCTGTTGTGGTGAGTGGAGCACATCCATCGTTTTCTTGATCCGTTGGTCGTTTGAACATAGAAACTGTTCCCTCCGATGGTAAGCAAGGGTTTCCCACGACGGGATGTTATGTATTTGACTGTAAATAAAAGAAATAAGAGTAAACTCGTTAAATATTTTTTAATGAATAAATAATCCTTTGAATAAATAACGTTTTTATTTATACCAACTTAATTTATAGAAATAAATTAAATTATTTGTACCTTCTATTAACCTCAGACCTCTGAGCACAGAAGCTATACCCTCCCATGTTAAGCAGAGCTCTCCCACGACGGGATGTTTATCTAGCTAAAAAATTGAAAAAATAGTAATGTACCTACTTACGATTTTTTTCTTTTAGATAAAATTGAAAGACAAACAAACGGATACATACATACATACATGCATATAATCACGCCTGTTTCCCGGAGGGGTAGGCAGAGACCACTTCTTTCCAGTTGCTACGATCCTTACATACTTGTTTCGCTTCGTCCACTTTCATTATTCCCTTCATACATGCTCTTTGGTTTAGGGTACTCTTGACCTGGCCTTTTTTCAAGACGTCCCTGATTTGGTCTCGAAACGTCCGCCGCAGACAGATGCTATACTTTATTATGCTCATAAAGTAAGTGCGGGTTACTTTAGCTATTTCACTTCGTATTTTTTAGAACTCCTTTAATAGTAGCGATTGGGGTGGACTTTTTAGTGTTTAATGAATTTATTTTATAGTAGAAGATAGTAGGTAATTAATAATAGTGTAATTATCCCCGAAATGTATCATCATCATCCCATGGCATCACATGATCTTCGGTGGAAGATGCAAGACTCAACGTCGAATCACTGCAACTTGTTGTGGAATTTGAGCGCCGCCGTCGCGGTCGTCGTTTTTTTATTTTTATTTTAGGTTGTTGCTGACCAGATGGGCCTGCTTCTGTGAGATCAGCAACACAGATTGACTTTCCGGGTGCAACATTAAGTTTCTTATTTTTTTCAGTTCTCTTTTCTGGACATATGTCAGCCCGATGTTGTATTAACTTTTGCATAAATGAGTCAGCTATAATCTCTGCATTAAAAATCCGATCCTGCCTTGGCAGTCGGCTGAGAGGCTGCTCTTTGTCAACTGGATAAATCCCAGTCTCCCTAAAACCAGAAATCAAATTTTCTTTGGTTTCGGTCATTGAATCCAGAGCTCTTTTTAAAAGACGAGGAAATTGATTTTTTGGTGTTGTTGGCAGTGTCCTTCTAGACTGACTGTTTTTCCAGTCCAGCAGTATTTGGCGCCACTTACATTCTAATGGCCGGAAGTAAGCAACATCGAGAGGTTGTAAGATGTGCGTAGCATTTGGGGGCAAACAAATGAAACTAATGTCATGTTTTTCACACTCCAACATAACTCTTGGATTGATATGCGATGAGAGGTTATCGCCGATGACTACCTTCCTTCCATTTTGTTCCTTCAGGATGGGCAGAAGATGGTTAATAAACCAGTCTTCAAATGTGGCGGCATCTATCCATCCACTCTTTGTCCTATTATAACGAGCATCTTTAGGACCATTCGTAGTCCAAGTTGACCGAAGATGATCAGCTTTGTAAATTATATAAGGTGGAACAACTTGACCAGCAGCATTGCCACAGAACATTACTGTGAAGCTGACTTTGGTTGCATTAATAATGGTTTCAGGATATTTAGTTCCACGCCTACATATAATTTTCTTCCTTCCAGGTTCATCACTCATGTTGGTCTCGTCATAATTATAGATGTTTTCTGGGGGTATATTTTCTAATTCCCTACTAGTGTTTTCAATGAATTCTGTTATGACGTCTTCTGAAACTTGAGCTCTAACTCTTTTGATGTTTGCTAGACGACATAGGGTTTTATGTCTCATGCGGAAACTATGCAACCAATCTTTGCCGGGGATATTATTTTTGAATTGTGGCACATTCCTACCTTGTGCTAAGAGATAGTCTTTGATTGTAAATTTTAAATCAAAACCGGTCACAGGAAAGCCGAATTCAGAAAGAGCTGTTATATGAGCAACAAACGAATTTTCCTCAGTTTCCGTAAAAACTGTTGGTCTGCCTGGTTTATTGTTAAATTTGTGTTTTAGCTTATTTTTTATAGTGCTACATGGAATTCTGTACTGCTCCGAAGCTGCCCGTTGGGTAAGAACTTTCGACCTCACAGCATTCAGACATTCTTCCAGGTCTGCTTTCGTGTAATCAATATACCGACGGCTGCCAGGCTTCCGGCGATATTTTGACGGCATGGTGATTGCTGAAATTCAAGAAACACCATTAATTTCCACCATTATGCAGTTTAGGAGCCAAAGTTACCCGAAAGTATGAGACAAAGTTATTCCACTTTATTTTCAAGATTTTGGTACTTAAACTCATAATAAAAGTATAGTTTCTACAGTCATGTTAGTTGTAAACATATTTCTGATCCAAACAAATTCATATTATAAAGAAACCCTACCAGAAAGCACAGAAACACAATAAAGTATGCACCCGTAAAATAAGCACGTTTTTGTACAGGTAGTTTCGAATTCCACTGACAGGTTGAAACTTGCGAGAAGTTCGCTTAACCAATGCTAAACAGTTACATATACTGCCATCTGTTATTTATGACTCGAACTAGAACATTTACTTTCAGTGTACCAAGAGGCGGGAAGTTCAAACTTTTTTCCGTTTTGAACCAAAGTAACCCGCACTTACTGAGATTGATTTGAAAAATAAGTGTGCGGTCAGGGGGCCCCCGTCAGGAACGAAATTCCTCACGCCTTACCTTGTTTTTCTTTTTTTTTATCAAAAAAAACTGAACAAAATAATTCACTTCATACTTATTATGCGAAAAACTTCCTTCGCATGAAATAAAAAAAACATTACAAAAGTATTCAATTGTTAGTTCTGTCATTTTTCTTATTTTATTTTCTTTAGCTTTACCTAACATACACCTGTGATCAAAACTCTGAGTGCACATGGCTTTGGTGTTTAATTATATCAAATGATTAGCGATTAACAACGTTCAGTTATGTTTGTGAACATTTCTTTCTTTAATTATGACATTTTCGTATGTATGGAAGAACGCCTTACAACCCTTGTTATGGTGAGTGGAGCACATCCATCGTTTTCTCAATCCATTGGTACTCTGAACATAGAAACTGTTCCCCCCGATGGTAAGCAAGGGTTTGCCACGACGGGATGTTATGTATTTGACTGTTAATAATAATAAGAGTAAACTCGTTAAAAATGATTAAAATAAAGTAAATAAAAAAATAATCCAATAAATATTTATTATCCGATAATTACTACGCGGCGCCGGCCGGAACCGAACGTGTCGTGAGGAAGCGTAACGCTTGTACCTACGACGAGCGCATGAGGATTTCTACCAGGTAACTCCTACCGCAAGCTGCGCAAGGAACTTCGTTCAAAACTTCGTTCCAATAAAATAAAAAACGAAAAAAGTATTTAATTGTTTATTCCTTATACATTTTATTTATTTTTCTCTTTTTATTTTGAATAGCTTTACCTAACATACACCCATCAAGACTGAGTGCACATGACTTTGGTGTTTCTTTATATCAAAGGATTAGCTATTAACAACGTTCAGTTATGTGTGTGTACATTTCTTCCTTTAATTATTACGTCATCATACGTATGTAAGACAGCAGTACAACCCTTTTGTTGGTGAGTGGAGCACATCCATCGTTTTCTTAATCCGTTGGTCGTTTGAACACGGAAACTGTTCCCTCCGATGGTAAGCAAGGGTCTGCCACGACGAGATGTTATGTATTTGACTGTAAATAAAATAAATAAGACTAAACTCGTTATAGTACATTACTGCTGCGGTCTCTAATGAGTGTGTTGTTGACCGCGTTGTTGATGACCGAAAGCGCGGCGCAGCGCAGCTTCAGAGCCCCACAGCGCGGTTAGCATTGCAACTCTTGATGGACAAGCTAAAATAAAGGCCAAGACCAAAGGTCGAGGCCTTTATAGCGCGGCCAGCAAGGGAAGCTATGATGACCAAGCTTGGAGGCCGTGAGCGTAGCGAAGCTTAGCTTGAGGCCAGTATAGCGTGGTCAGCAGTACACTCATTAGAGACCAAGGCTTGTATAGTGCTTTACTCAAAAATGCGACTATTAGTTTAAACAAAACTAGCTAAGTGGGTATAAAAATTAATACAATTATATTTATATTTTTATGAACTATATCTATAGTTGTGTATTTTCTCTGTTTACGTTTCCATGGCATCGGCACGACCTACTCGTTTTAACCGTCAATCAGATTTTTAATAACGAACCATAAACATACCTGTTTGTTACGTTTCCATGGCAACGGTCAAACAGCAATATAATGACGATAATACGGGGTAATAATACATTGTATATCATGTAGCTCTTGCAGTACGACTAATCTGATTTTGCTCGAAGAAGGTTTGTGAAATAATGACAACATTATAAACTTTTGTGAGTAAAATATTTTTATAATGTTTCTTTGAATAAATAATCCTTTTTATTTATGCCTACTTAATTCATGCAAATAATTTAAATTATTTCTACCTTCTATTAACCTCCGACCTCTGAGCACAGAAGCTATATCCTCCCATGTTAAGCAGAGATCTCCCACGCCGGGATGCTATATATCTAGCTTGAAAAAAAAAAAAAAATAGGAATGTACCTACTAACGATTTTTTAAGATATAATTGAAAAACAATTATAGAGAGGGACCCACCACTCACCCTCGGAATTGTCAACCTCCAATATTATAAACCAAATGAATTGATCGATAATAGAAGAAGCCAACAAGACCTAACTCCCTGTCAATTGAAGAAGAATTGCTAATTGTTAGGGTCCATGACTCATGACAGACATACCTTGACTGACAGGGAGTTAGGTCTTGTTGGCTTCTTCTATTATCGATCAATTCATTTGGTTTATAATATTGGAGGTTGACAATTCCGAGGGTGAGTGGTGGGTCCCTCTCTATAATTGTTTAACAATGGATTTCCGCAAAGTTACGCCTGATTCCATCAATTATATAATTGAAAGACAAACAAACAGATGCTGCACTATACTACTCTGTACGACACATTTTGTTACTCTAAAACTAAGTATCGTCTGGCGGGCCTGGGATCTTGGACTATAAATTAGTGGACCACAACTCGTTGACCGCGCCGCGTCCACCCGCAGACCACCAGTCGACAACGAGTGGACGCCTACAGTCGAGGCGGTGCTGGTCGGGTGCGGAGGCGTTAGGTGAGCGTTGACCTTAACGCTTTTACCTACGACGAGCGCATAACAACTTCTACCAGGCAACTCCTAACGCAAGCTGTGCAAGGAAATTCGTTCAAAACTTTGTTCCAATAAAATCAAATAAAAAATGAAAAAAAAATAATTTAATTATTTTTCTCATTTTATTTTGAATAGCTTTACCTAACATACACCCATCAAGACTAAGTGCACATGACTTTGGTGTTTTATTATATTAAAGGATTAGCTAATGACAACGTTCAGTTATGTGTGTGCACATTTCTTCCTTTAATGATGACGTCATCATATGTATGTAAGACAGCAGTACAACCCTTTTTTTGGTGAGTGGAGCACATCCATCGTTTTCTTAATCCGTTGGTCGTTTGAACACAGAAACTGTACCCCCCGATGGTAAGCAAGGGTTTGCCGCGACGGGATGTTATGTATTTGACTGTAAATAAAAGAAATAAGAGTAAACTCGTTAAAAAATGATTAAAATAAAGGAAATAAAAAATAATCCAATTGATATTTATCATCCGATTATTACTACTCCGCGCTGGACGAAACCGAACGTGTCGTGAGGAGGCGTAACCGTTTTACCTACGACGACCGCATGACGATTTCTACCAGTCAACTCCTACCGCTAGCTGCCCAAGGAACTCCGTTCCAAAACTTAGTTCCAATAAAAAATGCAAAAAAAGTATTAAATTGTTTATTCCTTATAAAAAGTTATTTTTCTCATTTTATTTACCGAACATACACCCATCAAGATTGACTGCACGTGGCCTTGGTGTTTGATTATATTGAAGGATTAGCTATTAACAATGTTCAGTTATGCGTGTGCACATTTCTTCCTTTAATTATTACGTCATCGTATGTACGGATGAACGCCTTACAACCCTTTCGGTGGTGACTGGAGCACTTCCATCGTTTTCTTAAACCGTTGGTATTATGAACACAGAAACTGTTCCCCCCGATGGTAAGCAAGGGTTTGCCACGACGGGATGTTATGTATTTGACTGTAAATACAAGAAATAAGAGTAAACCCGTTAAAAAACTGATTTGAAAAAGCGACTATAGCCTAGGGGTGAACAGGTTGGGCTAACAATCAGAAGGTCCCAGGTTCGATCCCCGGTGGGGCATGCACCAATGGATGAATTTTCATCTATGTGCATAATTTACAGTTCGCTGACGGTGAGGGAAAAACATCGTGAGGAAACCTACCTATCCCTCGGGATTAGGTAATAGTCAGTTCCTGTATACACGGCGACACGGTTCACCACCTGTCACGTTGGGTTCTGACTATCTAGTGAAACGTGGGCTTTGAGTTGGTTAATACCTCCACAATGTGGTGGTGTATGGCCACTCAAGCCTCTGAATACCCCCGAACGGGGATAAAAGTCGTGACGTTACATTACATTTTATTACATTACAAAAACTGATTTAAATAAAAAAATAAAAAAAAAATCCAGTTGATATTTATTATCCGATAATATCCTTACTACGCCGCGCCGACGGAACCGAACGTCTCGTGAGGAGGCGTAACGCTTTTACCTACGACGACCGCATGACGATTTCTACCAGTCAACTCCTACCGCAAGCTGCCCAAGGAACTTCGTTCCAAATATTCGTTCCAATAAAAAAATGCAAAAAAAGTATTTAATTGTTTATTCCTTATAAAAAGTTATTTTTCTCATTTTATTTACCGAACATACACCCATCAAGATTGACTGCACGTGGCCTTGGTGTTTGATTATATTGAAGGATTAGCTATTAACAATGTTCAGTTATGCGTGTGCACATTTCTTCCTTTAATTATTACGTCATCGTATGTACGGATGAACGCCTTACAACCCTTTCGGTGGTGACTGGAGCACTTCCATCGTTTTCTTAAACCGTTGGTATTATGAACACAGAAACTGTTTCCCCCGATGGTAAGCAAGGGTTTGCCACGACGGGATGTTATGTATTTGACTGTAAATACAAGAAATAAGAGTAAACCCGTTAAAAAACTGATTTGAAAAAGCGACTATAGCCTAGGGGTGAACAGGTTGGGCTAACAATCAGAAGGTCCCAGGTTCGATCCCCGGTGGGGCATGCACCAATGGATGAATTTTCATCTATGTGCATAATTTACAGTTCGCTGACGGTGAGGGAAAAACATCGTGAGGAAACCTACCTATCCCTCGGGATTAGGTAATAGTCAGTTCCTGTATACACGGCGACACGGTTCACCACCTGTCACGTTGGGTTCTGACTATCTAGTGAAACGTGGGCTTTGAGTTGGTTAATACCTCCACAATGTGGTGGTGTATGGCCACTCAAGCCTCTGACTACCCCCGAACGGGAATAAAAGTCGTGACGTTACATTACATTTTATTACATTACAAAAATTGATTTAAATAAAAATATTAAAAAAATTATCCAATTGATATTTATTATCCGATAATATCCTTACTACGCCGCGCCGGACGGAACCGAACGTTTCGCGAGGAGCCGTAACGCTTTTACCTACGACGAGTGCATGACGATTTCTACCAGGGAACTCGTAGCGCAAGCTGCGCAAGGAACTTCGTTCCAATAAAATAAAATAAAAAAATGCAAAAAGTATTCAATTGTTTATTCCTTATAAATTAAAGTTATTTTTCTCATTTTATTTTTAACAGCTTTATTTAACATACACCCATCAAGACTAAGTGCACATGACTTTGGTGTTTTATTATATTAAAGGACTAGCTGTCTCGGCGAACTTCGTGCCGCCTCAGAATTAATGTTGTATTTACTTATTAGCCGGAAAAGAACTAAACCCTCCCCCCGGTTCCCCCGTTCGTCGTCTGTTCTACTCCTTTCCCGTGTCACAAATAAAGGGTTCCGTACCACCGTAGAATAAAAACGTCAAAAATATCAAGTTACTTGTATGGGGACCCCCTTTGTTTTGAATTTTTATTTTATTTTTAGTAATATTTGTTGTTGTAGCAGCAACAGAAATACACTTTCTGTGAAAATTTCAACTCACTACCTATTACGGTTCGTGAGATACAGCCCGCTGACAGACGGACGGACAGTGTAAGCTTAGTAATAGAGTCCCCCCCTTTATTTTTAAATTTTATTTTATTTTTATTATTTGTTGTTGTAGCGCTAACAGAAATATACGTTCTGTGAAAATTTCAACTCTACCTATTACGGTTCGTGAGATACAGGTCGGTGACAGATGGATGGACAGCATAGGCTTAGTAATAGAGTCCCGTTGGTACCCTTTCGGTACGAAACCCTAAAAATAGCTAAATTGGTCGCCGTATTGAAAATGCCTGGAAGAGCTACTGGTCCATGGGAGACTTCATGAAGGCCAACCTTCCACTGACACATTGACATGTATATCCCGCCCGTTCAGAGGCTCAGAAGTCCAAACTGAAGGTTTGCCAAAGAGCAATGGAGCAGCATTTTGGGTGTAAAAAACACTGATAGGGTGCGGAACACCCAGCTGCGTTCCATGACCCTTATCGCGGATGTAGGAGCGAAAACAGCTACACTTAAGCGGACCTGGGCGGGTCACCTGAGCCGAATGAGCTCAGAAAGGTAGGCCAAAGCAATAACCGAGTGCGGTCCCAGAGCACGACCGTCGTCGCCGACGTAGACCCAAAAAACAGTGGCGCGGTGATCTCGACGCTCATCTAGACGGGTGGTATGAGAAAGCCTAAGACCGCGATGGATGGAAGAAGATGGGGAGAGACCTTTGCCCAGCACTGTTATGTGCACAACGCAGATCTATTTCTTGTGATGAATTGCCCATGAAATAAATTTGCAGGAATTTATAGTCGCCATCCGCCATCTGACACCGGTGTTCATTACGCCATCTATTGAAAGTAATTTGAATCATACGTAAAATATGGGTTTTTAGCCCCTTCCGGGCAATTTTTCTATTTTTTTTAAACGTATGAACCTTCCTTGAACTTCACGGAATAATCTAAAAAAAAATCATCTAAATTGGTCCAGCCGTTCTCGCGTCAAATCATGATATAAAATAGGGATTCATTTTTATATATATAGATTAGCTAATAACAACGTTCAGTTATGTGTGTGCACATTTCTTCCTTTAATTATGACGTCATCATATGTATGCAAGACAGCATTACAACCTTTTTTTTGATGAGTTGAGCACATCCATCGTTTTCTTAATCCGTTGGTCGTTTGAGCACGAAAACTGTACCCCCCGATAGTAAGCAAGGGTTTGCCTTGACGGGATGTTGTGTATATGACTGTAAATAAAAGTTTTTTTTTTTTTAATAATTTTTCTTTGAATTTATAATCCTTTTTATTTGTATTTGTACGTGCTTTATACAAATAATTCACATTATTTCTACCTTTTAATAACTTTACCCAATAAATGCATGTAAATACACCCATCCAGACTAAGTTTACATGACTTTGCTATTGAAGACGTTTAGTGATGAGCACATTTTATTGTATTAAATTGTTTATTCCTTATAAATTTGAGGAATATTTTATTTGCAATAGCTTTACCGAACATACACCCAATATCAAAGGATTAGCTATAAACAAAGTTCATTGATGTGTGTGCACATTTTTTCCTTTAATTATGACGTCTTCGTATGTATGGAAGACCGCATTACAACCTCTTCCGTGGTGAGTGGAGCACATCCATCGTTTTCTCAATCCCCTGGTGCTCTGAACACAAAAACTGTACCCCCCGATGGTAAGCAAGGGTCTGCCACGCTGCGATGTTATGTATTTGACTGAAAATAAGAGAAATAATAGTAAACTCATTAAATATTTTTTATTATATTCTTTGAAAAAAGGATCCTTTTTATTTGTACTTGATTTATACTATTTAAATTATTTCTACCTTTTATTAACTTTAACGAACAAATACATAAATACATCCTTTCAGACTGAGTTCACATGACTTTGCAATTATAGACGTTTACTAATGTGTATGCACATTTTTATCTTTAATTATGACGTCATCGTATGTATGGAAGGTTGCATTACAACCCTTTTTGTGGTGAGTGGAGCACATCCATCGTTTTCTCAATCCGTTGGTCCTCTGAACACAAAAACTGTACCCCCCAATAGTAAGCAAGGGTCTGCCACGACGGGATCTCATGTATTTGACTGTAAATATAATAAATAAGAATAAATTAATTACATAAATACTTTTATGACATTTTTTGAAAAAATAGTCCGTATATTTTTATACAAATAATTTCAATTTTTTCTACTTTTTATAAACTTTACCGAAAGAATAAGTCTGATTTTTCTTTACTATGCTCATAAAGAATGTAGGAGACCGATTTGAAAAATTAATAAATTAAAAATATTGCAAGAAGTAAGAAATTGTTTATTTGATATAAATTAATGTTGTTCTCCTCGTTTTATTTCATTTTTTATCTTTTTTTTTTTAAATATTTTACTTGATATTTATTATCCGATAATATCCGAACTACGCCGGACGTCTACCCGACTACCCGAACATCTCGACATGAGGAACGCGTTTACCTTACGTGACGAAATCGTTAGCGTTGCTTGCGGTAGTTTCCAACTCGGCAACGGCAACACCTACCGCAAGCCGCGCTAAAGAACTTCGTGCCAAAACTTAGTTCTAATAAAATAAATAAAAATATTGCAAAAGGTATTAAATTGTTTATTCCTTATAATTTTAAATCAATTTTCTTATTTTATTTTCAATAACTTTACCGAACATCCATCCAAATCACCCATCAAAACTCTGAACACAGGCTTTGGTGTTTTAGTTATTTTCATTTTCATTTCATTCATTTTCATTCAATGTTATTTTTTTCATTTCATTTTTTAATTTCTGTTAGTTATGTGTGTGCACATTTTTTCCTTTAATTATGACATCTTCGTATGTATGGAAGAACGCAATACAACCTCTTCCGTGGTGAGTGGAGCACGTCCATCGTTTTCTCAATCCGTTGGTCCTCTGAACACAAAAACTGTACCCCCCGATGGTAAGCAAGGGTCTGCCGCGACGGGATGTTATGTATTTTACTGTAAATAAAATAAATAAGAATACAATAATAAAATATTCTTATGACATTTATTGGAAAAAATTACCTTTTTACTTGATTTATAAGTACACATAATACACTTCTCATCAGAAAAATCGAAACACCTGCATTCATTTATTGGATGAAAATTCTAAAATTTAAATTCGAATTTGGAATTGTGGTACACCATTGTGTAGACTAAACTGCCAGCTATTTATTCGCGTATTTTTTTAATGATATCAATCTTTTTTTTTATTTAAATGCCTGAATAGTACTTGCAGTACTGTTTAGATTTTTTTGATGAGAAGTGTATAATAATTATTTCTACCATTTATTAACTTTACCGAACAAATGCATATAACGCATATAAATACACCGATCCAGACTGAGTTTACATGACTTTGCTATTAAATACGTTTAGTAATGTGTGTGCACATTTTTTCCTTTAATGACGACGTCATCGTATGTATGTAAGACAGCAGTACAACCTCTTCGGTGGTGAGTGGAGCATAACCATCGTGTTCTTGATCCATTGGTTCCCTGAGCATAGAAACTATACCTTCCGATGGTAAGCAGGGGTTTACCACGACGGGATGTTATGAATTTAACTAAAAATAGAATAAATAGGTTAGGTAAGGAGGCCAAAAGCAATGGACAAAAGTCAAAGTCAAGATATTTTGTTTATGTAATCTAAAGGAAGCACTTATGAATTAGCAACATCATTATTGAAATGTTACCATCTGTTCGTAATGTTGCTTTCATTGCAAAGAGCCGGCAATAAATGGTTACTCTTTTCAATAGAAAGCTAATGATTGTGTATATTTTTAAAACTTCTTCTTATCGTATGGTTAGTGGCCAACCTAGTGTCAAGAGTTTTTCAGGCCGCTCGAAGGCCTCTGACAAGGCTCAACGACTGCTACCTAGATGACAACAACCGGGACCGACTTTTTACGTGCCCTCCGAAGCATGGAGACGCCCAGTTCAAATGCCACTAAGTGTGTGTAAGTGTCACCCATCTCTGCCTGACCTTGCTAAGCGTTGCTTAACCTCCGATCGTTTACCGATCAATGATTACAGCTAGCTATGAGCGCCTAAAATTTTAAAACAGTAATGCAATATGAGCTAGACGTGTGTCGTTACATTATTTTCACGAAACGTAACGTAACCGGTTACGTCAAAGGCGTCACCGGTTATTTAATAGGTGATTTTTGTAACTGGTTTTTTTTTTTGGTTTTCGTCACTACTAGCTTCTTGTATACAAAAATACAAACATTGTTATTTGTTACTTTTAGATGTCTATGGGTGACCGGTGACATAATACCTATGATGTAGTTCGGGCTACAGCTAAATAACCTGTTACAGAAATCACCAGTTACCCGTTCGTCGCGTAAACAGTGATTCGGTGAATTAGCTCGTAACCAGTTAATGTAACCGGTGACGTGAAATAACGTTCACGCCTAATATGAGCAGGCAACTCCATTGTCACGAGAAAATACAGTGAAGATAGAGTGCATGAATTTACAATTACCGATGTTCGGTGATGTGTGTGTACATTTTTTACTTTAAGTACGATGTTATCGTATGTATGTACAACAGCTCTACAGCCTTTACTGCAGTGAGTGGAGCATAACCATCGTTTTCATGATCCGTTGGTAGTGTTTACATAGAAACTGTACCCTCCAATGGTAAGCAGGGTTTTACCACGACGGGATGTTATAAATTGCACTGAAAATAAAATTGTGAATAAAGAAAATTGTGTTTTGTTTTTAAATGTTAATGTTTTTATGATATTAATTTAGTGTAAAAATAAACGGAATGTTGTATTATTTTATGTCATTATCTTTATATAATATTAACAAAATATATGTGTTTTTAATTGTTACACTCATTACCTTTAATTAAACAAAAGATCAAAATAAGAATGTGTAAGCAATAAAAGTAAATTTTATTGAATAATAATATCTAGAGCTGACATAATGATTGCTTACCTAAAATTAATTATCTGGTTCATATATTTATTGAAATTATTATATCTCATTATACCTACACCTACTAAAATTATAAAGAGGTATATTTTGTAAGTATGTATACCTAGAGGGTAATCTTCGGAATTGCTAATCCGATTCTAAATATTCTTGCACTTAATAACACAGTTACATTATCGCTAACACGCGGACAGAGCCGCGGGTAAGCTAGTGTTTATTACAAGTATATGTACTTATATTTAACAAACAATAATTAAATAACCTATACTTACATCTAAACAATAACATATTCAACTAGTTCCCTTTCCTATCAAAAAATAAAGTAAAATTAATCAAATCGGTTTCACAAAACATTTTTCAGAACCGAAGTGCTTTGTAATACCACTGTAAATTGATTACGAATATACTTAATAGAAATAAGAAATAATAAAAAAACCGGGCGAATACTAAACGCTATTCAAGCCGCGTTATTTTAAATGACTTCAGAAAAGGTCTCAATGATTTTTTATGACGCGCCCAAATTTCAGTATTCATCAACAAACTACTTACCAAAAAATAACACGTAAATAAAAAAACAATCGCTAATCATACACACCACCGCGACACCTTGTTACAGTTGTAGTGGCGGTGTCGCTACACTGAGATACACGGAGTGTTGAGTGTCGCCGTGTATCCCGAGCATTAGGACAACGCCTCACTCACACTCGTAAGGCCAGAATCAGACGCTTCACTCGAATGAATGTTCACTCGAGTGAACGCTTCATTTTTCTTCACATTTTTGTTTCATTGTGTTCAAACGTTTCATTTCGAGTGAAAGGCGAAATTTAACGAAAAATTAAGCGTCTGAGGCCCTACTCTTTTAAAAACGAAAACGAAATTTCGGACGAAATTCGCGTATTTCCTACTACGTTTCTCATTGATTCCGACATTTCTTACGAACGAAAATAGTTTGACGTCTTCATCGTCGTCGAATCTAAACGTCAAACTATTTTCGTTCGTAAGAAATGTCGGAATCAATGAGAAACGTAGAAGAAATACGCGAATTTCGTTCGAAATTTCGTTTGCGTTTGTAAAAGAGTAGGGCCTCAGATTCCACCTTGAGTGCTACTCAGTCATATGAGTATTATAATACAGTACGATATTATCGTTAACAGTGTGCACTATCGCTTTGCATCTGTACTTCTCGTGGGTCGCGCATCGCCACCGCACCTTGCCGGACGCCATGCCGTTCAGACGAAACGTGATGTCGCCTATTTTCAGCACCTTAGCGCCCCTTGATGTGAAGCAGTATCGAGCCTGAATACCTGAAAAACAAAACAGTATTTTGTAATATGCGCCCTTTTTCAAATGGATTAACCAACTCAAAGCCCACGTTTCACCAGATAGTCAGTACCCAACGTGACAGGTGGTGAACCTTGTCACCTCCACAATGTGGTGGTGTATGGCCACTCAAGCCTCTGACTACCACCGAACTGGGATAAAAGTCGTGACGTTACATTCAAAGGGATAAGGTGTAACGATTATTATGATGTATCGTCGCATGCATGTTTAAGGTTACATTTCAAACATAAGAGAGATCTCTCTTTATTATTGACACCTGTTTTGAAGAGAGTTCAACTTCTGTTGGAATTAACGTTACCTTGGACGTGCTGGCTGTTCATTTTAAGATGAGGGTTCGAAATTTGGTTGATTTTCTATTCTACTTTTTCTTTAAGTAAGTATGTGGACTAGGAATCTTATATTTAGATGTATGATTTTTGACTATATTATCATGAGTATCTTTAAATCCAAATCACGATTTGATGAAATTTTCTCGATAAAAAAAATTTATGAAATGAGCTCTAATTATTTACAATTTTCCTTGCTACCACGATGTTTTTACGATTTAGATCACGAAATTATTTCTAAAACATAGCAAATAATGATATCTAAACTACCCTTCAACCATATTTTAATTCATGAAGTAGTTTTTTTTTAATTCAAGAAAATGTGGTTTGGCGCTTACGTTGTTTATTTCCGAGCGCGCGCACAATATCGCCATCTCACATTTTAAGTACTTGAACTAACCATGTCTCTCTCTAACTTTGTATTGTCAGTGTCCAGTCGGACTTGTTCGACGTCGGACCTGTGAAGGATTTTTTAAAAAATATTACGAAAAAATATTACGGTCGTGGCACATTACAGGTACAGTACAGTATTTACAGTCCGCCGACGCCTATGATAAATAAATAAATATCCTTGGAAATTATTTTACACATGACTACCTGATCCCAAACTAAGCAGAGCTTGTACTATGGAAACCAGATAACTGATATTACTACATATACTACTTTTTGTTTGTAAATACAAACTAAATATACACTTAATTACACCTAGACTCGGGACATGCGGACATGTTCATGCACACAAATGCATGTCCTGGGCAGGAATCGAACCTACGACCTGCACTGCAGCGTGATTTTCGTTTGCTTTTCCTTGTCTTGTGTAATTTCTTTTCATCTCTTGTCATTTTGTGTCATCTCTTGTCATTTTGTGTCATCTCTTGTCATTTCATAGTTATTCGTGTCATTTCTGTAAAAACTCCCTATTTCGCTTACTGTTATATACTTGCAGCATGGTCTTGGGCCGACAGTGGGAATACATTGCTTGTCAAAACAATGGAGTCGCTTTATTGCGTTTGTTGTAGGTATGGATGGGCAAGTAATAAATATATCATACATCAATAAATTATCGTAAAAAATAACATTACAGATATGGATAGGAAAATGTTTGTCCGTCCTATTCAATCTATTATATTATAAACGAAAGTAACTCTGTCTGTTACCTTTTCACGGCTAAACCGCTGAACCAATGTTGATGAATTTTGGTATGGAGATAGACTGGGTCTTGGCGGAGAACATAGGCTACTTTTTAGGGTTCCAAAGGGTGCTAACGGGACCCTATTACTAGGCCTACGCTGTCCGTCTGTCTGTCTGTCCGTCTGTCAGCGCGGGCTGTATCTCACGAACCGTAACAGGTAGAGAGTTGAAATTTTCACTGAATGTGTATTTCTGTTGCCGGTGCAGAACAAATACTAAAAATATAATAACATTTAAAAATAAATATCAAGTCTCAAACTTGATATTTTTGATGTGTTTATTCTACGGTGGTACGGAACCCTTTATGTGCGAGTCCGACGCCTTCAGATCTTATGAATGTTTTCTTGAAATAAATATAGTGTATTTTAAGTAATTAACTGGCCAACCCTCAGGTCCTACCTACCATGTTAGGATCTTTTTCGTTCTAGCGGGTGTAAACCGTGATTTAACGAGTTAATGTGATAATTTTTGTATTTAAATTATTCAATTCAATGTATTTGTTTCAGACATAGTCCAATATTGATTATTAAAATTATTATAATTTCACAATAAATATAAAACAATAAATAAAAGTAAAATTAAATTAAAAAAAAATATATATTTATTTTTATTTTTCATGTTTTATCATTAAAATACAATATAATATAACATAAATTAAAATAAAATACAATAAAATAAAAACCTACCCCTAATTAAACAAATACCGTCCGCGTGGGATACTGGCTGCATGTCCTCCCTGTATTCAAGCTGTTCCTGTTGTCAAGCGAATTTTTTGAGCAAGGAAAGAGCCAGCCCTCTTGTCACCTGTGGCGGTAACCAGTCTAAGGGTGATTTTGATAGATAAAAAAATAAAGATAAAAAGATAAACAAAAAATAAATGCATGGTTAAATCAATAAAATTAATAAAAACTGAAAATTAAATTAAAAAATAAATTAAATATGGTAAAAAAAAATATTATGACACTGATGACTTCATGATCGGCATCGAAGTTAAGTACCAAAGTATTCCTTTGCCTACGAAACATGAAAAAGATACTCATATCCGGCAGTCAGTCACTGACACAGAGTATGTACATTTTTACCCGACTACGGTGGGCGGAGGGTTATGATTTTGACCGATATGTATGTATGTTCATCTGCTCCCGTATAACGTCCAAACTATTTTTATCATAATAATTTGACTAATGAGATATCGTTGGACGCGTCTGGATCGTCCGCTGGTTATAGGCTATTATACGATCGAAATATTGTTATACGTATCTATCAGCATATTGTAGGTATCGTTTGTCTTCTTTTGACTTACTTTGTCTTCAGCAATAAAAACAACATTGAAATTAAATTATTTTTTTCAAATACACTCGACATAAAATTCCCATATAAAACGAAAAAAATATATTTGAATATTTTCATCCATTTCATCTATTTTAAAAGGTGCACTGGGACATTTTATTTTAATTGTACGAATTAAACAATATTGTTCCTTCAAAAAATAACTATACTTTAGTCTACTCCATAGCTGTTCTGTCCTAGCTAAGCGAGAGGGATATATCCTTCGGCAGCTCACGCGACGCTAGCCACACCCCGAAACTAAAATTCATTTTTTTCTTGTATCGTCTTAAGAGGTCCATTGGTAGGTTAAATATAACATTTTCAAAAACTATAACATCAAGTTGACATATCACAAGTATTGTTAAAAATGATACAAAATAGAGGATGTTGTATTAAGATACAGACATTAACAAGAATAACAATCAGTTATTAATCGAAAAAATATGGTTTCAATGTTTTATAGTTATTTTATTGCAGAAAATACAAAAAATACATAGCTGTATTATGAATAAATATATGTTGTTTTAACTACTCCACCAAGCCAACTAGGAACCTGTCAAATGTGACGTCACCCGCACAAAAAGGCGGTGGCGGGCGGGAAGCCGCAGGCGGTGGCGGGTGAGCGGGCGGTACGCGGGCGGAGAAGCTGCATTCCATCCGAGTACCTAGTTGGCTTGGTGGAGTAACTACCACCAATAATTAGAGTGATGATACATCATCAATGTATATGTTCGCCGGTCGTCTTAACTATAAACCCATCCATGGTATACACCGACGCGCCGCACCCTCTACTATGATGCGTGGAGCAGACCCATCGCACCTTACTCCTGCCCACCAATTTCGCATAGTAAGAGTAATTCCCCAGCTTCATTAACGGCTTGCCTTTCCGTGATCGCATTATGACTCCTCCTGTAGATTTTAAAAAATAGGGTAAAATTTGGTTTTACTGACCACTGTCCGTCTAGCCACTGCGTATTTTTACCACCAAGAATGTACGATTTACAACGAAGAATTGCGAAGATAATATTAGAGACGAGTGGTTTTTCAGTGGTTAAAAGCTAACAGACTCGGGGCCCAGACGGTCCACTTGATTGTAATGTCGGCTCTACAATCACGCCGCGAAGGCCCGCGAACGCATTGTTCTCGCCGCGACAAAGGGTTCGCGGGTCTTCGCGGCGTGAGTGTAGAGCCGACATAAATGGTAACCGTTGCGTAGGATATCTGCAAAGTAATGGGAGCAGACGCAATGCCGACTTTTAAGGGACCCCATGTAGTACAAGAGATACATTATTCCACTACTTGCACATGCGTAGAAGGTAGGCTCGCACTGCACGTGCATTAGTGGGATATCAAGCATTGAAATGATGTGGGTCAAACCGCTTTTAACGTCGAAGGGTGTTATGGCAAAAAGTTTTTTGAATAAAACTCTTATTTAGACGGTTAAAATTCGTAGTGGCTAATTACAGACAATGGCCAGTAATACCTAGTTTTCCTACCACTTTGCTATGAAGTTAAATATGAGGAAATCTGCTTGGCTTTACGACATACATACCAGGAGTGCAGTAGTGGGCAGTCGTCTAATCATAGCCATCATGCATTGAGGGGTATGGTTCGCCTTCTATTACTTACAAGCTTAATACCAGGAGTGTTACGAAAAAAATGACCTTGTTCTAAACACCGTGTTTAAAACATGTTTTAAACACGGTGATTTATTCGTTCTGTTTTAAATCAATGATTTAAACACGTTTTAAACAGTTTTCATTTTAAATTTCCTGTTTTTTTACAACTCTGCTTAATACCATAGTCGAAATATAGGTGCACTTCACTCCATCTACTCTTTTGGCGAATGCAAGCTTTGATGGTCACCATCTTTGTATTCCTTGCTAATAGGTACAGTGTACCTACACAAAAACTTTTTTTTTATAATTACCTCTTTCCATTGAGTCGCAAAAAAGTTGATAAAATATTTTGGGTTGTTTATTTACAATATCATTTAAGCGTTTAATTTATAAATAGGTACACTTACAAAAAACATCGTGCTCTACTTTCCTTATAAAATTCTCATTTATTTACAAAGTTACTAAAAGTACTGTTATTTTAACAGTGGAAACATAAATAATGAATTACCTATGGATACATGTATAGATATTTTTTTGAAAAAAAAAAAGTTGAACTTATCAAATATCAAACGTGTAAATGTAAATTACCGAAACTGGTAGAGTCGCCTGCACGTCAATGGTGAACATAAGCTCCAACATAAGCTTCTATTGACACCCCTAGTTAGGAGAGCTCAGGGGCCCTACCACCACCTCTTATAGCAGTATTGTTTTAACGTTTCAGCGACTTTTTGTGCAATGGCTTCTTATTGTCATGACAATACGATACGTCATTGCACAAAAAGTCGCTGAAACGTTAAAACGTTCCTATAATTGCATCGCGATAAGAGGTCGTGGTAAGCCCCCAGGTTATCTTGGAAATATTACCATTGACGTATTCATCTGTTATGTCATTAACCGATCCGAATTTTAATTGGTACTCATTCCATCTCATTAAGACCCGCCACATACATACTCAAAGCAGTAAATCCATCCAAATGTATGGACGTATCACATACGTACGGAATTTCTCCGTTCGAAATTTTTCCGTTTCGTAATTTTCCAAACGGAAATAAACGTATGTGTGTGATAAGCTTACGGAATTCCGTCTCGATATTTCGGAATTCCGTATGTATGTGATGGCCCTTAAAGCAATTTAAATACTTATTCATTTATTTGTATCCTCAAAACAAATATCGACCTATACTAATTTCTTCATCCATTGACGTTTTATGACTGTTGTTGAAATACACTATTTTATCATGTACAGTATGGACGATGGCCTTACATCCATACTTAGCGTGTGAGGTGCACCTCCATCTCTCCTTACGGAACCCAGTCCCATTCTTCCGGTATCTGTGGCCATCAATCATCAATATCCTCGACCCTTTAGAGTTGGTAAAGAAAATTGGCTGCTGAGTGTATACGCCTAAAAGTACAAATATAATGTTAATAATTTCATTTTATTTAAAATTTTAAAATTAAATGTTGACCGAAGAACTAGTGAAGGTCACGGGAAACCGCTGGATGCAAGCAGCACAGGACCGGTCGTTGTGGAAAACCTTGGGGGAGGCCTATGTCGAACAGTGGATGTCTTTTGGCTGAAATGATGATGATGATGATGAAGTAAATAAATTAAACTTCAATTTGATTCGTGCACTTTATTATTATGACAAAGAAAACATTCTTTGATTTTATTACTAGAAAAAGTAAAATTTAAAATCTCATCTGACCGCGAAATCAATAAAAAAAGAGGCACTACAGTATTATTATTTTATTATAATTAATTTATTTGTGATTTATTCAAGGTCGGCAAAATCTATGTAATTCATTTATTCCCCCACCATAAAGATTTACATAAGGCGTGTATGAATGTGACATAAGACTAAAAATATACACAAAATAAAATTGTTCTTGATTTGGACTTAGGGCTCATGATGCGGTTATCCTTTACTCCACAATGAACCGTATAGCATGTGCAATAGGAATACATTTTACAAATCTACAAACATTTACATACTAGCGGCATTGCAAGAACCGTAGGTATCACATACCGTACCGTACCGTACCGTAGGTCTTACATACTAACAAAGAAAGAAAAAGATAAACTTTTTACATACTAACGATAGATCAGCTTTTCTCAACCTTTTTCAACGTTGGACCCCGCGAAGTTCTACTATGTCCACCAAGGAACCCTTAATAATAAGAAAGCAATGAATAAATACCGGATCGCTTTAATGAGGGCCAACAATTTTCAGCACACCAGATGTCGCCTGATTGGAATGGACTGACGTATTCTATGACTTCACTTCTGTCAGCGTCATTATAAATACGAATTATCAAGGTTTTGAAAAAAGAGACGACCTCTATTTTGCTTTTCTATGATAAAAAACGACATACATTTTTCGACGGGCCCGTTAGCGTGGTTGGCGCGGAGGCGACTTTCACGCTGCAGGTCGTAGGTTCGATTCCTACCCGAGACATGCATTTGTGTGCATGAACATGTCTGTATGTCCGGAGTCTGGGTGTATATGTATATTAAGTATGTATTTACAAATAAAAAAGTAGTATATGTAGTAATATCAGTTATCTGGTTTCCATAGTACAAGCTCTGCTTAGTTTGGGATCAGGTAGCCGTGTGTAAAAAATGTCCCAGGATATTATTATTATTATTAAAAGGTCACCCAAATATTTTTTTATGTTCTGCATTGCTGTTGTTACTTGACACTGGAAAAAACCTATTTTAATGGGTTGGCCATATTTTTGCAGAAAAAAAAGGATAGATTCTGTCAGAACTGTCAAGATTCAATGTCAACATTTTACAAGGAGGCGCTACTCTGTAAAAAATCCTGGATGCCCACATTGAAATAGTAATAGTTTTATATTGTCCGCGCACCGCTCAAGACAGTTACGCGAGCCCCCAGGGGGTCTACGGACTCCAGATTGGGAAACCCTAATATAAGATAGAAAACATTAATCAATGGCAAAAGTATGTTCGTCAACGAAATAAACGACATTAGTCCCGATGGTGTGTAATCGGGCCTTGCAGCCGAAGCGCTCGTGTGAGGCGCACCTCCAGCGGGTCTTATCGTGACCTCTCCTGTTGATCCTGTACTTGTGCCCTCCGAGCATGAGCATACTCCTCCCCCTCTGATTGGTGAAGAAGTACGGGCCACCTGAAAATGAATTCAGAATTTATAGTACCACCTTAATGATTGATCGTTTGCAGTCAAAATGTAAAGCTCCTGTATACTATGTCAAGAAATGTTGAATTTATGACAAAACTCCTGCAATTTAGACAATAATTCTTGCAATTTCGACAAAAAATCTGCATTCCCGGTATCTAATTATTCTTTCATTCATACAAAAATATTCCAAGATTTTGTTAATTTAAAACTACAATTCTTGGGCTTGGCAAGATTTTTGTCTAAATAAACAGTCAAAAGAAACATTGATAAGTGTTTAAATAATGTTTTTGTTACATCTGTATGAAATAATAAAAAAATGAACCTTCATTCAATTTATTGTTTTTGCCTTTAATATCGAAACAAGTACTTAATTAATAAGGTACTTTATTTAGTTACTAAAACTTTAAAAGTGAATTCTAACTAGGTATATGAACTAAATATTGTAATTACTTATTTGTTTTTTATGTAAACAGTTTTATAAATAAAAATAAATTTTAACCAGTATTCTGCGCCGATTAATGAGAAAGGCACGTTAAAACACAAATAATCTAACATTAAAAATAAGTAATTGCAATCACAAATTCGTGATTTTTTGTAGATTATTATATAAATAACAAGAAAAATTGCTTCTATCACATAATACAACCGCAAGAAGACAAAGACATCCGTACTTGCAAGTCCAAACCCAATAATAATTATTGGTTTGTATATATAAATATATATACAAACCAATAATTCTTATTTTATTTATTTTATTGGTCTGTATCAAAAACATTACCAAGAAAAACTCAGACTCAGTTTGCGGATAACTGTGTTGCCAATACGGCTTATCTTCTGGTAAATAACACGCCTCAAAATTCCTTTAAGTTGATAGTTGAATTGCGAGTGCGTTAACAGGTGTATGAATTTCGCTGTAGTGGTGCGCTGAGACGAGACAATTCTAGTGATTGCAGTATAAAAGATACCATATCTGCTAATATAATACATTAATTTGATAAGTCTTGTTTTTGCCAGCGTGCCAACCTTGCTGTAGAGCTTCTTGAACGGCAAGAGACTACTCATCTGGCATCTTTACTTCGAAACTAAACTTTTCCATGTTCCTCGGAGGGTGGATATGGTTCTCCACGGCTAGGACTATCCTGTCATCAATAGTGTGGATCCTGGCCGAGCATCTGCGGACGGAACACCGCCATCTAGTCTTTTGTTTAGAGACGAAATTCCTGCAGTAAGTGTACCCGTTTACCAGAAGAAGCTTGAAACCTCGGTCCGTGTAAATGATTGATCCTGAAAAATAGGGGAATAGTCAATAGTTATTCAGGATTTTTTAAAGACCATTGGTCTATCAATTTGGTTTCAGTTTTATTTAAGACATTAGAAGAATTTCACATAAGTTCATTCATCATTTTATTTATTTAATATAATATATAATTAATTTATTTCTTCAGTACAAGGTTCACCACCTGTCACGTTGGGTTCTGACTATCTGGTAAAACGTGGGCTTTGAGTCGGTTAATACCTCCACAATATGATGGTGTATGCCACTCAAGCCTCTGACTACCCCCGAATGGGGATAAAAGTCGTGACGTTACATCCATCCTATAATTATACCCATAACGTCCATAATTAGCCATGGCAGTGTTCGCCCACCACCACTACCACTCTATGGTCGATAGTTCTGAGGTTCATCTGGCATTTTTTACTTTTCTTCTTGGAGCAGTACCATCGTTTCATGGTGCAATCCTTCCTAGGGCTGTCGGTCCAGAAGGTATGGTCTTGGTAGAGTAGCTTGTAAGAGCCACGTCCTGACGAAATCAGCAAAGCATCTGAAAAACATTATCCCACTAATATTATAAATGTGAAAGTTTGGATGGATGGATGTATGGAGGTTTGTTACTCAATCACGCCAGAACGTCTGAACGGATCTGGATGAAATTTGGCACAGAGATAGATTATAGTCTGGAATAGCACATAGGCTCCTTTCTTTTTAATTTTGCGCGGACGAAGTCGCGGGCAAAAGCTAGTAATTTATATTAATTATTTTTAACAAATTATATTTTTATTAAGGAAAAATACTTACTATGATATTATATTCAATAGTTATTTTCATTCTTTTTTATATTTGAAAATCTATTTGACCTAATAAAGCATTAATTTTAATACATAGTATGTAATGGAAACAATAAGATATACATAATACATAGATATGATTAAAAATTATCTTAGTTAATATCGTGTACAATTATCTATATTTAGCTATTAAAGTATACATATACAATACATACATAATGCATACATTTTTATAAAACAAAGCCCAAACATTTTGACCAGTTTTAGAATACGTTGCATCGGGTATGATTAGCCCTCATCACAAGAACTATTTAGTATCTTTACCTGTCACAAAGGTCTCATCACTGTGTAACTAGACACTTTCCTCAACTCGTCTCATGGTATATATCGTCTCCTTTGGTCCCATTAGCATAGTGCACTGGGCTATCCGTGCCTCGGGAGCACGTGTCACCGTCGATATGCGCCTGACCTCTTCCCGACCGTGTCGAAGCAATCCGAGCCCATCGGAATATGAGAGTGAGAGGAGAGAGTGCACCTGTGCTTGCGCACACACTTATGCACTATATCTCTTGCGCAAATGACTAGTCTGCATTGAGAAATTCGGACCGAAGCACTACTATAGTGCTGCGGGAAGGTATACTACTCCACCAAGCCAACTAGGAACTCGGATGGAATTCGGCTTCCCGCCCACCACACCTCCCGCACACCGCCACCGCCTTTTTGTGCGGGTAACGTCACATTTGACAGGCTCCTACTTGGCTTGGTGATGTAATAGGACACATCGATAGGACTACGGGCCCAACATCAGTTCCCTATAGTTTCTATGAATGTTCAATGATTATGTTCTCCAATAACGGCAACCACGCTGTCATCTATGGTCCTGACCGTGATAGGACACTTTCTCCGGCTCCTCTTAGAGCAGTACCATCGCTTGTGTCGGGTGTACTGTCCCGGTCTGTCAGTCCAGAAGGTATTGTGGTCAAAACGCAGCATATAACGACCGCGACCAGATGAGAAGAACTCCGCAACTGTACCGATAAAAGTTTGTGTTACACAGGGTGCATCAAGGTTTTCGGGTTTAAAAAAAAACATAGTTTCACTTTATTATTTTATTTTAAACTTATTACTGAATGTAAGATACATTAAGTCCCTACATACTACAGAAATAAAATTACTAGCTTTGCCCGCGACTTCATCCGCGCAGGATGTAAATTTAAAAAATTCGGATCTCTTTTCCCGTATCCCGGAACCCGGATCCCGTTTACCGGATCCCGGAAAACGTTTTCTGGAACCTAGATCCCGTAACCGGGATATCCCGGATCCCATATCTCATATCCCTGATTTTGGATCGCGTATCCCATAACCCGTATCCCATATCCGATATCCCGTATCTCATATCACGTTCCGTGCGGCAGTGATTTTTCTATTCTTTCCATTCCTGCAGTACAAGGCGTTGTACACCTGGTCATAAAACTATCATTGTGGCGGTACAGGGCATATTAAGCCTTGTAACGTTTAAGAAACTTAAGCCCTTTTTTTGGCTTCATGTAAAAATTTATAAGTATGATCTTTTGGCTTTGAATATTAACAATAATGAATTTATTGACATGAACCTGAAGGCGTACGTCAACAGCTTGTTTTGATAAAATTATAGCTATAATAAAATACAGGGTCTTATGCACCCTGTGCCGCACTGAATAAGGGAAGTTTTGTACACATTTTAGGGATGAGAAATAAAAATATCGATAGTTTCATTAAGTTTTAATGTAAGAGAAAACGTGGGAGACACGGAAAAACTACATTAATTAATGTTTTTCATTGAAGCAGTCCAAACAGAAGTGTCTTTTACATTCCACACATGCAGTAATAATTTTTTTGACTTTTTTGTCAGCTTGACGACTTGTTAAATAGGTTCGGAGTTTTTCATAACATCCGACACAATTTCTCTTCTTTACACCTTTTACTAAATGATGTTTATCTGGTTTTGATGTGGGTCCTGAAAAGATAAATTTATTATGAACGATTTTGCTATAATTCAATTTAATATTGTCATCACTGTCTTCACGATCATCGAAGTTTAAATTATTTATTTTACGGCACCTTTTCGTCGGTCTTGACGCCATATCGACGCGTGCGTTTCTTTCGAATGCGATCCAAGCTAGCGCGGGGTGCGGTACAAGGTGCGCGGGATACTAGAGCCTTCAACCTGGTTTCGCACTGTGATGAAATTTTATTTCTTTCATACGGTACCAGGTGTAAAACATCTGGTACTAATGTAGATACACCACTGGACTCTATTTTAATAACAGATCTTAGATATATATCCATCTTTTTCCTACACCGAAACAAATTGAAGTTATGCCCTTCGCACGACAGAGAAGTCTATGCTTTTCTTAGCCCCACTTAAATCGAGCTATAAACCAGATCTTTTGGACCTGGTTTCGCACTCAACGTGATATCCCGTAAAATTATTTATTTTTAAAAAGACATCTTAACGGCAACTCTCATTATCGTTACTTCAAAAATGTCGAACTTCCATACAAAACTTTCATCCCCTATTTTACCCCACTTAGGGGTTGAATTTTCAAAAACCCTGAAATTAATATCATTTATCTTTTAAAAGACACTTAATCACCCATTTTCATTATTCCAACTGCAAAAATGAAGAACTTCCATACAAACTTCCACCCCCTATTTTACCCCTTTAGGGGTTGAATTTTCAAAAAAGCTTAAATTGAATTAATTATAAAGAGAAACTCAAACACCAATTTTCAGAATTCTAATTCCAAAAATGACGAACATCCATGCAAACTTCAAAACAAACTTTCATCCCCTATTTAACCACCTTAGGGGTTGAATTTTGCAAAACGTTAAAAACAATATATTTTATTTTTTAAAATACACCTCAAGACCATTTTTTTACAAGTCTAACTGCAAAAATGAAGAACTTTCATCCCCTATTTAACCCCCTTAGGGGTTGAATTTTTAAAAATCGCTACTTTGTACTTGCCTACGTCTTACAATATATCTACTGTCCAAATTTCATATCTCTAACTTCAGCAGTTTCGGCTCGGCGTTGATGAGTCAGTCAGTCAGTCAGGATTTTCCTCTTTATATATTAAGTTTAGATATAGATAATTATTATTTTAATATTACACACAAAATGGTGCTGATTCTGTTAGCATGCAAACCAAACTATCTATTTTATCGTAACACATGAGTAAGACAGAAATATTTCAGATATGTCAAATTTATTTTGAACTTGTGCTGTTTGAAAACTAGATTTGATACAAAATTTGCTTGCCTTTTTCATACTTTATGACCATAAAAAGGTCAAAAATATATTTAGTATCATCAAGTTAGATTGTATTTCAACAGAATCAACACGAATATCAAGATATGTTATTTATACTAAAAACTATAATTATTTTATTATATTATGTTCTAATGCTGGTGGACCTTTCGTCTTTTCACAATTACGTTGTCGACTATGTACCAATACGCATTGCATCCTCTCTTGGTGCACCGCCACCTTACCACGCGCCCTTCCACTTTCTTGTAATATTTCTGGTTCTTGTATATCATCAAGTTCATCCCTTTCGCGGTTGTTTAAAAACAAGACTAGAAATACAATTACATTAAAGTATTGTTTCTGAAATAGCTGCTACAGCTACGTTTACAGCTGCGTTTCGTACGATGAGTGAGAGAACCGTAAGCCCACCCCCCTCCCCCTCCCTCCATCCCACTCCCCTTCAGGTCGGCAATGTGCGAGCAATGCCTTTGGTATTGTAAGCATCTATAGGCTACGGTAACTGCTTAACATACGCCGTACGCTTTTTTGCCACCGCAGTCCAATAAAAAAAAAATAATTAAATAACCAATAATTGAATTCGTTCCACTGGTATACGAAATTAATTATATGTTCATCTTTACGTAAGGATTACAGTACATTTATATTATATAAACATACTATTTGAATGTGAATTAAACGCGTCGAAGTATCAACTTACCTTTTTTGAATTTTGTCAGAATAACACCAATTGTCATACAAAAACAATTTATAATCATTCTAATCATAGGAAAAAGGTAGAATTATAATGTACCTGCAAAATATATGTAAATTTGCAACGCATTTATTGTAAGAAATTATATATGTCTTCTTAAGTAACACAACATGCTTAAAATTATTAATACTTATTCAATACAATAATCGAAGATCAGGTAACATTTAAACCAGCTTCATGTTGAGTCTTTAGTTTTAAGTATATAAATAATTTAATGGGTTATTTGTAAAATTAGAAACTAGAGCTCGAAGCAGGAATGTATCAAAATGTGGATTAAATTGTATAGCTGAGGGTTAAAACACGGATTCGTCAAAAGAGGTTCTGCTTATAAGGTAGGCCGCTTGAAGCGAGGATAAGCACAGATACTATTCTACCAAGCCAACTAGGAGCTCGGATGGAATGCTGCTTCCCCGCCCGCACACCCGCCACCGCCTGCGGCTCCCCGCCCGCCACACCTCCCGCACACCGCCACCGCCTTTGTGCGGGTGACGTCACATGTGTCCGGTTCCTAGTTGGCTTGGTGGAGTACTAATCATTCGAACAGAATCAATCAAATCAATGCGTATGACAGTCTTGTAGTTTCACTAAGCTATTTTCGACGGTATAACAACTAGCATTACAGCCTTTTTTCGTGCAACACCACCTCGTCTTCCCACAGATGATGGAATGCTTGTAGAACTTGTAGCCTCTGATGGTTATTTGCTCTCTGCCGTTTCGGGACATTCCAAGATGCACGGGCATCGTGAAGAATTCGACTGAAAATGACAGAGTCTTAAAAACTATTTATCCTGGCAGGGTCGCCAAATACGGTTGGGCTCTAGGTAACATGTAAACACAACGGTTCCCAAATACCAACTGTCTTTATTATATCATGAACATAACATAATCTTCCCCTTACATTATTTCAGACAGATCATGAGAGTGAAAATAATAGACCATAAACACAAAAACAAAAGAATACTAAGGTCCAATAGTTAACAATTTATTAATTATAACTTTTAATTATGACAGTTTTATTTTAAACTGAGAACGAGTTTTTCGGAAGATCGGAAGATAGTTGTGAGGACAGGTCTTTAAAAAGAATCAAAAGCACAGATGACATACGAATAGATACCTCACTCCGTAAATACATTTAGATAAATAGCGACTCTTGCTACAACGCAATATAGTGAAATTTCAACTCGCACAGTGCTCCGTACCTATCCTATAATTATATTTACCTGCAATGGTATTTAGTTCTATCCCGTAATTCCTATCTTTTCTGACGCACGACAACGCATTGAGTGGGCTCTCTAAAGAGTACGTGGAAATTCGTACCTAAAGTACGCAGTGTGCCAGGCACAGACGTAGATCTATATAGATGCCGCAAGTGTATGCACTGAGCGTGCCAATATATGCATAAAAGGCAGTGCAATGAACTGCCTTTGATGCCGTTTATTCAGTCCGCGCTCGACCACCGCTGTCGGTGCCGGTCGTCATACGACATTTAAAAAAATGCCTAAGCCGTATAATATAATATAATATCCTGGGACATTTTTGTACACACGGTTACCTGATCCCAAACTAAGCAGAGCTTGTACTATGGAAACCAGATAACAGATATACATATATAACATAATACATACTTAATATACATATACACCCAGACTCAGGACATACAGACATGTTCATGCACACAAATGCATGTCCCGGGTAGGAATCGAACCTACGACCTGCAGCGTGAAAGGCGCCTCCGCGCCAACCACGCTAACGGGCCCGTCAAAACGCCCCGTCCGTATGGAGCTGTAAAAACTCCACAAGAAAAGTTGACCGACATAAAAGGATAAAAGGCTCACAGTAGGTTGAAAAAAAGTGGCAGTGTTCATACAAAACGAGGGACATGCGTCATCTATTTAGATTTATATCTGTGTTGCCAGGCCTATCAGTTTTCAGGAGTTTCACTACTCCTTGCTGCTAATGCTATGGGTTCCTCCAATAGCGGCGCCATCATATAACGGCTGCACTAGAACACTGGCTACGTAAACAGGTAGCGGTCTAGGAAACCGCGCCATTTTGTTCACATAACCAACGTTCTAGTTACGGCCGTTATATGACGGCGCTGCTATTGGAGGAACCCAGCGCTTAAGAGATTAATGTGTGTGAATGCCCTGAATCTTGATAACGCTATTCTCGATGGTATAGCAGGCAGCTCTGCAGCCTCGTTTAGTGCAGCACCATCTTACCTTATCTCTGGTCGCAGAGTGCCTGTAAAACCTGTGACCACTTATCACTATCTGCTCTCGTCCGGTTCGTGACACACCGAGGTTTACTGGAAATTAAATAACGTATCGTTCAATAATTGGTATCTTATAAAACATTGCAATTATTGGATCGGGAAGTGGCCAAACACTGAGGTACATTTTAATGAAAAATATCGTTGATTTGTTAATTTATTTATTTTTAAATATACATGATATATTATGTTGCAACAGCAAATCAAACACACACTACATGACGCATAATCACAAAAATAAATACGACATCGATTACAAGTGCTATGATTTCTTGAATTAAATGTGTGCTAACATTATATTATAACTCTAGTTATAACCACATTTCTAACAACAAGATTGTAATGAAACAAAAATAAACCATAAATTAAATATCAAATATACAATAAAATCGACAAATTACAGTAAGTTTAATCAGTTAAACGTTTACTGACTTATAAAAACTATTGGCTCGCATAAATAGTTTGACGGGCCCGTTAGCGTGGTTGGCGCGGAGGCGCCTTTCACGCTGCAGGTCGTAGGTTCGATTCCTACCCGGGACATGCATTTGTGTGCATGAACATGTCTGTATATCCCGAGTATGGGTGTATTTGTATATTAAGTATGTATTTACAAACAAAAAGTAGTATATGTAGTAATATCAGTTATCTGATTTCCATAGTACAAGCTCTGCTTAGTTTGGGATCAGGTAACCGTGTGTACAAAAATGTCCCAGGATATTATTATTATTATTATTAAATTAACTTATAGCTGTAACCGACTAGCACGCGGGTATATTATTTTGCCAAAGTTAAAACAATCTTTATTCAAGTGTTCACTATGGCACATAAAAAAAACGCAAGCATCTCCAACGCTTAAGTGAACAAAGTTTGTTTTAACTTTGGCTAAAATGCGCGATGGACCGAAAAGTCAATGGGCAAAACGGGCCCACTACGACTAAATCCAATAACTCCAGACACTCAGTGAATTCTGGCATGCGCCTCCCTTGTAATGAACGTATATATACAATATGTTAAAAAACCCCTGTCCGAGCTGAAACCGGTATTTAGGTTTCCCAATCACGTGACCAAATAAAATAAAATAAAAATATATTCATGATAGTAAACATATTAATGACAATTTAAAATGCCATTTTTTTTGTCTTTTTCCCTCAAAATGAAGCAAATTTTAAAAATATGACAACACCGTTACCGGAAGTAATTATGTTAGATCGTGTGGCGTCACCTCTGACCACAAAGTATGTGATGACGACATTGTATGGTTTTTTTTTATGTAAACGGGGTATTTGTTTTCCAAAAAAATATGGGAGGCCTTTTCCCAGCAGTGGGACACTTACTAAGTTAAAAAAAAAAACAAAAAATTAAAAAAAAAAAAAGGATGTAATCTCGATACCCAACAATACGTTTTCGGATCGGACAGGGTTTTCTTAACATGTTGTATATACCTTTAATTTAATATAAAGTCATTTTTATTGGAGGTGGGCCCACGCTTCACTCTTCACTTCAGGGCAAAAATATTGCCCTTCATCCTTTAACCCTTCAATGAACATGTTGTCCGTAAATGCCAAATAGTGAATTATTGATAGTCCTGGCAGTAACTGGGCATTTTCTGCTCTTCCTCTTGGAGCAATACCAGAGCTTGTTGGAGACCACTTCAGTTGGTCTAGTAGACCAGAAGGTATATGCGCCGTGACGTAGCAAAAAAGTACCGCGTATAGTGGGTATGAACTCAATATCTGCAATAAAAATTATATTGGTATAAAATCTGATTCATAAACTGGTCTAGTGCGTCCTAGACTTAGTTGGTCAGTTGTCATTAGCCATCTCAACAACACTACAAATGGGACAAATTTCGTATATTTTTGCAAATGGTAATTTTATGTTAATATTGTATACAGGGTGATTTTGAAATGATGGGCGTCCTTTTAAACAGTGATTCTACATATGATTCAGAATACTTAGGGAGTATTAATCAATAAATCAATTGATACAAAATTATTGCCCGGACAAGGAATAACACTTAACGGGTTTGCTTATTTGCTTACTCGAGCAATATTTTTTCGTCAATAGATTTTTATTTTCCAAAATATTCTGAATCATGTGTAGAGTCATAGTTTAAAAGGATGCCCATGATTTCAAATTCACCCTGTAAAGTATAGTGTTTTTTTCGGTAAACATTGCATATTGATGGCGTTTTTTGAATACAACGCTTATTTAGATAAAAAAATACAATGGTCAAAAAATAAAAGCACCTATAAAAAATCTATCTACAACCAAGTCACATACTTATTATTTACTAAAACCAAGACATATTATAATAACCTCAGTTTAAAGAATTAAAAGTATTTGTGATTAATTTTTGTGTCTTTTAAATTGATGAAATTAAATGACGCGGGTATACCCGCGTCATTTAATTTCTACGCTATTTTTACGCTATAGCGTTGCGTTTACTCGATCCGCTGTAATTGAATATAGTATTGTTTTTTTTTTTTCAAAAATTAAATTTAAGACTGTCAACAAAACACCATAATTATTTTTAATTAAGTATTCTATTCAACACAATTCAACAAGATTACATTCGAGGTGGTAATTATTAGATACGTAAAAAAAGAGAACTTAGGCTTACGAGAACATTAGTCTTAGCTCGGTATTATTTACACACACAAAAAAATAATATTTCTTTTGTCTTTATTGTAGAAAAAAGCAGCCTACGTTATTATGCAGATTTTTTATTTTAGTTAAATTATATATGCTTAGATTTGATTAATGCATTATTATAATATCCATCCTTATAATATATGTTGTACCTATATCTACTACTAATGCACAGGCTAGTATTTATTTTTTATTTTAACTTAAGTAACTACTATAAAGTAATTGTAAGAAAATATGCCAATTACTGTCCCCTATTTATATTATCTTGGTTTTACGCAATATACATAAGGGTACTAAACAAACAATTAAATAAAAAAATCAGGTGGTCTATGACGGCCACTTAGCAATTCTGCAAACGCAATTAATTTTTCTGATTTTCTAGCTAAATCCTTAGCATACGGTACTAATAATTCTTACTCCTACTAAAGTCCAATATCACTGTCCTTTTCACACTCGCAACACATAAACGAGACAGCATTACCATTAGTTCATACGTATAAAATGTCCGTCCTTCATATAGAACTCTGGTCGTTGATGTGTTTCTTACTCCTACTAAACTCCAATATCACTGTCCTTTTCACACTCGCAACACATAAACGAGACAGCATTACCATTAGTTCATACGTATAAAATGTCCGTCCTTCATATAGAACTCTGGTCGTTGATGTGTATGGTATCCTCTACTCTCCACCCTGCCCTCGTCGTCGAACACCGTCAGCTTGGCCTTACACCGCTTGCTAGAGTGAGATGAACACCTCCAATATGTTACTCCCTTCTTCGTGCAAAACCCCCCTTTGAAATATGTGAATCCGTCGTAAAGTACTGATTGTCTGCCATTCCTGGACCTTATGTATCGAAATCCTGAAAACGGGTTATTATTAAGATTGGTTCATTGGTTTATGTATTGTTAAATTATAGTAATCATGTTTATGTATGGGTATACAGGGTTACTCGGTATTGTCCTAATTGGCAATCGCTAGTATGAACATACTAGAATGGCGTCGTATTGATCGAATGTGCGATTAATTAAACTCATCTTGAGTGTTCTAAGGCGATTGCGATATATGACAGTGACCATACCACATAAGAGACAATTTGTTTAGAAATCGCCGTCGTATTGCGATTGCCAATTGTGGCTCGGCATAATTCAAGACTGTGCGAGTTGCGTTGAATGCGTTGAGTATTTAAATCGCACGATTCGTATCGCGTTTTCGTGCGAGCTATATCCAATTAGGACAATCCTTTACGATGGGCTCATTGGGTTCGCAAAGGGCATCATAAGTCCAAACGAAAAATCAATAAACTATTTTTTTAATAGCATCGTCTGTTAATTCTCCTGTAACTACACGAACTCCAAGAATCACAAGACAAGAATTATTGACAAGAACTTTGGCAAGGATTTTTCTTAAAGTAGCAAGAACAATGAACGACGTTCTCGGCGAGTGTTTCCGATAGGTTGTAGTTGCTTAATTTCAGAAAACTCTATTTATTGTTCGACTCCTTAGCAAAAGCTTCCCCTTTGCTTCTCTACATATTTCTTTCTTGAGATATTCCTTGCTACTCTACTGACATCATAAAAACCCAAAAACGGCAAGAACGTAAGATAATTCTTGCCAATAATTCTTGTCTTCAAATTAATAACATAGATAAATAAATAATTTATTATTCAAATTGTGCATTTTTATACATATTTCATTCTAAACATTCCAACATTCATCTTTTATGAATGGAGGTTCATGTGAGTGTTCTCCTATGGCCATCACCTCTAACTGGTCTTCGGTCATTACCAGGCGGGCTGGGCATCTCTTGCTGTTGTTGGAAGAACACCTCCATTCATGGGTCCTCTGGCGAATAAGCTGCCTTTTATAGTAATATCTGAAGCCTTGGTACAGAATCTGCCTTTTCCCATTCCTGGATGTTATATACTGGATACCTGGAAAAGATGACTAGCAGAATATTTAGGGCACAGATTATAGAAGATTTTTATTAGTTTTTCAGCCGAAGGTTGCTCAGTTTTTTAAGAGGTGGGTAGTCCGTGCTTTTGGCAAACTTTGAACTTGGTCTTAGGACAAAATATAACAAACTTTGGACATCATTATTTTTATTACTGGCCAAAATAATTCGTAGTACATTAAATACTGACTAGTTAGTATATCCTATTGACATGGTTATTACATGTAACATGTTCATAATTATAGCCAAATTATATGATACGCCCTTACATTATAACAATGAAAAGCCAAATAAAAAATGGGCAAACCTTAAATAATTAAACTTGTTCTGAATCTTATTAATGTAAAAAATCTTTTTAAAAAACATGCTTGCTACTACAGATACTAAAGATGGTTCAACAAAATTTAGTGCCATGGGACTAACGTAACGTATGAACAAGACAGAAATGCTTTTAGAAGTGTCAAATTCCGATTGTTATATTATTTGAACAACAACAGTATCGTCATCATTAACCACCAACAACTAGAGAAAAAAACAAATAGTATTATTTGATTGTTGTTGAACCACCATCATAAAAAAACATGTTGAGAACCCTATAAAGCCTGGCGTTCAATACACACGTCGAATCGTCTCGAAGTTCTCGAAGTGAATTGACTGCGTCCATTACGGCCCGGCCACGACTTCGCGCTTCAGCGACGGGCGACAACGCAGGGGCGCTAAAATGTAGCATCGCGCGCGTTTCCGCCGAGAGCGGCAGTTCGTGGCGTGATGCAACATTTTGGTGCCCTCGAGCGACAGCCCGTCGCTGAAGCGCGAAGTCGTGGCCGGGCCGTTAGCGTCGTGTGAGACCAGCGCATTTTTCATAGATTTTGTTTACGCTTCAATTCGACGCGTCTAAAGCGACGCAAGGCGTATGCCGTATGAACCTATCATCCCAATCTGTATGAAATCCTATACGGGTCACAATAATGAGGAATGTATTGTTCATTTAAAGCCCATAAACAAATGCTTCATTCGCCGTAGTCACAGCGAATGAGAAGAAAACAAAAATATTCACCTGTCTAAAGAGCTTATTACACCTTCCTAAATTTAGTCACTAAATTAAGAACCTAATTAAGAAAGCTTCTGATTATTTAGGATTCTAACTTGCTAAATGCGATTACACTTGCCTAAATTCAGTCACGATTAAATTAAGTATCCTAAATTTAGGAAGGTGTAATAAGCTCTTAAATCCTATCGATTGTCGGCTTTTTACTTGTTCCCGTTTCTGGGGCGATTGCGATCTGAATACCAAAGAAGTAGATGTAGACTTTAACAGAATAACTGACATAGAAAATAAGGGTAGCAATTCAGTTTAGGTCTGCAACTCAGTGGCTATAAAGCTGATGGTAAGGAGTCGAAAGCTGGTAGCTAAAAAATCCTGGATTGTCATTATAGGCGAGTCATCTGTTGGAGAGCTTGAGGCCCAGTCAGAATCTTCTGCCGCGTTGGCGCGTGACTATGCTCACCCAAGACCCCCACGAGTTCCTTATTGATCATCTTGACTCGTACCTGGCACTTCTTGCTGATTCTTTTAGAACAGTACCACGTGCAAGTCCCCATGGCGTTGAATTTGTTCGTGGAGTAAGTATGTCTGCCAATTTGAAGTAAATATTTACCAGTAGGTAATGGAATTAGCTGGACTGCGTCTGAAACAATAATGTTTATTATCGTTTGGAAATATTTTTGTCATTTATTTAAAGTGGGACTTGGTTTGGGTTCCACTTTTCCACTTTGATTCCAAATGGTGTTGTGGCAGGCCCAGGTGTGAAGGACTGGACTTACAAATGTTGGTTTGATCCACCATAGGCATAAACTAGGAGAAAAAGGAAACGAAAGTGTTCACCCAGCACAGAAACGAAGCACGCTGAAGAAAAATAAAGATAACTTTTTAACCTACTGCTGGGGGTGAGCATATGAAAGATACCACGAAAATAAAATACCTATACGGTTAATGACATACACACACACACATTCAATTTAATTTATTTAAATGGGAGTTAAATCTATGTGTGAATCATAACTTTCATATGATTATCACTTGCTTACGGTGAAGGAAAACATCGTGAGGAAACCTGCATGTCTTTAGACATGTGAAATCCACCAACCCGCACTGGGCCAGCGTGGTGGATTATGGCCTGAATCCCCCTCGCATTGAGGGGAGGCCCGTGCCCAGTAGTGGGACGTTAAAAGGGCTAAATTATAATTATATTATAAATGGGAGTTATGGTACCAAACAATCTTTAACACGAAAAGAACCAGAAGCGGTAGTTTAGGTATCTTGTATCTTCATCATTTCTTACGACGACGAGGCGAATCGGATCAAAATACAAAACTTTTTTTTTTAGCCCATTAACTGTCCCACTGCTGGTCAAAGGCCTCCCCTTTTTTCTTCCAGAACTCCCGATCCTGAGCCATTTGCTGCCACGTCCCGCCCGCAAAGTTGACCAATTCGTCTCTCCACCTTCGCCTCGGTCTGCCTCGACTTCTGCGACCGTCTTCTGGCGTCCAGGTTGTGACACGATATGCCCATCTTCGCGGGTCCATACGTGCGACATGGCCGGCCCAGTTCCACTTCAGATTTGCCGATTTCTCGCCCACGTCAGAAATACAAAAAAAATACAAAACTATGTTCCCGGTGGGGCATGCACCAATGGATGAATTTCATAATTTACAGTTCGCTGACGGTGAGGGACAACATCGTGAGGAAACCTACCTATCCCTCGGGATTAGGTAAAAGTCAGTTCCTGTATACACGGCGACAAGGTTCACCACCTGTCACGTTGGGTTCTGACTATCTGGTGAAACGTGGGCTTTGAGTTGGTTAATACCTCCACAATGTGGTGGTGTATGGCCACACAAGCCTCTGACTACCTCCGAATGGGGATAAAAGTCGTGACGTTACATTTTACAAAACTATGTGCGATTAAATTCAGTGCGCCATTCATTGGACGCAGTGAATTAATATATTAAAGCAAGTTTTTGCGAATTAGTTGAGTTCGATTGGAGTTGACTGCAGTCGATGACAGGCTTAATGATTATGTTCATTAAAATGATCCTTCAACACATTGTCGTAGGTCATAATGTACGCCTTACAGGACGTAGACCTTTGCTTGCAGTACCAACGAACCTGCCGTCTAGAAGGATTCTTACAATAATATGTGTACCCGTATTTTTTTAAAGTCGTCTTTTTCATTTGGTATTCTGAAAATAACACGTAAACTTATTCTTATGGATGGGCCATTTATCAGGCCTCGCTTAGCCATTGTGACGCCACTGTGGCGTTTTGTCGGTGTCGGTGGATTCTGACCTACCAATCGGAGGCCGATCAGCCGGTCGTCCGACTAACGACCAATCAGAATGTCGATCACGATAGCAGCTCAATGGCGATGGCAAAGCGACTTGGGGGCCAGGTAAGTTGCGATTAATTAATTAAAAAGTATACTTGTCCTGTTTGATGCGTTATTTTTTATTTAAAGTGTACTTATAAAATATTATAAAACAAAAAATAATAAATTTAACTTATTTTATTTTCAAATACCTTCTAAAAAAATCATTATTAAATTACACTGAAAAATAAAATAACAATTATAAAACATTCAGTTCTGTATGTACATAAATTTTAATATTTCACTTAGGCTAGCATTGTTGCCCACAGAAAGATAAAGGATATCATTATGGACATTCCTTTGGTTTGGTACGCCTTATAGCCTATAACTATCTATACATATACACCAAATATTCTATACACATAAATACAACTAAAGAAATACTCAGTTCTATCTTAAAGCATTTCGCTATTGCATTTAGCTGCTCCGTACACGTATATTTTTATTAAAAACTACAGCTGCGCCTCGTGAAATAATAGCCAACACACCGGGACGCCATGGACGTCGCCAGCCACCGTAGCCAACTAATTCGTATTGAAATGTATGACAGGTAACACATAGGGACGGACTGGCGACGTCACCATCAATACTAATTGTTTGGATAAGTAGCCGGCAACGTCGCCATGGCGTCCCGGTGTGTTATGGCCCTAAAGGTAGTCATTTAAAATCACGAGCGTGAAACGCAATCTGTCTGACGGAGCGACTGACGCTACAAATAGCAGCACGCTTTATGTTCAGCCTTCAGCCCCGCTAGCCAAGTGGCTTCATCTACAATCGTTTCTACAAATCGCTACGCTTCATGTATGGAATTGACATGAATCACGTGATTTACTTATCGACTTGGTATGTCATATCCATACATTTAGGCGTAGCGATTTGTAGAAACGCTTGTAGACGAAACCGCTTAGCTAGGGGGGCAGTTGCGTCTATATTGGCTGGGCGGCGCGACCGAGTAATTAGTTTTGACGTCCGATTCCTCGAGGCTTGTAGACGCGTCTAATGTGTATAGGGTACACATTTGGTAGGCGGATGATTATGTTCGTATGCTTCATAGATCCTATTCTCTTCGTCTAACAGCACCCTCCCTTTGCAAAACTTGGTGTGATGGGTCGAACACCGCCATTGGTTCATGTTGTTCCTTATTAAATGCTTGAAGAAGTAATAAGTGTATCCGTAGTGGAGAAGTATCGTCCTCCCACTTCGTGATCTGATGAATTGGGAATCTGAAACTAAGATCCAGGTGTACTGTTTAGAAGTCACGTTAACGTTTAGATTAGTCTGAGCTCAAGAAGTTCCAATAACACTTGGTCTGGGCCACCAAGTGGACGCGTAACATTGGATTGGATTGGATTGTGGATGACAGTCTTAAAATAACAGACGGGGCCGTTGGCGTGGTTGGCGTGGTGGCGCCTTTCACACTGCAGGTCGTAGGTTCTCCTATCCTCCTATCCGGGACATGCATTTGTCCTATGTCCCGAGTCTGGGTGTGTATGTATATTAAGTATGTATTTACAACCAAAAAAGTAGTATATGTAGTAATATCAGTTATCTGGTTTCCATAGTACAAGCTCTGATTAGTTTGGGATCAGGTAGCCGTGTGTAAAAAATGTCCCAGGATATTATTATTATTATTAACATAGAGGTAATTAAAAAAATCAAAGTTACCCATACTTTTTTATTTAATCCTATGAACTATCATCACTCGATTACTCAACACCATTTAATGTGTGACGGGAATCACAGAATATTCAGAAACAGGGCTGGACGTCTTAGTTTTCGGTTGGACTGGCAGTTGACCCGATTTTCCGTCACTCCCAACATCAATTTCTTAAATTGTCAATCAGATCATGATATACCTTGTAACCTTCACAATCTGATATAAGCCCCTTGGTGAATGGCAAACCTGGCTTGGGGATGGTTATGGTCGTAATTAGCTTCGATAACCGTTTCATCATTTAACACTATCCTCGCTTTGCAGCCTTTGCCACTGTTGGTTGAACATTTCCATAAATTGGCTCCGGTCTTCCGGAATTGTTTCACGAAGAAGTACGTGTAACCATTATGCAGGATCAGTTTAGTTCCGATGCGGGATTTGATGAACTTTATTTCTGAAATTGTTTGAGGAAATTTTAAAAAGTCCATGAACACATTACGACTCCCTAGTTTGCGAAAAATAATATTGATAATAATATCGGTATTACCAAATACGGTACGTGCTCTTGTGCATAACGACTTCTTATTAGAAAGAGATGGATATACATTGTAGCATAGTAAGCTTCATAACTATAGGAGCGCGCGCGTGCAGCAGCGACCCTGGGTGGTGCGGGACTAAGTGGATGTTAGGCAGTTACCTTTCATTCGTGTTTCGACAATAACTGCCCGGCCACGACCTTGTCGCTATCGGCTGCAGAAGCGCGCGGGGGTACTAAAATGTTGTATCACGTCACGAGCTGCCGGCCGCTCTCGGCGGCAACGCGCGCGATGCAACATTTTAGTACCCCCGCGCGCTTCTGTCGCTGATAGCAACAAGGTCGTGGCCGGACCGTAAATACTTGCCCAAGATTAATGATGTGAATGAAATACATATTTAGATATTTATTTGAAAAGTTTATTAATTTTATTTTTATAAATTTAATCAATATTATTATTTATTTTTTAATCACACTCACTTGTGGTCTGAATAATAATTATTATTCAGACCACAAGTGAGTTTCGTTGTAACAGTCCAAGCAAAAAGTTTATTACCCACCCCATACATTCGGTAAGAACTTTCTTCACTTTATATTTAGCTTCGCGACTTTTCATGTGTTTCCGTAGTTTCCGGTAACATCCAGTAAACTTCCTCTTCTTTATTCCTTTTTGAAAAACGTGTTTATATTGTATTTGTTTGGATTCTTGAAAAATATAACCTCTGATTTTAATTTGACAAAGTAAACTGACAGGTGCTAATGTAACTTTTTGATAGAAATAGAACAAATAAAGTTCACGTCCATAGTTCATGGTGTACATTTTCTTCATGTCTTTGGTATGAACAGTGACATTCAGAACTGTCAATTAACTTCGTTTAATTAAAAATTATATTTGAAATATCAACACATTAGGAAAAAATAAATCAATTTTGATTCCGCGCTCCAACTAGGAGTACGCACTAATGGAATGCGGTAATTGAAACTACGCCGAACTCGGCGTAGATACTTCAATACATCTGTCAGTAACCAATGTATGAAACTGACGTCCCGCGACGTTAATATGTTGCCGCCTTTTTGGAATTATTTTTTAAAGTAGAGCGGTATGAACTTTTAAAAATCTATTGGAAGAAATAAGAAACTTGCAGGAGCTAAGATAATAAATAAAAGAAATACTTGACACTCAAACTTTAACATATTTTCCTTTATGAATAATATATTTCGGGGGTGGGTGGTTATGTTCGTAGTAAGCGGAGGTGATGATATCATCACTGTTGATGTACAGTCTGGCTTTACACCCCTTCTTGTGGTGGGAGGAGCAGCGCCAGTGGGTGTTGTTCACGGCGCGTCCGAAACGGGAGTACGTGTAATCCTGCAACATCACTAATTTATTGCCTCCTCGTCGAGATTCGATGTATTTGTGCTTTACATCTGAAACAAAATGTTATCTGTAAGTTTCATACTCTACGGCAATTGGGATGTAAAATATTTTTTACTAGCTGTATCCGCGACGTCGTGCGCGTGGAATTTAACAAAAAAATGACCACATTAGTCCCGTCAAAATTGGTCCAGCCGTTTCGGAAATTAGCTGGAACAAACAGACAGACTTTGGTTTTAAGAAACGTATATACTTTCATAGTTGTTATTTAGACATTACAAACATACCGTTCAATTATTTGTAGCAATTTAAGGTTGTCACATTCCTAGTACTTATGTTAGAGCGCGGCTCCACTAGTGCCCTGCGCTGCGTCGTCGCAACGGATCAAAGGGTCGACGGGCGAGAGACGAAGCGGGGGAAGGTAATGCGCCAGTTCAAACTCTTGCGACGACGCAACGCAACGCGCTAATGGAGCCCGGCCCTTAGTTAGCCTCACCAACTAAGTTAACGTTGCGTCATAATAATAGGTACGGTACTACTTTTAATAAGTAATATAAAAAATAATACTTATTTCACTACTTATATATTTATTTTAATTACGCACATTAATAAATACAAGCAGACACATTTAAAATTTTACATTAATATTTTAAAATATTTCGAGACATTTAAGTTTGCCTTTGCCCAGCAGTGGGAAACAGTAGGTTAAAAAAAACAATACATATACTGGCTGGCTCGACCGGGGTAGTACCATCCTATCACAGAAGGGGGAGGGGGAGAGGGAGAGAGGGAGGAGGGAGAAGGGTCTCTTCAGTATAAAAAAGTACGTAAAGTGGGGGTAACTATTTCCCACGATCTGGCCACTACATAGACGGTCGAGCCATCAGCAGTCACCATCCATGGATGCGCGTGGCACGCTGTAACACAAACACACACGAACATTCGCGCAAGCGCCCTGCGCAATCTGTCGAATTTTTCGATCAGGACACCTGACCCTATCGCGAATTTAACATATTTTACCCATCTCAAAAAAAGTGCGCAACGCCGCTAAAGAAGTTTTCACTTCAAAAACTTAAATCCTAATGTATTGTCCTTTATGAACATGAAATTGTTGGGGTGGATGGTTATGTTCATAGTTGGCGAAGATGATGATATCATCACTGTCAATGTACAGCCTCGCTTTACACCCTTTCTTGTGTTGTGTGGAACACCGCCAGTGGGATTTGTCCGGGTAACATTTGTAACGTGAATACGTGTACTCCCTCACCATCACTAACAGATTGCCTCCTCGCCGGGAATTTATGTATATATGTCTTGCATCTGCAACAAAATAATGTCAGTTAAAACTAATCTGCGAGTTTTGAACTAAACTAGAAATGTCAATGAGATATTTCGTATTACTAATATTATTAACTCAAAAGTAGCAAATAATACTTACTACTTTTAGTTTTTAATGACTTCAAAAAGGAGGCCTGTTTTTTTTTGTTACATATTATTGTTTATTATTCACATTAATAATACAAGCGGACATAGCAAAATTTTTACATTTACAATTTAATATGACAAAGACAAAACACTAAATCCTATCAATACTATTTACTTATAGTATGTAAAGATTAAATTTAAGTCTATGGAATTGTAGAAATTAACTAAAATTCAGATTTTTTACGCTCAAACTTTGTAATATCTCCCATAACGTAAAAGATATTCCGGGGGTGGATGGTTATGTTCATAGTTAGCGGAGATGATCATATCATCACTATCGATGAACAGTCTCGCCTTGCACCCCTTCTTGTGGTGGGAGGAACAACGCCAATGGGTGTTCTTCACGAATCGTCTGAAACGGGAGTACGTGTACTTGTTCAACAGGATCAATCGATTTCCTTTCCGAGACCCGATGTACCTAAATTTTGTATCTGTAATAAAATGTAATGTGCTTATCTCGTGCAGTGTGTCAAGTATAAGGGAATACATTAACGAGTATAAGGGAAACACGTGACTGGTCAAATAGTTTGTCCTAAAATGGGGCCATCCATAAATTACGTCACACGAATTTCATGATTTTTAGACCCCTCCCCCCATTGTCACAGCTGGTTACATTTGCGAGACCCCCCTCCCTGTGTGACGTCACATATTTTTTACAAATTTCTGATTTCAATCAAATGTTTCGTTAACAATTCAAATTTCGGTTTTAATACTTAGATAATTAGATTTTTAAATGTGACGTCACAAAACTTAGGACCCCTATCCTGTCACACTATGTCAAATTTCGTCGACCCCCTCCCCGTCCCTTTACGTTTTACGTAATTTATGGATGGCCCCAAACTGAGTCTATGGACACAGTACGACTCAGTCACTCGCGGAAAATAATATTGAAAACATGTCGGTATTGCTACTATGGCTCATCTTCTGGTGAATCATCTCAGCCGAAAGACGTCCACTGCTGGACATAGGCCTCCCCAAGGTTCGCCACAATGACCGGTCTTGCGCTGCCCGCATCCAGCGGATTCCCGCGACCTTCACCAGGTTGTCGGTCCACCTTGTGGGAGGCCTACCCACGCTACGCTTTCCGGTGCGCGGCCGCCACTCGAGAACTTTTCGGCCCCATCGGCCATCCGTTCTACGAGCAAGGCCTTCTTATGTTTTTTTTAATCACCAGACTTACTCGCCAACTGTATGGTCCCAAGCTAAGCAACGCTTCTCGCAACGCCGTTTCCAAAATCGACCTCTGGCGGGAATCGAACCCGCAACCACCCGATGTAGTGAGCCGAGCGGCCAACGCTCAAATCACTGCGCCAAGTGTCGTCATGTATTTAATAAGTAAATTTCGTTCCATGTAAAAGTGCGCTGAGCACAAGTTTACTGATTGCGACGTTAAAAGGTACACTATCTACTAAAATAATACATCAATGATCAATACAAAATGTATCACTTTAAAAATAAAATTATTTAAAAAAACTTAAATCTTAATCTTTTCATCTATGTGCATAATTTACAGTTCGCTGACGGTGAGGGAAAACATCGTGAGGAAACCTACTTATCCCTCGGGATTAGGTAATGGTCAGTTCCTGTATACACGGCGACAAGGTTCACCACCTGTCACGTTGGGTTCTGACTATCTGGTGAAACGTGGGCTTTGAGTTGGTTAATACCTCCACAATGTGGTGGTGTATGGCCACTCAAGTCTCTGACTACCCCCGAATGGGGATAAAAAAGTCGTGACGTTATATTTATTTTATTTTTATATTTAAATCTTAATGTATTTCCCGTTAAGTAAACAAAATTTTTGGGCTGGATGTGGATGGTTATGTTCAAAGTTGGCGCAAATGATCTTTCCATCGTTGTCCATGACCAACTTCGCTGTGCATCCCTTCTTTTGGTGTGTGGAACAGCGCCAGCGGGTGATCGACTTGGCAAAGCTCTCACCACGTTGAAAGTACGTGTATTTGTTCACCATCACCAACTGGTGGCCGCGTTGAGATTCGATGTATATGACTTCGGGAGCTTGGGACATAATTAAATTTATATTATTTTAAGATTTGTTATAGACACTCCTACACTGCGTAGGAGTGGATTGACAGAGTGACCCCTCATAGGGCTGATATTGGGTGTTCAAGCCTCAAAAATGTTAAAAACGCGACTTCAAAAACTAGTGCACTAAAAAGTATATTTGGTAAAGTATATTTCTAGTAATACTATTTGGAGTCACACGTTATGTAAGTAAATTATTATTTATATTAAGTAATTAAATACAAATTTAAGTAATTATTCCTGGCCTTTTATAGCACTAGAGTTTTTAAAGACGGTCTTTGATTTTTTATTTAAAAATATTACTGGCGAGTCTAATACTCTAAAAAATACGAGTTTATATCAGTTTAATTTATTTTTATTATATCAGAAACACGAAAACAGCAATAAACTGGGAAAATACTTAATAAATCTTAAAATGTTTCCCGTCATGAAAATGGTAATTTTGGAGTGGATGGTTATGTTCATAGTTGGCAGAGATGATCCTACCATCAGCGTTGATGATCAGTTTCGCTTTACAGCCCATATGGTGGTATGTGGAACAGCGCCAGCGAGTGGTGGACTTGGCTAAGCACTGACTATACTAGGAGTACGTGTATTTCTTCACCATTAACAACTGCTTGCCTCGTTGAGAGTTCATGTATGTGATTTCTGGATCTAGGATCATAATTAAAATGTCTGTTAGTTTCAAAAAATGTCTGGGAGGTGTAGTTGACAAATTATTTCTCACAGGGTTAAAATAGGCTGTTTAAGTTTTAATTAAAATAGTCAATAGTATCCACTAAAAGTCGTGAAATAAAATAAAAAACTAAAGCCGACCTCAAATAGCCTACAACGCTGAAGAAAAAATTTAGTTCAATTTTATTATTTGGAGGCGTGGCCAATAAGTTTGCTTGGTCCAGATTAGCTTTGTAATTAAAATAATAGGACTAATAATTAATTACTTCTGGCCTTTTAGTACATAAGGGCTTTTAAAAACAGCTTTAGTTTTCAGCAAAAAATATTTTTGCTATTATTATACTAGAGAAAAGAACAAGTTTATATATTTTTTTATTATTTTGTATTCAGAGTAAGATAAGCAAAATAACAGTTAATGTTACTGAATTAAATAAAATTAATATTATTCCTAGTTCGAGAGAAAACAAGTCTTAAGTGTTTTACTTGAGCGTATATAAAATAACAGAAATCCTAAATAACAACAAAATCTTAAATCCTTATATATTTCCCGTTATGAACATAACATTTTTGGGGTGAATGGTTATGGTCATAGTTGGCGGAAATGATCCTTCCATCGATGTTGATGATCAGCTTTGCTATGCAGCCCTTCCTGTTGTGCGTGGAACAGCGCCAGCGACTGGTTGACTTGTACTGTTTCTCCTGGTAGTACGTGTATTTGTTCACCATTACCAATTCATTGCCTCGTTGAGACTCCATGTATATTACTTCTGGATCTTGGAATATAATAATATGTTTTTTTATCTTCAGGATTGCAGAAGCTGTGTGGTTAAGTGGAGGAGTAGAGGAGTGTATCGGTAGAGGGATCCCTGTTAGTGGTAATATGGGTTGATAAAGTTGGAATAATTCTGCGTAGGTATTGCAAGAAAATAGATGAACTATTTCTAGTCTTTTAGCGCAATAGGGTTTTAAAAGACAGATTTACATTTTTGAATAAATTTTTTTTTCGAGTACAATACTTCAGCTGCCCTAAACAAAATAACTGTAAACTAGAAACTAGGTGAATACTTAAATTCTTATACATTTCCCGTTATGTATATGATATTTTTGTGGTGGATGGTTATGTTCATAGTTGGCGGAGATGATCCTATCATTTTTGATGGCCAGTTTCCCTTTGCAGCCTTTCGAGTAGTGTGTAGAACAGCCCCAGCGACTGATGGACTTGGCTAAGCTCTGACTATGCTGAAAGTACGTGTATTGCTTCACCATTATCAACTGCTTGCCTCGCTGAGACTCCATGTATATGACTTCTGGTTCTGGATCTTGGAACATAAATATATTGCTGTTATTATCAAAAAGTTTTTACATAGTTTAGCGGCTAAGTAAATATGCTATAGCAGAGTGCAGAGAGACCCCTATTAGCGGTAATATGAGGTGTTTAAGTTTGTATGAGTGGATCAATTTCAACAATTGCCAACAGTAACCATGTAAATTAACAAATAAAAAAACTAGAAAGGCATTAAAAAGACATAATTATTTAAAACGTAACATTTGCCTTAGAAAAGAACGTATACAATTGGTAGAAAAGTTAGAATTATGTACAAATGACTTAGAGCAAAACCAGATTATGTATGATATAGATATTCAGTGTCTACGGGATGAGTTGACACTTAGGGAAAATACAATAAGGGATATTTTTAATAAATATGAAGCTGCCCAAGCACAACTATGTGAGCGCATGCGCGAGGCCAGTGAGCTGATGGACCTGGTGCGGTACAATGCCGAGAGATACGAGTCGCTGACAAACAATCTCTCGTCCGACTGCGCCTGCTCAGCGTCTGCTCCTGAGCCTCAGCATGCTGCATCTTTGCCTGATGCAACTCTTCCAATAGACAGCTGTACTAATCTAAACAGTGAGAGTAAAACTTTGATATTTTCAGATGAGTTTGGTGTAGGATTTGGTTCACTGTTAGATGATAAACTTAGTCATAATGCCACTAATTATTGCTTTAGAAACCTCCCTTATAACTTACTTATAGAAAAAATTGTTCAAACAAAACTTGATAGTAAAACTACTGTAGTGTTATTACTAGGTAATAGCTTTGGTTTAAGAAAAAAGGACATTGTAGATGGTGTTGACACCTTATTAAAACTTAACATGGGGAGGCTCATGTTGTGTGCCCTCCCTTACTGTTACCATCTGTCAGAGAGACATAATAAATACATTCAGTATTTAAATAATTTAATGTTTACTTTGTCATGGTATAATGACAATATTTTATTTTTTGACACAAATAGGTTTATAAGTAGCTTTAGACTGACCCAGGAAAATATGTATCTTCCTAAGAATGATAGAAAAAAGATTGCTACACTGATAGCTTATAATATTAACGCTGTTGTAGATTCAACAAAACTTAGCATAGGAGACGAATCAGTATTATTTAGTTATTCGAATAATGCTGTGATTGACTGTTTAAACTTCCGAGGCCGACAATAGAGGTACATTCTAGTATCCCTGGCGTCTCACAAACGTGCGAAAATTATAGGAAGGAAGAGAGGCCTGGAACGCTAAGATTATTTCACCAGAATATACAGGGATTTTTATCAAAAACATTAGAGATTGAATTATTTTTAGAAAAGTCACAATATGATATTGTTTGTATTTCCGAGCATTGGCTTAATGAGCATCAAATGTTAATAAATTATGAAAACTACACGGTCATAAGTTGTTATAACCGCAAGTCCAGGCTTCACGGTGGTACATTAATATTACTTAGAAATATTATTAAGTCAAAAGAACGTAAAGATATAGTAGGACTCTCGGTCGAACAGATTATTGAGATTTCCTGTGTTGAGCTGGATAAGCACATTGTAGTATGTGTTTACAGACCCCCAAACATACAGAATTTTAGTATATTTGAATCTGTGATGGAAGATGTGTTAAAAAAAATCTTTGTAAGTAATAAGTCTATTATAGTCTGTGGTGATTTTAATATTAATATTTTAGAAGAAACTAGCTATACTGATAGACTGTTAGGCCTTTTTAAAGCATTCAATTTAGCTCACGTTTTTTTCGAACCGACCAGAGTAACTTCTACTTCTGCCACTTGTATAGATAATGTATTCTGTAGTTGTAAATATTTAGATACAGCAATAGTTTGCCATTTGCCGTCAGATCATAGTGGTCAAACGGTCACCTTTAATTCTACCATACCTATAAAAACCATAAAAATTAAATGTAGGAATGTAACATCAGGGAACTTACAAAAATATAATACTACTTTGTTTACCAAATTAAGTTTTCCCAATTATAACTTAGATGATCCTGATAGTTTTTACGCAGACTTTTTTGCAGTTATACATACAGAATTTGATAATAGATTTCCTATTAAAACAAAGACAATAAAACCAAAATTTACCTTCAGTGACTGGGCCACCCTAGGGATACGTAGGAGTAGGGAAAGGCTATTTGAGCTTTATGAACAGAAGGCCCAGCTTCAAAATGCAGCTTTTACTCAGTATGTTAGAAATTATTCTAAATTGTTTAGGAAAGTATGCCAGGCGGCCAAAACGATACACATTAGACAAAAAATTATATCTGCAGATAACAAGATCAAGACCACCTGGAATATAGTTAACAGTGAAACTGGAAAAACCAAACAACGCAATACAGATTTCACTTTAGAGACCTCGCGTGGTCTCATTAGTTCAAATGAAGATGTAGCACAGGAATTCGAAACGTTCTTTACAAACATCCCTGTAAAAACAACAGAATTTTTAAACTGCTCTCCTTCACTTTCACTCTCACTTCTTAAAGATAACATAGCCACTTGTCCTGTAGAATTTAAATTCGATTATATTAACGATCGGTCTATTGTTAAAGCCTTCAGTAACATACAAATTAAACCAACTGAAGATCTATGGGGAATGTCAGTAAAAGCATGTAAAACTATCATTGGTACTGTGGCGCCATATTTAGCTTTGATTTTTAACAAGTGTGTTGATCAGGGAGTCTTCCCGGATTTAATGAAATACAGTAAAGTAATACCCCTTTTTAAATCCGGTAATAGTAAAGACCCCAACAACTATAGACCAGTATCCGTCTTGCCAGTTTTTAGCAAAATATTTGAAAAGATTATGCTTACTCAAATGTTACATCATTTCAACGCAAATAACATCCTGCATGATCAACAATATGGTTTCACCAAAGGCCGCTGTACTATCGACGCCGGTGTCACCTTAATCAAGCATATCTTCGACGCATGGGAGAACTCACAGGATGCTATTGGTATCTTCTGTGACCTCTCAAAGGCATTTGATTGCGTCAATTATGAAATACTTTTGCTTAAATTGGAACATTACGGTGTTAGAAATAGGGCGCTCAAACTTATAAAATCTTACCTAGTAGGTAGAAAACAAAACGTTCAAATAAATGGTGTTAAATCGTTAGGCTCTCTAGTTAAAATGGGAGTTCCTCAAGGATCCATTTTGGGTCCTTTTCTGTTTTTAGTATATATAAATGACCTTCCGCATATAATACAAAGTAGGGCAGAGATAGTTTTATTTGCCGATGATACCTCTTTGATTTTTAAAGTAGGTAGACATGTAAATAATTTGGACAACGTGAATAATGCTATTCTTCAGGTCCATAACTGGTTCAATACTAATAATTTAGCATTGAATAGTAACAAGACTAAATGTGTAAGATTCTCATTACCTAATGTTAGAAGTAACGAATGCGATGTAGTACTAAATAAAGAAAAACTTGAATTCGTTAATGATACTGTTTTCTTAGGTATTACGCTCGACTCCAAATTACAGTGGGGCCCACATATAAGAGCTCTCGTGAAGCGGCTCAGCTCCGCCGCCTACGCTGTTAGGAAAATTAGACAACTTTCCGATATCGACACCGCGAGAATAGTTTATTTTAGTTACTTTCATAGTGTCATGTCGTATGGTATATTATTGTGGGGTAGGGCGGCTGACATCGAATCTGTTTTTATTTTACAAAAGCGGGCCGTTAGGGCCATCTATAATTTAGGAAGTCGCGACTCCTTGAGGGAACGGTTTAAGGAAATCAACATTATGACTGTACCATGCCAATACATTTATGAAAACATAATGTACACTAGGAAAAATTTACATCTCTTTAAAAAGTTAGGTGAGAGTCATCGATATAACACTAGAAATAAAGACAAATTAGATCAACCGCGCTTTCGACTTGCGAAAGTTCACACATCTTTCATGGGATACTGTGTCAAGTTTTATAATAAAATACCACCAAACATACTTAGTCTTAGTGAAACTAAATTCAAAACTTGTGTAAAGCGTACGCTTTGTAAGCGGGCTTACTACACATTAGATGATTATTTGAAAGATAAAGATGCTTGGCTAGGTGCTGGTCCAGCTCCACCGGAACGGGAATAATTCCTCAGAATTTCTTGTTTTGATTTATTCCTTATTTATTTATTGTTTTCCTCTTCCTTCTCTTAATTTAGCGCTATTGACATATTAGTCACAATTACCACCTTTTTAAGTTGTGGAAATCATGTATCATGTAGCCATTGACAAGCATTTGTATGTCAATTGTAGCGGATGTTGTCTTGCCGTACGCTTACTTAGCTTTGTTGAACTATGTCACTGCGGTAATGGATCGGTCATGCTCACTCTAATGTCCTTGCTTGCGGTGGCTCTGTGGAGCGGGTCACCCTCTTCCCTCTAAAATGGTTGAGGAGGGTGATGCCGCTGCTCAAGTCATGCTCGGGTTCCGGGCGCTGCTTGCGGGGACTGGTCCGCCCATTTTCCACTTGACACCGTTGTTCCAAAACTTTTACAGACAAGACCTAAGCACGGAAGGCATCACACCAAAACAATCGTTATAAATATTCACCTTTTGGTTTGACAGTTAAGTGGGAGTAGGCATGCACAGCTTTCTAGGCTAGTTTTTATTAATTTTTATTTAAATACCTTATTTTCTTTTTTTACTCACACTGTGTTAATGCATGCCTGCTCACATAGCGTTACTGTTTGAAAATGTATACAATTATTCTTTTGAAAAGAGTAACCATTGAGTTTCTTGCCGGCTCTTCTCAATGGAAGCAACATTACGAACCGGTGGTAATGCTAAAATATTGTTTATATTGACTATTTATAAATGCTCTAATGAGCTTACATGAATAAAAACCTTTTGACTTTGACTTTGACTTTGAATAGAAAAACAAAAACTGACTCTAAAAATTCTACAGCTCAAAGAGGTTTTATTTCCTTTATTTGGTGTTGGTATGAATATAAATGTGGAAAATCTAATTTAGATAATGTGAATAATTGTAAACTATTTCTGGCCTTAGAGTGCCCCAAGATTTTTGAAGACGGCTTTAGTTTTGTTTAACAGTTGTCCTTAAAAAGTTTATATCAGTTATTTTAATTAAGTGTCAACAAGCACAATAAACGCTTAAGTACAATTAATGTGACTAACATGACTACTGCTTAGAATATTCTTAATTACCTCCAACTTTATAGAAAGTTGTAATCGATTTATAGAAAATGGTATTACAAAGCGCTTTTGTTTTGAAAAATGCTTTGTACAGCTTATTGTAAATTGATTTACATTTTTATATATATGAGCTAATGTGTTTCCGTCACATATGGAAGCTTGTAATTGGCATTTATATATTGAGAATCTTACTCACTCTGTGAAATTAGCTTAAGACTGCCGAAATAAGTAAAAAAAATCCTCAAAACAAATATAAACTACAAAATTACTCAAATCTTTATATATTTCCCGTTATATAAACGATATTTTTGGGGTGGATGGTTATGTTCATAGTTGGCGGCGGTGATCAAACCACTGTCCATGACCAATTTCGCTTTGCATCCTTTCGTGTAGTGTGTGGAACAGCGCCAGCGGCTGATAGACTTGGCTGAACACTGACTAGGCTGGTGGTACGTGTATTGCTTCACCATTATCAACTGCTTGCCTCGCTGAGACTCCATGCGTATTATTTCTGGATCTTGGAACATACAATTATATTCCAGTTATTTTTAAAAGGTTCAAATACAAGGTATGAGCTTTCAAAGATTGTCAACCGTAACCATATAATAAAAACCAGAGCCGACTTAAAAAACCCTAGTGCACTAAATGGCAATTTTTTTTTTTTTTTATTTGCAGTCGTTGGCTATAAAGTTTTCAGTCCTAAGTACTTAATATAATAATTAAGATGACCTTATTATTATGATACTTACATATATCTAACTAACTAATTATGGCCTTTAGTCCACTAGACGATCTTTCATTTATTAAAACAAAAAAAGAGTGTGTTTTCGAAAATATACTAGTTAGTTTATCAGTTATTTTTATTCTATATTATGACAATAATATAAAAAAACACCACTACTAATATGACTTAAAAGAATGGCTGCGTCTAAATGTGATGAGCGGCGCGACCGAGAAATAATTTTATGAGATTATATCTACGTGGTCAGACGGAAAAACTCATTGCTCGGGCGCGCTATTCGTTACTTTTGGACGCAGCTTATCTCTCTTGCTTAGAATATATTCAAGATTGGTGGCGACAAAACGCTTACATACCTCAACATTGATAGACATTTATAATCAATTAATTTGTGTACTACAAAGGGCTTTTACTACAATCGCTTTGTAGAGCAATTGTAAATAGATTAAATTACAGCACTTGAGTTAACGCAAAATAAATTCCCTAAACCATACAACTACAAACTAAAAAAAAACTCAAATCCTTATACATTTCCCGTTATGTATATGATATTTTGGGACAGGATGGTTATGTTCATAATTGGCGGCGGCGATCCTACCACTGCAGATGATCAATCTTGCTTTGCAGCCTTTCATGTAGTGTGTGGAACAGCGCCAGCGGCTGGTGAACTTGGCTAAGCACTGACTATGCTGGTGGTACGTGTATTGCTTCACCAATACCAACTGCTTGCCTCGCCGAGACTCCATGTATACGACTTCGGGATCTTTGGAACATAACAATATTTTAATTAGTTTCTAAAGGTCTACATAGGTGTCGTGGGTGAGTGCATTACTAAGGGGATGACATAAATTACGTAAGGTTATTTTTGAGATTTTGCTGGACCCCCTCCCTCCCTCTCTAATTTCACGTGAAATTTTTCAAACGCTATATCATGGAGGAGAAACATGTTTTAACCCAGTTTTCTTAAAATTTACACTGTTTCTTGCGGTAAAAAAAATTACGTAAGATTTGCCGAGACCCCCCCTCTCCTCCCCATATGAGATTTGGTGAGATTTTGCTCGACCCCCCCCTTAAATGCCTCACGTAATTTATGGACGCCCCCTAACCCCTAAATTCATAGAATGTTATGATCGACTTGCACTGGAATTAAAAATCAAATTTGTTCCTAAAATGCTTTTCAAAACCATTGTAAACTGGCTAAAATCTCTATGAATTTGGGGGTAAGAGTTCGTTGGTTATTAAAAAATAATTCTTCAAGTGATAATTTAATCCTCATATTTTTATAGGGTCAAATGTCTTATGTCTTGGGGGAGGCCTATGTCCAGCAGTGGACGTCTTTCGGCTGAGATGATGATGATGATGATGAAATGTCTTATATTCGGAATAATTTGAGCACTCTGAGACGCGTTTTTTTTTTGCAAAAAGTTTAGTTATGTACTAGCAATGTGAGGTGGGGCCACATTACTAGCAGTTGTTAGATCTACTAAGCTAAATTGTTGTGTGAGAAATGGACTCACTTCATAATAATAACTGTTTGATTGAACTCCTTATTTTTATTAGACATTTTATACTTCTAAATTTACAATTTATACGACAAAGACAGCAGACTAGCCAATCCAACTGGCATCAAGTGACATCTTAACACGCGTTTTGTACTAAAATCGTGTATTGCGACGCCTTTGAAATCAACTTCAGAGTCATCATTCTTTGACGGCGACCACAAGCACCGGCACCACAAAATCGTCGATGAAATAGTCTACGTGAGCCGAGCGGCATGCCCTAGCAATCAGTTTTAACGTCTGACCACTTAGATATAATGTCGGCTGCGAGGGACTTGAGCACGCGGCCAAAAGTTGCAACACAAGCCCCGAGCAGCTGCACCCGAGCAATTAACAATGACGTTATCTCGGTAAGGCTCTGGTAGACGATTTCATCGATGATCTCATCCATCGAAGAGAATGTCTAAAAATACTTAAAGGAGAATAGTGTCTGGTAGATACGATTTCATCAAAATTTACAAATGCCCGAAAAATCTCTCAATAATAAAGAAAACCGCTCAAATCTTACAATACTGCCCGTTACGCACAATATATTTCGGAGGTGGATGGTTATGTTCATAGTTGGCGGAGATGATCCTACCATCGCCGCTGATGATCAACCTCCCTCTACACCTCTTCATGTGGTGGGAGGAACAGATCCAACGGCTGTTATCCCCTAGGTAACATCGTCGTAATCGAAAGTACGTATATTGCTTCACCATCAGCAACTGATTGCCTCGTGAAGACTTAATATAATGTATTTCCGGATCTAAAAGTAAAAATCTATCAATATTGCCGGATCTCACCAACTATATGGACCCAAAGAGTTACTAGAGCTAATGAGCCAATGCAAAATAAATTCCCTAAGCAAACGAACCGGAAACTAAAAAAATACTGAAATCCTTATACAGAGTGTTAAGCGCTGGGTTCCTCCGATAGCGGCGCCGTCATATAACGGCCGTAACTAGAACGTTGGCTCTGTAAACAAAATGGCGCAGTTTCCTAAACTGCTACCTGTTTACGTAGCCAATGTTCTATTGCGGCCGTTATATGATGGCGCCGCTATTGGAGGAACCCATATCATTAGGTTAGATGACGGACGTATCCCAAGCCCATTATATTATAATAAAGCCACATGCGAGCACACGAGGTACACGGGAGTTGAAGCAGTCGCCATGGCCGAAATTGGCCGGATTCGATCATTATCATCATCATTCATAATTACACGTTACTAAAAATATAAATATAAAACATAAATAAATAAATCGATCAGTAGAAAATCATCGAAGAAAGTGTGTATACATAAAGGCGAGTACCTACTGTCTAGTAGATACGATCTCATCGATCAAAGAAAAATAAACTAAAAGGCATTACGTAAATAAATGTATTACAAAAACTCAGTCAAGGCTGTGTCTGCATCAGGCGCATGCCTCGCCCGAGCACTCAGTTTTGACGTTGAATTGCATAGACATAATGCCATAATATTAGTGCTTGGGCGAGGCATGCACGGCATGCACGGCATATGGAATGCTCAAATTCTAATATACTGCCCGTCACGTACAAAATATTTCGGGGGTGTATGGTTATGTTCGTAGTTGGCGGAGATGATCCTACCATCGCCGCTGATGATCAACCTCCCTCTACACCTCTTCATGTGGTGGGAGGAACAGATCCAACGGCTGTTCTTCCCAACTTGACGTTTGCGACGAAAGTACGTATATTGCTTCACCATCAGCAACTGATTCCCTCGTCGAGACTCAATGAAATGTATTTCCGGATCTAAAAGTAAAAATCAATAAATATCACCGGACCTTACCAAATATATGGACCCAAAGAGACCCCTTTTTAGGGTACCGTACCTCAAAAGAAAAAAAAAAACAAGTTTGATATAGTAGTTTGAAGCCTATAATATACAGTAAATCGGGATCGGGATTTGGAAAAATACAAAAATATTATAAAATCGAACGCTACTAATTACTTTTATTTTATCAGGGGGAATCCCTGACTAAATTAAAATTCTGTTAGGAATGAATGAAAAAATATTAAAAAAATAAAAATAAAATACTCGACTACACTCTATTACCTTTTTGTGAGAAAACAATCATCATCAATGATAATCTTTTTTTAATAAAATATACTTTACCCAAGTCGATGCATTTTTACAACTGGGCGTATTATAGGACAATAGATAAATACATTCTGTTACAATCCATTACACAATACATTCTGTAAAATGGATACAGTCTCGGTGGAGTATTAATTAATTAATTTAGTATAACGAACTCCCTTGGATATATTTACATGTATTTAGTAGAGGATATCATATTAAAGCTCGCGAGGCTGCCGCGGGCACATGCCATACGCGGCCACCTCAAGGCAGCACTGACGTGGCTCGCCACGTCATAGTTAGCGAGGCAAAGCTGCTCCGTAGTGTAGACGCGCCTATCACAAAAGACAACAATCACAGTAGGTACGTGCATAGCATTCCTTCCACACACGTGCTCTGGAATTATACCCAAGTCTCCTTCGCACTACAGCATAAGGTTCCTCCCATTATGTTGCAGATGGCACTTAAAGTCGAATATATTTCCCATTATATATTTGAAACTTTCGCGGAGGATGGTTGTGCTCATAGTTAGCGGTGACGATCCTACCATCAATGCTGATGGCGAGCTTCGCTTTACAACCCTTAATATGGTGCGAGGAACAGCGCCAATGGCTGATGTGCTTAGTATGGGACAGTCTCTGCTGGAAGTACGTGTACTGCTTCACCATCGCCAAGTGTTTGCCTCGTCGAGACTCAACGTATACGATTTCTGGATCTGAAAGGGAAAGATCTATTGAAACATTCGTATGTTGCCCTTGCATCCAAAGTGTAGCGTGTCTTGCCTTGCTTATTTCGGAAGGCAGCACACTGGAGCTATTGTTTACCAAATTACATTGTATTAAAATAAGTAAATGGCGATAAAAAAAAGAAAAACAATGTAAAAAAGACAAGCCCGCTGAGTTTCTTGCCGGATCTTCTCAGTCGAGGTCGCGTTTCCGATCCGGCAGTAGAATTTAAGGAAAAAATGTAAAATGACAATTTGTATGTGCCCCCGTAGGCCTAAACAAAATAAACGCTTTGACTTTGACTTTGACTTTGTCGAGACGGCCGGGCTCCATTAGCGCGTTGCTTTGCGTCGTCGCAAGATTTTGTACAGGCGCATCACCTTCCCCCGCTTCGTCTCTCGCCCGTCGACCCTTTGATCCGTTGCGACGACGCAGCGCAGCGCACTAGTGGAGCCGCGATCATTTGGTGCGTCTAGTTGTCTCGGATGCGTGCGACCCGAGCACTTATTTTATGACATTATGTCTATGCGTTCCAAAGTCAAAACTGAGTGGTCAGGCGCGGCATGCGCCTCTTGTAGATGCTCCCATTGCAACAATTTCCTTACAGCTATGTCTACTTTCAAACTGCGTTCACTAGCGACTCTCCAATTCAAGCACCTAGGCTCATTTTTAATAGATTTTTTTTGCGATTCAATTCGGCGCACCGTATCAAGTACCCCAAAATAAATCGAAGTTCAGTCATTTTCTTCTGGCCGACGGCAATTACTATTTTATTTACTTATAATAACACTCAGGCAAAGATTTTTGATGGGCTCGACACTGACAACCAAGAAAAAGGCGAAGCCTCATAACAAACGCATTAAATCTGTTTGTTCAAATTTAGAATAATGAAGAGTAGGGAAAATAAACTCAATTAAATTTGTACCATTTTATTAATAAGATTACATTTTCATGTTCTAATTACAAATACTTCCATAAAATATGAGGATTTACGGGACCTAATACACTTCCCGTATTCAAAAACATTATTATATGGTCTCACAGTATCTAAAGCCAAAATTCATTCGCCAAATAATACCGAATCCGAATTCGATTATTCGCTTTGGATACTCGGGTTCATGAGATATTCTCGACTTTGTCACCCAGTGAGTTTAAATTCTACTTATTATAACAGAGTTGTAAATAACTAAAATTATGGTCCACACTCTGAGTTGTGTATCTGCACGGGGGATGATTGTGTTGCAACTGGCCACATACTAATACATCATTTTTGTTGAAAGTGACCTTCGCAGTGCATCCCTTGCTGTTGTGTGTAGAACAACGCCAGTGTTTGAGTTTCTGTTTCCGTGTTTCTTTAACGAATGAGTATGTATAGTTATTGATTACAGCTAATGGCTTGCCTGCTCGGGATCTGACGTAGGTTATGTCTGAAACAAACGGTTTATTTAGTATGGGCATTAAGACTAGAAGATTATATACAATTTATGTGATGGTTTTTTTTTATAGGATTGCGGTGGCAAAAAAGCGTTCGGCCTGCCTGATGTTAAGCAGTTACCGTAGCCTATAGATCCTTACAATACCAAAGGCATTGCTCGCACATTGCCGACCTGAAGGGAGTGGGATGGAGGGAGGGGGAGGAGGGGTGGGCTTTCGGCTCTCTCACTCATCGTACGAAACGCAGCTGTAAAAGCTGCTTTACGCCGATGTATGACATAGTATGATGGACAGGAGTGACGTTATCTGTCACATTACTTCTGTCAGTGTCACAAAAATACCAATTATCGCGTGGTCGGATAGAAAGACCGAGATTGTCTGACCTGTGATTGTTATATTATACTCTCTTTGCGCTCACCGGAAATCAAACTCTGAAACTTTCATTACCCAATTTCGGTGTTTATTGATATATAATTTATCGTAATACATTTTAATGACTAGATAAGTGGACTATGCTTATAGGGGGTAGGTACCTCACGTTAGCAATCACATCCATTCTCAATCACGATACTGGTATCGCGATACGCGCGTGTAATATTTCTGACAGTGTAACAACCCCACTGCCTTATTTTAATTAAACATATAGTTTATATATAGTGTTAACTTTTTGGTCTAATTATTTAATTAGAATATGTTAGCCTGAACAGCTGTCTCCTCCCAAACAAAGCTCAATTTCAAATTACCAGTTTCTTATAATAAATACCTTAATAATTTATACATTAAAGAATCTTATAATTAATTTTATCACATTTAATAATAACTATGTGTTCTTAGGAATTGACTAGACATTTACCAAATATTTATTAAACATACATATTATACATACATTTTAATATACATCATCCTAACGGAATAACTAAAGAATCGTATCAGTATACTTAGTTACCACCAAATTTATAGAGATGTTTAGTTTAAATTAGTTTGATAAAGCATTTCAAGGAACAAAAGTGATATGTAATGCCTGTGCGAGTCCATCATAGCTTTCTGTAAATTTGGGCGTGAGACTTTAGTTATTATTGTTATATGGTTGGTAATAACACTCTATACCGAGTTTGGTTCTAGTATTGATAAATTTTATTGACCACGTTCCTATTACGATTTTAATCCCTTTTTATTTTCTTTTTCTGGACTCTCGATTGAAAATCTAAACCCCATTGAAAATCAGGTGCCTACCATTTTAAACAGATTTGCTGTAAATAATCTCTCATCGTGAGGAGACCTACCTATCCCTCGGGATTAGGTAATAGTCAGTTCCTGTATACACTGCGACAAGGTTCACCACCTGTCACGTTGGGTTCTGACTATCTGGTGAAACGTGCGCTTGGCTTGAGTTGGCTTAATACTTCCACAATGTGGTGGTGTATGGCCACTCAAGCCTCTGACTACCTCCGAATAGGGATAAAAGTCGTGACGTTATATTTATTTTATTTTTAACCACATCTTCTTATCGTATGATTAGTGGCCAACCAGGTGTCAGAGTAGTCCAAGCCACCCGAATGCCAACCACTCAAGCCGAGTTACTCGTATTTAGGGGGATGATTGTGGTTCAGATTCATGCTGGAAATCTTGGAGTCTTCAGTAAGGATTATTTTCCCTTTGCAGCCCTTCAGCCTGCCGGTGGAGCAGCGCCAGTAGGTACTGATCCTGGACTTGTACAGCATATAATAAGTATAGTCTTGGAAGGCCAGGAGGGTCTTTCCAGTGACCGCGGACTGGATGAACCTAACACCTGTGGAACCAGAAAAGTTGTATCAATCGTTCAAAGTAAAAGCAATGTGAGAACTAACAAACTATTAAGAAAATTATACTTAAATTACCTACTCATTCAGATTAGCAGAATATTGAAAGGTGCGTCCGTAAGCACCGAGCAGCCACGCCTGATCAATTATGACGTTATAATGTCAAAGTGGTGAAATGTCAAAAGTGGTTGCTCGGGCGAGCCATTGTTCACTTGTGGAAATAGCTAAATTTATAAATAAAGAACTTTCAATATATATTTTTTTTAATAAATTAGCAGTTCCAATATCGTTTTTTTCAATATTTTGAGATCTTCATTTGTTTTATGACTTTATGTTTCACTCAATTAAAAACCTTTAAATTAATAAAAAGAAATAAAATTCATTTATTTATAGTTACAAAACATTTGTTACAGTTGAATTTAGAGTTTCGCCTTCCGATAAAATAAGAAACAGTAATAATAAATCCTTTATTGCCAATGAAAAATAATAAAAGGTACAATCAAATCTTCATATACTGGCCGTCGTAGATACAGTACTTGGCGGGCGGGTGCGTATGCTCATTCTCTAAGCCAATGATTGCGAACTTCTCGTCCAACTTGAGCTTAGCATTGCAGCCCCTGCAATTGTGCGTGGAGCAGTACCAATGAAAGTACTTAGTCTTCTTGCATTGCTTCTTGCAGTAGTACGTGTAGTCGTTGAACATGACCAGGTGTTTGCCGGAATACCGAGACTTGGCCAGAAGAATCACTGCAACGGGATCGATAATCAGATTTTGTCCGGTTCGACAGTACCTATATAACGGCCAGTTTCTGTATCGCAAGCAACAGCCAAAGTATAAGTGCCACTTTATCTGGTCCGGTGGCCAAAAGAGGAACTAAACTTTTCACTAGAGAAAATTTCATACCTATTGTGACAGACTTGTATAGACACTAGTTACGCTCTCAACAGAAGGGCTAGACAAGTGGCTGACGTCTATGAGCGTTCGTTCAAATCGTTACGCTTCATGTATGGAAATGACATAAGTCACGTGACCTACATAGCAACTTGTTGTTGATCTACATAGCGACGTTTGACATTTCCATACATTGTGAAGTCTATTCTATTCTATTCGATTAGCGTTCATGCCACTTGGCTAGCCCCTCAGGCCTGCCCCTAGAGACAAGTAGCTTCGTCTATAAGCGTTTCTACAAAACGCTTCGAGTAAATTTGTGAAAATGACATTACAAGTCGACAAATAGATCACGTGACTTATGTCAATTCCATACATGAAGCGTAGAGATTTATAGACACGCTTGTAGACGAACGCCATTTGTCTAGGGAGGCTGATTATTTTGTGGGACTTTTACTGTGGCTGTTGGTTGAAATGAGGAGACTGGCTGTAAGACACCCACTACTGCTCCTGCTGTTAGGATTGACAGTGGTCTCCAATAAAATGTGATCTTCGACGAGTCCCTTTGAAAAGAGTTGTTTTGGAACCCGCACGAATTTAATGAAACGAAATAATAGGAGATCAAACACACCATTTTTATAATGTCATGAGAAAATTCCCATACCTATTAATCAAGATTAAAACAAAATGGCCACAGAGTATGATTTTTATTGAATAAAGGAGTTAAGTACGTTCTTAGAATAACAGCAGTGTAAGTATAATATAAACGAATGATTAAACTAAACAATAATCATAATTAAGAGTTAACGCGACCACATTTTATCTCACACGTTTAACGCACACAATCGTTCTCTGATTTACTTCATACGAGAGAATTAGACAAAATCTTGTCACAATTATGGCCGGCGCACATAGAGCACGGCATGGCATGGCATTTTATTTTTTATCAATCGAATTTAATACTTATCCAATCGAAATAAGGTATATATATCAATGCTAGGTGATCGACCTCGGAGCATCGCGGAGCATTTACTCGGTGCACCCGCTGGAGCACCTTATTTCGATTGTATAAGTATTAAATTCGATTGATAAAAATTAATATGCCATGCCGTGCTCTATGTGCGCCGGCCATTACAGTCCAGCGGTAGGTTCACTGACTGTTTTCAGCGACTAGGATAATATAACAGAAACATTATAATGTAAGCAATATTTGCGTATACATGACCACGGAGACATAACGTTATATCTGATAACTCGGGTGCGCTGCACGCTGTTTTCAGACAAGGCCATAGAGACAGCAGTGGAAACAATCGGTAGACAATGATGATTATGAAGATGATGATGGTAATTATGGTGGTAGACGTGTGTCGTTACATTACTTCCACGAAACGTAACGTAACCGGTTACGTCAAAGGGGTCACCGGTTATTAAATAGGTGATTTTTGTAACTGCTGGCCTACTCTGAAATACGAACCTAACGTTTCGGCTGACGGATTGTCGTGATTTGACATTTCTTCTTTCGTTTTTCTCTACGATTTGACATTGTTTTGATCGTAAATCGAATCCGTACTTCGGACGATCCGTCAGCGACGTAGGTATTTCGGAGTAACCCCCCTGGTTATTTTTATAACCCTATGGTTATCGTCACTACTAGCTTCTTGTATACAAAAATACAAATATTGTTATTTGTTACTTTTAGATGTATATGGGTGACCGGTGACATAACACCTATGATGTAGTTCGGGCTACAGCTAAATAACCTGTTACAAAAATCACCAGTTACTCGTTCGTCGCGTAAACAGTGATTCGGTGAATTAGCTCGTAACCAGTTAATGTAACCGGTGACGTGAAATAACGCTCACGCCAAGATGGTGGTGGTGATGATGCTGAAAATGATTATATACGCACATAACACCCATCAGTGATAATATAACTCGGCGGCGGGTGCTTGTGCTCCAGTCTAACGGACAATAAGGTCCGATCAGCGGCGATGGCGTCGCTGCTAGTGATCAGCCGAGCCTTGCACATCCACCCGCTGGTACACGACCAGTTCTTGGTCTTCGCGTTGTTCTTATGGCAGTAGAACGTGAAGCCGTTCACCATGGCTATCTCTTTGCCGTTCTGTTTCTTCATCCATTTCACTGGAACTGGAGAGAATAATTGAATGTCCAACTTGGTAGGGTAAATGCTTAAGTAGGCAGTTGTATGTCCTTGATAGGACAGGACTCCGCAATTGTAGAATAAGGTTAGAAAAATTAAGTGGGTTGGAAAGAATGTTTTTTAATACACAGACTAGATATTAACTAAAACATGCTTAATATCGAATGTTTATACGTCCATAGATAATTCATTGCAAAGAGATAGAAACTTAATGTTAATTTTATACAGCGGAGAAATAAAATTATATTCTCCTAACAATACAAGATGTTTTTAACTAACCATTTAAGTGACAATGTTCACAAAAAAGCATAAGTCAACCGTTGCCGAAATAAAGTTATGTTTTTTTCTCCTATTATAAATCTTACTTAATCTACACTTAAAGACTCCAGACTCCAGACTCTAAGAGATCAATCTGGCATCAACACGATCCATGAATCTAGATCAGTGGTGGGCAAACTTTCTTAATGGGGGGCCAGAAAGTTTAAGAAATTTCAGAGGAGGGCCAGAATTATAGGAAAAATGCATTTTGTGTTGAAACTTTTAATCATATATAAACCGCGAACCGCGACCCCGCGACCCGCAACACAATCATGAACTACGCGGCTAGTCTAGCTGGCTCCTTTACCTATGCGTCTATCATTCTACTAAGTAGAATCTACTTTATACTTCTGGACCGTCAAAATATAATTATCGCGGGCCATATACTATTCATGTCGAAGGACCGTCGGCGGGCCGGATTAAATACTTTCGCAGGCCGGAGCTGGCCCGCGGGCCGTACTTTGCCCATAACTGATCTAGATTGAGATCGAACGTGCTCCGTTTCATCAATCCATCAATCTTGAGAAGATCAATCTAGCCAAGGTCGCGGAAAGAATCCTCCGCCAGCCAACCTCGCAAGACTAGGAATCTTGCCATCGCTTCTCGGTACAGCAACCTTTACATAAATACCATTAATAATATTAAATTTTGGAGCTATGTGATTATGGTTCAAATTGAATTGCTTCGTCATCTTGCCCTCGTGTGTCAGAATGAAGCGAGCTTTACATGATGACCCTTTGGTGCATCGCCAAGCCATCGTCGACATGCACTTCTTCGCACGGTAGAACGTATAACCTCCAACGATTGCTATTGTCTTGCCGGATGTTTTATGCGCCCATTGGACTGGAAGAAACAAGACAGCTTTAGACTCTGTACTTATTTAGATCAGATTAATCGGTTTTATCTGGGCTCTCGGTACACAATAAAATTTAACGTTAGCGTAAAGCCGCGTTTCCACCGTGGCGCACGCTACGCACGAAATTACGTCATTGACGTCATTGTTAGTGGAAGCCACGTCATTTCGTGCGTAGCGTGCGCCGCGGTGGAAAGTCGGCTTAACGTTAACGTAAGCGTTTTGTCACGGTAATCATATCTACAGTAGTGGAACTTGGGCCGGTGCTTGAAATAACTACCTACAGCTGCCCCAGGCCGCTCGGTACGTGAACAGGCGATAGGGCTACCCGCCTGCAGTATGTTAATTTCATCTACCTACTTAGGAGTGGGCGTTAATTCAACGAACGGCTTTTTTTAACTGTTAATCTAATGTTAACGAATTAACAGCTTTTTGTTTATTGCAAAACCCGCTAAATCTATCAACTGTGTCATTCAACGATTTTGGCAATGCGCTTTTTTTATTATCTCAACGAAAAGGTATTCAAAAGTCGCTAACGTAATCTGAAGCTGCTAACGCAAAACCAGCTAAAATTATCTATTTCTTCTGCGTTGAAAGAACGAATAGAAACGGAATATGCCGAGTGGACGGCGGACGTGGTCACTCAAACAAGCTAACTTCAAAACACGAAAACATTGCTTTGGTTTTAGCAGCCTGCGGCGTAACGTCAGCTCTTTTTTCAATTTGAACAAAGTTTCATCTATTAACTGCTACGTTGCCGTTGGTACAAATCTGTTACATTAACGGCTTTTTTAACAGGTTAACATGATGAATTTAACGGCTTCGTTGCGTTAACCCAAAAATCGTTAACGACCCACCACTATACCTACTTCCTACCTATTAAAACATAATAACATTACGTACTAGTAGGTATATAAACATTAGTTTATGGTCTTATCTTTCGGAGTTTCCAGGTAATTTAAAAAAATAATTCTGGGTGAGTTATTGAAGAATTTAAGCAACCAAAAACAGCACAATATATTCTATAATTGCTCTTTGCCATATTAAGTAAGTACTTGTGCTTATTTCAATCAAATATTCACAAATCACACGGTTACTGTTTACAAAAGCATCCCACCGTCCGTTCGTCACCGCGGCGCATTCGTGACTGCGCACGACGTTGGGTATTGAGTTGGTATTGAAATCGAGACGCGTAGGTATGACTCGCTTTCCGTCAGTTTCTATGAAGATAGTATACTGTAGCTATGATTACCGTGGTTTTGTCCCGCCGCCGCGTACAGATTGTGAAAGGTGATGTTTCTCTATGACTAAAGATAGTGACATAGGTAAATAAACGAATCTAGAAAAGGTTATAGTAATAGAGGTTATCAGCAATATGTATTTTATTTATAAGTACTTTTCCTTGAGTAATAAAAACTTAGAACTTAATATCGGCTTTCACATACTATAGATAAATATACACTTCCAGAACTCAGTTTAAATAATAAAATATACAAGCTCAATAATGATAGTGCCAGCCCTAGCAGCGAGCACGTGCGCCACGACTCAAAATCTCACTCACGTGGTATTATAGGTATACCGCAAGGGCGGTACCGCGCCTTAGGTACGCGAGCGGCGAGACGGGGGGCTCATCGTTCTCGCCGTCCCACTCCCCCACACGTCATCGCTCTCGCCGTCCCTCCCTCCCACCTCCCCGCGCATACCTAAGGCGCGGTACCGCGCTTGTGGTATACCTATACTCTTATATAAGTACTAAACTTATACTTTGTACGAGTACTATGCACGGAGTAAATAAAGAAGGAACTATACAATAAACTGGTGTCCATTTTACTGTACACAATACAATAAGTAGAACACAATACAATAGTATAAGTAACGCCGTATTCACATGGTTAAAGTGACTACGAATTTTCCATACATTTTATCGTACGCAGTCCCAAATACTACCATTATCTATCAAAAATGTATAGAAAAACGTAGACACGTTATCGTCTTCATCATGTGAATACACACTAGAGCTTAGTAACTATAATAAATAAATATCCTGGGACATTCTTTTACACACGGCTACCTGATCCCAAACTAAGCAGAGCTTGTACTATGGAAACCAGATAACTGATATTACTACAAATACTACTTTTTATTTGTAAATACATACTTAATATATATAATTACACCCAGACTCGGGACATACAGACATGTGCATGCACACAAATGCATGTACCTGGTAGGAATCGAACCTAGGACCTGCAGCGTGATAGGCGGAATCTTACCAACCACGCCAACGAGCCCGTATAATTGGTATGTTTGTTTGAGCACATAATATAGTTTCCATTTTTGTATGCTGTACCTACTTTCTATATTCTAATATAAACTCCGTTCCGTATAATAAAGGTGCAAGCCTGATGAGTGTGTTCTAGTTGTACCCTGAACATTTCACAGTTGCTCGAGTAGGAGAAGCGAGCCTTGCAAGAAGACCCCCTACTGCACCTCCAAATATCGAAATGAGACCTTCTAGTGGCCAAGTAGAATGAGTATCCATCAACTATAGCAACCTCTTTACCCGTCCGGTTCATCAGTATTTGCACTGTGGAGAAACACACAACTTTATTCTAGGAAGCTAATTCAACCAATAGGATGGCGTCATCTGTCTTTGGTGGTTACATACGAATTAAGTTCGCAAGTAGACAAGTTGCCGCAGAACTATGCCTATTAATTTCAAGGGGTCCTACTTGTCAACTTGCCAATTTGAAACGTGTGAACCGGACATAATTTTTTTCCTAGACAGATTGCGTTCCATTTTCAAAATTGAATCAATCCAAAATAACAATATCAGACTAAAGTGAAAAATTTAATGTGTATAAGAAAACATGTAACTTAACTTCTATTAAGTAATTATACTAGTCATTATAATACTTCATGTAATAAATAAAATATTGTATTAAATGCTCTACATATTATTATCAACTAATATATTAATTTCTTTACACATACTACCTATCTTAAAATTCTAAGAGTGAAGTAAGTAACAGATCATAAAAAATTGTGACAATAGCCTAAACCACAGAAAATAAAATAAATGAATCTAAATACTAATTAAGTGATTGATTCTGTGGTTTACACCAACCCATAGTCAAGTAACGTAACAGGCGTGCCGCACACGAGGCCGCCGGAGAGATCTGGACTGTGCGGTCAAAACCGTCCGTCCAAACTCATTTGCAGCAAGAAATTCAGAACTGGTAGCAGCCGGAGGAGGCCTGTCATCGTAAGAAATTAATAATAATAAAACAATTGCTATAGGCTCGCCCTATATTTATATACGAAAAGCCTCCTCTCAATTCTGCCTACCCATTCCTATATTCACCAGACGTTATACTGTAAAAATTGCCATAGCGCATCCCTTTAACGCCAGAAGGTCTGTATCCATCATGATTGTATCGAAACTGAGTAGACCGGCTGGTATTAATAAATGCAACTCAAAGTTGAGATCGATCTTAAGATCCTGTTTTTGACAGATTTCATACATTAAACGTGAAAACTGCATCTTAAAATCGATCTCAACTTTGCGTTGCATTTATTAATACGAGCCTAACTGACTGACGCGCTTCGCACCTCCGGCCACATCCGGCTACATCCAGCCACATCCGGCCACAGCCGGCCGCGCCTTCAATCTAGATCCGGCTGAGCCTCATCGCGTGTGGCCGGCAATATACGAAACCCCTTTATAACAAGTTTTATAATAAATACCGTCAATTATTTCATATTTTGAAGCGGAATGACTATGAATCAAATTGGCTCGTTTCATTTCGTTGTCTGCTATGGTGAACCGTGCTTTGCAGGCGGATCCCTTGGTGCATCTCCATAGGCTTGATCCCCCGTCAGCACTGGATTTAGCGCGGTCGCAATAGAAGGTGTGGTCGTTTATCAGAGCCACAGTCTTGCCGCTTTTGTTTTGAACCCATTGTACTGGAACGAAAGAATTGATCTTAGAATACATAACAAAAGTTTTCTGCACATTATGACATGATTTTATATAAAAAATTAATACGTACTTACCATGTACTTACAGTACACCAACTACTTCTAAAGTACACCAACTTATCGGTTCAGATAACGGTGTCGCTACTCACGTTAAAAAACTGTCGAGAACTGTAACAATTTTGTAATGACAACCCTCGTTTTAGCATTTTAGCAAATAAGCAGGTAGCAGCAGCTAAATAATAGGCAGTTTGCTAAAAAATATCATGACTTCAATCGTTATAACTAAGTACCTTTCATCTTTATATTAAATCTGGTTACCATTAGAATTAATAGATGTTTGGTGGACTGGTAAATAAAAAAATAAAAAAATTGAGAATAATTACACACTCCTCATACGACTTCTCACAAAAAAATAAACGTTTAAATGAGTTTATTATTGTTTTGTCGTACATGACCCTTTAAAACGCAAGGGCAAGCGGAGATCGAAGGGTGGCAAAGAAACACATTGTTCGCACCCTGTAACATCTGCGCTATTTAAAAAAAACCTTACCTGATTCGGACTATGGGGTAAGTCACCCCAATGTTATGAGCTATTATAAAAATCTAGCAAAATTATTTGTTCTAAAATTGCTCCAATGTTATATTAGTTATAACACTGTGATTTTTATAAATGTAAAGAAGGATTATACAAATCCCACTAATATTATAAATGTGGAAGTTTAGATGGATGGATGGATGTATGGATCGATGGATGGATGTTTGTTACTCAATCACGTCAGAACGGCTGAACGGATCTGAATGAAATTTGGCACAGAGATAGATTATAGTCTGGAATAGCACATAGGCTACTTTTTTAAATTATGCGCGGACAAACTCGCTTGCAAAAGCTAGTAGTTGAATAAAGTAAGTATACTCACAACTGCCAACAGCCAAAACACATTACTTGCAACATTTTCACATGACACAATTTAAACCACTAACTTATATCACAGCAGACACATATTACGACCATTTTAAACTTAATATAATTATTAGAGTAGCACTTATTTTCCATGCACTTTATATTTAATGAGAAACTCTAACACACTAAACTAAACACTGCACTTATACCCGAAAACCCATGGATATACTCAAACGCGTGCGTTCGCATCAACGGTCGTGATAAAACTGACATTATTATGAAGAGTTGGCGGGTAGTTTAGAAATAAACCTTGTCTTTTTAAATCTAATTTTCTAACGATTTATGGTTATGGTTTCTAGTCTTATTTATATCACAAAAAAGTAAAATAAAACACATCCGCGACAGGAAAAATACAGTTTGCTGTTTCATACAAAAAAAAAACGTATATTTATTTATGACCCTTTAATACAAACTATGAACTAATTACGTTTTCAAATAGAGACCGTCACGTATAATAAAATTGGGACGTTTATGAGTATGTTGTGTATTCGCCCTTATCACGTCGCCGGTGTCACTCAGTGTGAACCGAGCGTTACATTTCTTTGCGTTGGTGCATTGCCACTTGAGTGCGGACCGCGTGCGCGCGTGACAGTAGAACGTGAAGCCGTCAATGATCGCCAGTTCCTTGCCGTGTTTGTTCTTTACGAACACGACTGAAAAGTACAGCGTGACATCAAATTAAAAAATATAAATAAGTAGTTCCGCCTAACATTGCAATCACTATACTTGTGCTCCCGCCTAACATTGCAATCACTATACTTGTGCTTCAGCCTAACATTGCAATCACCATACTTGTGCTTCCGCCTAACATTGCAATCACTATACTTGTGCTTCAGCCTAACATTGCAATCACCATACTTGTGCTTCCGCCTAACATTGCAATCACTATACTTGTGCTTCAGCCTAACATTGCAATCACCATACTTGTGCTTCCGCCTAACATTGCAATCACTATACTTGTGCTTCAGCCTAACATTGCAATCACTATACTTGTGCTCCCGCCTAACATTGCAATCACTATACTTGTGCTCCCGCCTAACATTTCAATCACTATACTTGTGCTCCCGCCTAACATTGCAATCACTATACTTGTGCTTCAGCCTAACATTGCAATCACTATACTTGTGCTTCAGCCTAACATTGCAATCACCATACTTGTGCTTCCGCCTAACATTGCAATCACTATACTTGTGCTTCAGCCTAACATTGCAATCACCATACTTGTGCTTCCGCCTAACATTGCAATCACTATACTTGTGCTTCAGCCTAACATTGCAATCACTATACTTGTGCTTCAGCCTAACATTATTTTATACTTTTCAACATTATTTTCCGCGGATGACTGAGTTGCACTGTGTCCACGTACTCCATTTAGTAGGACTTACTATTTTGGACAGTCACATATCTCCTTCTTTCTTGGTAACATCAGAATAAATTGTACCCACTCAAATAAAAATAGCAGTTTTCTGAAAAATAAGTCCATTATCTACCGATATATTAGCCAAAAGTCGTCCAAATTTTAGTTGTTCAGACACTATTGGCTAGTTTTACGTTATGGGGGGCTAATTAATAGACAATTATTGTAATTAATGCATCTATATTTCTTATAACAAACTCGATTATAATACATTTCTTAACACAAATATACAAGTTCGGTGTAAAGTAGCTATTTTAGTTGCGTTGCGCACGATTAGAGGCGGAAGCCCAACCTCCTCTCCCTCCGTCCCACCCCTCTTTAAAGGTCAACACTCAACTAACGACTCCGCACCCGACCAGCACCGCCTCGTCGCTCGGCGTCCACTCGTTGTCGACAGGTGGTCCGCGGGCGGACGCTGCGATGGCACCATCACGTGATCAACCAGTGAACGCCGCGTGGTCAACGAGTGGTCCACTAATTTCCGGTTCAGTTAGTGGACGCCGACCGACGAGGCGGTGCGGGTCGGGTGCCGAGTCGTTAGATGAGTGTTGACCTTAAATCGGCAACGTGCGAGCGATGCAAAAAAAACATAAACATATTACACCACTTGCAATGTCCTGTTGGCCGATCGGAACGAACCAAGTTGATGCTGTCAAGATGATATTTTAGTTCATTTAAGATAAACTCCATTTCGTACAATATAATTTGCGGGTACTCATATTGGCCCTCACTATCACTTTATTGTTCTTCATCAAAGTGAACCGAGCCCTGCAGTTCCTAGTGGAGGTGCACACCCATGTCTCAGTCGCCTTACTTTGCCGCGTCTGGTAGAATGTGTAGTCGTTGACCAATGCGACCACCTTGCCTGACGGTCTCCTTAAAAATATCACTGCAAATAATAATATAAATCACTGATTGTGATCACATGTATGTATGTCCCGAGTCTGGGTGTATATGTATATTAAGTATGTATTTACAAATAAAAAAGTAGTATATGTAGTAATATCAGTTATCTGGTTTCCATAGTACAAGCTCTGCTTAGTTTGGGATCAGGTAGCCGTGTGTAATAAATGTCCCAGGATATTATTATTATTATCGAATTAAATTTCTTAAGGTTCGCTTGTAAAGTTGCATAAAATTTGATAAAGTCGATCAGCCGGAAGGCGTCGTCCTAATTGGAATACCATCGTACGATCAAACGATGCGATTTCGTCGCACGACGAGATTACTACACTACCAAGCCAACTAGGAACTCGGATGGAATGCGGCCTACCCGCCCGCATACCGCCCGCACACCCGCCACCGCCTGCGGCTTCCCGCCCACCACACCTCCTGCACATCGCCACCGCCTTTTTGTGCAAGTGACGTCACGTTTACCAGGTTCCTAGTTGGCTTGATGGAGTAGTAATCACATGTATTTCTTTAGTGCCCTTATTGAGCTTGCAAGACATCGCACGACGAAATCGCATCGTTTGATCGTGCGATCGTTTGCTAATTACGTCCACTGCTGGACTTAAAGGACCGTGATGTATGGAAATACATCACGGTTCTACCTCACTCGCTTCACCGGCTTCCCGCGACGCGTACCATGTCGTCGGTCCCCTTGTAAGGGCTACCTTGCACTACGTCTTTTGGGTCGCCATTCCAGAACCTTTCTGCCCCAACGGTCACCGGTTTTTCGAGCTATTTGCCCACTGCCATCTTTGCAATTCTTAGAGCTATATCGGTTACTTTATTATTATCACGTACGTGGTACAGTTACAGTTTACAGTTCGCTGACGGTGAGGGAAAACATCGTGAGGAACCTACCTATCCCTCGGGATTAGGTAATAGTCACTTCCTGTATACACGGCGACAAGGTTCACCACCTGTCACGTTGGGTTCCGACTATCTGGTGAAACGTGGGCTTTCAGTTGGTTAATACCTCCACAATGTGGTGGTGCATGGCCACTCAAGCCTCTGACTACCCCCGAATGGGGATAAAAGTCGTGACGTTACATTTTTTTTACATACGTGGTAGTAAATACAATTCTTCTGTAAATGGTTTATTAGTTCTAACATGTCGACTGTCGACATTAACTTCCTTACAATTAATTCCATTATCTTACATTCTAACCATCTTATCTAGTTAGGAACACCAGGTAGTACGTGTAACTAAGGTACTAGTAAGAACTTAGTACACTACTAATTAAGGTAACTACATTTAGATGTGGCTAAGTTACAAACCTCACTGATCCGAATAACAATGACAATCATCAGGGTAAATTTATTTATTTATTTATTAACCAACCTATACTAACATAATTATATACATATAAGTTAGTATGTAGTATCATATGTAATGTAGTATCAATGATCGTAGTATCAATCAAATGTAGTATCATAATCCTACCAATATTATGGAATGTGAATTTTTGATTTGGATGTTTTGTTACTCAATCACGCAAAAACGGCAGAACGGATTTGAATGAAATTTGGCACACAGACAGTTTATTACCTGGATCAGAGTTCGGCAAAATTTAATTGCAATTAATTAATTGCTAATTGCAGGTAATGTCGCAATTAACAATTAATTATAGTTTGTTCGAGATTGACAAACAAATCAAAATTAATTGTTAATTGTGACACCACATGCAATTTGCAATTAAATAATTGCAATTAAATTTTGCCCAACTCTGACCTGGATTAACATATATGATACTTTTTATCCCGGAAAGAAAAATATTTTGTGGGATTATCAAAAAACTAACTACAGGACGTTCTAAAATCAACGCGGACAAAATCGAGGGCACCGGCTGGTATCTTATATTTTAAAGAAAATACCATTCTTTATGAGATATTTGGAGGGTGGATGACTGTGTGCTAAGTTGGACCTAAAAATGACTCCATTCATGTCGGTAGTGAAGCGAGCTTTGCATCTGTTGTTCAGAGAACACACCCAAGTGTCGGCAATGTTTGATCGTGAAGCACCTCGGCAGAAAGTGTACCCGTTAAGCAACGCGACCTCCTTGCCCGATGACTTCTTAAAGTATCGTACTGCAAAACAAATTTGCGGATTAAGAACAATGATATAATCGCTATACAATATGTTAAAAAAACCCTGTCCGAGCCGAAACCGGTATTTAGGTTTCCCAATCACATGACCAAATAAAATAAAACAAATTCAATATTCATGATAGTAAACATATTAATGACAATTTAAAATGACATTTTTTTTTGCCTTTTTGCTTCAAAATGTAGCAAATTTTAAAAATATGACAACACCGTTACCGGAAGTAATTATGTTAGATCGTGTGGCGGCACCTCTGACCACAAAGTATGTGATGACGTCATTTTATGTTTTTTTTTTTTATCTAAACGGGGTATTTGTTTTCCAAAATAATATGGGAGGCCTTTGCCCAGCAGTGAGACACTTACTATGCTAAAAAATATAAAAAATAAATCTAAAAATAAAAAAAATATAAAAATAAAAAAGATTTTTTTTACAAAAATAGAATGTAATCTCGATACCCAACAATACGTTTTCGGGTCGGACAGGGTTTTCTTAACATGTTGTATACCCGAATGAAACTCAATTGAACTGAAATTTGAGAGCTGCTCAATTTGAACGTGATGTAGGTTTATATCTATTAAATGTTAAAAGTATAACAATAATTGAGAAACTCATCCTGTTTTGACGTCGGTTTAAAATGACAGATAGCGCGACTCTGAGTCCGCGTTTGAGTTGGCGTTGTAAAATGTATTAAATAAAAAAAATGCTTTTTTCATTGAGTCAGGCTCAATGTGATTCGGTCAATGTTTATAAATAAGTTCTCCAAGATCTTTCACTTTTTGACACCTGTCTTCGTCGCCTGACTATGTCGCGGTGTGCAAAATTGCTACTAGTTCATAGATTTTCTGGATAAAAAAAATACACGATATTAATCAAACAATTTAATTAAGGACGTTAGCTAATAAAAAACTATTTTCTAACCTATTTTAAAATCAGAGCAATTGATGATACATTATAATTATAGATTGAATTTTATACTTTAATATAAAGACCATTAACTACAATATAGCTTGGGGGTGGGTGATTGTGTACAAAGGTTGAACTTATAATTTCTTTATTTTTGTTGGTAGTAAAACGCGCTCTGCATCTGTTGTGAACGGAACATGCCCAACCTATGGAGTTTTTTTTAATAAATTTCCGGCTGAACGTGTATCCATCAACCAACGCTATCTCCGTGCCTGATGGCTTCTTCATGTAACTCACTGAAAATAAACGTTTATGTGCAATTACAAGATCTTCAGCCACAAAGTACTACTAATGTCTATGTTGAACAAGGAATCTCTCTTAGGGTGTTACCACACCAATCCATCGACCATCAATCGATCGGTGGATCGACCGTAAAATGATCGATCGATTGATGGTATAACATTAATCCATCGACCGTCAATCGATCGGTGGATCGACCGTAAAATGATCGATCGATCGATGGTATAATGAAATGAATTTCAAGACATAAACTGGACTCGTACTTTAAAGAGGGGCGTATCATTGATCAGATGAGGGGGTGGTAGGTAAGGGGAGAAAGAATAGAGTTCTCTATTTTCTTTCTCCTTTTCCCTATTCCCAGGATTTCTCATCTGTAGGTTTATTTGTAGTTCATTCACATTAAGCATATAACAATAACATATTTCGACACCAACCTTTTGCTGTTCTTTGTAGCGATATGCAAATCACCCTCAAATGTATAAAAAAAATATGATTACACTGGTATTACAAATCACATTTGTTCCTAAAAATGTTTTGTAAAACCATTGCAAAACACTTCATAAAATCTCTATGAATTTGGTGGATTATTTTAGGTAACTTAACTTATTATACTTGTAACCATACTCTGTTATTTTAAGCTGTTGGTTTTCCATCAAATAAATAAATAAATAAATAAACTTAGTACTAAAAAATCATGAAAATAATCACTTATAATTTAATGTAAACACCATTGCATACGACATATTTAGACTGTGGATGACTGTGTACTAAGTTGGACCTTAAAAATACTTTATATTTGTCGGTTGTGAAGCGAGCTTTACACTTCATATTCCTTGAGGAGCACACCCATGTGTCGCTGTTATTTCGTTGGCACATCCGGTAGAAAGGATACCCGTCAACCAACACGATATCCTTTCCTGATGACTTCTTCACGTACTCGACTGTAATGAAAAAAAAAAGTAAGTTCATCAATAAAAGTATACCTACTGTTTTATTTTTGTAACTAATAAATTTATTTCATTAGAAGTTTTGTGATATATCGTAAAACAAGTAATTTCAATTAATTCAATTTATTAAAATTTATTGCTCCAATTTAATTAATAACTTTCTTCTATATTTTCAATCAAAACCTGGGGGGTTACTCCGAAATACGTCGCTGACGGATCGTCCGAAGTACGGATTCGATTTACGATCAAAACAATGTCAAATCGTAGATAAAAACGAAAGAAGAAATTTCAAATCACGACAATAAGAAACTCAGCGGGCTTGTCTTTTTTACATTGTTTTTTTTTTTATCGCCATTTACTTATTTTAATACAATGTAATTTGGTAAACAATAGCTCCAGTGTGCTGCCTTCCGAAATAAGCAAGGCAAGACACGCTACACTTTAACATGACACTGTTATTAACAAAGTGTATTTGAGCGATCAGTCCCAAGCTGATTTATCTTCCAAGTAATTATTTATTATCTGTCTGGGACTCTCTTCTTGTAATCATTAGTCTGTTTAAAGTTTTTTGCAATGCTGCTTTCTCCCTCTCTACTTCTTCGATGTTTATTTTCAAATTTCAATTTTTTTTGTATATGTATCTTAGTTGTCTTATTTGCCGATTTTTTTTGATGCAGTTACAACAAAAATCCGATTTTTTTAAATGTGGTTTTGTTTTTCATTTGCTTCGAGGCCTGGTGGACCGATGGTCCCTATAAAGGATCTTAGCCAATGTCAGATGTCTCCACATCACTAATTGGAGGAGAATTATTAGCAAGCATTTGTGCTATAGTTATTTTTTTTTCTTTTTGTCAAAGTAGCGTTTATGGCTTTCTCTCCATTTTTTCCTTTGATTTCGCTGAGCCCTAGGAGCCAAATCATTGATATTTTTCAGTTTATTTTGCTGTTTCCTCTTTATATATCTTAATCTTTCTTTTTCTTTTTCAGCTGCATATTTTTCCGGATTCATTTTTATTTCTGCATACTTTTGCCGTCTATGAAGACGTGCTTGAGCTAATATCTCTTCCCGGGTTTTCTTGTTTTTAATCTTCGGCATTGTCGTACCTAAAAGTTAAAAAGAACGTGTAAGGTACGGTACGTAACGTACCTCCAAGCAGTTATAAGTGTAAAGGTCAACGCTCATCTAACGCCTCCGCACCCGACCAGCACCGCCTCGCCGCTCAGCGTCCACTAACTGAACCGGAAATAAGTGGACCACGCGCTGACCGCGCGGCGATCACTCGTTGACCCCGCGCGGTCCACTGAGCGATCACATGACGTTTATGGTGTAAAAGCAGCGTCCGCCCGCGGACCACCAGGCGACAACGAGTGAACGCCGAGCGGCGAGGCGGTGCTGGTCGGGTGCGGAGGCGTTAGGTGAGCGTTGACCTTTAATCAAAATTTATTTCCCAAGCATTAGCAAAATATTGTCAGATTAGGTTTTTTTTAAAATTTCTTTGCAATATTCACCAGCAAAAACCAACATCCTAGTCGGATAATGACAGTAGTCAGCTAGTACAAAAGTCTCATACCTTGGGGGGGACAATGATGTCCATAAAAGAGTTACAACATACCTTTTTCACACCTAAGGATTTAATTATTTCTTTTCCGATACAATTATTTCTTTTTCAATATTTAACACAAAAAACTGGAACTAGTCTCTCTGACGAAAAATTGAATAGTTGCATACCAAAAACTGCAATTATTAGGAACGAGATAAAATCTCATATAACCAGATGTACCATTCGAGTATTTAAGTACCTAGAAGCGTAATCCTAACTAATAAAAAAAATGTGAAAGTCACCAAACAATCAAACATTGATTTGACATCTATTTGTTTATTTTTTCTGGAAACCACGTGGTCGGAGTCGCGGGAAACATCTAGTATAATTGAAATAAATAAAAAACTGACTTAATTATTTTATTACCACTATTTACTAAATCAAGTACAAAAATCTTACAGAAAAACTAATTACTAAACATAATTATGTTCAATCTATCGATTTTCGTAATTTATATACTAAGTTAAATTAATTAACTTACCGCCAAAAGACATAAAAAACAACATAAAGTGCCATTATTACATTATTACTACTATTACTACATTACTACTATTATTATTACATTATTAACAATTTAAAAAAAATATTACTTTATTAAAATTATTTATTAATTATTGTCTGCGGAAAATTGCTAATTAATAGGGTCCATGACTCATGACAGACATACTCTCGACTGACAGGGAGTTCGGTCTTGTTGGCCTCTTCTAATTATAATTAGAAGAGGCCAACTAGACCGAACTCCTCAATTCATTTGGTTTATGATTTTTTGAGGTTGACAATTTTGAGGGTGAGTGGTGGGTCCCTCTCTAAAATAGTTTAACAATGGATTTCCGCAAAGTTACGCCTGATTCCATCAATTATTAACAATTGCAACAAAAGCTTGCCCAGATCTTATTTTTCTGTTGCGACACCTGCCTAATAGTCGGGTCCAATGGTGCGTGATACCGCGGATTACCTCGCGCACGGCCGACGACCGCGGACGTCCACGAACCGCGCACGAGGCTATTCCCACGGTGCGTCCAGGTGCGCGATATCACGCAACAGGTCTGTCATTTTGTCATTCCAAAATACAAATGTCTGTCCGTGAAAACACGGACAAGCATGTCAAAAATGTATGTAACTTGAAAGGTGCGCGATACGTTCTCTTTCACTTTGCATTTTGGAATGACAAAATGACAGACCTGGTACCTGTACCTGACCTGACCTGGACGAGGTAATCCGCGGTATCACGCACCATTGGACCCTACTATTATGAAATTATATTTTTTATATCTTAATATATACACCATTCGAAATCACATGTTAACGGGTGGATGGTTATGCACCAAATTGGCCCTTATAAGGAATTTATTTTTGGCAGTTGTAAAACGAGCTCTGCACATAGTTTTGGCGGAACATACCCATGTATCAGTGTGTGTCATTTGATGTTTCTTATAGAATGTGTACCCGTCGATCAACGCGATCTCCTTGCCCGATGATTTCTTTAAATACTGAACTGAAATGAAAAAACAGCGATGTGATTAAGCAATTTTAAATGACCAAATAAAATCCGGTGTCATTATAGTGTACAAAAATTAACTACAGTAGCAGCACTCTACGATCGCCGGTTTGACATGCGGGGGGGGGGGGGAGAAAATGAACCTTATTATAACGGAATAAGACTGGCCGTTTTAAAAAATAAGAATGTCAAAAATGAATGCGAAAATGAATTTTATTCCGTTATAATAAGGTTCATCTTTTCCTCCTCACACATGTCAAACCGGCCTTCATAGCGTGCCGCTACCGTAAAGTACCTATTAACTAAATAGATCAGAAAATTATATACAAAGAAAACAAAAACTTTAGAAGGTACTTTTAATAATTAGGAAAACTTTAAAAAACGCTTTAAAATACTTAAAAAAAACTTTATTTATCTATAATTAAAACAAAAAATACACTGCTTTACAATAAAAATAAAAAAACTGTGCAATTATTCGTCGTCGCTTCAAGAATGGCGGCTACGGATAGGGGCGTCTTATTTATACCTACAGACTACCAACTTACCTACTTACTTACCTATCCCTCGGGATTTGGTAATAGTCAGTTCCTGTATACACGGCGACAAGGTTCACCACCTGTCGTAACACCAGATTTGACCGTAACAATAATTTAGATTTGTCGGTAGTAAGACGAGCTTTGCACTTATTCCTGGAACATGCCCATATATCGGTTGTTAGTCTCTGAAAATTACGATAGAAAGTATACCCGTTGATCAACGCGATCTGCTTGCCTGATGATCTCTTTAAATACTGAACTGAAATCAAAAAAACACCGATGTCATTATGCAAGCTTAAATAACGAAATCTTGATAAGATCTTCCATTAATATAAACGATCAATAAAAAAATTGGTAAACCCTTAAATGTTTCAGAAATCAATTAAAAAGATTACTTCCCAGAATTCGTTCCTTATCAGCGACAATATCGAATGGTGTAATACAGTATGTGTTTTTTTTTTCAAAATCAATGATGTAGTACGATTCCTGGAAAGGTTTTTTTTTTTTTTTTTTTTTTTTCAAAAATCCAATGATGCCGTTTTAGTTTTCATCTAAATCAGCCCCGAGATTCCTTTGAGTATTTTTCCCTATACCTCATAGTTTCGGATTTGGCCATCCACGCACACTTGAAAAAACCTATCTACTTTAAATTATTTAACTTACCTTCAAAAAACATCATAAACTGCCATTATTACATTATTACTACTACTATTATTATCACATTACTGCTATTATTATTACATTATTAACCATTGCAACAAAAGCTTGCCAAGATATTATTTTTCTGTTCCGATACCTGCCGTAGTCGCCTGACGCGGTCGCGGTTTTTAAACATGAATAAAGCTCGATTTATTTTTAAACTTTTATTTGAGTGAATCCAATAAAGTTACATTGTTTATATCTTAACATATACACCGTTCGAAATCACATAGTTAACGGGTTGATGGCTATGCACCAAATTGGCCCTTATAAGGAATTTATTTTTGTCGGTTGTAAAACGAGCTCTGCACTTATTTTTGGCGGAACATACCCATGTATCAGTGTGTGTCATTTGATGATTCTTATAGAATGTGTACCCATCGATCAAAGCAATCTCCTTGCCTGATGATTTCTTTAAATATTGAACTGAAATAAAAAAATAACTGCAATGTCATTACGCAATTTTAAATGACCAAAATAAAATCCGGTATCATTATAGTGTACCAAAATTAACTACATTACATTAATTAATTACATTACAAGCATAGAAGAAAATACATGGTATACAAGGAAAACAAAAACTTGAGAAGATATAATTTGGGAATACTTTTAAAACGCTTTAAAATAACTTTATTTATCTATAATTAATAGCCGTGAGACACATTCGTCTTCTTCTGTTGTGTTTTTGTTTCTAACCTTTTGTTTTTTGTGTCTGTCTATTGTTTGTTTTATTTAAACTGTACAGTGTCTTTTGTGTTGCGCCAAATAAATGTGTTTCTTTCTTTTAATTAAAACATTGAATACACTGCAATGCAATAAAAATAACCTGTGCAATGACTCGACGTCGCTTCAAGAATGGCGGCTACGTACACGGGTGTTTTATTTATACCAACTTACAGTTCATCAGACGGTCAACAAGTATAGACGCTGGCTGATGCTAAGTTGTTTTGAACGGTTAGGATTGTACGTTATCTGATATACCTGTATACTTGTTTACTGTCCTGCGTTATTAGAGTAAACTACTACTAACGTGAATAATACGATTTTAATTTAAAGTTTTAGTTCTGTTAACTTCTAACTTAAGGTTTATACTTCATTTATATTTTAACATAAACGCCATTATGAATTCTATATTTTTGGGGTAGATGGTCATGCACCAGATTTGAACGTAACAATAATTTAGATTTGTCGGTAGTAAAACGAGCTTTGCACTTATTTCTGGAACATACCCATATGTCGGTTGTTAGCCTCTGAAAATTACGATAGAAAGTATACTCGTTGATCAACGCGATCTGCTTGCCTGATGATCTCTTTAAATACTGGACTGAAAAAAAAACACTGATGTCATTATGCAATTTTAAATAACTAAATCTTGATAAGAACTTCCATTAATATAAACATATTAAAACATACATACATACATATTAAACATTTTTTTTTTTCAATAAATAAATTGGTAAACTCTTAAATGTTTCTGAAACCAATTAAAAAGCTTTGATTATTTTATATATTTAGGTAATTTTATTAATCCATATTATACAACGATTTGACTTGTGCACCGATTTGACGGTGCTTCGAGAATGACAGCTAAAGAATACTTTTAGACTGTTGACTGAACACTTGAAGTGTTTCCGTCAGACGGTCAAAAAGTCTAGATGCCGATGATCACGTTTAAACAAGTAGTAGTAACAATAAACATTTAATATTAATTTTAACACAATTAAATGATCTTACGTTTTAAAATACTAATTATTATATAAAAAGCAAATAAATTACTAAATATAATTTTACAAATTCCCTTGCCCTAATTCAATTAATAATTTTGCTTTTACTATACATTTTTTTAAATACGCCCCTTCAGTACGATGATGTAGACAGATACCACATTAGACTCTATAAAAAATGCCATCCTGTATAACATAGTTGGGTGCTTCATGGTTGTGCACCATCTGCGCGCTGGTGATCACCTCCTGCCTGCTGATGATGAACCTGGCCTTACAGGAGCCCCATCTGGTACATCGCCAGATCTTGGTCTTAGTACACTGCATGCAGCAATAGTACGTGTACCCATTGCATATCGCCAATGATTTGCCAGCTTTGTTCTGCACGTAGTGAACTGAGGAAAACGATTTGAGTTAATACAATTCGCGCAGCGTCATAAAGGAAATTGAAGTGTCTTCACAATAAATTAAAGTTCATGGAACTGGAACCATGGAACTTATGTAGAGTTGTTAACGTGCTGCGTATTCCAAAATGCATAAGTGCCATGAAAATAAGAACTTTCAATATCGGTAGACGCGCGGATAGCGTTCCGGTCTATGTGAGTCGTATTTAAATATGGGCATGTGCAGAGTGTGCACTTCCCAAAATGTGCACTTGATGCAAAATACACTTTTCATGACAGGCACTTCCCAAAATTTGCACATGCAAATTTGCAATGTGCAAATTTTTGCATTTGCACTTGTATTTTGTTAGGCATTTGTATAATGGTCTCAATTTTTTATGTTAGGTACTAAGAATGTAAACAAGCGTATGGCCCACCTGATAAGCAGTTACCGTTGCCTATAGATGCTTGCAATACCGATAGGGGAGAGGGGGAAGGGGAGACAGGGGGGTCTCTTCAGTATAAAAAGGTACGTAAAGTGGGGGTAACTTTTTCCCACGATCTGGCCACTACATAGACGGTCGAGCCATCAGCAGTCACCATCCATGGATGCGCGTGGAACGCTGTAACACAAACACACATGAACATTCGCGCAAGCGCCCTGCGCAATCTGACGAATTTTCGATCAGGACTCGTGACCCTAAAGAAGTTTTCCCTTCAAAAAAACACTTCTGCATTTTACGTATTATATTTGTCCATAACAAAATATTTGTTCGTATATAGTATTTCGTAGATGATCAGCAGGATACGACGTGGCAGACTCCCAGCGAACTACGGTAGAATTTTGGTGGGTCGTGATTATGATCTCCAAGTTTCATAATGACAAGATAATCTTTGTCAGTCATTACAGCCGCCTTACAATTGTTGTGATAACGAGCACAGTACCACCTGTACGTCTGTTTAAGTGTTCCACGTTGCTTTCTATTGTAAATGAATCCGTCACTCAATAAAGCCTGTCCACCTCTGGGCATTGTTATAATCTCACCTGTAACCAAAATAACATTGAACTCCTCTAAGTTCTTACAGCTCGGCCACGACTTCGCGCGACGGCGACGGGCGACAGCGTTTTTTGCTAAAATGTTGCATCGCGCGCGTTGCCGCCGGGAGCGGCAGCTCGTGGCGTCATGCAACAACAGATTGCAATACCAAAGGCGCTCGCGCAATACTGACCTGAAGGGGAGTGAAACGAAGGGAGGGGAAGAGGGTGATGACTACCGTGATGGGTGATGGTTATGATAGGGTGATGACTTTTGCGCCACCACTCACCAGGTATACATTAGAGATGGGTTGTACTAGGTTAATTTGAGACTAGGTGCACCTATTCCTAGTATTTAAAAATACGTGATCCAAACACCTGTTCCACCTATTCCACCTAGTCTCAACTACCTATCGGCTATGGTTCACGTACTTAGTCCTTAGATCCATAATAGGACTCGATACATGAGATCAAATGGGGACAAAAACTGCCTTTTGCTCACTTCAGATGTCGCTACTGCTTACAATACTTACAATATGTCATTCTCCATGGTAATTATGTAAACAAACTTGTTTAGATTAAAATTATTCCATAATATATTGATTGCGTCGTCACGCTCTCGCAGTACGGTACGGTACTTGGTACTTGGTGCGCCAGCGGAGGTGTTGAGCGCTAATACTAGGTGGACTAAGTACTGTCAAAATTGAAATAGGTGCCACCTAGTCTCGTAAAATACCTAGTCTTCGCACTTGTTCTAGTAAATACGACTCACCTCTGGTATTCATGCGCCACATATATTTTTTAGAATACCACCACCGCGACGAGATATTTGTCCATTAATAACATTTTACTCCTTGTAAAACGAATAATAATAAATGATAAATGATTTTACTTATACAAAAAATATTTAATCACAGATAAGCCAGATATGGTACATTCTTACATCGCAACCCAACGCAATATACTATATTGCAGCGTTTGGTAATTCCGAAAATCGGGCTATCCGACTTTCCGAATGTACCTTAATAAAAAATTTTGAAGGAGAATTATTATCGTTAATATTAGAATGTTAGTGGTTATGTGCTCCGCTATATTTTACGATAACGTTATCAATGGTTGTTAGTGAGGCGTGACAGTACTGATTCTTCTTGAGGCAGCGCCATCTAGTTTTGCACCCGTTAGAGTAGTCCTTTATGAAGCCGTTCACACCAATTTGTATTCGGTTCTGCCCACGTCTTGTTCTTATGAACATTGCGTCTGCAATGAAAACAACATTAGGTATATTGAAAATACAAACGAGGTCATATTATATTGATATACACGGTGTAAGTGGCATGATAACGAAAACTTGGGATAAAGGTTACACAAACCTATAAGGTGCATTCGGGTAATTCCGAAAGTCGGAAAACACCAATAATTACAATTTTCTACAAAACGCTGCAATTTCCCGACTTTCGGAATTACCTATAAAATTATAGAAAGCATTTATTTCGAAAGTCATAGGTAACATGCAATACGATTAATGTTGTAATTTTCGAGCGATTTGATTTTTACATTGAAGTTTTATATCTAAATTATAGTAATTATTGTATTTTTTTTTTAATTTATAAGCACATTAACATAAACTTCTAAAATAATTTCATGCTAAAATCAATTCCAAATTGCTGAAAAAATTTATGTCATCTATATATATAAAAATGAATCCCTATTTCATGTCATTACTTGCCGCGAGAACGGCTGGACCAATTTAGATGATTTTTTTTTAGATTATTCCGTGAAGTTCAAGGAAGGTTCATACATTTAAAAAAATGGAAAAATTGCCCGGAAAGCGCTAAAAACCCATTTTACGTATGATTCAAATTACTTTCAATAGATGGCGTAATGAACGCCGGTGTCAGATGGCGAATGGCGACTATAAATTCTTGCAAATTTATTTCATGGGCAATTCATCACAAGAAATAGATCCGCGTTGTGCACATAAAGCCGAAAACCCACCGCGGCGCACGGAGAGGCAACGCACACGCTACGCACGTGGGTCAAGCTTCGCTTTGCACGAAAATGTATGTCACCGTGTCCACCGCGGCGCACGGAGAATGACGTCATCCATACATTTTCTTGCAGAACGTAGCCGTGGCCGTGTGCGTGGCCTCTCCGTGCACCGAGGTGGGTTTCCAGCTTAACAGTTCACTGTCGAAAAATAAAGGGATGAATCGCTAAATTTGTTGCTAAGCGCAAAACTCGAGAACGGCTGGACCATTTTTTTCTTAATAACCTACTGTATCCCACTGCTGGGCAAAGGTCTCTCCCATCTTCTTCCATCCATCGCGGTCATGGGCTCTTTCATACCACCCGTCTAGATGAGCGTCGAGGTCATCGTGCCACCGTTTTTGGGTCTACGTCGGCGATGACGGTCGTGCTTTGGGACCCCACTCGGTGATCGCTTTGGCCCACCTTTCTGAGCACATTCGGCTCAGGTGACCCGCCCAGGTCCACTTAAGTGTAGCTGTTTTCGCTCCTACATCCGCGATAAGGGTTATGGAACGCAGCAAGGTGTTCCTCACCCTATCAGTGTGTTTTACACCCAAAATGCTGCGCTCCAATGCTCTATGGTAAACCTTCAGTTTGGACTTCAGAGCCTCGATTACTGACCATGTCTGGGCGCCGTAGGTAAGAACGGGCAGGATACACATGTCGATGGGTCAGTGGAAGGTTGCCCTTCATGATGGACTCTATTACTAAGCCTACGCTGTCCATCCGTCATCCATGTCTGTTAGTGGGCTGTATCTCACGAACCGTAATAGCTATAGTTGAAATTTTCACCGAACGTATATTTCTGTTGGCGCTACAACAACAAATACTAACAATAAAAAATAAATATAAAATTAAGGGGGAGGGGGGACTCTATTACTAAGCCTACACTGTCCGTCCGTCTGTCATCGGGCTGTGTGGCGAACCGTAATAGGTAGAGAGTTAAAATTTTCACAGAAAGTGTATTTTTGTTGCCGCTACAACAACAAATACTTACTAAAAATAAAATCAAAATAGAAAACGAAGGGGGTCCCCATACAAGAAACTTGATAATTTTGACGTTTTTATTCTACGGTGGTACGGAACCTTTTATTTGCGGGAAAGGAGAAGAACAGACGACGAACGGGGAAACGGGGGGGGGTTAGTTCTTTTTCGGACAACATTAATTCTGAGGCGGTACGAAGTTCGCCGGGACAGCTAGTTCATAATAAAATCGACAGAAATATTCTGGGAGTCCACAATCATGAGCTAAATCCATGAGTTTTCGTTACGAAGCCACTAACATCGTTTATTTTTTTAGCTTATTGTTTACAGAAGTATAACGTAGAAAAGAATAAGGGCTGGGAGAAAACGGTATGGTTTAAAAACTATAAAAAATATAAAAAAGAGTGAAGATATTTAAAAGTACTTATCATTTAATAAGATTTAGTCAAAATATTTAAATTCTAAAAGAATTTATTTTATGCAAACATTTTCTCTTACAGACATTGGATCACATTATTTTTTAAATCTTTAATTTAACAAGTATCGTCTATACTATATCTATTGAAAACTAAGACTAAAAGATACTTTAACACCTTTACAAAATACACAACATAGTTATAAAATACTTCTCAATTTAACATTTTTGCATCACCGTTTTAATATTTAACAAAAACAAATAAATAACAAAAGAAAAATATTTTATATAAATTATTTCCGACCTGCATTTAATCTGAACGTTCCTTTGGTAACGATATCTCAAAGATAGAATAATAGTAATCATTACAAAAATATTTAACGAAAACTTACATACGCGTATTTGGAATGTGTCCTTTTCTCCATATTATTTTAAGTATTATAAAAATATAATGATTTTATAGCTACAAAACACCGCAATTATTTACATCATGTATACAACAAGTGACGAAGTTCATAGGCAAGGGGTCGTTTATAAATTACGTGAGGTGATTTTTGAGATTTTTCGACCCCCCCTCCAACCAGGTGAGATTTCGTGAGATTTTGTTCGACCCCCTCCCTCCCTCTTTGATCTCACGTGAGATTTTTCAAAAGCCATATTCTGGAGGGGAAACATGTTTTGCTTAATTTAACCCACTTTTCTTGCAATTTTACACTGTTTCTTGCGGTAAAAAAAAAATTTGGTGAGATTTGCCGAGACCTCCCCTCTCCCCCACGTGAGATTTGGTGAGATTTGGCTCGACCCCCTCCACCCTTTAAATGCCTCACGTAATTTATGGACGCCCCCCAATCATTATGCAATCGTAGAAGATTAGTAAATCCAAGAATACTTTTTGTAAGTACCATTTTCAGTTTTCGAATACATTTATGTACCACGCGAATACTACCCCGAGCAATAGCTTAACATTACATACCAAGGCACATCAAAATACACAGTAATAGCTCTTTTCATTTTCCTTCTATGCTTAATACGTGATTTTATCAATTCCAACATATAATTTCCAAATTATTAAAACTTGATTATTTTTAGGTCTCTTTTTATTTTTTAACATAATGAAATACGTAAATATAGTGAAATATGTAAACACTTATTAAATAAGTCGAATAATTCATGGGTTATTTCAATAAAACATATATTTTTAGCAATTGCAACTTGGACGATTATTTGATCTTTAAAGTAAATGTATAAAAGTACCTACAAATTTCTCATAATACTATAAAACCTAAAGATAAGTTGACTTAATTTTATCGGTCGATTATGTTAATAAAATAGGGTGCAGATCTAATAACATAATGTCTAACAACAGTGCAAAATATTAAAGAAGAATAACAAGTTTGGACTTGTAATTATTGTATAAAATTATTTAATTATTTTACAAAACGTATCTGTACCGTTTTTTTTTCTCATTTGTATGTTAACTTTCTAACCAACAGATTGCCATCACAAAATATTTTACACTGTTGTCATTACACCTCAAGATATACAGGGTGGTAAATGTGGTAATACGTCGTATTCCTTGCAAGGCGCGATAGAGAAGCCAACTAATTTGACCAATCATTTTGTTCTAAGAAATCGAGTTGTTTTTCGTGATATAACTGATTTCAAAAATACCCAATAGACGAAATACCAGAGAGCCAAGTCCAAAAAGTTTAACGAATTGAAAACCAGCAGTTATTAATATTATCTTCGAGAATTCTTCAACGTAAATTTTTTACGCCTGCGGACTGCTAAGCTTTGTCCACCCCCAAGAATTTACAATTAACGTTGAAGAATTCTCGAAGATAATATTAATAAGCAACTAGTTTTCAATAAAAAAAAATAGAGAGTTGACACCCAGTAACCCTGTATAGTAGTGATTGTATTTAGTCATGCGAATGAAGCCCAGTGGTGGACACCACGATGCCATCTATCGTGACCGCTGATGCTTTGCACTTGTGCTTGTGTTTCTTAGCACAAGTCCACCTGATCCTGTTGCCGAGGAGCGACCTGGAGTGCCTGAAGAACTTGTGCCCTCCAACGTAGATGTTAGTGGATTCCCTGCAAAACCGAGCGCGCAGGATTGACGCGACGAAATCTGAAAAAAAAAAAGTTGTTGTAACTAGGAATTAGAATTTTAACCTATAATGGTATACAGGGTGTAAGGTAAGTTTGGGTACTTATTAAAGAAGAGTATTCAGTATTCGATTCTCATTCGGAATATGTAAAAAATATATTAAATTATTGTTTAAACTAATTATCCACTAAAATACTAAAATCATTTAAAAAATCACCAAAAACCAAATTCTGCATATTTTTCTTGCGCGTTCTAGATTTCTAATTGAATAAGCTCTTTGGTAATTTTAATAAATTATCTGTATTAACGAGGCTATAGAAGCAATACAAATTACAAATGAAAGAAATAAATGACGTAGTGCATTTCTTTCGGCTATACTTTGATGGAGCGTACTTTGGTACTGCTTTTTTCGGCACAAAATTGTTAGTTTTAGCAACGCATGGTCAATGGGATCAATAGGAAATCATACTCTAGAGTCTAGATAATAAAATACAATGTTAGGTGGATGCAATTTTTTATTGTTTTTTCGCTTTTGTAACTCAGCTAATACTTTTTTTCGATATTTAAATGCAGTCTTCATCGTTCTCTTATTTAAAAACATGCTTAATTATCTTTGACAGTTAAGAAACCGCATTCTTTAACGATAAGTAACTTCAAAATAACAACGAAAACTGCTAGGGCTGTTATGAGAGCAACAAAGAATTTTTAGGTAAAAATAGTTGGATTACTACAACATAAAGAGATAAGTGTTTACAAATAGCAAAGTTTTATGTGTCGCGTATAAACTATGAAACTTTAATATTGGACATCTTTGGATGACCTGGTTTATTGGTATGCAAACCTTTTAATTTGTTAGCGATCGTACCCCGCGGTATTTTATAAAAGTCGGCTGCAGCTCGCTGGGCCATTCGTTTGCTTCGAACCATATCCAAACATACCGTCAACATTTCCTCCGAGTAGGCTATGTAAGGGCGGCTTCCTGGTCACCGTCTACGCCTTTTAGTCGGCATGACTGTCGATTTCATGGAGGCTACTACAAAATGGAATTGTTTTAAAGAAACGGCAGATACCTAACTAAAAATGAGCTGATACACGTGGTGGGCTGGTACATGTTACTTTGGCCCTGGGTTTAAATAACCGAAAAAGCAGGGCCAAAGTTAAAAAAAACTTGTTTTTCTAACTCGTACGTGATCCTAAACGACAGAATACGATTTAAATCCTATATCCCATGAAAGTTTACAGGACTAAGTTTGCAAGAAAAACTGACTTTTCACAACCTGTTGCAGTCGGTTTTGACGCCAAAACGCATGGACATAATGACATAATGCGAGGCATCTGAATGCACCAAATGAAGTGTTATGAAATTCATATTAAACTGTTTATTTAAAATAAAATAAAACTAAATTGCATAGAATTTTTATAAACAAAAATCTAACAATAATGAAATACCGTCAAGTCTGTTCGATAGGTAGGTAAGGCCAAGCTAAATTTGACATCCCTAAAATATGCTTCGTAATGCTCTTCGTAAGAGTATAATTATTCTTCTGTATCGTTTTAATCTGCGTGGAGGACTGCATCTACATGAGGCGCATGCCGCGCCCGAGCACTCAGTTTTGACGTCGGAATGCACAGATAGAATGTCATAACATGAGTGCTAGAGCGAGGCATACGAGGCACCAAATATCTCGTTATTAAAACGCTTTTTTAAATCGGGCTCTAAGCAGATCTTTCTTGCAACACTTGACATACTCTCCCGATTCCGTGACGCGGTATATTGGCGGCTCGTGGTTGTGATTCCCGCGGTAATAATGCAAACGACCTTCCGAGGCCCTGCTTGGAGGTTCTGCCTTAACCCGGGCAGGACATCCGATTGTTTTCTTCCTTGTACAATACCAGAACATCGGGCTGTATTCCGAATAGGTGAAGCCGTTGAGCATCATTAAATTCTTCTTTTTACTACGGCTTGGTATCATGATCACTGGAAAAATTATAAAATTCGTGAGTTTTCTAATACAACGGTTTTTCGTTACTCGAGCAATTTTTTTATCAATAGATTGTTTTATTTATTTTCCCGAAATATTTTGAATCATGGGCTTAGGAAACAATATGCCTTAATTGAAATATTTTTTATCAGCGAATTTTATTTAATCAATTTTATTAATCAGCGAAATTAAAAAGAAGGAAATTGAATTGACCACTCACTGGTGATAAATTTAAATAGGATATTATGCCGTTGAGGGACAAGATCCAATTTAAAATTCCATTGCACCCATGTCTTTAGTTCTTGCTGAGAAATATTATCCGTTCTCGACTTAACTCTTGCGTTCTTGATACATTCGGAACCGTAAGTACAAAGGTCGACGATGAGAATCATTTACGGATGATTATGGTATCCGATGTATTGCAAAACCATATTCGGGTTATCAGTGATAGTGACTTTAGCTCTGCACCCTTTGGCCCTCTTGATACACCTCCAGGAAATCCGAGAATATGGTATAGATAGCCTTGTCCTTACCGAACCGGTATCCGCCGATAATCAAGGAAATGTTGCCTCTCGTATTTATTCTTGATAATTTGAACTAAAAATTAAATGTATAGTTAGACCTTCAACAACATAAAAGAGGCAGTATCTTTTATAAATTCAATCTTGACAATTAAAAAAAATAAAAATTTCGCTTGTTTTTCTTTTGGTTATTCTTTTGTGCCGATCAATATATCGGTTTTCTTGACTTGATTTATTGAAATAATTTTGCAGTGGATTTTTTTTTTGTTAAATTATTATAATCACATAGGTGTGTTGGGCAAATTGTTTGTCATAATTCTACTTTTGGAAGTTAAGATCTTTAAATTAATTTAGAGAACAATCGTTACATCGATGGCTCCTACGTAAACTGTCGTATGTTTGTTTTGCAAACTTTTCAGGACGGAGATTTTAAGGTGATTATTTGCTTAAAACACTTGCATAAACCTTTTGTTTTGAAACTTACACTATGCATAGATAATATGGTCACAATATGGAGTAGGAAAAAATCCTAATTAGGTATTCGTAGTTTTTTAAATATAGCTGTTACGATTTTTTTACTTCGGTTATGCATATGGTGAAAAAATAGTAAGTGATACTTACGATTGTTTACGCCTGCTTAAAATTGTATATAAATATCGTATATAAAACTTACGGTAGTTTACAATGTCATAATATAATAAAATTTTGACGTAACATACACATACTATGATTTACTTGGTACATAGTAAAGTTATTTGATGATGATTAGGTTATCAAAAATGTATTTATACATATAATATTTAATAAGCGGGCTTTACAGCATCATCGTTCTATAGTTAAAATAATATTTAAAGAAAACAGTTAATTTGATATTATGTTATTTATTTGAAAGACACCCAATTATAATGAATCACAATGACATCAAGGTGTAAAAGCTTAATTTATGGCATATATCACATAGGTCTTTTTTAGGGTTCCGTACCCAAAGGGTGCCAACGGGACCCTCGTACTAAGCCTACGCTGTCCGTCTGTCAGTGGGCTGTATCTCACGAACCGTGATAGGTAGGGAGTTGAAATTTTCAATGAATGTGTATTTATGTAGCCGCTACAACAAGTAATACTAAAAATAAAATTTAAAAATAAAGGAATTCAAGAAACTTGATATTTTAGACATTTTTATTCTACGGTGGTACGGAACCTTCTATATACGAGTCCGATACGCACTTGAAGATTTACGGTTTAAAGAAACTCAACTTGAAAGTTTTCATCGACACAAGTTTTGTATTGACGCTTTGTTTCGGCTTTACTGGAATAAATACTGGGGTCAAACCATTCGTTATACATGGCGAATAACTTTCGAAAGTTCAAATCGCCATCTAAATACAATGTTGATGAGTCTTTTCTAACATAGTGAGCTTCAACTGGTTGCAGACTGTTTATATGATCGATAACACTTTTCTTCACATCATCTGTAATTTTGCGGTGGTGGTTACCGTGCTTACCTCGATTATCATTTCCTAAAGTTCCCGTTGATGGGTCGGTTTTAGTTACGGCGGTATACACAAATTTCTCACTTATCGCAAATGTCGCTAGAAACTGCTTTTTGCAAACGTTGACGTATTTGATCATTACAGTGTTCAACAGCAGGTAAAGGTAACTTATATTTAAATGTATATTTACGACGGGATTCCACGTCAGTATAAACTCTCCTCTTAAAATGTTGACTTACTAAGTTGGATATATACTACGCCCATTGTTTTTGATGATCTCCAATTTTCCAGAATGCTTTAAAAATCTTCCTTCTTTGATCATTTGAAATTTTTTCATAACATTTCATACGACAGTTACAGGGGGCTTTCATGGTTTTTTTGGGCTGTGTTATACCTTTACGAGTGAAGTATACCTTACCAAGATTTTTCAATGTTTTTCTCTTCGTGTCGACCCAGTCTTGTCCATGCCTTCTTCGAATATTACCTTTATCTTCTTCTACTTTAGTTGTTCTAGAAACAGAAGTATTAGAGTCAACTGAATAACTCGACATTGGTGTATTTGCTCGAGATGTTGAATAGCCGGAAAAATCGGAAAGCTCTTTCTCATCATTTTCTTCTGACGTTATTTCTAGATGCTGCCTACTCGGAGAAGATGTACTCATTTCGAGCAATTCTTCATCTGAAATCGGAGAAAAGTCAACACCACACAAAATCCACCAATAATAAAATAAATGAAATTAGCAGTATTGTGGGATACGATAGTTTACGTAGGAGCCATCGACATATCTTAGATTTTTTGCAAAAAATGAAATAATGACATAGTTTCAAAACTAAATAGAAAGACAATAAAGTAAACATTTTGAATAAATATTTATTAAATACCACTATTATACACAACAAATGCTGAATATAAAAAAATATACCAATTTCCTGAATTCAATGACCTTAGTAACACTAAAGTCAATCCGCTAGATAACCACATGTTCATAACGAACCATGGTTATGTTCCGTGACCATAAGAATATTGTCCATATGTGTTGTAACTACAGCTCTACATCCGCTGTTCCTCTTAACGCATCTCCATGATATCAGCGAGTTCCGCCTGATGAAATCTTTACTATACTTGTATTGACCGATTATCAATACGTCATTTCCTCTGGCGTTCTTGATGAATATTGCTGAAAAAATCAGACTAGCAGCTGTAAAAACTGTAACTTTAACGTGCAAGTTGTGAAATTATCCCTGCCTAAGTAATTCCTTTGCACTACAACATGGGGTTTTTCAAAGGGCATGTTTATAGGTCCCTAAAAGGTCGGCGCCGCGTCTGCTCCCCTTAAGTTGTAGATGTCCTGGGCGGCGGCTTCCACTTGCTATCAGGTGGACCGTCTGCCAGTGTGCCATCCTTGGCTATAAAAAAAAGCTAGTTTGCGATATTGTCGCGTATTGTTATCGAATTGAAGTTAATATTACTAGGTACTGAATTTACACTCACCTTTCTTCACCAAAATCTGTAGTATACAACGAAGCATGTAACATTTATTTTATAGTCTCTGTGCTGTTTGTAGGGCATATATACATAATAGTCATTAAAATACATTTATTTACATTTATTATTTATTCTACTGAATAAAATTGTGATTCATATAACTATTCCCATTGATTTAAGTGATTATTTTCACTACAAATATATAAAGTACTTAACTACTTACAGTAAACATTTTTTTTTAACAAAAATTACGAAAGTTTTATAACCTTACAATTTATAATTGAAATTCATTGTTAAACATTATTCATAGTTATATTATAATACAATAATTATTAATACAAAGTTTAGTAAAAACGTAGCATGAAATCATAGACAGCGGTCATAAAATCTTATACATACTTACTTACAGTAATATCCTGGGACATTTAATAATAATATAATACAGTGGACAATATTACCAATAAAATTAGCATATTTCCTATTTTTTTAATTTAATATTTTCGTAAAGTATGAATTACACTTACACAGTAAATAGGTATATCAGTAAAATAATTATCTAGTAACATAGAAATACAAAAATAAGGTTTGAAAAAATTTGCTAGCGGCTCATGTCGGCATAATCAGCTACTTTTAACAAACTTTAATAGCGAATATACAGGGTTATTGGTTAAGTCGACCTATTCCCGTTAAGGGCGCGTAGTTTACACCGTTTCCGACTGATTTGACTATGAAACACCCTATCCTAAATCCTAATTTTCGAGATATTTGAATTTAATTGTTTTTTTATAAAAATACCCGATTTCGGCTATCACGAAAACGGTTACATTTAGGATAGGGTGTTTCATAGTCAAATCAGTCAGAAACGATGTAAACTACACGCCCTTAACGGGAATAGGTCGACTTAACCAATAACCCTGTATATGCAAGTAATCATCTAATATTTTTGGAAAAATTATAAAAAAGGAACTCAATTCGATATAAGGAAATATCTCAATACGCGCAAAAGCGCCAAAACCCTCAAATTAAAATAAAGATAGGTAAATTTGGGGCATTCAAACTTGCGCAAGTATTTCTCGGAATCTACCACCTCAAAGGGCGCATACACTTCCGCCTCTTTGCCATGATACCATGATTATGATTCGTGAACTGAATAACATTATCCATATAAGTGATGACCACTGCCTTGCATCCGATGTTCCTCTTCACGCACCTCCAAGAGATCCTGCCTTCTCTCTCGTGTCCTTTGTTATATCTCTGTTGTCCGAACACTAGTGTCCTGTTGCCGAGACGATTCTCAACGAAATACACATCTAAAAATGATAATCTTTGTAATTTTGAAGTTGGCACCAAACCTTAGATAATAAATTGGAATCATGTCAAGGCTTAATCTAATGGATAACAAAAATTTCAAAAATTATAGAAGACTCTTCTAAAATTTTCAACTGACTGTACCCCTTTTTATAGAATGATCATTCATCCTCCTTCATCACACTGAGATGACATAATAGAGTCAAGTTACTTGCTATTAGTTCTGTTTGCAAATCTATGATTCCAAAAAAAGTAAAAGTAAAACTTGAAAATAGTATATGTAGTAATGTCAGTTATCTGGTTCTCATAATACAAGCTCTGCTTAGTTTGGGATCAGGTAGCCGTGTGTAAGAATGTCCCAGGATATTTATTTATTAAAATGTAAAAAAATAAACAGTAGAATTCTCGGAGTGCAATTGCTTCAAACCTAATTAAAACAGAAGTAGGTTGCACTTAAAAGTGCCCATAGCTCTGCTTCGCGCAATATGAATGGATTCATTGTTTAAGTATTCAAAAATATAATACATGAAAATAAATTAAAAGAATGAATACAAAGTTTATTATACGTAGCATAAATTCATAGACAGCGTTGATCACATCTTATACTTACAGTGGACAATATTGACTATAAAATGAGTATATTTCCAATTTTATTATTTAATATTTTCGTAAAGAATGTATTACAATTAAACAGTAGATATAGCAGAGAACAAATTACTTTAAAAAATTCAGACGTTTAAAGTTTTTTTTTTTTTGCTGGCGGCTATGATATCGTAATCCGCTACTTTAAGCAGACTTTATTAGTGAATGTATTTATAATAATTTAGTATTTTTGGAAAATATATTTAAAAAATTCTAAATTCGATATAATGAAATATTTCAATTGGCGCAAGAGCTCCGGCGCAAATAAACCTAAAACTAAAATTTAAAATAAATCTGGGGCATTTCAAACCTACGCAAGCGTTCCTCCGAAGTGTGCTCTCTACCTCCTCAAAGGGCGCATGCCCTTCCGCGTCTTCCCCATGATACCATGATTATGATTCGTGAACTGAATAACATTGTCCATATAAGTGATGACCATTGCCTTGCATCCGGTGTTCCTCTTCACGCACCTCCAAGAGATCCTGCCTTCTCTATCGTGTCCTTTGTTATATCTCTGTTGTCCGAACACCAGTGTCCTGTTGCCGAGACGATTCTCAACGAAATATACATCTAAAAATGATAATCTTTGTAATTTTGAAGGTGGAACCAAACCTTAGAAAATAAATTCGGATAATGACAAGAGGTCTAATCTAATGGATGGCAAACAAGTCGAGTATTATAGATGACACTTCTAAAATGTTCAACTGACTATAACCCTTTTCATAGAACGACAAAAAATGATCATTCATACTCCTTCATCACACTGAGATGACATAATAGAGAGATGACAGAATAAGTTACTTGCTATTAGTTCAGTTTGCAAATCTATGATTCCAAATGAAAAAAAGTAAACAACAAAATTCTCAGAGTGCAATTGCTTCAAACCTAATTAAAACAGAAATAGGTTGCACTTAGAAGTGCCCACAGCTCAGCTTCTCGCAAAATGAAAAAATATGCATTCATTGTTAAAGTATTCAAAAATATAATACATGAAAATAAATTAAAATAATGAATACAAAGTTTATTATACGTAGCATAAATTCATAGACAGCGTTGATCAAATATTATACTTACAGTGGACAATATTGACTATAGAATGACCATATTTCCAATTTTATTATTTAATATTTTCATAAAGAATGAAAAGAATGTATTACAATTAAACCGTAGATATAGCAGTAAACTACACTGAACAGCAAAGAAAAAGGGTCGGTTAGAAAATATTCAATATCTTCTAAAGTACTAGACCTAGCTTTATGAAATAAACTCTAAATTAAAGAATATTTTACTGGCTTAAATTAAAGTAAAAAAACCGGCCAAGTGCGTGTCGAACTCGCACATAAAGGGCTCCGTACCACCGTAGAATATAAACTTCAAAATATAAAATCTTTATTTTTAAATTTTAAATTTTGACTATTTGTTGTTGTAGCGGCAACATAAATACACATTCTGTGAAAATTTCAAGTCTCTAGCTATAACGGTTCGTGAGATACAGCCCGCTGAGAGAAAGACAGACGGACGGACGGACGGACAGCGTAGACTTAGTAATAGGGTTCCGATGGAACCCTTTGGGTAAGGAACCCTAAAAAATTAATTTAAGCTTTTTAATTTTGAGAAAAAGGCTCGGTTAGAAAATTTTCAGTAATATCTTCAACCAAATTTTTATTTATTTTACATTTATTAAAAATTAAAAGCTTAAATTCATTTTTTAGGGTTCCTTACCCAATCTGGGGCATTTCAAACCTACGCAAGCGTTCCTCGAAAGTGTGCTCCCTACCTCCTCATAGAGCGCATACACTTCCGTCTCTTCCCCTAGATGGTATGATTATGTTCCGTGAACTGAATAACATTGTCCATAAAAGTGATGACCACTGCCTTGCATCCGGTGTTCCTCTTCACGCACCTCCAAGTGATCCTGCCTTCTCTATCGTGTCCTTTGTTATATCTCTGGTGTCCGAACACTAGTGCCTTGTTGCCGAAACGATTCTTAATGAAATATACATCTAAAATTTATAATCTTTGTAATTATGAAGTTGGAGCACAACCTTAGAAAATAAATTGGGATGATGCCAAGAGGTTTGAAAAAAGTCGAAAATTATAGAAGACACTTCTAAAATTTGAACTGACTAACCCTTTTCATAGAAGGATTATTCATCCTCCTTCATCATACTGAGATGACATACTAGAGTCACCTAAATTCAAGTTACTTGCTATTAAGTTCTGCGATGCCAAAACTAAGATTTCAAATGTAAAAACAGTTAACAATTCAAGTCTTGGAGCGCAATTGCTTCAAAACGAATTAAAACAGAATTTGGGAAAATAATCCGTTTAAATTTTATAATATATCAATTTTTATTTTATACAAACGTTTGTAAACATTTTATAACGGCAGTGTGGGAGCACCAATACATATACAATCAATAATTATTTTTCAAGTATGTAACATATAAAAAAACAGCGAGCTACGTTTTACAACATTTAATAATAGGGTACATTAATACATGGACTGGCATATTAATAACAATAAATAATCATTTGTAAATACTAGTAAGTCGTATCATGCGAAGTAAAAATGTGTGCTTTGTATGGTGGCTTCGGACAGAATATTTCGTGATAAGCTTATAAACTAAAAATAAATAAATAAATATAACGTCACGGCTTTTATCCCCATTCGGGGGTAGTCACAGGCTTGAGTGGCCATACACCACCACATTGTGGAGGTATTAAGCCAACTCAAAGCCCACGTTTCACCAGATAGTCAGAACCCAACGTGACAGGTGCTGAACCTTGTCGCCGTGTATACAGGATCTGACGCTCGCTGATCTGAAGCTTATAAACCTATAAATACAACCCTAAAAACAGACCCTGTTCCCTTTAAAGACAATTTATCAGTCATCTACAAAATCACATTGGAAAATGCTGATGGATCTAGAAATCTAGGTTCAATAAATATAAGACTCAATATAGTGTAAATGTTTCGTAAGTACAAAGAAAAGAGCATTGGGTGTTTTCACCTATATATTGATATAAAACCTTACTGTTATAGCATCTTTATGAGCAGCAGTTGGGTTTTGGCCTAATCGTTCTGCCCCCCTAGACAAGTGGCTGACGTCTACAAGCGTTCCTTCAAATCGCTCCGCTTCATGTATGGAAATGACATAAGTCCATAGCGTAATGTCATTTCCATACATTGTGAAGTCTATTCTATTCTATTCGATTAGCGTTCTTGCCACTTGTCTAGGGGGGCTGATATTCTTAAGGTCCAAAATTTCGCTTAATGGTTGTGGAAATTTTTAAACTCCAAAATCTCGTCCTTCACAGTAACCACGGAAGCTTTGCATCCATGTTTCTTCATGCCGCATATCCAAAACGTTTTGTCTTTAACTTCTTTGTATTTAGTGTACTTCACCTCGCCGAGGACGAGCACCTTCTGCCTTCCTGCCTCGAGGAACGAGTGATGCTCTGGAATAAAATTTAGTATAATTACCGGTTCTTTTCATAGAAACTATAGTCTGATTTTTAATTAGACGAAGTAAACTGACAGGTGCTAATGTCACTTTTCGATATAAATAGAACAAATAAGGTTCAAATTCATAGAACAGTGACATTTTTTCTTCGTCTAATTAAAAATCAGACTATAGGAAGGGATACAACACAAATGAAGAACATACCAAATTAATTCATTTATATAAATTCAAAACATTCTGTAAAAACAGTAGGTAATAAAACATAGTAAATTCATTCCAATGATATAAACATACATTTATTTACAATCATAGGTACACAACGATCTACAGCGATTAACAGTTCGCTTACGGTGAGGAAAAACATTTTGAGGAAACCTACCTATCCCTCGGCATTAGGTAATAATAGTCAGTTCCTGTATACACGGCGACAAGGTTCACCACCTGTGAGATTAGGTTCTGTCTATCTGGTGTAACGTGGGCATTGAGTTGGCTTAATACCTCCACAATGTGGTGGTGTATGGCCTCTCGACTACCCCTGAATGGGGATAAAAGTCGTGACGTGTATGTTATGTTGTTATGTGTGCAATACACTCATCAAAAAAGTCTAAGCAACAAGGGTATTATTAGTGTTTATTTTGTGTGTTTTATCCGATGGAGAGCCATCGCTAATGCCTTGGGAGATCCAACAGAGTATTAAAAAGTGGCTAGGAAGGTTTTTTTTTATTAAATTTTTATTTATGCATTAGTTTTTTTAAGTACAGAAAGTTGTTTTTTTTTTAAGTTTCAGCAATATTTTAGTTTTTCATAATAACATTTTTTTTTCACTAGCAAGCCTTATATTAAATTACTAAATTAAAATGAGCATTAAATTACGCGTCTATTGATGTATAACATCTAAAACAAAACTATTTAATTTAAAATAAACACTAATAATACCCTTGTTGCTTAGACTTTTTTGATGAGTGTAATTTCAGATAGATACTCAACTTGTCTTCCGAGGTTTTTTTGGGTTTCTCGGTGCAATCTTCAAGTTAATGCCGTGCATAGTAACCAAGTGCCTGATAAGGCCGCTCGTGTATTTGTTCTTACACGAAATTACTTTGGAACATACGTTGCACTTCGCATAAGTCTTATCGTGGCCTCTGGTGAAGTATATCCATGCTTTAGATGTGCGGGCTTTCTCTGAAAAAAAAAAAAAACATTTCATTGTCTGCGTACATTAGGCCCGAGCACTCAGTTTTGACATCGGAACGCATATACATAATTTCACGTGAGTGCTCGAGCGACGCGAGTGCGGCATCTTGACGCACCAATTTCCGTTTTTACGACAGATTACAACGGACTATTTTTATATATGTTACTAAGATGGCAAATAAACGTACGACCCGCCTGATGTTAAGTGGATACCGTAGCTCATAGATTCTTGCACGTTGCCAACCTGAAGGGGAGTGGGACAGAGGGAGGGGGAAGGGTGGTTTGGCTTGTGGCTCTCTCACTCATCGTACGAAACGCAGCTGTATTAGCTTTACGCCGATTTTCTGTGAGAGGATGGTATTATCCCGGTCGAGCCAGCCCATATATGAGCTGCAGTCAATAAATATTTACATCATATTTGGTTTTGTCTATTTGGAGTCAGTATATCGGTGTCACACAGAGAAACATGGAGAGGAACCTACTGAAATTAAGACTAATAGATAAAACAACGCAGAAAGAACTAAGACAGAGAGGTAAATTAAAAGATATAATTAATTTGGCAAAAACAGGGAAATGGAATTGGGCGGGACATATTGCAAGGGACAGTAATGAAAAGTGGAACTATATAATAACCAACTGGTTTCCAAGAGACAAAAAAAGGAAAAAAGGAAGACCACAGACAAGATGGAGAGACGAGATTGAGGCTTATGAAGGAGCACTATGGTCCCGGTCCGCCTATAACAAGAAAGAGTGGAAGAGGAATGGGGAGGCCTTCGGCCAGCAGTGGGATGAAATTTAAATATAATATAATAAGTGTAACCTTAGATAACGCACATCACACACGCATCAGCTCAAAGCTGCTAGTGTATCAATAAATAATAATAATAATAAATAAGTAAGTTAGTGTAAAAGAAAAGGCTTAAATAAATAAATATCGGTGTCATTGTTTCATCAGTGCCAACGAGTTAAATCAACACATGATTAAACTATTTTTTTTTATTAGTCGTTCCTTTCCATCGGCTAAGGCCGATGCTTTTGTTAATATTAGTTACTAATTTTTTCAACTTAATTATACTTTTATTAAAAGTCCGTGAATTTTATGTTATACATTGAAATGTGGAGTGGAGTAAGTGATTAAAAAATCAATGTAGGTTGTAGACGATAACGAATCTAACAAATCTATTTTTGATAAACGCCCGTGTTACTTACTTAATCATACAACATTTTTCTACCCCGTAGGGTTAGGGTTTAAACCTTCGTGACAAATTAATTTATATCTATCTTCAAATCAATCAATTGCAATCATACACTTCATATTTTACTTGTACTTAGTTGTCATTGAGTGTGTATGTGCTTAGCGTGCCTCAGTAATCAGTTTTGCCGTCTGACCACTTAAGCAGACCATACACGTTACAGTCTACCTGACAGGTCTGCCTGTACAGTTCAACTAAACAGGTAAACTTGAGCTGAGTGAAGACCATATACCTGCACAGTTGTGCGACATAAACGCTCAGGCAAACCTGTCAGTTGCACCCTTGCGTGTATGGCCTGCTTTAGGGTCAGTTCAGACAGAGCAGAAAAATGCCCGAGCAATTTACTGGCTCCATTGAAAATAGGACCGTATAACCATAGCCTAAAGTCAGCTCGCGCATGCTCGTGACCGCGCAAAGGATGATTGCTCGGGCGCACCTATTAGGTTTACATATTAATAAAACACGGTGAGGGAAATCATCGTGAGGAAACCTACCTATCCCTCGGGATTAGGTAATAGTCAGTTCCTGTATACACGGCGACAAGGTTCACCACCTGTCACGTTGGGTTCTGACTATCTGGTTTAACGTGGGCTTTGAGTTGGTTAATACCTCCACAATGTGGTGGTGTATGGCCACTCAAGCCTCTGACTACCCCCGAATGGGGATAAAAGTCGTGACGTTACATTATTATTATTATTATATTAATAAAACTATGACTACTGATCGTAGCATTGCGCGTCACTTCGCGCTGCTCAGTTGGTTTCAGAGTCACTCAAACTATCTTCACTACGTATGATTGTTTTTCTTACATTTATGTTATGAATAAATGCTAAATGATTTATGAGGCCGCTGGTGCTTCCGTTTCTACATGCAATAGGTCTAGAACACATCACACACACCCCATAAGTCTTTTGTTGGTTTTTTTTGAAGTATTGCCATACTCTTGACTTGCATTTCCGACCTGAAAAATAAATACGATTCCACTTCAGTAAACTACAAAAAGGATACTACGTATCTAACCCATGTTTCTACTTATGTTTTATAAAGCTCTCACTCCGTGAATACAAAACCAGAATAACAATAAATTATAATCATATATTATTAAACAAAGATCCGTCATAATAAAATCTAGGAAAAAACGCAAAATCACTATAAAATATAAATTCATTATCAAAACTAATCGCAAATATAATACTTCAAAGAAGAACTGCATTTAGTTAATAAGTGGATTGAAAGTCCAGTAATAACGCTTAAGTGCTAAAAGCCAGATTACGATGAAAGCATATTTGTGTTAACTGCAACCACTAATATTCAAGAAATCGGTTGTAAACATTTAACGTAGTTTTTGAGTTTTTTTTTTCAAAGTAGGCGGAAAAATATACATCAAAGAAAAGTGTTCGAATTTCAATACCATTTAGGGCCACCGCAGACATGCTACTTTTAGCATCATCGGAGACCGGCGATTTTGCGAATGTATCGATGCTGCGTCGCGTTTCTTCGAGCGAGAACGAGCGAGCCGCAGCATCAAAATCGCCGATCGCCGATGCTAAAAGTAGCATGTATGCGGTGGCCCTTAATTATACTCTCGATACTCATCTAAACCCACAAACAGTAATTTCGTACTTTTGAAAAATTCTGTATTGTTTTACCGAAAAAAATATGAATAGTTTAAGTAACGTTGTTAGATATTAAGCTTATTTCCAGTAGGCCTTCAGTGGTTCGAACGAACTTAATGTGATGTATGCATTCCAGATGTCTTATCAAACCGGTAGTATTTTTGTTCTTACAGGCAATTACTCTAGTACATATTATACATTTCGCGTACGTCTTATCGTGGCCTCTGATGAAGTATTTCCATGCTTTTGATTTGCATTCGCCTTTAACTGAAAAAATAATGATTTCACATAATTGTTTTACAAATAAGTTAATATTAGATTCTTAGTATAGGCAGCTCTACTAAAAATAATTATTCTTCAGTAGCCAAAATTGCTTATATTGAAAGCTAAAAATCCTTCAGAGAGAAAATTTAAATAGGTGGGACAAACGCTGTTGATGACGTCATCAGCATTTATCTATCTACTACTGGGTCTGAAGCTTAATTTATAAAGTGTTACATTGCGGCAGGTCCACACTACAAAATAATGTTTGTTTTTCAAATAAACATAGAATGTTATGGTAGAACTTTATTCAAAATATTAAGGACAGCGTTTATAATTAATTCATCACTCAAAAATCTGCTTACCTTACTTTGCCCAAGAGTAGCCCAAATATGAAGACAATAATCATAATAATGATCAGACGAAACTTATTCGAACTTAAAAATAATGTGAGTTTATAAAATGATTTGATTGTTATTTTATCCGATACAACACAAAAGAAATGTAAAGTAAAGTATATTGTAAAGTATAGTGTTAAGTATAGTGTAAAGTATATTCAATAAACTAAAACTTGAGTTAAGACATGATAAGAGCATGTTTTTAACTTGTGATCTAACGAAAACAGAATTATAATTTCCATTGGATCTCCATGAACTTGATTTAGTTGGAACATCGCAAAACATGTTTCACAGTTTTTACATCTAAAAACAAATTAATCACTACAATCTTATTTAAAACCAGAACAAATATTATTTTAGAAATATGAAATACTTTTTGTAGCAGTATCTTATTTTGTAACACACGTGTAGTGCAAGTCAGTCAGCCAAATAAACGGGACTATTTGCAAGATGTTATAGTGTGTTCTTTTTCATTGCAAGTCATCCATCAATACATTTTCTCTTGTATTTGTAACTTTTACCCATCAATGCGAAAAGACAACACTTAAATATTTCGTTACATACATCCACAGTTTCTTATTCTTAATTCACCAAAGATAATGAGACAATATGCTCTTCATTCTATCTCATCACTAGGTACCAGTCACGCTGTGTCCTTTGAAGTTATTAGTGTATCAGTTATGTATGATTGTGTAAATCCCTCCTCCTAATTATGGCTTCCTGGTAGGTGAACACGGCCGCTTTACAGCCCATCGACCTGTGTTTGGAGCATCGCCACTCCGCCCTGACTCCTCGCCCCCTCTTCTTGTGAAACTTGTGGTTGTCTATCATCAAGAACCGACCTCTCGAAGTTTGCACTACGAATTCTGAAAAGAATACCAATGATAATAAAGTGCAATAGCAAGGTTGCAATCGCAAGGTTGGTTACATTTCAGAATGCCATTATCCTTCATTAGTGCATAAAATATCCTGTCACCATACCATCACCTGATAATGCGATTCAATTGCAGACCTAAAAAAATCGTTGGATATACTATAAATTTAGGTATACAACTGAGTTGCAATAGAGGTGATGGTGAAGCTGTAAATCATACCACTATTTCTTAGTGATATTATGTGAAATAAAATATAATGTTATTCAATTTGTTTTTTTAATATTATTATTTCATCTTGGTATCGGTCAAGTTAATTCATTCAAATTAAATTAGTAAGCGCAGTTGACTTCAGGCACTTATCACAGTTTCTGGCTAACAGTTATGCTTAACTTCCCTTTGTACTTTATTATTACTGTCCATTATAACAACAGCTCCGCAAGTAGTTCTATGAACACACCGCCAGACGGTAGAACCGTCTTTGTTTTTCCTTTTGACGTGGTATTTGTGACCCTCACGGAGAAGAACATATTTTCCTCTTTGAGACAACGTCAAATAAAACTCAATATCTTCACGGTCGTTTGATGTCGATCCTTCTTGTTTTGATATTTGACCACCTGTAAAATATAATTATCATGTAGATTTACATTAAACCTAGGCTCTACATTAAACCTGTTGACATTAAAACTCTTTAAAAAACGCTTATCGCATCGCCCTCATAAAACCACGTTTAATGGCGGTTATAGTTTTCCAAAACACCGAAATGACTTTCGAGTTATTCGGCCTCCGAATAGCAGTTTTTGGCCGAAAAAAATAGTGTCATATAAACTCTTTAAAATACCCTTATCGCATCGCCTTCATCAAACCACGTCTATTGACGGTTATAGTTTTCCAAAATATAGAAATCATTTTGTGAGTTATTCGGCCCCCGAATAGCAGTTTTTGACGGAAAAAAATAGTGTCATAGAAACTCTTCAAAATACGCTTATCGCATCGCCTTTATCAAATCACGTCGAATGGCGGTTGTAGTTTTCTAAAATATTGAAATAACTTTAAGAGTTATTCGGCTACGAAATAGCAGTTTTTGGCAAAAAAAATGTAAATAATAAAATAGAAACTATTTAAAATAAGCTTATCGCATCGCCCTTATTAAGCCACGTCCCATGGCGGTTGTAGTTTTCTAAAATATCGAAATTACTTTTTGAGTTATTCGGCTACGAAATAGCAGTTTATGGACAACAAAATATTGTATCATAGAAACTCTTTAAAATATGCGTATCGCATCGCCCTTATAAAACCACGTCCAATGGCAGTTGTAGTCTTCTAAAATATCGAAATTACTTTTTGAGTTATTCGGCCTCCGAATAGCAGTTTTTGACCGAAAAAAATAGTGTCATAGAAACTCTTCAAAATACGCTTATCGCATCACCCTTATCAAACCACGTCGAATGGCGGTTGTAGTTTTCTAAAATATTGAAATTACGTTTTGAGCTATTCGGCTTCCAAATAGCAGTTTATGGGCAAAACAAATTGTATCATAGACACTCTTTATAATATGCTTATCGCATCGCCCTTATCAAACCACGTCCAATGGCGGTTGTAGTTTTCTAAAATATCGAAATTACTTTTTGAGTTATTCGGCCTCCGAATAGCAGTTTTTGACCGAAAAAAAAATTGTGTCATAGAAACTCTTCAAAATACGCTTATAGCATCACCCTCAAACCACGTCCAATGGCGGTTGTATTTTTCCATAGTAAAGTGTAGTGTTTGAGCAAAAAGCGGTCAACCCCAAGGTTTCACTAGCAAAATATAACCAAAAGACACAATTAAAATAAAACGGGTTTTGAATATGGTAATTTTTCGTACATTTATTATTTGTATATAATATTATTAATTTTTTGTGTTTTAGTTTAAAAGTTAAAGTAAAATTAAATAAAATCTTTAAAAAATTAACACTTATCTACGTTTGTTTTATTTTTACTGACTTGTTACACTGTTCCCAATGACACTACTTTAAGGTATAAAACTTAACTTTAACTACATAATATGACTATGTACATCGGTGCTCCTGACTACCTCGTCTTCCACCATCACGACGTTGGCTTTGCAGTGGTGCGTCTTCCGCCTCCAGCACCTCCACTCCGCTTTGACACCTCGCTGCCTCTCCTTGAAGAACATGTGGCCATTCAGTATAAATACTCTACGACCTCGACGAGTCATCGAGAAATATGCTGCAAGGAATGTTACAAATTATACAGGGGCCCTACCACCACCTCTTATAGCAGTATTATTTTAACCTTACAGCGACTTTTTGTAATGTCATGACCCTTATTGTCATGACAATAAGAAACACAAATTACAAAAAGTCGCTGTAACGTTAAAATAATACTGTTATTCTTGAGGTGGTAAGCCCCCTGTATAGGTACAGGGGGCTTACCACGAACTCTTATCGCGATTCAATTACAGGAACGTTTTAACGTTTCAGCGACTTTTTGTGCAATGACGTACCTTATTGTCATGACAATAAGAAACGTCATTTCACAAAAAATCGCTGAAACGTTAAAACAAAACTGCTATAAGAGGTGGTGGCAAGCCCCCAGGTGACATTTATTTGTGGATGGTTGATGGAGTGGATGATTTCCGTATTCATGGATGGTCTTTGCTCTTTTTTTTATTTTTGAAAATTTTTCTTGTATTTTACCCAGTTTAAATGGTTTTAAAAAATATTTCTTGGAACAAAAGTGATTTGTAATGCCAGTCCGCAGCTCGGAATAGTTGTGGTGTTGTCTTGTCGAACCACTGTCGGAAGTTCTTCAACCACGATAGCCTTCGACGACCAGGCCTTCTTCTGCCGTCTATCTTACCCTGGATTATGAGTTGGAGGAGCTCATACTGGGTACCGCGCATAACGTGACCAAAATACTCAAATTTCCTTCTCTTTATAGTCTTCAGGATCTCTGTGGACTTCCCCATTCGCTCAAGTACGTTATAAAGTACGTTTTTGTTATTATAAAGGTACTATTTTTTTGGAGTGTTTCAGCATGCAATGAGAAGAGCTGAGACGTGATAAAAAGAATGATGAATATTATTATTGTGTACGGATACAGTGCGAGAAGAAGGCTCAAGAGAAAATGGATGGATAGTATTAAGAGTAATAGAAAGAATGTTGGAGTGGGCATGAGTAGGACAGGAAAGCAAGATGAATGAAAGGAAAAAAATCTGAACCGACCCCACCAATGGGAAAAGGTAAGGCAAATGATGATGATGCTATTTCCAGTAATTTAATAAGTTAGTAACTTATTTATTATATTATAATTTAAGTGTCTATGTATCTATTATCATTATGTTACTGCACTATTATAAAAATAGTAACACTCTACTAAGACTCCACTCAAACAAAATTTTGGAATTAACCATTGACCATTATTTTAAGAGCCTCAACAATATTTTATTCCTATATACCTACCTATTTGTTATTCTAGTATATTACCCGCTTTATTATCTATACTCTATTCACACACATAAATAAACAATCGTTTAAACTTTAAGCCTTGAAGTAATGACTGAAACAGCGAATTCGTTTTAGCCGTGTACTGACTGAGTGAGTAACCTCGCGAGGTTGCCTCGGGCACATGCGGCAAACAGCTTCACATGAATATATGAAGCAAATGCACGGGAGAGGCGATCAATATACAACCGTTAGATCACAAAAATCTATACATTTTATCAACATGATTAATTGCACGTTGGAACATCATTTTTTTTTTATAGGACTGCGGTTGCAAAAAAGCGTACGGCCCGCCTGATGTTAAGCAGTTACCGTAGCCTATAGATGCTTGCAATACCAAAGGCATTGTTCGCACATTGCTGACCTGAAGGGGAGTGGAATCGAGGGAGGGAAGGGGGGTTGGGCTTTCAGCTCTCTCACTCATCGTACGAAACGCAGCTGTAATAGCTGCTTTACGCCGATCTTCTGTGTGAGGGTGGTACTACCCCTAACGAGCCAGCCCGTATATGAGCTGCAGTCAATTGGCTACAGCTTGGCTCTACCATCTTAAAAATTAAAATTAAAATATAATTATAGAGATAAGCTCAATCGTTACATTAATTAATCGTATAATCGTTGCCATACAGTTGAGTCGGTAGCGAGGCAAACGGCAACGCGTGAGCGAGGCAGCCTTTCGTTTGAGGCTGCTCAGTCAGTCAGTACAAGGTATCTATCTAATATTTTATCTAAACATATTTTCCTTTCACCGTCGCTGCTCAATGGTTATGACCCTCCCGTACCTTGATGATTACATTATCAATAGTCATAACGAAGGCTTGGCATCCCGTGGTCTTCTTCACGCATCTCCACCTGATCTTCACACCCTCGTTCTGGTGGATAGTGAACCTGTTGATGCCCATATCCAAGCATCGCTTGCCACTGGTTGTGTACCCGAAATATGCTGGAATGGTTGTAAAGAATGAGCTTTAGAGGACAAAAATAAATGTGGTACTATGATAAACGTGAGTTAAAAGGTCCTGGCAATTTTTTAAGAATGTTACTTGGCGAGTACAGTTTAGTTTTAATATCTTTAATAGCTATTCATTTAGATACTAGCCGTTTGAGCCCGTTAACGTGGTTGGCGCGGAGGCGCCTTTCACGCTGCAGGTCGTAGGTTCGATTCCTACCCGAGACATGCATTTGTGTGCATGAACATGTCTGTATGTCCGGAGTCTGGGTGTATATGTATATTAAGTATGTATTTACAAATAAAAAAGTAGTATATGTAGTAATATCAGTTATCTGGTTTCCATAGTACAAGCTCTGCTTAGTTTGGGATCAGGTAGCCGTGTTTACAAAAATGTCCCAGGATATTATTATTATTATTATTATTATACTGCAAGATTAACCTACAGGAAATGAAAAGAAAGATATCCCAAATAGAATGCTTATTATTAAAAAAAAATTACAATAAACAATGACTGTATTTAAGTTGATAAAACTTAACCACCTGTGTTTTTGGGCAACATTATAAGCATCTTTTTCATTTAATGGTTCGTATGTGTCCCTTTAATTTTAAAAATATCATTGTCATGTGTGTGTACAGTCATTTTACAACCACGGTGCCTTTTATTGCACACCCAATATGAGATTCCACCAAATCTTTTATTTCTTGTGAAGGCAACGTTATCTACAATTAGTCGCATTCCACCTCTTGGCGTTGGCTCCATTACAACATCTGAAAATAAAAGCAATGATTAATTCCGAATAAGACCCTGCAATTTGCCCTGGTCAGGATAATAATAATAATAATAATATCCTGGGACATTTTTTACACACGGCTACCTGATCCCAAACTAAGCAGAGCTTGTACTATGGAAACCAGATAACTGATATTACTGCATATACTACTTTTTTATTTGTAAATACATACTTAATATACAAATACACCCAGACTCGGGACATACAGACATGTTCATGCACACAAATGCATGTCCAGGGTAGGAATCGAACCTACGACCTGCAGCGTGAAAGGCGCCATCACGCCAACCACGCCAACGGGCCCGTCAAGGATGTGACTGGGATCGTCCCCAGTCCATTTTACGGTACCCATAGTACCAGCGTTGCTTATTTTGGGACCACACAGTTGGTGTGTAAGGCCGTGGTCTCCTAGTAAATGCCATTGGCCGCTTACAGCGTCACGCGTACGCCGCGTCACAATGCTTACTATAGAAATGTACTGTTATGGTCTCCTTCACATGCCGACGTCACTATAGTAAAATTGTGACGCGGTGTACGCGTGATGCTATAAGGGGCCGATGGCATTTAATAGGAGACCACGGCCTAAGTCCGGCGACGTCTTAAACATTTCTCAGACTTTAAAGAAAACATACATTGACAGAACAGTCATTTATTTATATTAATGCCGACTTTTTTTTACATGGAAAATACACTTATTTATAGAAAGTTATGATGGGCTTACACTGCCGTTACAAATCACTTTTGTTTCTAGAAATGCTGTGTAAAACCATTGTAAATTGCATAAAAATCTCTATAAAGGCGGCTAATCTTTATGTACAAAATAAACTGGAAATAAGTAGGTATCTATGGCGGAAACTTCTTATTGCGTATATCACACGAGAGTAGAAAGTTTTTATTTTGCACATTTTCACTATTGTTGGCAAACTGCTCGCAACGTCACAAATTACTAATTTACAATATATTAATAAATTATTTTGGAATATACATAAGTCTATAATCAAATCATATATTAAGTTTGAGATCAATTAAATTGTTATATTAACAGGCTCAAGGGCTAGCACACACGCCAAGACAAAACATTTGTCACGCATTATGTCGCATCAAGTCGCTCTCTCTCTTACCTAACACATATGAGAGAATGAGACCAAATATATTTATCTCTTGCTTGATTTAAACTTGGCCAGCGGAGGTGCTCAGCTATGCGGCCTTTTTTTATTGCCTAAGGGCCCCCGCAAACATGCTACTTTTAGCATCGGCGATCGACGATTAAAGAGCAGTCGCTGCGTCCGACCGCAGAGAGTCGCCAAAACGCGATGCACTCGCAAAAGCGGCAATCGCCGATGCAAAAAGTAGTATGTCTGCGGTGGCCCTAATTAGGCTCACGGCCCAAGATATCTGCAGCTTAAGGGGAGCAGACGAGTTTCGATCTTTTAGGGACTTCTAAACATACCCTGTGAAGGACCCTATATTAAACTCTAAATACTACAGCTACTAATCGAATAGAATAGAATACAAGTCGCTATGTAGATCACGTGACTTATGTCATTTCCATACATGAAGCGCATGAAGCGTAGCGATTTGAAGGAACGCTTGTAGACGTCAGCCACTTGTCTAGAGGGGCTGGAGGGAGATCGTTTACGTCAAGAAGGTGAGATGTACTTTTAGGCCGTGTCAAAGACTGATGATAGTCCATCAATGGTTATGGACGTTTCTAAGCTTAATGATCCTGTTCTCAAGTGTGACAGCTGTTGCTCTACATTGGCTGTCCTTCTTGACACACACCCAGTTGATACGCGCGCCCTTGCTGTCGCTCCTCTTGTTGAAGCGATAGGGCTCGATCAGCATCACTGGGTTCCCGTACCGCGTTGTCGTGAAGAACACCTCGATACCTATAAGGAATAATTGCTTTATTGATACAGATTATGGTGAATGGTTTATTGTTAACACACGAGCTGGAAGCAACTGCTGAATACTCAAAGGCAACTCAAACTCAGGGGCCATCCATAAATTACATCACACGAACGCCACACCCTGTGTGACGTCACATATTTTTAAAATTTTCTGAATTTTTCAAAAATTTTCGTTAAAAATTCAAATTTCTGTTTTCATACTTAGATATATTAGATTTTTAAATGTGACGTCACAAAACTTAGGATCCCTCCCACCCTCTTGTCACACAATGTCACATTTTGTCGACCCCCTCCCCCCCCCCTTTACGTGTGACGTAATTTATGGATGGCCCCGTATGGATTGTGTGTCATACAAAAATAGTCTTTTTGCACGATAACCTTGGCCTTTCTATACCCACTACGTTTTCCGGCTCGTGGTTGCCATTTTAAAACTTTTCTGCCTAGGCCATTTATTTTTAAAGCGGGTTTAGGAGCCAAAGTATAATTTAAAACGAGAACATAGTAACACGAATTAGTAATTTATTACACTTCAACAACGACAATATTAACAACGATTAAACAAACGAATTGAGAAAGAGTTAAATCACAAACAATTATTATTCACAACAAATGAGTATTTTTTGACTAGATATTAATTATCATTGTGCTAAAACTACATAAGAGTAAAAATTCTACAAGGGTGTTCGACACCGACAAAACTGATAACCATACCAATCAAATTTAGTTGAGTCTGATTGGGTGCGTCTACATCAGGCGAATGCCGCGCCTGAGCACTCAGTTTTTTGCTAGGGCGAGGTATGCAAGGCATCTGGATGCACCAATTGAAGATTGGTTGATGTCGGTCAGCCAATCCCGCTCCGCAGATATTTTAAAAGAAAGTTTAGATATTGTTATTCTATCTATTAATAACGCTGTTAAACGACATAATAAGGCGTAATGTAATATGGCTACATTGTTAAAATAAAACTAGTTTAAAGAGAGGCGTAAATATTAACGGTGTCAATTCTCGCTTCATGATCTAGGTCAATTTTCTCGTGTAAAAATAGATTAGACACTCGTTCATAACGATTTTAACTTTTATGTAATAATTTCGTTAATGTACCACAACATTTGGTCATACCTTACTAATTAGATGTAGGTATTATTAAAATTGATAAAGAGAGAGCTTAAAAAAGAGATACCAGCGAACTTTCGAACGCACCTCAAATCAAAGAGATGCTTAATGTTAACGAGTCATAATGACAGATATCGACGACACAAACAGCTAAAGCTTGTTTTTAATCAGACTAAGTGAACCGACAGGTGCAGATTTTTCTGATAGAAGCAAGGGATTCTTCAAAGGGCATGTTTACAAGTCCCTAAAAGGTCGGCACAGCGTCTGCTCCCCTTAAGTTGCAGATGTCCTGAGCAGCGGTTTCCTTACCGTCAGGTAGATCTTAGGCAATAAAAATAGAACAAATAAGGTTCAGATTCTCAGAAAGACATTTTCTCTCATCGACATCTCAGACATTTTTAACTGTCAGATTACTCTGTCTGATTAAAAAATAGACTTTAAGTTGAACTTAAACATTTGAGAGCTCCGCCGATCATACAGTTAGGACCGAGTTCACCAACGCACTGACGAACCGCCACTAAATGGACTGTCACCAATCAAACAATCGGTTACTGCTCTAAAGGTTCGTTAGTATGTTGGTTAAGTCGGCCCTTGATTATTTAGTAATTTTTATGGGTATGTTTCTTAATGCTAATCTCGATGGGCTGTCCGCCGTAGGTGACGATCGTGGCGGGACACCGCATAGACTTGTGGCGGCTGCAAGCCCACCAGACCCTGTCTCCGAAAGTCCTACTCTTGGTGTACCGGTACCCATGGAACCAGATGTGCGAGCAACCATCGCAGGCATCCGGCTCACCTGGTGAAATGAAAATTAATATAAAGATGAGGAAAGGTAGGTGATAAAGATTTATTAAGAGAATAGCTTCTGCACGTTTTTTTTTTATTGCACGCTGGATAATATGGTACAGGGGATCCTACTATAATCCAGATTGTCTGGTGGATTATTGTGTTCAGAATTGGACAAGGGATCGGTTTGGTGAATCGAACTGGAATAAACCATTAAAATCCAATAAATGTTATCAGTAATCTCATTAAATCAATTTTACTTGACTGTTTCACAGAGAACTGACATTTATAAAAACTTAACTATACTGAAGATAGAAAGTGAACTCTTATATTTTATTTTACTTATAAACGTAACGTTTTATAAGGTGAGGCATTTAGCCAATCTTTCATGGCAATGGCTGCATTTGATCATGAACAGTTCCCCGTCAACCGTGACCAGGGATCCAGAACACTTGAAATAGTCCCTCTTGTGGCAAATCCACCACGTTTTGTGTCCAGAGGAGTTGTTTTTTCTATAGACATGTCCATCGTACTGTAAGTAGGTTCGACCACGGTGCGTTGTAAATTTCACTGCAAATAAGAATATTATCTCATAAAACTTGTTATCAAAAGCAAGTAGGCTATTGCAGCCAGCGATGGGCACTACACGATGGTTAAGTTTGTCTCAATTCCACCAGATATTGCTCATTAGGCGTGTCTAGAACATGCACATGCCTCGCGAAGCACGACGTTTACCTGTCGCATGCCGCGCGAGGCAAATGGCGAGGCAACTGACACTCTAGACAGAGAAGAGTATACCCGAGCAATCAGTTTGACACGTTTGACATCGTTCTGTCTCATGACTATGCCAAACTAGGCGAGGCAAATGACAGCGCTCAGGTGAGGCAGGACGCGCATTTGCCTCGCGCGAGGCAAGTCAAACTTCGTGAGGCAATTTGTCTCGCGCGGCATGTTACACATCTGGACGTGGCTATTATCCCTCGTTCATCTCAGGGACGGCAACGTGCTAGCAATGCGGCATTGCTAGCACGTTGCCGACCCACCAAAGCACCAAAGGCATTGGCAATGCCTTTGGTGCTAGAGGCATCTACATGCTACAGTAGCTGCTTAACATCAGAAGGACCGTACGCTTGTTTGCTGCCTTCGTTGTTAAGGTGAGGCGAGAGCCGTATAATGCTTACACGTAACAAAAAATAAATATGTATAAAAGATACCAATAAATAACAGAGAAAACTTAAATCTCTACTGACTCGAATGCCATCGACGAAGGGCACCACCGACGGTAATCCTTAGCGCGATAACGCACGAGGCAACCATGGTGCCGCAAACCAGTGGGAGATTCGGTAGCCGACACCAAATTGGTTACGCTATCAAGCGGACACCAGGTGCGATATCCTCCATACAGCTCTATACATTTTGTTGATGGAGCGACTGGTTGCGCTACCACTGGTGTCCTCGTGCGATATATCCCTTAGGTATTTCACGGGTCACGTGACCAATTAGCCCGGGGCATGGATAAATGAAAAAGGAGCTCACAGAAAATACCTTTAATAAACTTTACTATGGCTGTGTACACCCATTTTTTTAATCACACAATCGCCGATGGTGACGGCAGATGCCTTGCAATCCCTCGAAAATCGCTGCCTGCACACCCACCAGGCCTTTTCGCCTTTCTCCCTGTTCTTCCTGAACATATAACCATCCATATGCAGAACCTTTAAATTGCCGTAGGTTTCAAAGAATTCTGTGAAACAAGAATATCATTTCATAAGAGGATATTTAACAAAAATTATATGTGTGACAAGAATAACACGTCAGTTGGCCAGAACACGACTTTACCATAAATCATATTAAGCAAGAATACTGTAAGGCAAGAATTACATGTCAGTTGATCAGAACACGTCTTTACCATAAATCATATTAACCAACAATAACAAGTCACATGACAAGAACAAGGTTCCTCTGTAAAGTAAACGGAACTGATTGTTAGTTCAAGTATGATATTGAACTACAATTTGAGTATTTGATAATGAATGAATCACTAGGAAAAACCATTCAGGGATGGTATTATTATTTTTTCAAGAATATTTATTTTTTATTTGAAAAAATACTCCAAATTGTAATCTTGCAATCCAAATTGCAAACATGCGAAATGTGACCAATTAACTTTCAAATTATGTACTTTATTAGTGCCGTCTTTAAGTAAAATAAAATGCCTTGCGGTCTTTGCCGAATGCTGGTGCATTGTAGCTATGAAATGAGGCGCGTGCGGCAAAGACAACGAAATCGTATCATCAGCCCTCAAAATAGAAAGTTATGCTGGACTTACACTGACATTACAAAGACTTTTGGTCCTAGAAATGCTTCGTGAAATCATTGTAAACTGGCTAAAAATCTCTATAAATTTAGCGGTAGGACTCTACCGAGCAGAGTTAATTTTACTCTAACTATACCAGGGATGGGCAAAGTACGGCCCGCAGGCCAGCTCCGGCCCGCGAAAGCATTTAATCCGGCCTGCCGACGGTCCTTCGACATGAATAGTATATGGCCCGCGATAATGATATTTTGACGGTCCAGAAGTAGGTATAAAGTAGATTCTACTTACTTAGTAGAATAATAGACGCATAGGTAAAAGAGGCAGCTAGAATAGCCGCGTAGTTCATGATTGTGTTGCGGGTCGAACGTGCATTCGAAAATATTATGGCAAATCAAAAGCAATTTCATATGTCTCACACGCCTACTATGGCAGTGCCTTCGAATAAGAGTTAAATTGTAATTTTTAACATTTGTGCAAGTGTGTAATGCTGTAATGTTTTTATATGATTAAAAGTTTCAACACAAAATGCATTTTTCCTATAATTCTGACCCTCCTCTGAAATTTATTAAACTTTCTGGCCCCCCATTAAGAAAGTTTGCCCACCACTGAACTATACCTTCCTATACCTTCGCTTGACTGATAAGTCGTTCAAAATATAGTAACATATGACGACCTAAGATTTTACGGAATTCCACCATCAACAAGGCGAATTATAGTTTAAATTGTATCTTTATTTACGTAAACAAAGACTGATTAATAAATAACAAGTAATTAAGCTTGTATGCCTATCATTAAAAAATATAATCAGTATCAAAGTGCAGATATAACTACCACCCCCTAACCAAGTCGCTTCGCCTACAAACGTTTCTGCAAATCGCTACGCTTCATGTATGGAAATGACATAAGTCACGTGATCTACGTTGAACGATTTGTAATGTCATTTCCATACATTTAAGCGTATTGTTTTGTAGAAACGCTTGCAGACGAAACCACTTGGCTAGGGGGGCGGTAATCTCTAATATTAGAGATGATGCCCTTCTACGGTTACTTCAAAGCCGCATTCTTTCGTTCGAAGAAGGCCATATTATACTGGTTTAGAGCTTTCCGGAGTTTCTCCATGAACTCTACTTGTTTATTCGGCACGCATCCAATATACATGTCATCTTCTCCATTATACAACAGTATCATTGTCTTCGTAGGAGTTCCGTTTAGGTAGTGAACACTACCAACGACTTCTTTCACCATGAATAAATGGACACAACCAACCAGTCCGCTGACCATGTACTTTTTGAGTTCAGTAAGTGCCACACTCTTGTCTATATTGAATTTGAAGAACGTACCATCCGTTATGATCGGCCAACCGACTTGGGCAAGTAATTGTCTTTTGATAAGTTGCAAGTTCAGTTTCTTCGGCCAGTCGCAAGCGGTCACAATAGTTTCAGTATCTGTGTTTAAGTACGCTTTAAAGGGCATTTTTTCGTAGATAGTCAGAGTTTCAGTGGAGGTCTTGACGGAACGGACCCAGTTAATTGTTCCGCTCCACACGGATCCATCTAAATCTTTGCAATGATCTGTAGGCAGGAGTATATCACTAGTAGGGATGTGGCCACTAGACGTAGATGCTTGGATTATATCATCAGTAGGGATGCGGGCACCAGGCGTAGATGCAGGGAGTATATTAATAGTAGGGATTCCGTCACTAGTATATGTTAGGACTATATTACTAGTAGGGTCGCGACTACTAGGCGTAGATGCTGGGAATGTATCACTGGTAGGGATGTTGTCACTAGATGCAGATGTTGTGAGTATATCACTAGTAGGGATTCTGCCACTAGACGTAGATGCTGGTAGTTTATCGCTAGTACTGCGGCCAGTAGATTTAGGTGCCAGGCGTATAGTCGGTATGCGGGCACTAGATTTAGATGCCAGGCGTGTGGTCGGTATGCGGCCAGTAGATGTCGATGCTAGACGTAAAGTCGGTATACGGCCACTAGATGTAGGTACTAGGCATATAGCCGGGATGCAGGCACTAGACGTAGATGCTGGGAGTATATTACTTGCAGGGATGCGGCCACTAGTCGTAGATGCTAGGAATATATCACTAGTAGGGATGTGCCCGCTAGGCATAGATGCTGTAACAAAGTAATGCTTAGTTATAACATTGTCCCTATGTTTATTATTGATATTATTATATAGCCAATGACAAATTATGGTATACATTTACGACGATATTACGTTTAAAACGAACTCAACTATACATAAACATATAGGTTGAGTTTGCTTTTACGAAGAAAACACTAGAGGAAGCTTAGTTTCATAACAGCTTTACTTTGAGTGACTTACGAATACTCGTACGCAACTTAAATTTGAGAGCTGCTAAACTTTGACGCGCCATACAAAAAATGACAGTTAACGACGTCTCAAACTGCTAAGTGGGACTTAAATATTTAAGTAGCCTTTGGGTATTCGGCCGTTATAAAATAAGTACCGATAGCATTAAGTGCATTTAGATTAAAAAAAATCTTTTGTTTGCCTTATTGGTAGATAGGGATTATCATGGGATCTAGATCTGTGTGCAAAGTTTCATCAAAATTGGCTCAGTAATAGACTAGAAATCCTTCGCAATTTTTTTAATAAAATGAATAAAAAGGCAAGCTACATAAGTGAGATTAATTCTAATCTAATCTATTATTCCTATTCTGGTACTTACGGACATTGATAAGGTACATACATATAAATGTAGCGCGAGGCATGCGAGGCATCTGGGCCTATACCACCACCTCTTATAGCAGTATTATTTTAACCTTACAGCGAATGACGTTTCTTAGTGTCATGTCAATAAGGTACGTCATTGCACAAAAAGTCGCTGTAAGGTAATATTATGTATAAATATTAGGTATATGATAAGTTTATGATTGTAACAGAAATATTTAAAACAGATGGAATATTAATACTCTTAACTAAAATCTTATGAACTATGGAATAATACCTTAGTCTTACGACTTCGTAATCTAAAATATTTTACTTAATATTACGACATAAGAAAGAAGATAAAAGTAGCCATTATAAAACGTAAACCAAAAAAATCTTAATAGGCACCAGTACACGAGCATGAATAGAGGAGCGGCAATAGGCGCATCCACAAGTCCCGAGCATCCACGCATGAGCAATCAGTTATGATGTTATGTCTACGTGGTCAGACGTCAAAACTGATAACTCGGACTAACACAAACCCCTTTTCTTAAAAAAAAAAAAAATCCCTTCACTAGAAATTTACTGAATAGAGATGCGTTATCCACTTTCAGTCACATGTTGCTTCAACATCTTAAAGAATTGCTTAATAAATTCCGTTTGATTCTTCGGCAAGCAGCTAATATACACATCTTTGTCTTTATGATAGAAGAGTACCATTATTTTTCTAGTAACCCCTCTTTGAAAGTGGACACAACCGACGAAGCCCTTCACCATAAAATTTCGCAGTTGTTTTCGTGTCTCGCCCTCGTCAATGTTTAATTGAAACATCGTAGATTCTTTTAGGTACAGCAAACCAACTTTAGCAAGGACCTGTTTCCGGAATACGTGCATCTTCAGTTCGTTTGGCCAATTGGTGGATTTTAGAATGTGTTCCTTGTCGTTGTTGAAGTAAGCATGACAGGACAGTTGTTGGTCCATTTCTTGTGTTCCAGTTGCGGTCTTGGTGGTATGCATCCAGTTTATTGTGCCGCTCCACATCGGTTCTCCTAATTTCCTCTGAATTTCAGGACGTATTTCAGTAGTATCCTCAGAGCCACGTGATGTAGATGCTGTAACAAAATAGACACAATCAGTGGTCGTATCACGAAAAGCTAACGTATTAGCAAATGAACCTCGTAATGTAATGTCAAAGTCACTTCTCCATCGCCAATTGAATTTCGCGAAAGGATATCACTGTCATTCTTATGAGCATGCTTAAGTTATTGTAACGCTTTCCTTAAGAACAGTTATATTTCACTATATACCTGTTCTTTAAGTAAAGCGTTGTAATAAATATTTAATCAGGTTTAGTGGAGGGGCGTGCATTTTTAGAAAGAAACATCTCTACCTAGTTTGTTGACGGCTACTAATGATATAAGAAATAAAAATGATTGAGCCCTTCGTACTGTTCCTTGGCGTTAGATGTTATAGGTTGAAAAATAAAGATAATCTGATTCTAATATCAATAGCCGCGACTATAAGCCCTGAGCAGCCACGCAGTAATCTTTGATCGAACGTCAAAAGCGATTGCTCGGGCGCGCCACTCGGCTCATGAAGACGCACCGACTGTGAGATATTGTTTATAACTGTTTATTAGATTAGGATGGTTATGTTCATTTGTAAATTTAACAACGACATTATTTAATGTGGTGACAGTTGTCCGACAGCCGTACGGTGCCTGGTTGCAGGACCAGTAGTATCTTGGGCCATTTTTATACTTGCACTTGCAATTAAACTTATACCCTCGAAACAGCATTGACGGCTTTCCTTTTGATGTTGTGAAGAACAGGAGCTCTAAAAATAAAAGATATAGTGTTGAGTTTCGCTAAAAAATACAGTAACAAGACATTGTTATATTTCTACGCCTATACTCTGATTTTTAATGTCGTGGACTAAATTGACAGCTATAAATGTCAATTTATAGTTTAATTAAATTTATATTTATGAGTGATCTAGTTTATTTCATTCTTTAGTAAATAAAATTGAATTAATTTGAACTGGAATCATAAAAACAACAGAATTCACGATAAACAGATCAAATTAATTTTAAATTTGACATAAAAAGCTGTCATTTTAGTCCACGAAATTAAAAATTAGAGTACAGTATATTACTTTAGATTTTTTCTTATCTATATAACCTACAGCGACTGTAGCCTAGGGGTGAACAGGTTGGGCTAGCAATCGGAAGGTCCCAGGTTCGATCCCCGGTGGGGCATGCACCAATGGATGAATTTTCATCTATGTGCATAATTTACAGTTCGCTGACGGTGAGGGAAAACATCGTGAGGAAACCTACCTATCCCTCGGGATTAGGTAATAGTCAGTTCCTGTATACACGGCGACAAGGTTCACCACCTGTCACGTTGGGTTCTGACTATCAGGTGAAACGTGGGCTTTGAGTTGGTTAATACCTCCACAATGTGGTGGTGTATGGCCACTCAAAAACCTCTGACTACCCCCGAATGGGGTAAAAGTCGTGACGTTACATATAACCTACATTTGTCAACAATATTTTAATCACCTTGATTCATCAGAAATAATATTTACATTAACTAGAGTTTATCCTCTTTATTGGTAACATATTAAGAACCCTCTACACATACACAAACATAATATAATAAATAGACACCTCGATTATACATGCTAATATTAATCATAGCCAGACCCAATATAGCCTTGATACTTCACCAAGCCAACTAGGCGTTCGGGTATAAATATCAAATGATAATAAGTTAATGAATCCGCGATCCGTCCACAACGTAGTGAGCCGGGCCAATGCCTGGGCTTTCTTGTGGCAGTAGCTCCCACTATTTGGTGGAAGGACCGCGAAATCATTGACTTATTATTAGTTTATATTTATACCCGAGTGCCTAGTTGGCTTGGTATTGTAGTATACGGTGACATTAAATGACACCTCATATGTTGACGAACAAATCTTTGGATTAGCTTTATTGCACCACACCCCAACATACAGTCCCACAGACTTATCCAACCCGCTGAGAGCGTCGCTAGTGTCGTAACATTCTGTCAAAATTGACATTTCTGTATATTAAAATTCTTATTTCATTTTTTCGCCACCAGGCCAGATAAGTTTGTAGCACTGTGATTTTTTTAGAACACCTTTAAATATAGTTATAGGAATACAGACACCATTTATTTTTTAGTAGCCCCCTCCATCGTAATGCTTATACAGGGTGCTAGGTAAGACGAGGGACGTCTTGAAGGAAGTTATTCAGTATTCGATTCTCATTCCAATTATGTAAAAAAAAATACCTTAATTTTTGGCTTAATTATCAATAAAATACGAATTAATAAAATTGAGCATGAAGGGTAACAAGATTAAGGTCATTTACATGAGTAAATTCCCGTTGATAAGACAGCTCACAGTCGCAGTCGCAGTCGCCGTAAGCATGAATTATTATGGCTATATTTCCCTCGTCTAACCTTACACCCTGTAAGGAGTGAACTCGCGTCAATAGTTGAATGAACAAGTGGGGATCGAATCCGAAACCAGAGTTTGGCAAAAGTTAATTAGAAGTAATTAATTTAAATTTAATTTAATTGAAATTAAAATCAATTGCAATTAATTAATTCTAATTATTTTTTGCCCAACTCTGCCCGAAACCTCTTGTTACTAGCCCGCTAAGACTATTGACGCTCATAATAAGATACAATAAATACAAGTAATATGTTAAAATATTAAACATTCATTATATAATTAGATTATCATATAAATATCGGAAAATGATGTGCGAGAGAGACTACCCCCCCCCCCCCCCCCCCCAACCCCGATTCACGAATCACGATTATGAACCAATTGGTGGTCCGGTTGGTCCAGATGCGTCGCATGCCTTGCCCGAGCACTCATGTTATGAAGTTATGACTAACCGTTCCGACGTCAAAACTGAAACCTCGGGCGCGGCATGCGCCTGATGGAGACGCAGCCTTTCACATTGTTTGGTGAAATGGATTATATGTCTACATTAACAAAGAATAGTTTCAAGACTAGATTGACTAGAATAGAGCTTTATCCATAATGTAGGTAATATTGGTTAATATTCGACAGAGCCCTATTTTAAAAGCATTTTTATAACGTATCTTTCGTTGATACCCAAAACAAGCATTCATAATTCATCATCTTCTTATCGTATGGTTAGTGGCCACCAGATTGTCAGAGTTGTTCAAGCCGCCAAAAGGTCTCTGTCGTGTTCCAAATAGTATGAAATTATTAACCCCGTTCAAACACAAATTACACGAATAACACTTATGTTTTCACCAAGCCTTAGCAGAGTATACTATGGGCACAATCTAAGTACATACAGTCGGCCGACGACGGGGTATTGAGAGGGCACTCGTGCGGAGTACAAGGGGCAAGGGGCGGGTACTGTCCGCCCGGGAGACCATATAGCGATTTGTATGCAAACCGGGCAGAAACTATCAAGGGCTGTTACGTGTCTGGTTTGTTGGTGCACATTTTTTTTTTTATTCTTGGAATGACAAATATGACAAAAAAAAATGTCAAAAATATAAAAATGACAAATATGTCAAAAATGACAAGAAATTACAAATATGACAACAATGACAAATACGACAAAAAATACAAAAATGACAAGAAATGACAAATATGACAAAAGTGACAAAAATGAAAAAATATATTTAACCGTTTTTCCTCATTCCAAGAAAAGTGCACAACACCGATAAATAAGTTTTCACTTAAAAAAAAAACAAAGTAACAAAAAAGTTTAAAATGACAGGAGAAGAGAAATAGTTTGAAAATAGGTATTCCTTTAAATATTATTATAATGTGTGACAACCCTTACACAAGTAGTCATCGCGCGATGCTGTCGGATTTTACACAAACATCAAAGGCGTCAGTGCTATGGGTGAGCACGTACGAAACCGACTGTCGGTCGTTACGAAACAATCTGTCATACAAATGTGGCGTGCTTATACGCCAAATGCGTATTTATTCGGATATCATAAAGTCAATGTCTGTATGTAATTTTTTCTAACCAACTCGAGCCTACAAGTCGGTGGTATGCGCGGCATAGCACCAAGCCAACTAGGCGCTTGGATCGAATGCTTACCCGCCCGCATACCCGCCACCGCCTGCGGCTTCCCGCCCGCACACCGCCTGCTTACCGCCACCGCCTTGTTGTACGGGTGACGTCATATGTCAGGTGCCTAGTTGGCTTGGTGGAGTAGTAGTTTAAGTATGGTTATGGTCATGCTCCGTGCTGGTGATAATGTAGTTAAGAGTGGTCAAAATGGCCTTACACCCATCCTTCTTCTTGTCGCAAGCCCATGTGATCTTGTCGTTTCGAGGGTATCGACGGGACAAGTTATATCGGAACTCCCCCACTTGCAGTGCTGGCTCAGCGAATGTTGAAAATATAAGTACTGGAAGTATAATGAAACATGTAGAGTTCTATAAAAATAAATAACTTTACAAACTAAGTAAAAAATAGATGTTGCCCGCAGCAGTAACTGTATTGCGCGGTATTTACTATCGCGTATTGCAATTGCGCTTATTTCTAAATAGGCTCTAATATTTTCTGATATTTCAGTTACAAAATGAATAAACTTATAATATATGTATAATTTAATTAATAATTTATGAGATGTTATAAAATAAAATAATTACAAGTAGGTATATTTATTGTGATGACATAAAAATTTGTAAAAAGAACCACCCATAAAACGCGTAAATATTGCACAGTAGGCGTAGCAATTATTCCTAATAGATAACAATATTATCCAAAAAGACTGTAAAGCATACTATATCTATTTCCATTTACAATCAATAACTTATTCTACCTTGTCTTGTCACTAAACACAACTAAAATTGTGAGACTGGCTGCTTTTAAAGTGTCGAGCAATGCGCCTAAGCAATCAGTTTTAACGTCTGACCACGTAGCCACGTCATAAAATGATTGGTCGGACGCAACGCTCAGCTCATGAAGACGCCCTAGTACAGTGTAATGGTCAGTAATCGGAATAAATCCTCTCGCTCAGAAGTCAATGCGTTACCCTGCCCTTCAACTCCACGCGCCTCCAGGATGATTATGCTCGTTCTTGACCTTGATGATGACGTCATCGTACGTAACGATGGAGACTCTGCAGCCTTGGGGAGCCTTGTTGCAGACCCAGTAAGTCCTAGAGCCGAGCATGCGCTTGCAATTGTACCGGTGGCCGTTGATCTGAAGCAGAGGAGTGCCTCGCTTCGTGTGTAATATCATTGGACCTAGAAGATACAACGAGTACCTATTAGGTAAGTGTTGTTCTGATAAGCAATTGCTTGCACGAACATGCGACAATCGCATCGCATAGTTAATAATCGAGCGATTAATTCGCGTCCCAGGTTCATTCATGCATCTATTAAAACGTACCAAATAAAATTTCACTAGACGAAAGTAATACAAAATAAGCACTTATTATATAACAAAAGGTAACAGAATTCCGTTTACAGAGATTTTAGCCAGTTTACAATGGTTTGAAAAATATCTAGGAACAAAAGTAAATTGTAATGCTATAATAATAATAATAATAATATTTATTTATTAAAGTAACCAGGACTCAATTAAAAACTATGCTAGTACCAAAAAAAAAAAAAAAAAAAAATATGCAAATCACTGCTGCACCATCCCATGAGAGACGGCGCCGCAGCGATTTACATATACACCGTCCAACCTGCTGGCGAACATCTGTAATAGGGTGTTGGGGCTACCCCGCACCCTGCGTACCAAGGACGCGCACCTCTTTCGCATAATAGTGTAGAAGCAGTCTACACGTGCGTCCGCGAACATCCCAGAAGCGCTATGCCAGTTAGTTTTAAATTATTATTATTATAACGTCACGACTTTTATCCCCATGCGGGGGTAGTCAGAGGCTTGAGTGGCCATACACCACCACATTGTGGAGGTATTAAGTCAACTCGAAGCCCACGTTTCACCAGATAGTCAGAACCCAACGTGACAGGTGGTGAACCTTGTCGCCGTGTATACAGGAACTGACTGAGGTGGAGGACTCACGGAGGTGGTTAATTTTAACTTCCTATAAAGCTGGTAAATCTTTAATAATGATTATGTTCATACCTATTGAGGCATTACGATTGTTGTATTGGCAACACTCGTATTGTGAACCGTGACGGCAGTAGCTTTAATAGTAATAATAATAATATCCTGTGACATTTTTTACACACGGCTACCTCATCCCAAACTAAGCAGAGCTTGTACTATGGAAACCAGATAACTGATATTACTACATATACTACTTTTTTATTTGTAAATACATACTTAATATACATATACACCCAGACTCGGGACATGCAGACATGTTCATGCACACAAATGCATGTCACGGGTAGGAATCGAACCTACGACCTGCAGCGTGAAAGTCGCCTCCGCGCCAACCACGCTAACGGGCCCGTCGATTTTTTTGCTGCTTCGCAGCCAATGTTCCTCTTGTTGCATGCCCAGGACATCCGAGGAGCCTTGCATCTTATGCAGAGGTTGAACCGATACCCACCTACTTCTAACACGGGCTTACCAAAGCGAGTAGTTTAAATTATCGGGACTGAAAATAATATGAAATAGAGTAGAGATGCAATTTCAGATTCAGAGCTATCAGATGAGTAGAGTACAATCATCTAAAAATCTCTGGCTATTCACACTATAGCAGTATGTTCAATGGCACTTACCAACATGCCATACCAACTACCATAGCACAGTGAAATAGTAAGAAAAATAAATAAATATTATAAAGAGAGAAGATTTGTATGTATGGATGTTTGTGGTCAGTAAACTTGAAAACGACTGGACCGATTTCAAAAATTCTTTCACCATTAGAATGCTACATTATCCCTGAGTAACATAGGCTATATTTTTGGTTTCCGGGATACGGGATACGGGACCCGGGACCCGGGATCAGAGATCCGATTTATTTAAATTTCTTCGCGGACGAAGTCGCGGGGAAAAGCTATAATAAATAAAATAACCAATTGTAATTTTCGATTATAATAGTAAATATTGTACCTACAACACAACGGTTAACTAAATAAAATATAATTCAATGCGTAACTTGAAAAAGTTGCCTATGTTAATATAAAAATGTGTAACTAAAAAATCAAAACTTTCACATTGAAAGAACAACGAAGCGAAAAATAATTAACTATAATTAATTAGTTAGAAATTTGGATTTTAATTGTCTTAAAATTATCATAGTTTCAAATATTGCCAACGATTTCGACGTCACTCTGTATAAGAAATATAAGGAATCATCAATGATTATGGATAATTTTCTCCCGAATGATGACGTCGTTGAAGGTGGTGAGGGTGGCCCTGCAGCCGGAGCTGACGCGGCAGCACACCCAGAGGGACCGGTAGCCGGTGCTCCGGTTGTTGCGGGTGAAGCGATACTTGCCCATCTGGATGGCAGGCTTGCCGTATCTCGTGATCGTGAATATTGGCCCTGGAAGTGAACTGTATTAGAAAATGCACTGGTAGGCAAACCTTGTCTTAGGCTCGTATTAATAAATACATCTCGAATTTGAGACCGATCTTAAGATGCTGTTTTTGACAGATGATCCATAAACAAACGTCAAAACTGCATCTTAAGATCGATCTCAACTTTGAGATGCTTTTATTATTGCGAGCCTAAGAGGATGCTTTATAATAGGCGATGTACACAGGATTTCAAATAAATAAGTATTATCACAGGTTTTTTTTTGCGTTCAGCGATCATTTCCAAATAGGCTTCAAGTGGAGTTCGTGAATCTCGTTCTTATGCCTAAGCGCAACTCGCCTTCTCTTAAATTAGAAGAAAAGATGAAACATCCTGAATTAATGTAGATCCAGATTTTGTAGATCAACAGTTAAAATGCACTATTTTAAGACTTTACTGAGTTATTTTTAATTTTTAATATATGTAAAAGATACAATTCATAATATGCCTCTTGCAAAAATATTAAGAAAATAAATTTAATTACGAAATAAATATATGATTAACCTAGATTACGTGTATAGCTAAACATGCCTTAAATTAACTGAAAAAGATAGAGCATTTACTCATTAGCAAACAGTGTACTAATTCAAAAGATTTTGTACAAAGATCTTCGGAGTGTTTCTTCCAGAATATGTATGAGTTCATTTTCAAACTTGTATTATCTTATATACAACCTATCTTAAGCGATTCCGAACTCTAGAGATGTGTTCTTTTTTCTTCCATTATCTGAGATTATCTATCAAGTCAGTTCATAAAACAGTTTTTAAATTAATAATGGGCTTGCTCTTGACCTCAAACTTGCCACAGGGGCAAAGATGAGGTCGACGATGGAGCGAGCGCACCCAGAAGAAGCCTGTTCACCCTTTTGAAGAGATTTGGGTTATAAGCACTCGGAAATACAGACACAGGCAGGGAGTTCCACTCCTTGGCTGTGCGCATTATGAAAATTCTTTTGATCACATTAGCAATGATTATGTACTCTGATGAAAATAATTTGGGTCCCTTTCATAATAACAGTTGCTCTGCAGCGACTCCGGAGTTTACTTTGGGCACAGACCCACGTGACATTCTTACCAGGTCTTCTGTTTTTATTGTCTGTGGTCATATAGTACCGGTGTTCACCTATATGGAGTATTGGCCGGCCACGTTTTGACTGCCGAAATAAAGAAAACACTACTGAAGCAAGAGAATATAAACAGAAAGTCAACCAGTCTGGAAAGTCAGACTAGAAATATCAATGAGATATTTAAATAAATGTAATAATTACATTTATATGATGGCGTATTGTGATTCACTGACGATATTAAATGACAAACAGTATCTTTTAAGGTTACAGTTATAATTTAATGAATATTGAATACATAGATCGAACACACACAACATAATTCCAATTAGTAAAATACAGTTCATACAATAAGCAATACGGTTCACTTACGACGACCAGGGTTACCGTGAGTTTAGTAACTATGAGGAAAACCATACATTTTAACCCTGGTAGAGGCTAGAGTCAATACAATAAAATAAAAATCCATTAATGATTATGTTCATGTTTGAAACTGACGATATTTCTGTCGATGGTAGTGACGGAGGCTTTGCAAGGGATGCTGTGCTCTCCTCTGATGCTGCTCCTATGGCAGAACCAGGTGGCCTTAGGTCCTCGACTCCGGTTATTTTTGTAGTACCGATAATGTCCTATCATGAGCACTGGTCGGCCGGTTTTGGTTGTTGTAAAGCTGACAACTGTTAAAAAGAAAGGAAAGATATAGATTATTTCTAAACGGATTCTTAACTCTTATAAAAGAACAGCATGTTACTAATGAGATAAAATGCAAAAAAATATAATAAATAAAAATAAGAAAACAAATATCTTTTTATTTACAATGTACAACATGAAAAGTAAATAAATGGTATGGAACCCAAAGGTACGCAACGTGTCTATGTTATGTTAACTATTTATTGCATTTGGTAAAATCATTGACGTCAAAACCTGTAAAATATACGCGTTTTTAGCCGCTATATTTACATAATAAAATTGACAAAATCTTTAAAAGAACGGTCTAGCTGGCAGGAAAAAATCATAACATCTCGGAAAGAGAAAATACAACTCTGTGTGACATAATCCATGAACAAATCATACATGACAAGTGTCCAGACACTGAATAAGTGTATGAACAATATATCCTAATGGTTGTGGTCTGCCTTATACTTAATGATGACGTTGCCATAGGTGGTGATGGTGGCTTTACAGCCGCTACTCCTGGACCTGCTGCAAGTCCACCATCCATTGACGCCGCGACATCTGTTGTTTTTGTTGAACCTATACCGGCCAATAAGGATCACGGGATAGCCGAAACGGGACCTTACGAATATTGCTGCAATAAAAATATGAGATGATAAAATTATGGGCAATCTGCCTGGATACCTGGTTCACATAAACTTTAAGAAATTTTAAGATCATTCTGATCTCTAATGTTATGTTTTACCCAGATTGGATTATACAAACACAGTAGTTAACTGTCTGGAAGCACGATAAGTGTCTCAAAATCGTAGCATATTTCGCCAAAATAGTTTGCGATCTAAACAAACAAACTACTGTCTTGCATGTAGCAGAACGGTTCCGGTCATGTGTCTGTTGCTATAATAAGCTATAGAGTAATAAGCAAAGCATAATTTATTACATCATAAATGATTATCTAATTGTGGACCCAGCAAAGTAATAGATCTATTATTTTGCTGGGTCCACAATTACATATACATACATAAATAACCTCACATTTCATAATTTACAATTGTGGAATGCTAAATAAATATGAATATTAATTATTTAAGCAATACAAAACTCACTACTTTTGTTTTTATACTACTATCTTCAAAGCGAAGGATACTAGAAGGACAATGACTTTCTACAATACTTTACAGCCGTATAAAACATTCTGGTCGAAGTTTATAAATGAGTATGTTCGTTTCTAAACTCGATGATCTCATTCAGGATTGTGGTGACCGAAGCTCTGCATTTGCCAGACTGCCATTTGGCGCAGACCCACCGCGTTCTGGCACCCCTGGTCTCACTTCGTCTGTAGTACCGATAGTTGCCAATCTGAATCACAGGTCTACCAAATTTTGATGTTGTGAATAATACATCTGTAGAAAAACATACATTAAGTTACAAATTGAAAATGTACTGTAGTTTTTATATGTATGATGGCGGGATGAGTTGGACTTCTACTTGAAGGGGTGGCCCAGTATTGCCATTAAAAGGGAGGAGCTGAGAAAGGAGAGGTAGTCCTTTGCCCAGCAGTGAGACGACACAGGATGACAAAAAAAAAATGTCTTAAGTAAACTGTAATTATTAATACTACATTTTGTTTCATGTAAGCTTAATTCTTGAGAAGGTATTATTAAGCAAAGTAGATAAAGTCGCGATAATTACAAAATCAGTGCGTATGTTGGTTTCTGGAGAAGATGATCCTGCCGTCGACGGTGATGATGCTGGCACGACATTGTTTGGCCCATTTGCAGCATCTCCACTGTACTCTGGATCCCTTATAACCTGTGCTTCGATAGTACCGGTGTGAGTTTACCACGATCATAGGCCCACCGCATCGGGTCTGCGAGACTATTACACCTGCAAATTTAACAATAAACAATAAAATACGCTGACTAAAGTAAATGAACATGCTTTTGACCCTTGTAAAAAAAAAATTACAAGGATAAGAGTAAAACAAAGTCAAGTCTGTTTATACTATAGGCCTTAATTTATAAAACTTTTGTTAATCTTATCACAACAGAAATATCGCCTATTTATATCACCCATGTACTGTGGGTTTACACAATACAGTTTATCTCATATTACTTCATAAACTCCATATTTTGCTTCCTCTCTTTTTATAACAATACACAACCATTTCGTTAACTTTTTGTAATAATTATAGTAGTCATATCTCATTACGACGGCTTACTTTTTTTAAGGTTTAACTAGAAATGTGAGGTTATTAGATTCACTCTGGGCAGAACTGGATTAGTGTCACGGTTTATTATGTGCATCGTTTTAATTTCTGCCTCCAGCACAACTTCCAGACATCCTCAAACAAATTAATTTATCTCGACCATTCTTACTGCACACGCATCTTAACATTCGCAACAGGAACAGGGAAGCCGTAGCTCGAGGCATCAATGGTTGTGTATATTATTCTGAGATATAATTTCAGACTGATAGGTATGGATAGAGGCTCGGCATTGATGGAAGCTGCTCCATTTGATACATCGCCATTGCACCTTTGGACCTCGGTACCCTGAGCTTCGACAGTATCTGTACGTGCCCAGCTGAATGATGGGTTGCCCGCGAGAAGACGTTACGAATACTGGCTCTGTAATTGATAATGTCCAAGTGTCAAAATGTCTAAGTAGCAAATGCCCAAAACAATAAAATAGCAAATTCCAAAGAAAAAACCATCATGGAATTAACAAGTTAGAACCAGTACTAATCAAAAGTTGTATATTTACGAAAATATATTCAAAACATATAATAATTAAAAAATACACACATTAGATAAAGATTTTAAGAACCTCGTCAAAGTGACATGATAGATTTTAAGAATTAATTCATTGGAGGATGAGTATACACGTGATATTTGTACACCTGGCATGCTACACTGGATCGAAATGAACCTGACTCGAACGAAACATGGACACTTGCGTAACATAGTATGTTAACCTATAGATTGTAATATAGTATTACCTCATAGGTGCGTCCAGATGCCTCGCATGCCTCGCCCGAGCACTCTATGACACTATCACATTATGACATTATATCTATGCATTCCGAAGTCAAACTGAGTGCACGGCCGCGGCATGCGTCTGACGAAGACCCAACCCTAATTATGATTATGTGCATGTTTAGAAAACTTAATGATTTCGCCATTAATAGTAGTGACCGATGATCTGCAGTTGGTGGAGGACCACTTGATACAGAGCCACCGGACCTTAGGGCCCTTGCACGAGCTGTGGCGATAGAACCGGAACTTCCCAATATTCATAATGGGCCTCCCCTGATTGGACGTCGAGTACCACGCTGCCACTGAAATAATACTCATGTTTATGCAATTTATTAATCAACAAAAGCTAATTGCTACAGAATATTTCAAAATTGCGTAAGAATACTTGGGACTTTGTATGAGTATCAGGAATTTAATTAAATAGTAGAATTTTTTATTTTATTTTTTCGCCACTTTTGAAAAATTGTAATATCTCAAAAACTTGTACTAAACTATTATTTGAGTAATAGTGGTTGCTATTTCTTAATGCAGTGGATTCTTGGCCATTTGATGCGTTCTAAGACCGCCAGCAACACCTAAGTTGTCACTAACATTCGAAAGCCTAAACTCAGAAACAAAGTTACATATAGTCTGTCTTCACTAAGCATCTAAATATCATACCGTAATGTAGTGTAATAATTAATTCCTACTTTTGAAACACTCGGTATAACACCTATATCAAGTAAAAAACTAATATTTAGTAACTGAAGTTTGAATGTAAGGCTATTTGTAGGAAGCTAAAATTTCATATACATATATTTGCCACAACATACGGCAAATTTTCGCGCAGCAATTCTAATATCATAAGGTTGATTTTCTGTTTCGTATGACCTTTGTAACAAAATAAATATTATTTACACTGGTAGGACTCGATTCAGCTTTGACAACAGTCTCTATCATTGTTGTATTTAAAATCGTTTCATTCGGTATTACCATTTAATTTCATAGTAAGAAACTGTTAGAGTTTAAACTCTTTAGTAAACCAATAACTTTAAAAGAAGAACACATGTCAATGTTTTTCAAATGTAGATTTACGGTTACCTTAGTTACTCCGTATTAACTGCCATTGTAACTACACACAATATAATTTTACTCTGCTTATTAACTAATTTCTATAGTTTTATTTATGCCCATAACCCATCAGAAACTGTAAGTGTATGCATTATCTCATTTTTACTCTGGATACAACAATCTAGCGTCCTATTCTTATCAAACTCATCTCAAAGACGTTAAGGGCCGTAAGATCAATGGTAGTTGATCAATCGTGGAGAGTTTAAACTTTCAATATATGGAAGAAAGGAATCCAAACTGTCTCCCGTTGTTGCTCCAATTGATCTTACGACCCGTAAACAGATTTGCACCTTTAAACTGGTAAATCGTTGTAATTTCATTTACCCTTTTTTAACAATTACAATTTCATACATGGCTATGCGCATTATTCATTTTGATCACTTCGTTCTCGAGCGTAGTTATTGAAGATCGACAACCGCTGCACCACTTGGTGCAGACCCAGAGGCACTTAGGTCCGCTCTTGTAGCTACTGTGCTGATAAAACCTGAAGTGCCCTATCTGTAACATCGGCTTGCCTTTCCTGGACTCCACCATTCTTATTTCTGTGGAAATGAATAGCTATCTTCAGCCAAGACTTTATTCTATTTGGGAGAGTCGAGTTAAAAAGATAGTCTTCCACTATCTTTTTTGTTTAGTTTTACGTCTATAATTTGAAACTAAAATGTCAAGTCTATTTGATATCTTTATATTTAAAGCGTCAAGGTACAACCAAATTGCAATGGCTTTTGGTGATAAAGTTAACTTCTCTCTACATTATTACGTACTTAGTTTATAGTGATCGTTGTGATTACAAATGATAAGTTATCCTTCTTCAATGATTGTGGGGTTTATTCATCTTCACCACTTCGTTCTCAACTGTGGTGATGATAGTGCGGCATCGTCCCCACCGCCATTTCTGACACTTCCACAATGACCTGGCACCTGACACTTTGTGTATGTTGAACACATTATTTCCGACTATCAGTGTTGGTCTGCCAAACCTCGACAACCCGTACACTGCATCTGTAAAAATTTTTACATAGAGACGTCTTGAGGTGCAACTAGATAGCGATCGATTGCTCAATGACTGTTCAGAAAGATCCAGTTTGGTCCATAGCAGCCAGATTATGGTCGGTCAACCTGGACTGATTTTAGTCGACGTAGATTGATGGTGTAAAAACCACTTATCTAAGTGAATTGATCCCAACTTTGAGAGCATTGAGTACGTTTCTGACATATAATGTTGTAGAAAAAGAGTCAAAACTCGCCCCCAGAATTGAGATTAATTACTGTCCAATAAGAAAAGTAACTAATATTTCCAAAGTAGGTAATAAACAATAAGAACAAAATAGAGTAGACAATAAGAAGAAAACGTAAGGAGACAAGAAAACAGGAATAGTAAGTTATCAAGAAATGTATTATCAGTTATGATTGTGTTCACCACTGGTGAAGATGATGGCATCATCAATAGTGGAGATAGAACAACGACAGTTGTACGCGCTCCGCCGCTTGACGCACCGCCATATCGACTCGGATAAGTCTGGCTTATCCATATTGAACCTATGCCCTTTGTAACACATGATCCGTTTGCCGCATCTCGACTCACCGAACTTCGGTCCTGAAAAGTAGTAAGATATACAATTATGCCTGCTTTCCCTGAAAGGGCTGGCAGAGATGCACTTCAGTGCACCCACATTTTGGCGTTGTTGTTTTGGTCCTAATGTAGGGTGCTCTTCCTGTAACCCCGTATCATCCTGGTATTGAGACTCGCTCTCAATGCTAGGGATATACAAGGCTCAGTCTACCCCACTAGGTTGACTAATTCAGCGAACTTGCAGGTTTCCTCACGATCAGCAAGTGATCAATATTGAGTATGAGATTCGCACATAAGATCCATAAATCTTAGAGATGCGAACTGGCGTTTTTGCGCTCCTTTTTCTAAAGCTAGAGCAGTAGCTAAAAAAAAAAGTAGTAGTAGTAAAATTAGTAAATTTTATCACCACGTTGTTGCAAAACAGGAACCCTTAAATTAAAAAAATGTCCAAAAATAATATTTTAATCATGCAACCAAGTTTCACTTGTGCATTAACAGATGATACAAACATAATATAATGAATGATGTGCCGTTTACGGGATAATTAATATTTTCATAACATTCCTGGGCGACCGATCTATGTTATGCGATCTTCTTGGCTGCGCAGATCCAGCTCCAGATATCGCAAGACAAGACAGAGATAAAGCATTTGCCTCGCGCGGCAGCTTGAAATGAACGAACGGACGCATCCGAGGAGCGTAAAAAAATCAGGTCGCCTGATGTCACTTGATTGGCCTGGCCTGTCGTTATCTGTACCTTCACTTCTGTCATTGTCACTACAACGCCCTCAAAGTGGCGCCGCGCAGTAAGTTTTTGTCACTTCACTTCTGTCAGTGTCACTACAACGTCCAGGCCAAAATGCCTCTTGCCCTCATTCAATAAGTGTGGTTATGGTCATTTTTCAATCGAATTATATCGTGGTTATAGGTCCATATAGAGGCCCTGCACCCGGCGCCCCATTTTACGCACACGAAGAATCCTTTGCGGCCATTAGAACTGCTGTGCTGGTTGAACCGAAAACCGTCCAAAATTATCACCGGCTTCCCAGACTTGGTTGTGGAGTAAACTGGACCTGGAGAAGAGATTAACGAACCATGGAACGGATGCAGCTTCACAACACTGCAAATTTCAATACTTGCCGAATAATTTATAAAAAGTACCTGCAAATAGGTGAATTTGATGAAGATACTGATAGTCAGAAAGTTGTAACTTTCAGTAATAGTCTGGTAAAAATTATGTGTCAAGTGTGTGTCAATTATGTCTGGTTTACAAATACTTAAAAGGTAAGTATTAATGATAATTAATTAAGTTTCATTTTTTTGTATTCAAAGTCAGATCTATATTGTTACTACTACTCATTACTATGAGTAGTAGCAATGGTCTTGAAAATTACGTAATGTCTCATTTTGAAATAAATAAAACAAATCCATACAAATGATTATGTGCATTATTCATTTTTATAAAAACTCCATTCTGAAGTACAACAGTTGCTTTGCATCCAACATTTTTTTTCCTGCACCTCCATTTTGTTTGAGTTGCACTTTCGGGTTTACCCATACTATATGTGACGTGCCTGTGAAACCGATGTCCACAGTACCAAAGCAGCCGTCTTCCCGAAGCGAACTCTTGAAAGCGTATAACTGTAACATAAGACATTGACACAGTATTACGTTATCATATCTATGATCATATAAGAAATGTATAAAACTGTGATTCCATTTATCCAAACAATTTTATATCATTCTGGGTATAAGACAACGTAATATCCTACAACAAGTCCTACTTTGTTAAGAAATCTATATAAAAATACTAATCTAGTAATCTAGTTCGCCTCTTCGGTACGGCAACGGCAAGTCGTAGAATTTGAAACGTCTCATTGAAAGCTAAATTATAAGCAGGAAATAAAACAATATAAAAGATTACATTTAATTAGACGATTGATCAGAGGCGTGTAGACCTTTCCACCAGTCCTTATTGGATGAATAAGTCGAAACCAGACGCTTCGACGGCTGTTTTTTAAGGTTGGATATATAGATATTATTAAAACAAATCCCTACAAATGATTATGTGTATTAGTCATTGTCACGAAAGCCCCATCCACAAATATAACAGTTGCTCTGCAGCCAATATTTTTTTTGCTGCACCTCCATCGTGTTCGAGTCGGATTCTTGTATCTACACGAAACTTCCTTGTGAAACCGATGTCCATAGTACCAAAGCAATCGTCGTCCTCTAGAATTTACTTCAAAACGTATATCTGTAACAAGAGATCGTTTATTCTGTTGATATTCAAACTAAGCCTGCTTGCTGCTCATAATCATAATGTAAGTGCAGTACATCATAGTCATCAGATGACATCATTATTGGTGTTCGTGTTATTAGGTACACTAGTTTCTCCAATATACTATGCGCGAGCTAGAACTCTTGGTAGCAAACGCTCTTACATAAAAATTGCCAATGTCCAAATAAACTCTGAAAATTATCGAATAAATATTTTAATAACATAAAGTTTAACATAATATTAGTGATACAATATGGAGATAAAATAAAAGTAATTTATTAGTAAAATCAAATGATAAAACTATTCATAAAATTTACAAAGAAACAAAATTATATACTGATTGTTAATGATTATGATACAATTTACACTGTATAATCGTGTTCTCTAATAGCGTCATAGCGGCTCTACAGCCACGGTGGTGAAACAAGACGCTTCAACAGTTATTTTTAAAGGACGTATACATATATAGAAATTAAAAGAAACCCCTACTAATGATTATGTGTATTAGTCATTGTCACGAAAGCCCCCTCCTCAAATATAACAGTTGCTCTACATCCAATATATTTCTTGCTGCACCTCCATCGTATTCGAGTCGGATTCTTATATCTACAAACTTCTTTGTGAAATCGGTATCCACCGTAACAAAGCAATCGTCGTCCGCTAGAATTCACTTCAAAGCGTATATCTGTAACAAGGGATCGTGCTGATTTTATTGATAATCAAACTAAACCTGCTTGCCTGCTTAAAATCATAATGTAAGTGCAGTACATCATAGTCATCAGATTACACATAACTGGTATCATTATTGGTGTTTAGAGGTCCTATTAGGTACACTAGTTTCTCCAATAACCCTCATACATAAAAAATGCGAATGTCCAAATAAACTCTGAAAATTATGGAATAAATATTTTAATAACATAAAGTTTAACATAATATTTGTTATACTATATGGATATAAAAGTAATTTATTAGTAAAATCAAGTGATAAAACTATTCATAAAATTTTCAAAGTAATAAAATTATATACTGATTGTTAATGATTATGATACAATTTACACTGTATAATCGTGTTCTCTAATAGCGTCATAGCGGCTCTACAGCCGCGGTCCCATCGGTTACATCTGAAGATCTTTTTCAGATTGTTCCGTTTGTCGTGTTTCAGGCAGTATCGGTAACCACCGCACTCGAGTATCGGGTTCCCGAGTCTCGACGTTCTGAATACTGCTTCTAGAAACAGAATCATAAGCATATTATTATGTGCTCTTTAAGAACGAATTCGGGAACCTTATTTAAATAAAAATGAAAATTTGTACCTACACCTTATTATTACTATATGAGAATATTGAGATCAGAAATTATTTCCATAAAATACAGCTAAGCACCGGTAAGATCATATATTTTCACGAAAATAGCAAATCTATGATATGAACATAAATTAAAAACTGGTTATAAATGCAAATGTTATATTTTCTAATACAAAATAAGTAAAACGTATTCTGTAATACACATTTTGTACACAACTATTCATAAGATATTTTCTTCATATCAATGGTCAATAAATCAAACTCTAACTATGGTTATGTAAGTCCTTGCATTTGATAATGGTATCATCGAAGGTCATAATAATAGCCCTGCAGCCGTTGGCCCATTTGGTGCACACCCATCGCTTTCTAGGGCCTTTGATACCCTTTTTGAAGCTGAAGTTATTACTCCGAAAGACTATCATGGCGTTCCCTCGGTTCGATGTGGTGTACACAGGTTTTTCATGAAGAATTTCAAACACTAAAAAAGCAATAATATATGAATTCAGCATAACTATTGTTGGACTATTGGATCCGCAAAGGTGGGAAAATCGTATCAATACATGGACGCCCGAAGATGGTCACCGACGTCGAGGCTGATCGCGGGTAAAACGTGGCCACTACAAGCCTAGGATAGGGACCTTTTTTTTTGGGACTAGACCCGCCACACACTTCCATCACTGTTACTCCTGGATAGGATAAGGACCTGTGGAGACAGAAAGGCGAGGCATTTGCCCAGCAGTGGGACATTTAATAGGCTACTGAGTTACGAAGAATTTGGTCAACACATCAACTGTTTTATCGTTATACGGAAAACTCTGAGCTTGCCATTCGTTTGCGAAACAGATGTAGAATTAGGAAGGATATATTCTCGACTGAGTAACAGAAGCGGGATTGGGCAAAGCATATTCTGTCGAAAGAGAGGTGAAGTTTGTCACCATTGGGTAACAATTTTCGTCTATTATTCGATAGAATAGGTTCCGCTTCAAACGCCTGATGGAAGCAACTGACGCTGAAGTAGGCCAAAAAACGATGGAGTGAAAATGAAGGGGGCTAAAAATGTCACATAGCAATTCTGCAAAAACAAATCATTTTCCTGATTTTCTAGCAGAATCCTTAGCAATTCCACTAAATTTCCGTAAAATTGTCATACATTTTACGCCACTCGTGACCATTTTACCGAATTTTTTAGCCCCTCTGGATCATTTTGACAAAAGTAACAAATTACAACAATAAAACATAGTTTTTATTAATTTATTAAATATTAGTTCCTACGTGGTTAGCTTTTATTCGTTAGCGGAAGGTCTAACAAGGTATAACAAGGTCTTACAATAGCAGAACTGTTGACACGACAAGAAGAAGAAGAAACGGAAGTGTCAGTGGTTGTGGACATCGTGTATCTTGATGATTTCATCATTGTAGGTTCTAATAAAAGCATAGCATAAATTCTTGATGCAAACGTATCGACAGCTCATCATAGTCCTGTTTCCGCTTTGGAAACTAAATCTATTTTTTTTGTACGAAATCATTTTGTTGCCTAGTTTCGATTTTATAAACATTGGCCCGATGTCTGCAATAAAGTACAAATAATATCGTCATGTTATGAATTTTAAACAATCCAAGAATCACTGTTTTTTCAATAGGCGTGTCCACAACTCACGCATGCCGGGCGAGGCAACTTTACCTAGCTTTGTTTGGCAGGGCGCGCCGGAGCTAAATGCACGCCCTGCCTCACCCGAGCGCTGCTATCATTTGCCTCGCCTAGTTTGGCCTAGCCATGAGATAGAACGATAAAGTAACTATGTAACTGATTACTCGGCTATACCCTTTTCTGTCTAGAGTGTAGGTTGGCTCGCCCTTTGCCTCGCGCGGCATGCGTGTGGTCTGGATCCCGCCCGATTGTATAGGTACGAATCTACTACGATTTATGCGATCTACCTAACAATTTCACTGTAAAATAAAAAGGTAAATAATACTAAAACCAATTTAAATTATTTATTAAGAACACAACAAAAATTAAGTAGTAATAAATTTATATGTAAATAAGTAATGATTGACCCAACCGTTTTGATCCAAGCTTTTAAACAATTAAAATTCTGCCCAATTATTTGAAGACATACATTATACAGGGTGAATTTGAAATCATGGGCCTCCTTTTAAACGGTGATTCAGAATATTTAGGGAATATTAATAAACAAATCAATTGACAAAAAAATATTACCCGGGTAAGGTATAACAGTAAACTAGTTTGCTTATTTGCTTACTCGAGCAATCGTTTTTAAAATAGATTTTTATATTTATTTTCCCAAAATATTCTGAATCATGTGTAGAGTCATAGTTTAAAAGAATGCCATGAGCATTTCAAATTCACCCTGTATATGTCAATATCTCAATGTATATGATCATGAACAGCTTTAATGATGACGTTGTCAATGGTAAGAAGGTACGCGGGACACCCGGCTCCAGTCTTGACGCACACCCATCTGACCTTAGGCCCTTTGCATCGCCAATACTTGTTGTACCTGTGCCGTCCTACTTGTATTACCGGCTTCCCGAATCTTGACATTGTGAATACTGGGTCTGAAATTAATTATAAGTATATCTAATTTCTTCTGTCCTCACTAAATCAGTGGACAGCGTCCAAACTATTTTGGACAGTTACGTGTCTCCCTCTTTTTTGTTAATGTCTTTGCATTTTGATTAATAAACATGGATCCGTGATGTGAGCGGGACGAAATATAGGCTATTTACTCTTAAACCAAACAAAGTTAAAAAAAACATAAAATTAAAAAAAATACATTTATTTAATATAATGGCAATAGGTACATAACGAATATTTTCGTGGACCCCACACTAGACCCCACATGATACTCCTTATCTACTGCAAGTACTTATCCTTATCTAGTGCAGTAGAGTTGCAGCGGTACTTGGCAAGATTTCATAACGATTTCAATAAAAACCTACTTTAAAATAAAATAAAACTTATTTCACGATACAAAAACGACACGGACTTTCCTTGTGTCAAAACCAATACTACCCGTTTGTCTTTCGACTTTTTTTGTTGATTTATGACGGCGGTTTCCACTTACCATCAGGAGGACCGTCTGTCCGTGTGCCTTTTTAGCATAAAACCACAGAGTAAAGACTAAAGAAAGAGGTGCCCTTATTAGATATTTGTATGAAACAAAAAGTGGTCATTGTTTTTTTCATTTTCATTTTTTACTATTTACCGGTAAATAGTTGAACTACTCGCTTGGTTTTATGTCGATCTTAGTACTAGGCCGACCACTCGGCGGACTTGCTTAGGGCCAGTCCCCTTAGTAACTGGTCCATGCATAAAACGAATAGAATTGCTATGATGGCTAAAGAACACAACAAAAATTAAGTAGTAAAAAATTTAGTAAGTAATGATTGACCCAGACCTTTTGATCCCAGCTTTCAAACAATTAAAATTCAGCCCAATTATTTGAAGACATACATTATATATGTAAATAACTCAATGTGTATGATCATGAACAGCTTTGATGATGACGTTGTCAATGGTAATGAGGTACGCGGGACACCCGACTCCAGTCTTGACGCACACCCATCTGACCTTAGGCCCTTTGCATCGTACATACTTGTTGTACCTGTAGCGCCCTACTTGTATTACCGGCTTCCCGAATCTTGATACTGTGAATACTGGGTCTGAAATTAATTATTAGTGTATCTAATTACTTCTGTTCTCACTAAATGAGAACAGAGTCTCCAAACTATTTTGGTAATGTCTTTGTATTTTGCACTGTCATTAATATACAACAAGAATCTGTGATGTGAGCGGGACGAAACATAGGCTATTTACATAAGTAAATATAAACCAAACATAAAAAAATATGCATGTATTTAACATAATGGGAGTATTTAACAGATATTCTCGTGGACCCCAAACTAGACCCCACACGATACAGATTATCAACCCTGAAAAGAGTTGCAGCTGTAAGTACCTACTTGGCAAGATTTCATAACGTTTTTTGCTATAATCGAGCTGTTATGAACTGTGTCGTGAGGCCATAAATGTCAAAAGAGATAGGAATGTGCAGCGCGCCGGGACCGTTACCGATAAACGGCTACCTGCTCACGTGTTGTCCATGAGTCACTGACGATCTGTACGCTTCTGATTGGTCGTTACCAAATGCAATTGCAGTGCGTGTTTTCTTTGCTATAAGTGTGTTTACTGCAATTTAATTTACTTTGTTGACTCGTTAAAGTTTATGAACAAGATACACGATAATAAACGTTACTCATCGATATATTTCTTTCATTGTTACGCCCTTCACTAAGAGGCTCCATACGGCCCGTAAGTGCAAGCGAGATAGACATAAGGAAATGATTCATGGCCCGACGACTCAGTTCATAACGACCCGACTATAACAATTACAATGTCTTAAAAATGATTATGATTATCGCTTATTCTGACTATCTCGTCGTTAACAGTGGTAATAAAGCCGTTACAACGAGAAGACTTCTTGACGCAGACCCATCTGACTCTAGGCCCTTTGCATCGCCAATACTTGTTGTACCTGTGCCGCCCTAATTGTATTACCGGCTTCCCGAATCTTGACATCGTGAATACTGGGTCTGAAATTAATTATGAGTGTATCTAATTAATTCTGTTCTCACTAAATCAGTGGACATTATTCACAGTCATTAATAATCATCATCATCACAATATTAATACGTAAAGCAAATTCGTTCATTCCCTGTTTTTCGAAGATGCGTGGACGGAGGAATATGGTATTTAGCTTTTTGATATTTTTACGCTGTCGCTTTGTTTTTTTTTAAAGGCCAGTACTTTTTCAATCATTATGAAAGGTTTTAGTCTGTGATTATAGATTCGGAGGAGGGACGATTTGTAATTGATGTATGGAAGAGGTTTTAAATCGAAGGTATAGTCTCGGAATTTTAACCTTAATAACGTTCCAACTTAAAATTTAAATGAATTATGGTCGAATTTCGACCACGGGCGACCACTAGTATACATGACTCTGTGATGCGAGCGGAAGGAAACATAAGCTACTTACTCTTAAACCAAACTAGGTAAAAATACATTTATTTTGCATAATGGGTTTAACAGATATTTTCGTGGAACCCACATTAAGCACACCTGTATTGTGGGGTCCCTAAGATACGAGTATCTATCAAGAAGTTCATCGCAACTCTACTAGACAAGATTTCATAACGATTTCTGCTAACAATTAAAATCTCTTAAAAATGATTATGATTATCGCTTATTCTAACTATCACATCGTTAATAGTGGTAATGAAGCCGTTGCAACCAGAAGACTTCTTGACGCACACCCATCTGGCCTTAGGACCTAAGCTCCTACAGAACCGATTGTATCTATGCTTCCCCAACTGTATCACCGGTTTCCCCAATCTTGAAGTAGTGTATATTAGCTCTGAAAGAAACAAATATTGTGATTACGAAACTTATCGTTAAATGCCTACATGAGTTAGGTTTTTAAATCATCAATCAATATTCATATAAATTATTTTAATAAAAGATAAAATTCACAATATGATAATGCTTAAACAATGATGGGTCAGTAAATGGATTTACATTTTTTTAAAGTACACGACACTTATTCACAAGGAGTCTTTACTAAATCACGTTTCGAAATGTTGACAAGTTAAAATTAAGTGAATTATTTATTATTTTGTTATTTTAACACAAGAAAACTGCGAAGTTTAAGTGGGAGTGGGCCGGTCACTTCGCACGTATGGACCCGCGAAGGTGGGCTAATATCAGCACCAGCTGGATACCTGCCAATGGCCATCGCCATCGAGGTCGACCCAGGAGAAGGTGGCGAGATGACCTGGACATTTTTATGGGAAAAACGTGGCCGGAAATTGCCATGGACAGAGTGGTGTGGAAGGGAAAAGGGCAGGCCTTTGCCCAGGAATGGGACAGCCCTATAGGCTAACAAAAAAAAACTATTTTAACATGGGCATATCGTGTCACAACCTGGACGCACAACGAACTTATTTCACGATACAAAAATAAAATTGGGGTACAAAATAAAAAACAACTCCATTACAGGTGCAGATGTTAATTTCAAGTTTGTTTATTTTTAAATAAATTATCTTCTCGATTTTACCTATAGAACCATTCCATAAATATAAATTACCCCAGTGCAAGAATCGAAAACAATGAGAGCAGAAGGGCTAGACAAGTGGCTGACGTCTACAAGCGTTCGTCCAAATCGCTACGCTTCTTGTATGGAAATGACATAAGTCACGTGATCTACATAGCAACTTGTTGTTGATCTACATAGCGACGTTTGACATTTCCATACATTGTGAAGTCTATTCTATTCGATTAGCGTTCATGCCACTTGTCTAGCCCTTCTGTCCTTTTTTTGTGTCCAAACCAACACTAACCGTTTGTCTTTTGACTTTCGTTCTTTGTTGAATAATTTTTCCTCTTCCCAGTATGTACATGGTTATTTTTGACCTGGACAACAGTATCACGGTAGGTGACAACGACCGCTCGACACCCATAGGTAGACTTGACACACTTCCACACGACCCTCACACCGTTGTAATGGGAGTACTTGTTGTAGCGATGCTCTCCTAACTGTATCGCAGGTCTACCCTGCCTGGATGTTGTGAAAATAGGTTTAAAGTCGATGCCGAATAAAATATCTGTGAAAAACAGAAGAAATAACATGAGATGCAGCTTTTCTTGCCCGATAAATGATTACTAATTGTTACCATGAATAAAATGTAAGTAAAGTCTAATATTTTTTTCCCCTAATGGCCTCTTTCCATCGAGAAGTCTCATTTTAATAGGACGAAGAAAACTGACAAGTGCTAATGTACTCTTTGAAATAAATTTTCTTTAAAAATATGGTTTCACCCATTTTAGTATGTATTTTGCCAGGGTCAAGCAACAAAATAGCATTATCAAACACGTTATGATGACACTTTTGACATGTAGAGGGGGGAAGATGATGAACCTTATTGCAACGGAATAAGATTCATTTTAGCATTATATTTTGACATTCCTAAATTTTAAAACTGTCATTCTTAATCCGTTATAATAAGGTTCATTTTTTCCCTCCCCCCACATGTCAAAAGTGCCATCATAACGTGCCGCTAATATAATAATGATGAAAAACAATAACATGACTGTCCGCTTCAAAAAACTAAAATGGCGGCCAAGATAAGGTTCGACTTGACAGAACAGTGACATTTCTAAAAGCCAGTTTACTTCGTCTAAAGCCCGCCACATACATATGGAATTCCCTTTCGAAATATCGAATCGGGGATTCCGAACGCAGTAAATACATCCAAATGTATGGACGTATCGCGTTCGGAAACCCCGATTCGATATTTCGTAGGGAATTCCGTATGTGGCTGGCCTAAAAAAAATCACCATACCTGCTAAAATAATACATCAATGCTCATAGCATTTTTTTTCTAATTCACATAAACTGTGTTATGGGGGTATTTGTATAGTGATATTTATAATAAAAAATATACCATTTTAACTATTTTAATAAAAGTTACAAGAAATAGGTGTTTAATACAATTAAATGCATATTAACCAAAATATTTTAGTATCGAAGTCACATAATAAAACGACACCTACTATAATTCTTACCTATATTATTTTTAGTCATTACTAAAGGAATATTAAACGTTATTATCATCTTGACTATGCCAATTTGTTTTTACAAAATTTTCCGTTCTCTAAAATTCTGTTCCACAAATCTTAATGTGTATGAATATTACTAATTTTAACAATATGATTATCGCATGTAATGATTCTTGCTTTGCACCCGACGGAGCTTGCTTTGACACATGCCCAGCAGTCCTTTGGGCCTTTACTGCGGTAGTATTTAGTGAAGCGATGCTCGCCAACCACCAGTACAGGATTGCCGTATCTCGAAGTTGAGAAATGAACTCCTGAAATAAAAAATATATTTAAAAACTATGCCCAAAATGCATAGTTACCTTGGACTTACACTGGCATTAAAAATTACTTTTGTTCCTAAAAGTGCTTTGTAAAACCATTGTAAACATATCTATAAATTTGGGCGGTAATCAAAGTAATAATTCTAGAACTTTGGCAAGTTATATAACAGTTTAGGTACTACAGAAAATTGCAGTTATACATTTATAACCTAGGGGTTTCATGAACCTCTCCTTTTATTTACCGAATTATTTTTAGGGTTATACGCAATATGCACAACTGGATCATAAAATCTAGAATTAATTTGTGATATCTTAAGTTAAATAGTTGTAGTAGTAGTAGTTGACGGGCCCGTTAGCGTGGTTGGCGCGGAGGCGCCTTTCACGCTGCAGGTCGTAGGTTCGATTCCTACCCGTGACATGCATTTGTGTGCATGAACATGTTTGTATGTCCCGAGTCTGGTTGTATATGTATATTAAGTATGTATTTACAAATAAAAAAGTAGTATATGTAATAATATCAGTTATCTGGTTTCCATAGTACAAGCTCTGCTTAGTTTGGGATCAGGTAACCGTGTGTACAAAAATGTCCCAGGATATTATTATTATTATTATATATATAATTTTTTTTTGGGACTAAGCCCGCCGCACATTCCCACCACTGTTACTCCTGTAAGCCAGGATTGACAATGGTGTCCAACGATGACGCCAAGGTTTGACCCTCGACGAGTCCCGGGGAAAAGCGTTAAATAGATTAACAAGTATTTTAGTTTTAACGAGTTTGGAGTTAAAACCAGAATAAATATTTGAGGACCGAAACTCAGGAGCTTAGTACCCTGTCACAGAAGATCGGCACAAGCAGTTATTATTGCTGTGATGACTTTGTATGATGACTGACGAGAGCCGGAAGGTAAACCCTCCCTTCCCTCACTCTCTCCCACTACCCTTACGGCCCGGCCACGACCTTGTCCACGGCCCGAACAAGGTCGTGGCCGGACTGTTAGGGTCGCTAACGTGCGACCGATGTTTTTGATATTGCAAGCATTAGACAGCAGTAAATGTACGGTTTTCGTTGTATAAAAAATCCATGATTCAAAACATTTAATGATTATGAGGTGTGAATTTAACAATCTTCTCGTCGTAGGTGATGATCGTGGATCGGCAGCCCGAGTGAACTTTCACGCAGATCCATCTGGCGCGGGGTCCGTGGCTGCGGCAGTACTTGTTGTACCGGTACCCGCCTATCTGGATCACCGGATTACCAAGCCGGGACAGCGTGAATATGATACCCTCTAAAAATTTGATAAACATTATTAAAAGAGGAAAACGTTTAAGCCATTGCAAGCCAACTACGGAAAAAAACTGCCTCTACTTTTTGACTCCCTGGCGCAGACAAGGGGACATTTTGTTCAGGGACATGTGTTAAGGCTGTTTTCCATAGTCTTTTCGTTCTGACGTTTAAAAAAATCCTATGTCACCCGGAACGTAATGAAGAATCGACTGACACCTCGTTCATCAAAATCGGATAAGTGGTTAAGCGCTTTTGATTAAATTCGTTCAGGTAGGTATTTAATATATCTTTATTCATAACTTTTATAACTTACATCCGAATTTATACTTAGTTTATTATTTAGTGCTATACTATACTTATTCGAGATAAATAAATAGACAATTTAGATATCCAAATCGTACAAGAGTGAGTGAGCGTCCACTAACTGAACCGGAAATAAGTGGACCACGCGCTGACCACGTGGCGTTCACTCGTTGACCACGCGCGGTCCACAGGTTGATCACGTGACGTTTATGGTGTAAAAGCAGCGTCCGCCCGCGGACCGCGCGTTGGCAACGAGTGGACGCCGAGCGGCGAGGCGGTGCTGATCAAATTCAAATAACTTTATTGCGTTAATCCCGTGCCGTTCCGTGCGTGCGTTGTCGTATCGGGTGCCGAGTTGATAGGTGAGTGCCAACCTAAGGGTGCTCACACACGTCAGACTTACCCCCTCCGTACACGGCGTAGCGTAGGCGTATCGTATTACGCGCGTAGGACGCGAGCATTACAAGCACATACATATACAGCGTAGCGTAGCGTAGCGTATGAGATGTTCATCGTCATTACGACAGGCGTAGCGTGCTGGCGTAAAAAAGCAAGCGTAGAATTTTTTTTTCTTCGTTTTGGCGTGGCTTTTCGCACAAGTATGCCAGTGTCAAGTAAAATATAATATTACAATTTTTTTGATGCGTTAAGCACAGGAAGACCTTTGGCTAGGCCTAAAATACCCCCCCAAACCCTATTAGTAAAGTGGCTGATACTTTACTGACTAATTACTAGACTTTTTTTAGGTAAACATCTGGTATCAGTGACGCCATGTTTTCAACTAATTACATTTTGCTTACAAAAAGCTACGCCTACGCTACGCCTACGCTACGCCTACGCTACGCCGCCGTGTGCGAAGGGCCTTATTTTTGTTAAGCCGAAAGCTGTTTTTATCGGTGCGATTCAAATTATACCATAGATATTAAAATAGAATGTAATAGAGGCCCACGAACCACAGTGCACATCCGTATTAAATTGTAGATGTTATGGTACTGTGACAGACTGGATGATCTTATAAGGGTTCGTAAGGACTATGGAACCAAAAACTTCTCATAATTAGCAACAGCTGTGAAAATCAAAATCTAGTCCATATTTCGAGTCCTATCTGCTTGTTTCAGCGGCATACAAACGGGACAGTTATTTTTGTTACAGCGTTTCCAATGGTTTATAATCTGTCTCGAGGGCGAGCAGTGCGGCACCGCACAGATTTTGCCGGCCTGGCAAGACATCATGTGGTTGAGGACGCCCTTCATGGTCTTGCAATATCGAAGCGTGCACTGCCACGTCTCGCCTTTGGACTGCGACTCGCGGCGCTTGCACTTGTGCGCGTGCAGCAGCAGTACAAGTTGCTGCTGGATGAGCCTGCGCTTCTCCGAGACAGCCATGGAGCCGGGGGTGAGCAGCTGAGAGGGCGGCGCCTGCGTGGCGGCCGTGATTTCGATTGCGTCTCGTAGATCTGCGTTCCGGTAAACAAAGAATCGGTACTAAAATTATCGTAAGAGAACTTTTAACGTTTGGCAGTTAAAATCTCGCAAATGGTAGGTCTCGATCTGATAATAAAATGTTGTATACATAGAAACACTAGGTATATCTTTTAATCAATTCAGCTTATCTCCGGGACTTGTCGAGGTTAAAATTTGGAGTCTACGTTGGGCACTTCTGTCGAAAGCATTAAAGGAGTAACAGTGGGAGATTATGTCGGGCCTAGTGATTTATGGAAATCCACCATTATTAAGTTTTACAGGAATAATATGGACGTAAATAAGTAGATACTGAGACTTCATCGGTTTCATTTATTTCACGTAGCTACTATTTTCATTCTACATTAGCTTCGAAATACTGTCACAAAACTAGCTAAGCATAGCTAACTAAATAATAAATCATTGACTGATTACAATTTGTATTATTAATGTATTGTAATTTACAATACATTAATAATACAATTTCAACACAACACACAAACATAAATAAAATAATTATTTTCTGTCCTAGCCTTTTTCCAATTTCTTTTGCGGACTACTTTCTGCCTCTTCTGGAGAGATTGCCTATATTTAGTCAGAGATACTGCCGTCTACCACCCCAGAGGTTAACCAGTAACACTACCAGTCACTAAAGACTCAGGGTAATTTCCGAAACTCTTCAGGCCGCCCCCTGAATCCTTAATACCTGAATATCCATGAACTGCCCAGACTTTATGACTTAAGTCTAAAGTTAGAAACTTTTACTGACTAGAATATAATCAAAGGATAACCCAAGTATTATTTCATCGTGTTCCATCCCACTCATATCACATATTTCATACATAAGAAAAACAGTGACGCAATTATTTCTTGATGACGACACGACAATTGTGTGGCACATATGTTATATTATAAATTATAATACACTTTTCAGTTCTTTTTCCAGCAATCGTTATTCTATCGAGCTATATGTTAACACTAGGGTTGTCAACTTTTTAAGGCTAAATTAGCAGATTAAACCTTACCCCTAAAATATTATAAACCCAGAAAAAATATAAATATTAAAACTTATCCTGATTAAATAGAGGAATTATTACTCTTGAGTTTCCTGGAATGGGTTATGTGAGCTGCCTTGTGTAGATACAGTCTATACCCAAGAAAATATAATATAAATAAGTAGATTTGTAAACTATATTTTTTCTAAGAAATTTAGTACTTAGCGCTGATTTTACTACATTTACACATAAGCCCGCCCTAAAAGTGAGGAGAGCTCAATTTATGGATCTATGGGTGGTTTGAAACTATATTCGCATTGAAAAAGGTGACAACCCTAGTTATCGCCTATAGCGTCCTTAATGATTATGAGGTTTATCTTTAATGATGTGATCGTTGTATGTGACAAGGACAGCAGTACATTTCAAGGCGTTGACTTTGCCGCAGACCCAACGGACTCGGGGCCCGCGGCTGCCAGCCCACATGTTGTACCGATACTTCCCACGGATCAGCACCGGCTTCCCACGCCGTGACGTCGAATATACGAGCACTGAAATAAACCATATGTTACAACCTTAGATTAGTGATCGGTCTCCGCGAGAGCGCGCGCGCGAAACAAATAATAAATCTATGGTTACAATAATTTATTATTATCTTATGGCGGTATGAACCTATGCTGAACATCAAACCGAAGAATTATTTTTTATTGAAAATATCAGAAAATCAGTAGAAAAAAAATTATTCGTCGTTCGGCTTGTTATTCACCTAGGTCTATCACCGCTGTCATATGTTATTATTACATTATAGAAACGTGTTATTATGTTATGCTACAACTACATTTTACATAATATGGAAAATACATAGATACATTTATGTTGTACTGCTCACACATAATTTGTATTTGATTTGACGGGCCCGTTAGCGTGGTTGGCGCGGAGGCGCCTTTCACGCTGCAGGTCGTAGGTTCGATTCCTACCCGGGACATGCATTTGTGTGCATGAACATGTCTGTATGTCTGGAGTCTGGGTGTATATGTATATTCAGTATGTATTTACAAATAAAAAAGTAGTATATGTAGTAATATCAGTTATCTGGTTTCCATAGTACAAGCTCTGCTTAGTTTGGGATCAGGGGGGTTACTCCGAAATACGTCGCTGACGGATCGTCCGAAGTACGGATTCGATTTACGATCAAAACAATGTCAAATCGTAGAGAAAAACGAAAGAAGAAATGTCAAATCACGACAATCCGTCAGCCGAAACGTTAGGTTCGTATTTCGGAGTAGGCCAGCAGGTTACCGTGTGTACAAAAATGTCCCAGGATATTATTATATTATTATTATTATAATTACCTAGGTCATAAAATATTTTTGTACATATATTATATTCATTTTATTACTAGCACTAACACATTTTAATTATAATTTGAATAATAATTAATAAAATATTATGAGAATTTACACGACTACTCAACTTTAAAATATTGATAATAGGTTGAGATCATGTTACGCAAGATACTATATGACATTTAGGAATAGTAAACGATTCATATTGCTGCCTCTATTATGACCGGCCAAAAAATTGAGACAGCAACATGCATGTTTTTGCATACAACAACAATCGTCATCCTATGGACTTATTCATCTTGTGTTTAAGTAAATTTTAAGTTAATTTACAAGTGATTTCTTGTTTTTAAGTAAATTTTAAGCAAAATACCTGTCTCATAATCCCGTTTGACAGATCTTCTATACAATATGACAATATTCTAGAGAATTCGTCAAAACGGGATTGTCAAACATTTTATTTTGTTAGAATTTACTTAAGCATAAGTAATGGATAGGTAATGCAAATGAGAGAATTGTATTTTAAGTTCAGTGGTTATGTCGACAATCCATCGAGATGATATTTTTGCCGTCGGTGCTAAGCTTCGCCCGACATCCCAGATGCACTTTGACACAGACCCATCGGGCCCGCGACATCTTCCCATAGTACTTGATGTTGAATCTGTGGTTACCCATCAGAATAACAGGCTTGCCGTGCCGCGACACTGAGAAAAAGGGCGCTGAAAACACAAATCCGGTTTCAGTGACATTTCGTTAACTTTGTGATAAGTTGCCAATGGCCGCGTCCAAAAGTCCCTAGCAGCTACGCCTTCGCAATCGGATATGGTGTTACGTCTACGTGGTCCTACGTTGAAACCCTCCTTGAGCGCGCCACCCGGCTCACTAGAAGAACTTATTTACGAATATACTTACAGCAGATATTTCTATTTACCTTTTTAATAAAAAGATTAAATTGCCCGTGTAAATAAAAGCAAGACTAACTATCGCCGCATTCTGTTGAATTAAAAAAAAACTGGCCGTTTCGAATTATATCCAATTTCTGAATTTCAAGTGTCAAACACCCTACGAGTCACTCCAGTATGATCCTCCAAACCCCCCCTTTTCAAATTCTAAAAATAAAGCCCAGTCCGAACTCCCAGTTTTGGGAGTCCACATTTTGGGTCCAGTCTGCTCCCCTAGCAATTTAAAAGGTAACTTAAAGATACTCCTGATTTCAACGCACTGCATTTTTATCTAGCACATAAGCATGCAAGCGAACACAGAACTTGGACAAAGACTTATGCTCAGAGAATTACACAATTCTGTTCAATGGTTATGGTTATTGTCGATGTGTACAATGATCTCGTCAATGGTGATGATCTTCGCACGGCACCCGCTGTGGTCTTTGATGCATATCCAGCGAACCTTGCAGCCTCTACTGCCGCTCCACTTAGTGAACCTGTAGTGGCCTACCTGGATGACCCGGTTACCTCGGCTGGACACGGTAAATATTGGCACTAGAAGAAATCATTCCAAATGTTTTTTATGTACTTTTTGGTGGCATAATTGGATACTTTCAAACTATGCTAGCGCTATGCTAGCGACGTTCAATACTTTAACTTGATACTCATCAAATTATATGTAGGTATTTACTAATTATGCTACTAATTATGAATAACTACCGTCCTCGGAAGATACAAAAATTAGTCGTATATTCTCAAATTACGTTTAATCCTTATTTAATATCTTCTCTCTTATAATACATTTCAGTGATTGTGATCATGCAAATATTTGACGATCTCATCGTCCACTGTGAAGATGACGGCGCGGCATCCGGAGCACGCCCTGACGCACGGCCACCGCCCCCGCGACCCCTTGCTCCCACTCCATTTATTAAAACGATACCTCCCTATAAGAATCACTGGCTTCCCGAAACGAGACGTCGAGAATACTGGCAACACATCTGAAAAAAAAGAAACAAATTCAAAAGTTCCAAGAACAACTGGCTATATTATCATTACCATACCATTATAAACCATTATATTTGGAAGAATGCTAGAAAGAAAATTTATATTTAAAGAAAGAAAGAAAGAAAGAAAAACTTTATTGCGACTAGCAATATAAAACAACAATAAATATAAAAAGAAGAAAAAAAATATCGATTATGCTCGCCGCAAACGGACCCAGTTCAGCATGTGCTGGTTAGCAAGAACCAGCGCTGGTCTTCCATTGGGTCCGTTTGGCGATTTCACGGACGCAAACCGTTAAAAATATATTTAAATTAAAACTAAAACCCTAAAACTATTGCAACCACATCCGCTGCAAAGGGAAGTCAAACGACGTCATTGTTAGACACCATTGTCAGTTTTAAGAATGGTGATAAAGATAAGATAGAGAAATAAAAAAAACAACCTGATACTTTGCAGGCAAACATTATTTTTATTGACAAATAGCTTGACGATCTAATGATTGTGTTCATGCAAATATTTCACAATAACGTCTAACTCTGTGACGATGGTTGCACGGCAGCCATGGTGGACCTTGACACAGTACCACCTGACTCGAGGACCTCGGCTGCTACTCCACCTGTTGAAGCGATACTCCCCTACAGTCATCACTGGATGCCCGCGGCGGGACTCCGAGAATACGGGTACACAATCTGTTGTGACGAAAATAATACAATAAAGATTTTTGCTATAATACTAATACTAGTAAGCCATAGTCAGGCACCCGCGCTCGCCTAGCTGACCACTTCATATGTACGACCACACCTAATATTCTGATTGGTTCGTTCAAGTCATGACATGACAAGACTTGGCATCCCCGACACCCCGAAAACTTTTGAAGATTGCATTCTAATGCAATAATGGACGCAAGTGGCGTCTTTAAAGCTTATGGATCTGTGCTGTAAAGAGATAGAGATATAAAGAGTCGAATCAGGCGGGCCGTAAGCTTGTTTTCTACGTTAGTCACATGAAAAAAATTGAATCATAAGCTTCAGTAGGTAACTAAAATACAAAGATCAAAGTAAAATCAGTAAAACTTAAGTTCAAGACACTGTATAAAAAACCTGGTTTGATTCAAAATTTACGCCACTCTTGAACTCTGGCGTTCCTATACTTACCTACTGAAGAAGGATTCAATTCGGTAGTTAAATACATTATCAACATAGAAAAAAAATTTACTTAAATATTGTTTAAAAAAATACCAGTGTAAATTAAAAGATGAGCAAATTTTATTTGATGTATCTTTAACGAGATCCTTTTAAAAACCTATCTTCTTACCTACTGAAGAAGGATTCAATTCGGTATAAATATATTATCAACATAGAACAATTTTTTACTTAAATATTGTTTAAAAAAATACCAGCGGAATTTAAAAGCATGAGCAAATTTTATTTGATTTATCTTTAACGAGATCATTTTATTTGCAATATAGCTTAATGGTTATGGACATTAAAGCATTTAACGATTATTCCGTGGACAGAAGTGACCCTGGCCCGACATTTCAACCGTTGTTGCACACATATCCATTCCAGTTTGGGCTCCTTACTCCGACTCCTCTTGTTGAAACAGTAATGACCAATCCTGAGGCTTGGGTTACCCCGCGGCGTCATACCGAAAACTATTTCTGAAAACGGTTATTTCTATTAACGGTAATATAACTGCTATATCCGCTTAGACAAATCTGCCGGCTAAAGGTGAAATGGAAACTGTAGGCCTACTTCGAAATACGAAACGAAACGTTTCGGCTGACGGATCGTCGTGATTTGACATTTCTTCTTTCGTTTCTTCTTGCGTTTGACATGGTTTTGATCGTAAATCGAATCCGTACTTCGGACGATCCGTCAGCGTTCGTTTTTCAAAGTAACCACCCAGATACGAATTTTGGGAATGAACGAATATGTCTTGATAAATCAGCAGCTAAGCATTTGTTTTATATCATACGATAATTATAACTTCAGGTGTAATGTTATATACATCATGTTGATATTATCTCTTTAAATAACACATGAGAAATGTTTCATTATTTAATACTGAACATAAATACATTGCAAGCTTAGTAATTTTAGTATTCAAAATGCATTAACTATGCTAAAGCATTGCACACTCCACAAAATACTGTTTTAACTTATAATATTTCTATATTATTTACGTGACTGTGACGTATCCGCTAAAAAGTTATTTATTTACATAATTAATCGACATCAAGTCTTAATATTTCAAATACTTGTTGCTCATATATATTTCGTCTAATTGATTTAATTATAATACTGCCACTAGCTAGCTAGTCTAGCCATCAATAAACATAAACTGAACACTACATGGTGCTCACATTGTGGTTATAAAACGTTATATAACTTTTTAAAACTTCATTGTAGAAGCTCATACAGGTACAAATAGAGTTGCGATATCAGTACAGTGTTACATAACATTTTATAACTCACACTTACATTTTAAAACTAATGTTATGAATCTAGACTTTTGCCACCAAGGAGGTACCGCATTGAAATTGGTTGACGTTGCTAAAATGACAGATAACGTCATTCTAAACCCCAAGCGACATGTGGTGAGCTGACTTTCATGTGTTCTCGTTCACAAATGCGTGTGAAAATTCTTCGTTTTGACGATGATGTTGTCTATAGTGGTGACCGTTGCCCTGCACCCCTGCTGGTTCTTCACGCATGTCCACCTTACTTGGGCACCTTTGCTCCCACTCCACTTATTGTACCGGTACCTACCCACTACCATGACTGGGTTCCCGTAACGGGTGGTCTCGAACCTACAACCTGTAATTTCGTACGCTTTAGTACATTCTGCAAACTACCAGAAAGCGTAAATTTAAAAAAACTATGTTGTCGTTAAGGTCTGACATAATACGTTACTGCCGCGGTCTCTAATGAGTGTGTTGTTGACCGCGTTGTTGATGGCCGAAAGCGCGGCGCAGCGCAGCTCCAGGCCTCCACAGCGCGGTCAGCATTGCAACCCTTGATGGACAAGGTAAAATAAAGGCCGAGACCGGAGGTCGAGGCCTTTATAGCGCGGCCAGCAAGGGTTGCTATGATGACCAAGCTTGAAGGCCGAGAGCGTAGCGCAGCTTAGCTTGAGGCCAGTATAGCGTGGTCAGCAGTACGCTCATTAGAGACAAAGGCTTTTATAGTGCTTTACTCAAAAATGCGAGTATTCGTTTAAACAAAACTAGCTAAGTAGGGATAAAAATTAATACAATTATATTTTTATTTTTACGAACTATATCTATAGTTGTTTATTTTCTCTGTTTACGTTTCCATGGCAACGGCACGACCAACTCATTTTAACCGTCAATCAGATTTTTTACGAACCATAAACATACCGGTTTGTTACGTTTCCATGGCAACGGTCAGATAATAGCAATATAATGTTTGGTCATACTCGATAATAATACATTATATGTCATGACAACATTATAAAAATTATTGAGTAAAATAAAATAAATACGTAGACCTCTTGATTGTATGCGATTTTAATTTGTTTATGATATTGCGGTTATATTATAACTCCGTATAACATTTTACAAAATTAGTGTAGGGGCTTTTACGGATACAAGTAAAGTTGTGAAATAGTGTTATGAAACCTTTTGTTACTACAATGGGGTACCAGTAAATTACAAAAACTCGCTCAATATAAGATAAAATTGCCATGTTAAGGTAACTATGTATTTGCAAACAGATTTGGTAAGCATAGATTAATTTTAGTTTCCGCTAGGGCGCTCCAACTAGATGGAGCATGCGCACTAATAAAATGCGGCAACTGATACTACACGAAATTTCGAGTACTTCAGTACATCTGACAGCAACCACCATATGAAACTGACAGGCCGCAATGATAATAAGTTGCCGCATTTTCGAAATGATTTTTCTTAGAAGGGCGGCATCTAGTTAAAGCGCACGCGCGAAACTTTTATAAATCCATGGTGGTAAGTAAATGAATTAAAATAAAATGAAAAATTATAATATATTTATGTAAGTATATACAACATTATTTATGATTGTGTACAATTATAATTTCAATTATCTCATCATAAAACGTGTAGATCTTGGCTCGGCAGCCCTGGCCCATCTTCTCGCAGAAATATATACCATTCCGTCGGCGGTCCATGTGCTTAATGAACCTATGTCCCTGGTACTCAATCACGTGACTCCCACACCGGGACATAAAATAAATTGGGTCTGTAACAAAAAAAATATTTTTTTAAGTTTCTGACCATAGAGCGTTTAATTAGAAGAGACGTTCTTAGTAGATATTTCTATGAAACAACGCGTGGTCATTTTCCCGGGATGCGTGGCATCTATCTACCGGTAAATAGCTGAACTACTCGCTTCGTTTTATGTCGATGTTAGTACTCGGCCGACCATTCGGCCGAGTTGCTTAGACCCAGTACCCTTAGTAATTGGTCCATGTTTCTCACAGACGTTCTCTTGTGACTGTATAAGTACCAGACTAGGATATTTACTAGGATACAAAATCTCTCAATCTTTTTTATGTGAGGTAGCAAACAAGCGCACGACCCGCCTGATGTTAAGCAGTTACCGGCTACCGCATCCTATAGATACTTGCAACACCAAACGCATCGATCGCATGTTGCCACCCCGAAGGGGAGTGGGACAGAGGTAGGGGAAGAGGGGGGCTAGGGCGAGCTCTCTCACTTATCGTACGAAACACAGCCGTAACAGCTACTTTACGCCGCCTGTGAGAGGGTTGTACTACCCGAGCCAGCTCACCAGTAAAATACTTCGATTATCATACTTCTATCTATATTTATTAAATCTCTTGTTTTTTCTTTCATGTGAGGGATGGTTGTGTACATCGTTGACCGCGCATATCAAATTATCGTTAGTGATTAAATTAGCTTTGCAACTCATTTTCTTGACGCACGTCCAGACTGCCCGTCGGCCTTTGTAGTGACTCCTCCGGTTATATCTGAAACCTCGTAACTCAATGATAGGTTTCCCGTATTTGGACAATGAAAATACTGCTTCTGAAATACGAAAACTAAAATGAGTTTTACATTAAACTAAAATAATATGTTGAAAGTAACAGGAGACAAAATCGAAATACACAAACAGTTTGCCAGATTAGTAAATGTATTAAATAAAGAATCAAAATCGGTTCATAAACGACGAAGTTATCCGCGAACAAACATACAAAAATACATAGGTCGAATTGAGAAACCTCCTCCTTTTTGAAGTCGGTTTAAAAAGAACAATACTATTGCAATCACACAATAGATTTAAAAAAAAATAAGAAAGAAAACAAAATTAATCGGCAAAATACGTGCATACCATAGATTTCTAAAAGTTTCGCGCGTGCGCTTTAACTAGATACCGCACTACTAAGAAAAATCATTTCCAGAAATGAGGCAACTTATTTTCGATGCGGCCTGTCAGTTTCATACAATAGTTGCTATCAGATGTACTGAGGCACTCAAAAATTTGCGTGGTATCAGTTGCCGCATTTTATTAGTGGGCATGCTCCATCTAGTTGGAGCCCCCTGGCGGAAACTAAAATTAATCTATGGTGCATACCTACTTCAAATAAAGTGTACATTTTGGAAACTATATGGTAAATTGGAATATTTTTATTTAAAGCGTCAGTCATGATTATGTTCATTAACGATTTGGTATATCTCATCATTGGATGTGCGAATATTGGCACGACAGCTGTAGCCGGTTTTAACACAGACGTACGTGGCGTTCGGTCGCGGCTATCCCACTTCTTATTAAACCTGTGTCCCTGAAACTCTATCACCGGCCTCCCGTACCAAGACAACAAATATTTAGGACCTAAAATGAAAATTTTGATTAGGATGAAATAATGTATATGTATATTAAGTATGTATTTACAAATAAAAAAGTAGTATATGTAGTAATATCAGTTATCGGGTTTCCATAGTACAAGCTCTGCTTAGTTTGGGATCAGGTAGCCGTGTGTAAAAAATGTCCCAGGATATTATTATTTATTTATTATTTTAAAAAATGCTTCCCTGTTAACTCGCTTGCGATGTTTTTTTTTTAAGTTTCCGTTTGGTTTCAAACTTATTGTTCCAGTTCAGCTTTGTCATAATCGTTTGGACTGATGATACATTTTAACAAGTACACCGATTGTTGTCCAATGACATTACCGAGAAAGAGGGAGACTTGTGACTAATACATATCTGCAGTGTCAAAATTGACACTTTTTTGTGAATACGCATGAAAATTACTTTTTTATATATTTAATGTGTGTTTTTTAACTAAAGAAACACAGAATTTATGTTAATTTCGATGCATGCAGTGGTGCGCTGAGCACACATATTGTGATTGCGATGTTAGGAGGTACTATATCTGGCTTATCTGTATTTTAAAAAGACATGATGTAAGTATGGATATGAATTTTATTCTCATATTGAAAATATTCATGCTAATATTGATGAAACACGCATTTCCGGGGATGAATTTAGAGATGAATTTTATTTCCCAAAAGAATATTACAATTCACTTACATGAGAAATATATGATTAAAATCTAAGATTACTGAAGGAGGCAGATAGAGCATGCGCAACAAACGATGTGAAGCCGGGTAGCGTTTTATGTGTGCGTGACAACTAGGAGCGGCACTGTAGGGACACGTACATCTGTATGCGCGTAAAGTTGCCAGATATTGAGAAACGAACTCCCACAATTTTTTCGATTGTTCCCAAGAGTACTAGTCACAAATTGGAAATGTTCATTCGCAATATAGGTAATTAAATATAATTTATTTAGACAGAATAATGGTCATCAAATAAATTATAACAGAATAAGAGTTAAATAGAATACACCTAAAAAGAAAGAAAGAAAATCATTTACGGTATATAGTCAAGGTCAGCTTACCATTACAAAAGGAAAAATTGATACCTATAATAAAAACAATACAAGACAGGGTGGGCTGTGCGAGACTAAAATGGCTCTTATCGCAGCATATTCTGTAGGCTACAGCGCTGGATTTCAGATGACACCAGAAATACTAATGAAGTCAAGGACACCCCATGTGAGAACGGAAGGATAGGATAGGAACTAAGATTAAATTAGGTACATACCTAGGGGTTGAGTAAGAAAAGGGGCAGTTCAAATCGATTTAAACCGAGTAATTTTTTGTTACACATTGATAAAATGTTTGTTTCATTTGTTAGACTCAAATCATAAATATAATTAATTTGATTCTGAATAAAATAAATAACTAGAGTTTTAAATAAAGATATAATATACCTACTATACATACATGCTTAGTGGAGACAAACTATACGTATCTACAATAGTTCCTGAGTTATGCCTTTCGAATATTTGTGTCAACTTCGTTGCGGCCTTACAGCCCAGTCACGAATTCGCGCGACGACGACGGCCGACAGCGTTTTTTTCTAAAATGTTACATGACGCCACGAGCTACCGCTCTCGGCGGGAACACGCGCGATGCAACATTTTAGCAAAAAACGCTGTCGCCCGTCGTCGTCGCGCGAATTCGTGACTGGGCTGTAAGGCCGCAACGAAGTTGACACAAATATTCGAAAGGCATAACTATATAAAGCATTCAGGAGAAGAAACAACTAAACGATAACTATAATATAACTTCTACTACTATACTACTATTCAAGAAATAATTTTGTGACAATTAAAAATAGTTTTTGAGATATTTCAAGGTGGTAGAGCCAAGCAGTAGCCAATTGACTGCAGCTCATAAACGGGCTGGCTCGACCGGGGTAGTACCACCCTCTCACAGAAGATCGGCGTAAAGCAGCTATTACAGCTGCGTTTCGTACGATGAGTGAGAGAGCCGAAAGCCCACCTCCCTCCCCTCCCCCTCCCTCCATCCCATTCCCCTTCAGGTCGGCAATGTGCGAACAACGCCTTTGGTATTGCAAGCATCTATAGGCTACGGTAACTGCTTAACATCAGGCGGGCCGTACGCTTTTTTGCCACCGCAGTCCTATAAAAAATAATAATTCAGTTATTCAAAATTGGCGGAAAAAATATTTGAAATAAAAGTCCAAAGTTGCTAATTGTTAGGGTCCATGACTCATGACAGACATACTGTCGACGGACAGGGAGTTCAGTCTTGTTGGCCTCTTTTATTACCAATCAATTCATTTGGTTTATAATTTTGGAGGTTGACAGTTCCGAGGGTGAGTGGTGGGTCCCCTCTCTATAATTGTTTGAAAAAAAGTGTTTAAATTTCAATAAAAAATGTATACCACCCAGTTCTATTCTCGATACCTAGTCATCCAAACCCTCAAGTATTATTTCGTACTTTTGAGACACCTGTATAGTAAACATAAATTATTTCCGTTTATAAATTGAAAATTAATCGATCTTCCTATGCCCCTTGCACATTTCCCTATTTCAAGGAAACTTATGTCGATGTAAACTGGCATCACCAACCAATTACTGTCAATATTTTGTGTTCCGAGTGAGCCGTAAAAAAATGTCGGTAAATAATTACATAACTATAAAATAAACAATAGTTGCCTGTGAAATGATATTCCATCTTCTTTTTTTTGTTTTTATGAACAACTTTTCCTTTTTTTTAATCACGCAAGACGGCATATTTTTAATAAACAAATAATCTATTTTGACGTGTCAGCACTGTCACGCGTAGTTTAGTACTGACGCGAGATTGTATTTGCTTTCGTTTTTGTATTTGCTTTGGTTGCCACAATCTAATGTTCTACGCACTACGTCTGTATTTTTTAGAAGTCTGTGATTAAAATAATAAAAAGTTTCGACGTACAGGTGGTTGTGAGTGCAAACATTTTTTTTTTTCTAATTAATGTGGGGTAGTTACAAAATAAAGAACTCCAACCCAATATCACTGTTGCGCAGTCTTTAGTAATTGTATGCGCATTGAACAAGGAAGCAAAATTTGCACGGATCAAGCGTAGCTGGAAGTGTCATGTGTAGGTGATGAGTATGTTTGTCGTTGATCGAGCATATCCTGTCGTCGAGAGTTACAAGGGAAGCTTTGGTTGGAGTGTAGCCTTAGGGGCGCAATTAGGTTTAGGTTTAGGTCTAGGTTTAGGTTTGAGTATAAGGGTGGGGAAAAGGACACGGGTCGACTTTGACCTTGAATGACCTTTGACCTTTAACCCCGAATATCTTTTGACCTCAAGTAACCTTTGATATCGAATGTCATTGGATCTCGAATGAACTTGATATTTGACTTTGACTTTGACCTTGACTTTGACTTTGACCTTCTTACCTTGCTAAATGCTTGGACACGTTCGGTTAGGTTAGGTTAGAACTGTGACCACAACGCGCGAGCCGAGCGAGCGAAGCGAGCGTGCCGCGGCAGCGGCCGGCGAAGCGCCAGAGCCAAATAGTACCCATTACAGTTATTTTTAAAAACCTCATGGTCTTGGTCCATGATCTTGGGATCAAAGGTCATTCAAGGTCAAATGTCAAGTTCATTCGAGGTCAAATGACATTCGATGTCAAAGGTTACTTGAGGTCAAAGGTCATTTGGGGTTAAAGGTCAAAGGTCATTCGAGGTCAAAGTCGACTCTTGGCCTTTTCGCCACCCTCATACTCAAACCTAAACCTAGACCTAAACCTAAACCTAAACCTAATAGCGCCCCTAAGGATACACATTGACCGAAGCTTTACAAGTCCTCGACATTTTCTTCGCGCACTCCAGACCGCCCTTCTCCCATTATATTGTGTTCTCCGGTTATATCTGAACCCTGCTAGCTCGATAACTGGCTTCCCGTGTGTCGACAATAAGTATTTTGGTTCTGAAATACATTTAAAATAAATCTTCTTCATGGGCAAAAGCCCAATTAATTCCAAAAGTGTAAGGTAACGTGGTTGTACTGCTCGTCAGACGGATATTGAAAGAACGATTAAAATATATTTAAATATTTATTCTACTATTGCAAACACGGAAGTGAACACAAACGTAACATTATGGGTAACGCACAGGAAAAACAACAAAGATAAAAAAACGAAACGTCAAAAAGTCAAAACCGAAATAATATAACAATAATAAATACCGCCAAATTTATAGAACTTTTTACAAAAAGCATTTCTACGAACAAAAGTAAGTTGCAATGCCGGTGTAAGTCCATCATAAATTTCTATAAATTTGGGTGTAACAGTATAGTCCCAAACTAAACAACGCTTGTACTATGGCTACCATACAATGGCCTGGGGGCGAACCCAATGACACCCAGACCAGGGCACATTACGAAAAGGCCGTTTCCGTCATTTGCCTTTGTCAGGAATCTCACCCGCACCCGAGGCCTAGTCATAAGTAGGTACAAAATGCTAAATATAGAACTCATAGATCACAAATGGTTGTGTTCGTCATAGATTTCGTGGATCTCGTCGTTGTGGGTGAAGATCCTGGCTTTGCAGCCGCTTGCCACCTTGACGCACACATAATGCGCCCTATAGATAAGCCCTCGGCGGCAGCAGCCACGCTGATTGAACCTGTGGCCCTTGTACTCGATCACAGGGTTCCCGAACCTCGTCAGCGAGAACTTTAACCCTAAAAGTTTCATAATCTTTTATATTCATTACGTTACGATTTTCCTATTTATGACTGCTGTGCACGGAAATTCCTTTAATTCAAAGCGAAAAAAACTAGTATTAATTAAATCGTGCTTTGTGTAGAAGTCAAGGAGTGGGACACAAATATAATATAATAAAAAAATATAATATAACCATTGACAAAAAAAATATATATTTATTCGAAACACAAGATACTAAGGTACCTAACATAATACGTAACAAATTGGAACTCCATATTTCGTTATTAATATTTACAAGCTCAAAAATCAATGATTATGAATGTTCATCACTTTGATGATCTGGTCATCAACGGTGATGACGGTAGCCCGGCAGCCGTGGTTCTTGTTGCAGCAGATCCAACGCATCTTGGGCTCCTTAGAGGAGCTGTGAACGTTGTACCTATATTTCCCGTAGCATAGTCTCCTTTTGTTGTTTGGGGTGTATTTAAAATAAAAATCTGGAAACGAGCACCAAAATCACAAAATTATTCACAACTGGTGTATGAGAAGAATAATTAAATAAACGAATGATATGTATAGTAACAGAAAGGAAGTGGAAGGAATCCCGTATAAACAGGCCATTTCAGCGCATCATGAATATGCAAACAAATAAATAATTAAGACGTAAATACCTTTTCATGATTAAGAATATAAATTAAACATCTATATACGAAAGTTAGAAAGTGTTTTAATGAATCAAACGATAAGAAAGAATATTATAACATACAAAAATGTAAGTAGAACAAAACTTACTAACTGCTATTAAGAAACCTTGGACAGACCAAGAAATCCAAAAAGCAAGGGCAATGAATAAAGGAGCCATACTTTGACTGCCTTCCCCGGAGCGTTCTGCGGACAAACACGTGGTAGCAGGTAGTAATAATTATGATAAATTTCAATTAAGTGCTGGCAAGTGAACTATCACGGACGCATTTGTCTACAAAACGCCTTATAGGTTCCTAAAGAATTATACAGGATGTTAGGTAAGGCGAGAGACGTCAGGGCACGTGGCCCACGTTTTGAAATATTTTAGATTTTTGTTGTTTTCTATGTAATTTATTAGTGTTTCGTATGCACGACAGACCATGGGCTTGAATACGTCCCTCGCCTAATCTTACATCCGGTATAACAGTCTGTTAATCAGGGGCAAAGCAAAAGTTTTCAGTCGGTCTCCCGAAAAGATAAAGCAAAGAAAAAATAAAAATTGGGTAACGTAGTAAGAGCGGCATTACAACAGCAATTAGTCTGATGCCACGATTATTTCTCCTAAACTACAACTAACCGCACGAGCCAACTGCCACCATCCCTGTTTATAAAACGCTTAACGTTGAAATAAAAATATAAAGGGAAACTTAAACTTTAAACTCTTCTAACTAGTCAAACAATGCTTATACCTAGATAATGATGTAACATGCAGTAAACTTATTTTAATAAAAACTTTGTTAACATAACGTTTGTAGGAATGTAAATGTATCACGTCTTATTCTAAGGCACAGCTCAATATCCTTTGTCTTAACTTAAGGATAAGCATACCTACCAACCCTGACATTTGCTAAGCGTGAGGTATGAAGTCATCAGTAAAATATATCTTATACGCTATTTTACTGTTTACAACAAATATAAAGATACAACGATACTTACTAGAAAAGAACCCTGGATTATTTATATAACCTTTAACTAAGCTTAAACCTAAGGTTGAAGACAAAATACCTCTCAACCGTTTACGTTACTTTTGGTTTCATACAATATAACTGTTAAATACGACCACCTAGGCTCGTAATAATAAATGTATCTCAAAGTTGAGATCGACCTATACAGTTTTAGACGGATATTCCATACATTAAACGTCAAAACTGCATCTTAAGATCGATCTCAACTTTGCGATACATTTAATAATACGAGGCTAAGGTATGTTAATAGTCGGAAGTCATTTACACTGGGACACAATTTACGATGAATAATTCGTCAGTGAAGTTCTAATAGTAAGTCATGTTTTGACGGTTTTGGTATTTTAATGCTATTGGATAGAATAGGATGTCGCAGATCGTTTCAATTAATCAGAAACCAGATAACAGACCAATAATGATGCGTTACTTGAAATTAAGTAAACTAGTAACACTACGTAAGGCACAAAAATCATTTTATATGGCCTAATCATTCATTCTTCAACCGAGAGTTCTGTCCATACTTTAGTGGACCCACACTTAAGGGCCATCCATTAATTACGTCACATGAATTTCATGATTTTTAGACCCCTCCCCCCTTGTCACAGCTGGTCACATTTTCGAGACCCCCCCCTCCCTATGTGACGTCACATATTTTTTATAATTTTCAGAAATATTCAAGATTATTTTTAATGTGTGACGTAATTAATGGATGGCCCCTTAGGGGGCGTCCATAAATTACGTGAGGCGTTTAGGGGGGGTGCGGGTAGATCCGAATCTCACCAAATCTCACGTGGAGGAGAGGGGAGTGTAGAATTGCGAGAAATCTAGTATTAAATTAAGTAAAACATGTTTCTCAACTAATATATGGCTGTTGTAAAATCTCACTTGAGATTAGAGCGGGAGGTGGGTCGAAAAATCACCAAAATCGTCTCACGTAATTTATGGACGCTATTTACTTATGGTTGTGCTCGCCTGTGGTCATCACAATAACATCATTATCGGTGAACAATGCAGCCTTGCAGCTCTTCTTGCTGCAGCCCCAGCGTTGGCCTTGCTTCCTGTTCTTTCCAGACTTCCAGAACTTGTGTTCGCCGACCAGTATCGTGGGCTTACCATACCGAGTCTTGCCAAAAACGGGAACTGGAAGACACCAAAACCCATGGAGTCTCATTAAGGAAATATGTGCTAAGAGAGGAGGTAAGATAAAATATGCAGGATTTGCAAAGATAGTTGCTTTTAAAGTAAATAATAAAGAGTAAAAAGACGATAGAAATGCAAAGTCATGTTATGGTACAAACAAAAACAAAAATAGTATTAGATATTTATTATTCGAAATTAAAACGTATCACTGAAAGTGAAAATAATGCATAATATAAATGGAATGTTCCCCATGAGTTGATATGTTCACCAAACCTGGTCAACTCGACATATGTCATATCTTTTCCTCGATTGTCACCGTCGGTGTTAGCATTAAATTAATTACGCATACTTTAAATAATAAATTGACAAAGTCAATCAAATTCTTAAAAATAATTAGGAAGGTGTCAAAGAGTTAAAACAAATAAATCATTGGAAAACCAGAAATATAAAACTAAAAATTAAAATTACCATCGAACTAGCACAAATTCATCAGCTAATGGCATCAAAACTTAAAACTAGACCCGTATTTAATAAATGGATACTGTCTCAGAGCGAACTTGAGGTAACTTTTCAGAAAATTGACATGAAGAGAATGACATTTCCAAATTCTCTCTCAGAGAAATCTATTTATTAATACCGGCCGAAAACATCCTCATCGAATTTCCATTTTTTCAAATTTGGAAAAAAACTTAATGCTTATGTTCATTGGTTGTTTTGACGATGACGTCATCGAGTGTTATGATGGCCGCTCGGCAGCCCATCATCGCCTTGGTGCACAACCACCGACGGCGGCGACCGCAGGACGACACTTTCGTTTTGTTAAATTTGTAGGGCCCCAACTCTATCACGGGATTGCCGAACCGACTCTCGATGAAGACAGGCGCTGTTGAGAAGAGAAAAGTGACTGTTGAAAATGTACCTAAACTTTGTCGGGTTAATGTCAACAACACCCGTGTCAACTTTACCTAAAAAGTCCAGACATTTGACGAGTATCTCGGAATAAGAAGTAGAGCCTGGAAGGGTTTGGGCACGTGATGAGAAGGGATGGGCATGTGATACTTGAGAGATAAATGATGAGCGATAAATGATGTAAAGAGAGACTACACTCTCTACACGCTCTACTTGAATTAATATCCCTCGTCACTGAGTTTAATGGTAGATACCAGCTTATAGCGCTGAGAAACTAAATTCAAACCATAGACAATAGGTTTTTTTTTATCTTTGAGTCAAACCACGAGTACCACAAAGAATATGCAATGAAAAACATCTGAAAATCAGAAAAAATATTTTGGTACATCCAGATGCCTTGCATGCCTCGCCCAAGCACTCATGTTATGATTATGTCTATGCGTTGCAACGTCAAAAGTGAGTGCTCGAGCGCGGCTTGCGCCTGATGTAGATGCAGCTATTGAGCAAAACTGCTCGGTTCATAGTTCGGCTCATGTCTTTCACCAACATTGCAATGACAAAGGATATAATATGAAACCAATTTTCTATCTTGCAATCTTTATTTAATTTTTAAATGACAATATAGTTATTCTAAAACATGCATTAAATTAATTTAATGCATTCATACTAATCGTTTTACTAACCTAGTATAATTTGGTCTATAATATAAACCATAAAAGTAACACATCAAGTAAAAATAATTCAGTGAATACTTAAGTAAACATGAAGTAAAGTCACAGAGGTTCTAGCTAAGGAAGTACACTGCTAAAATGCTTAAAGCCAGGCCAGTCATAGGACCAGCATTCGTTTGATGCGAGTGTAACATAACTATATTGATCGCGTTCTCAACTCCATTGCTAAAACGTTCGTAAATAATGAAGATAATTCTATAGCTGCAGCACGAATTACATAATCGTGACGTCGAGTCGTTGAAAGCATGTTGTCACCATCAATTGGTAGTCCAGATTCCTCGCATGCCTCGCATGAGCACACATACTAAGACATAATGTTTATGCGCTCTGACGCCAAAACTGAGTGCTCGGGCGCGACATGCGACTGATTTAGACGCAGCCATTCATATAACGAATCTGTTGTATGAGCACGGCAAATGTTTCCGATAGCGCTACGTATTTCGTGCTTGAACAACAAAATGTACCACTATACATTTTAGTAAAAATTGTATTACTAAAGAATTAGTATACCAGACCGATTATCCCCTATGTTTATAGTTAATTAATATTTCAAATCAAATTAAAAAGAAAACAGCCTCCACAATACAGTAGAGACAAACATCAAATACAAATTTCAACAATCTTATGTCTTAAGTATGGTTATGCTCTTTATTATGTTTAACAACGATGCCATCTTCAGTGAATAAGCTGGAGCGGCAGCCGAAGGGCATTCTGTTGCAAGTCCACCTAACCCTGCGCCTGCCCTTGTACGTGCTGACCTGGTTGTAGCGGTAGCGTCCAATGTCGATTAAAGGGTTACCAGCGCTACTCATGCTGTATCGCACACTTTCTGAAAAGGTATGAAACCAAATTGAAATAAATGTTCCTACTGTAAATGCAGTTACTTAGATATATCTGAAAATACTTAAAGCCTGTGTCATAATCTTGCAGAACTTTGATCTATGAAATAAATTTTACGTAAGTTTTTCCATAGAATATATGTAAAAAAGTCAAATTTATTTGGTGGATAAAAGTTATCTGACGATTCTGAAACAGGGCCGCAGATTTATTAATGTGGCAGAGGTGGCAGAGATTCCGCAAAATTTTCGGGAAATGGTCACGAATGGCGTGAACTGCTACGGATTTACGAATAGCCAAGGATTCTGCAAGGAAATCAGAAAAAATATTTGGTTTTTCAGAATCGCCATGTGGCCTTTTTAGCAAGACTGATTTCGAAGCGACAAAATTGCAAACTGTTTAGTTTCTTACTTTGACTTTTTATGTTTATGAACATTCTGGTATTTATAAATAAGGTTTTCGATAGTGGTAATGGCCGCTCGGCATCCGGTTGGGGCCTTGACGCACGCCCATCGCACCCTACCGTCCTTGGAGCAGTACGTCCGGTTAAAGCGATGAGGCCCTATCGTGAGAACCGGGTTCCCGGCTTTAGTCCTGCTGAATAACAGTACTGAAAAAAAAATTGCATCATAAAAAAATTGCATCATAAAAAAATTGTAACTGAGACTTTACGCCTTGATTAAACATAAATATAAAGAAACATTAAAAAAAAAGCAACTCACAAAAATATTTATTAAAATAAAATGTTTTACAGGTAAAGCCTAATCCTAATTGGAATCATAGTCTTAATAATAATTTATTCGAAATTTCTCACATAAAGAAAAAATAGAAATAAAAATAATAAAGAAAAATATTAAAGAAGAAAGAAAGAGGTATAATGGTTTACTTCGATATTATTAACACATATGCCTGAACTAGGAAAACCTACGTTTCAGGAAATAAAAGTGTAATGCTAAATTAATTGTGTAAAATTGCTAAAACTACTTGTGATACTTAACCTTTAAATATATTTTATTAATAAAAAATATAATTTTTTAATTACACCATTAAATATATTTTATTTAATGGTGTAATACTATTTTAATACAATAAACCCACCTTGTGAAATCTGTAATATTCTCTACGATGGGCTCCTTAAATTGATCGTCACAGCTGTTTACAGAACATTTTACACAACGCAATAAACATAACAATTTGGTGTGGCGTAAATAATACACTTATTTACGTGATTTTTTATCATAGCAAGGAGCATACAATAATACATACTATTATCAGAAATACCAGTTTGCTTATTCAAGGAACCAGTAATAACGGCCAATGTATTAGGCACTTACATGTTTTATACTTATACTTTAGTCTACTTAATACTTATGCCCGGCGTACACGATTCAAGTTTACAAGTAGCGTGCAAACCTAAAGTCAACAGAGGGGCTAGCCAAGTGGCATGAACGCTAATCGAATAGAATGGAATAAACTTCAAAATGTATGGAAATGTCAAACGTTGCTATGTAAATCAACAACAAGTCGCTATGAAGATCTCGCTTGAGATCACGTCACCTATGTCATTTCCATAGATGAAGCGTTAGCGAATTTGTAGACGTCTGCCACTTGTCTAGCCCTTCTGAGGAGACATTACATGTCGATAAGTAGATCACGTGACTTATGTCATTCCCATACATTGAAGCGTAACGATTTGTAGAAACGGTTGTTGATAGAACCACTTGTCTAGGCCCTCAGGCTACTTGTCGACTTGTCAACTGGAACTGAACTCAATGATTATGCGTGTTATTATGCCTGACAACGACGTTATCGTATGTTTGTATCGTGGAGCGACAGCCAGATGGCGTCTTGATGCATGTCCATCGCACCTTGGGCCCTTTGCACGCGTTTACCCTGTTGTACCGGTATTCCCCCACGATGATCACCGGGTTACCCGCTCTGGTGGTACTGAATATAGGCTCGTACTCTGAAAGTGTTATATTACACTGAGTTCTTGACTAGCTTCATCATCATCATCATCTCAGCCGAAAGACGTCCACTGCTGGACATAGGCCTCCCCCAAAGTTCGCCACAATGACCGGTCTTGCGCTGCCCGCATCCAGCGGATTCCGGCGACCTTCACCAGGTCATCGGTCCACCTTGTGGGACCTACCCACGCTACGCTTTCCGGTGCGCGGCCGCCACTTCAGAACTTGACTAGCTTACTAACCCGCAAATAACACTGTTTTGTATTTCAAAGCACCACCTTACTCAGATGAATAAAAAATTTCAGATTAGAAGAATATCTTATTTAATACAAACAGCGGACAAGATTATGTATTTAAAAATGTAGATACCAACAAAGACATCGCGCGCACTTTGCCGGCCTAAAGGGGAGTGAGGGGAGAAGGGAGGGAGGGAGGTTGGGCTTCGGGCTCTCTCCCTCATTATACGAAACGCAACTGTTATCGTTTTTTTACGCTGATCTTCTGCGAGCCAGCCCATATATGAGCAGCAGTCAATTGGCTACAGCTTTTCGTATTTAGAACAACTTAAAACATAACATGGTAATTACAGCTATTCTTAACTCAACAAGACGGCTTACGAAATCCAAGTTGGCAAGTTGACAACTAGCGAGCCAACCTAACTTCAATTCGCCAAATCCTGAAGCTACTTATAGACTTGCCAACTTGAACAGTCTAAACAATCAATGATTATGCTCATCGTTGTACTGGATAATCTCGTTATCGCATGTATATATCGTGGAACGACAACCGCATCGCTTCTTGATGCATGTCCATCGCACCTTGGGTCCTTTGCACGCGATTACCCTGTTGTACCGGTATTTCCCCATGATCATTACCGGGTTACCCGCTTTGGTCTTACTGAATCGTGGCTCGTGGTCTGGAAAAAAGTTGTCATGTACATAACGAGTTCATACGAGAAGTTCCTACCAGCCGCCACGCTTTGTTGTGCAAACCAAACTTGGAGAAACTATTGTTGTCTGCAAAAAGCACTTCTAGATTAGGGGGCGTCCATAAATTACGTGAGGCATTTAGGGGGGGGTCGAGAAAAATCTCACCAAATCTCACGTGGGGGTGAGGAGGACCTCGGCAAATCTCACGTAGGTAATTTTTTTAAACCGCAAGAAACAGTGTAAAATTGCAAAAAAAATCTGGGTTAAATTAAGTAAACATGTTTCTTCTCTAGAATATAGCTTTTGAAAAATCTCACATGAGATTAGAGGGGGAGGGAGGGGGTCGAGCAAAATCTCACGAAATCTCACCAAGGGGAGAGAGGGGGGTCTAAAAATCTCAAAAATCACCTCACGTAATTTATGGACGCCCCCTTATCCGTCATTACTCTGTGCACTAAAATAAAAATACATATAATACCCGGTTTACACAATTCTAGTAGCGAGTCAATGTGACTCTAGGTTATTTTACAAGTTGACAAGTAGGCAAGTTGCAATTTGATTGCAAGTTGACTCACTGCAATTTATTTACTCAGCGGGGCAATAGCCCCAATAGTGGTCCTTACAGACCTATCAAAATAATGGAATAATCCAAAAGACAATGCTAGATACAGTTTTGTCAACCTTAAGGATTTTATTATTATTTAAACAAGTACATTCTCAAAGATTTTTATTAAACAAATCACGCGATGAAACAAACATTAAAATCACGAATACAAAAATACTTTTCATGTTACAACAAGATTGTAAAATTTATAACAATACATTAATAGCAACATTAGAGCAATCTGAAAACAGTCGAAAACTTCCTAACTACTTCTTATGCTATTATTATCTAACAGTTATTTTTGACAATAGAATTCATTCAACTATGAGGATTGATGGTAGTTTATCTACTAATACTCATCTGGTCGATCTAAATTTCTAATAACACACGTCCTTGGAAGTTCTAATGTGGGTATAACACCACCAGCTATTTAGGAGCCCTTTTGGTGAGTTTACAATAACCCTCCTAAATCAGGGAGGTGTAATAGGAGTTAAAGCATTGACGTATTATTTTAGCAGATATGGTACCTTGTTACATCGCAATCACTAAAACAGAGTGGTGGTGTGTGCAGTAGTGGTGCGCTGAGCACTAAACTTGCCGACTCTCTGCGGTCGGACGCAGAGACTGCTCCGATGCTAAAAGCGACTAAATCGCCGATCGCCGATGCAAAAAGTAGCATGTCTGCGGTGTCCCTTATTGCGAAATTCATCATCTGCTATTGTGCTCGCAATTCGACAATTCTTTTTATCATAATGTTAGTAGCCAATTTGGTGTCTCAGGCATTACTCACCGGAAGATGAACCGTATTGGCAATATCGACATGTTTTCAACATTATATTCCGCGAACGACTGAGTCGTACTGTGTCTATGGATTCCGTTAAGTAGGACAAATTATTTTGGGCAGTCAAATGTCTTCCTCTTTTTTGGTAATGCCATTGAGTTATTGACTCTTTTTAAAAGTTAAAAAAGTTAGGGACACTTAATATCGAGTGTGTAAAGGACACCGCAGGCATGCTACTTTTTGCATCGGCGATCGGCAATTTTGCGACTGTATCGATGCTGCATCGCGATTTGGCGACTCTCTGCGTTGGGACGCAGCGGCTGCTTCTATGCTAAAAGCGACTAAATCGCCGATCGCCGATGCAAAAAGTAGCATGTCTGCGGTGGCCCTATTACCCGTTTAAGGCACTTCAACAATGATTGTGGTTTATGTTTAGCTTAATTACCGTGTTATCAAACGTAGTGATGTACGCTCTACATTTTGTCCGTGTCTTTGTCGTGCATTGCCACCTCTTCTTACCATTGAGGCCAATATTTCCGGTGCGTGAGAACCGGAAGTTGCCCACTTCTAGAAGTTCTGTTCCTCGCGATGTCATTATCTTCATAACTAAAATGAAAATACACATTTGTCCTTCAATTAAGACTTTTCAAATAAGTAAAATAATGATGAAAAGTAATTCATCAGTTTTTGATTCAATGTCATGAGTGATAGTTGAGTCCAATTCTTGTTTAAACATTACTGAGCGATGAAATGGTACTATCTGTAGGCCAAGTGCGTAACTTTTTGGACTATGTATCAATTGGTTTAATCCAGTGTTGCTTTGCCAATTGAAAATGATTGAAATCAGGATGAGTCTGGACTTTGTCAGGATGGATCGACAAAGTAACGCGGGATCAACGAAACCAATTGAAACTTGGTCGAAAAAGTTACGTAATAAGCCTACTGTACAACTGTTATGTATGACTCCTAGTTACTGAAATAGATTGCAATATCTTAGCGACAAAATAATACAAATCCGTAAACCAAAGTAAATTTTTATTAAGTCTCGTATCCAAATTCCAAAATCAAGAATGGTTTCAAACATGGTTGTGTTCTAAATTGGTTTTGATAACTTCACCAAAGATTGTGAGGATGGAGGCCCTGCACTTAGTTCTAGTCTTGGTAGAGCATGCCCACCCGGTCTTGCCATTCCATGTCGAGACTCCATTGCGAGCGAACCTGTGCTTCCCTGCCTGAAGGAGCTCAGAGCCTTTCCTTGTATATATCTTTGTAACTGGAATGGAAAACCTTAAAATAATTTATAAGGTTTAGGCGGTCCATCAGCGCAATGGAGCGCAAGAAATAAATCTAGGAAGGTATGGTGAGATTAGCTTAGAAGGCTAGAAGCTAGAAGGCTTAAGGAAAAACTGTATAACAATTGATTAACTAACAATCTTGAAGAAACTAAACAATAACAACAAATAAAACATAAAATTAAAAAATCTTTTTTACTATCTTAAATATCATGGTTATGAACTAAACTACTTCGCAAAATAGTGCCATTGTGAGTGATCAGAAATGCCGAACACTTGGTCCGACTTCTGGTTGAGCACTGCCACCTTGTCTTGAGCCCGTTGACGTATGACCTGGAGAAGCGGAACCCGTGAGCCACCAACATCTGAGTTCCTCTATTCGTCACCATTTCTAGAACTGTAAACATACCAAAAGTTGATTCAAGTTAACAAGTAGGCAAGTTGGCGCAGTCAATCTCAAATTGATGTCAAGATTCAAGTTGACTTCTCAACTTGAACTTGTCACTTGCATCGTGCAAACAGAGCATTAGGATGGACATAAAACACGCCGCACTGGTAAGGCGATTGCGACGCAACAACGATAAAACCCCTACAAATAGGTATATGGCAAGCCCGCGTCACATAAGCGATTTGTATAGAAATCGCCGTCGCATCGCAATCGCTTTACCAGTGTGGCCACGACCTTTTTAATAGTTTATATGTTTAATACTTAATTCTTTATCAGACCTCTAAATTGCCTCTGAAAAATCCAAATGAAAGGATGAGATGGAAATAAAATACTTTTAAATATTTTCACATATGTTTATTATATTTTAATTTTTTATCAGACTTATTGAAGGATGAAAAGAGAGCGTCCAAGACTATCGAAATTATAATACGAGTGTTTATCTCCTAATGAGTATGTACTATTCTCCACTTGAGCACTTGTCGGTGTAGGGTGAGTATGAACGCCGTGCACCTGGTCCTCGATCTGACCGAACACTGCCATCTGACCATGCCGTGACTCGCTGCGTTCTTCTGCTGAGAGAATCTGTACCCATTTACTTCTAGCATCGTTCTACCGGTGCCCCTTTTTATCACCTTGATGACAGCTGGAAATGTACGATCGATTGTACTTTTACTACTCGACCAAGCCAACTAGGAACTCGGATGGAATGCGGCTTCCCCGCCCGCACACCCGCCACCGACTGCGGCTTCCCGCCCGCCACCGCCTTTTTGTGCGGGTGATGTCACATTTGACAGGTTTCTAGTTGGCTTGGTGGAGTAATACCGCCCAATTTATAGAAACTGGGGGCTTACCACGAACTCTTATCGCGATTCAATTACAGGAACGTTTTAACGTTTCAGCGACTTTTTGTGCAATGACGTACCTTATTGTCATGACAATAAGAAACGTCATTGCACAAAAAGTAGCTGAAACGTTAAAACAAAACTGCTATAAGAGGTGGTGGTAAGCTCCCTGTAGTCAGTTTACAATGGTTTTAACAAAGATTTCTTGGAACAAAAGTGATTTGTAATGCCACTGTAAGTCCATTTTAACTTTCTATTTTGGGGGCTAATCTTCTACCCTTTGTTTGGTGTGCAATAGTAGTCTCTATTACAAAGGTTTAGTACCCGAAGAAATTACCAAGGAAGAGAAACGCGTGGCTGTCCAAAATTGTTTGACCTACGGAGTCCAATGACACAGTAAAACTCAGTCGGTCGCGGAAAATAATGTTGAAAACATGTCAGAATTGCCACAACAGTCCATCTTCTGGTGAATAAAGCCTTCTTATGTATTATATTTAATAATATAAACAAAAAGTGTATTAATAGATGTATTTATTATAAAAAAAATGTTATTCGTGTACTTAAATAAAATAAAGCAGTTTTAACAATCAGCAATAACTAGTTAATCAATAGGTATTAATTGCAGCCACAATAATAATATCTTAAATTATAAACATGTACTCGATTAGAGAGCTAACAAGGTATAGATAATTATCTTCGTTTAAATAAATAATAAACGATAATTCTATATTATTATTAATATTAATTACTATATCAATGTTAAAATAAAATCAAACTAACCAATATCCCACCACATAAGAAAACAAAATATTTAACTAAAAACGATCCTAATAGTATATTAATTATTGTCATTTTATTAGATTTATTTACTTACTAGATTTATTTTTCATTACTGTTCCAGCACATTTTTAGAGATATAATTTCTTTATTACCTACTATGATATTTAAACTATTAAACGTCAAAACAATGCGATAGCACGCTATCTTGAACATACTTCGAAACATTTAAAATTTAATTGACATTTCTTTATTTAATACGTAAAGTATTTCAGGACTGAAGACAGACAACAATACTGTAAAAAACATCCATTCAATATCACTCTGTTCACGCCAACGATGAAATTATTACACGCAATCATTATAATATAACATTTTGTAGAGTCGTAAAAAGTAAAAAATACTTAATACTTAATATTCATTTCAGAGTATAAGATATGTACTAAAGTTATACAGATGTAAGGTAAGCCGAGGGACGTATTGAAGGCATTCAGTATTCGATTCTTATTCGAAATAAGGTAAAACTCCCAATTATTGGCACCTTGCACCAATTATTGTCCACACATATTTCTATGGGATAGCTTAGTTCAGCTGATAGAATAACTAGGTAGGTGTGAAAAACTGTGAAATTTATGACTCTTAACAAAAAAACACTATTTCCATGTTTAGTTTTCTTATTTTTTAAAGATAACTTCAAAAGTGCCAATATTGGGTGCCGTTACCATATGTAAAAAAATATTACCCTAATTGTATAAGTAATATAAGATATTAGTCTGAATTTATTTGTTCTCAATACAGTATAGTAGTTCAAAGTTCCGAATACCAGATATTATTCCGTAGGTACTCCTAATGACTCTAGTCAATGACACGAGCATGACCATTGGCTGAGGTAATTCAAGCTCGGTATACCTATCTAACTTAACCCGTGTAATGTCGCAGGAAAAAAATCAATGGAACTTTTGTGTTTTATACCCCTGCGTAGGTTCCCGTGACACACGATCGGTAACGTACAGAGTATAGATTTGTTTCTTATCAATGATTATGTTTGAGAGAGGTCTTGATAACGTGGTTCGCCATAGTAATAATGTAAGCTCTGCACTTCGTACGATATCTTACTGAACACCGCCATCTAGATTTGAACCCCACTGTCCTGTCTTTTGAAAAACGATATCCGTCCACGAACATCAAGAGAGTGCCTCGGCTTGTCTGAAACACTGAATGTGAAATAGCACTTAAGATTCTAATTGTATTTGATATGATAAATAATGCTGATTATCTTGTGCTAGGGTGCGTTTCCACTGACGCGGAGCTGGGCGGAGTGGAGCGGAGCGGCGGACAGTGATTGGCCAATTGTGATGGGCCAAGAGCGGAGTGGAGATTGCGAGCACTGCGATTGGCCAATTCACGGTCCGCTCCGCTCCGCGTCAGTGGAAACGCACCCTTAAGCTGATAAAGAGTAACGCCCAATTTTAAAGAGATTTTTAGCCAGTTAACAATGATTTTACAAAGCATTTCAGGAAGAAAACTGATTTGTAATGCCAGTGTAAGTCCATCATAACTGTCTATAAAATTGGTATCTTTGCAAATTCAACTCAAAAACGGCGTAGAGGACTTGGTCTAGAAATTCCTCATATGTAGGTAAATATTAATAATGCAATATTTAAAATTGCTACAAATTAAATTGGTTTCCATAAAATAAATAACAAAAAAATGGTAAAAATAATAAACAAAAAAATATTTACAAAAATTATAATTATAAATCGATAAACAGGACGCAATATTTATAACAAAATAGTATCTAATCAAATAACAACCATTGCATAACGAAGTAAGGCCCCATTTCCCTAAATTTAATCTGATATGTTATTTTGTATTCAACCTAATTTTGGTCAGTATTATTTTAATTTCATTTCATTTTTTTTAAGTAAGAAAGTTAAAAATATGCTTAATAAAAGGCAATAGATTAAGCCCCTACCACATAGCAAGCTATCATACGAGGCACAGTCGCTTTCAAAGTTAGGTAGGACATACCCCGCATAAAGAGATAATAGGTGTGTCTACATCAGGCGCAAGCCGCGCCTGAGCACTCAGTTTTGACGTCGGAACGCATAAACATCATAGCATGAGTGCTTGGACGAGGCATGCGAGGCGCCTGGACGCACCAAATCGGTTAGATTCGAATTTATAGACGTCATCTATGACCGACAGGGATGACGCTCTACAAAGCGGATTACCTTTTTCTAAAGCTCGACGTATGTATAATATTTACTACCGGGTAACTACTGTAAATTATTTTATAATATTACATTGAGTCACCAATTGGAATGCATCACAAAGCAAATCCTGTTCAATGGGTGCGTCTACATCAGGCGCATGTGCCCGAGCACTCAGTTTTGACGTCAGAACGCATAGACATAATGTCAATTGTCAAAACATTAGTGCTTAGGCGAGGCATACAAGGTATCTGGACGCACCAATTGGTAATCGCACCTTAAGCATAATGGTTATGCTCCAAGCAGCTTTTTATTATCTGGACGTCTTGTGCGTCATCAATAGTAGTGATGAAGGCCCTACACCGAGTTCTGGACCGGACGGAACACTGCCATCTAGTTTTGGTCCCCAATTTTTTCTCTTTTGAAAACCGAAACCCACCAACCAACAGCATCAGTGTACCTCTACTTGTTCTGAATTGGGTGACTGGAAATAATACTAATCAATTAATTAAAATACAGTATGTCAGTTGCGTAGGAAGGGCAATAAAACTTTTTAAATTAATTTTCTTATTCATTTAATTAATCAGTCGATATGATGGTCCTATTAATTATGGTACTCTGTTAGCTACAAATTTCAACTAAACTAAATTTGATCTTACATTTTTTCTGTGTTGCTCATGCTGGCTGCATGGCTGCGTCTACATCAGGCGCATGCGCGCCCGAGCACTCAACTTTGTTTGACGTCGAACGCATAGACATAATATCATAACATGACTGGACGCATCATATGTCAAATCAAACGTTTTTTATTCATGTAAGCTCAATAAAGCATTTATAAATAGTCAAGAGAAGGAAAGCAATAATACAGTTAGTACCATTGAAGATCATTTAACTGAAATTGTCTTAAAACTGGGAATGGGAAACTGAGAACATTGCAAAGTTGAAACATTGCATTAGCTATGATTATGATCTAAACAGCTCCTCAAGACGAGATCTTCGTAAGTCATGACATAGGCCTTGCACTTGGTCTTCCATCGGGCGCTGCACTGCCACCTCGTCTTAAGACCAGCTACTTTGTCTCTTGAGAAACGGAACCCCTTAACGATCATGATCTTTGACCCTCGACTCGAAGTATAAAAGATCACTGGAAAATTACGATGCCGTTACAACAGTCGCATCACAATAACGAAATTTCGGACCGAAATCAAGATACCAGTAAACCATTAAAAGAAAGAATTATCATAAAAATTTATTCAGATATAATAAGTATAAGTTTAGTTATAACTAGGTACCACTTAACTTTTTGCCTCAAATATGTATTGTAAATACAACCTAAGGGAGGGTTTAAGTTCAAAGTTTCTTATTTCCTAGTCATGATTGTGTTCCAACATCTGCTTCACAACCATCCCCTCCAGAGTCGTGATGAAGGCTTTGCACTTCGTTTTGATCCTGACAGCACACTGCCACCTGACCTTCTGACCTTCTCGACCCATTTTCTTTTCCCTGTAGAATCGGAAGCCGCCGACCCTCAACATCACAGTACCTCTATTCGTGTGGATTTGCTGAACTAGAAAGAAATATATATTGAACACATAAGAAAAGACGAATCATTGGAGATACAGTATCTGTTAGGGCCACCGCAGACATGCTACTTTTTGCATCGGCGATCGGCGATTTAGTCGCTTTTAGCATCGGAACAGTCGCTGCGTCCGACCGCAGAGAGTTGCCAAAACGCGATGCAGTCGCAAAATCGCCGATCACCGATGCAAAAACTAGCATGTCTGCGGTGGCCCTTACTGAGTATACTTCAGCAGTGCAATATCCATACAAAATTTGTCATTTCACCAGCAAATTCACGCGTGAAAAATTAGTTTGTTACAAATAGCTACCCTGATGTGGGTAGCGCTGATTGTGAATAACAGACATATAATATCATAATACTGTATTTACAGATACAAAGCCAAAGGTCCCTATGCTAAATATAAGCTCCTCTTCTTCTTATAGTACGGTTAGAGGCTAACCTGGGACACTTGTTCAAACCACCCTAAGCGCTGTGATCGTATTTACAACACTATGCACATGCTATAGTGTATGTTAGCACTACAGTTTCTATTCCACGGTGTAGAGATCGTAGTAATAACACCCATTGTTATACTTTCTGTGTAAATTATATACCTACTCTACTATTTTTATCGTCTGGCTAAGCCACTGTATATGACAACGATAATAACTGTGTCTCCTTTTGTTTAACTGTGCACAGTCTGACTAAATATGTAGTTTCTTCTTCATTTTTATTGCTATGGATGACTATGTTCCGTATAATGATTGATAATTTCACCATCGAACGTCGTGATTGTCGCTTTACACTTGGTCCTTGACCTCTTGGTGCACTCCCAACGGATTTTGCGGCCATAAACCTTAGCTTTGGTGTACCTGAAGTGGCCGTACTGGAGCATTACCGTGCCTCTCGAAGTGTTGATTCTGTGGACTAAAATATATAAGTGACAAACCTTGAAGTGCAACCTCTTAGAAGTGGAGATAGAAGGAAAGTGTGGAAGAAGAAGAATAATAAGCTACGTGAGCCAGATTAAAGAGACGTATAAGAATATGGAAGATATGGCCCTAGATAGAGAAAGTTGAAGAAAGCTCCATAAAATAAAATAAGTTTTAAAGACACTAAACAGAAGCAGAGAAAACTTGCAGTCACAAGTGTGAACGATGATCACATTGATCGAAATCAATTAAAAATAAATACCGAAACACATTACTATAATAGCAGCGTCTACAAGCATCGAGCGGCGGCGGCGCGTCCCAGCAATGGAGTTTGACGTCTAATCACTTTGACAAAAAGTCATAACTGATTGCTCGGGCGTGGCTGCTCGGGGCTTGTGGACGTACCTAATAAGTCAATAGCTTAGTGGTTAGATGAGCTGCCCTTGCAACCGAAACCACAGTAACGTCATAACCTCACAATGCTAATAATCTTTACAAAAGAAGCAAAAACCAAGCTACTATAAATATATTAAGATGAAAGCTAAACTTTGCACGACATCATCAAAACAATAAAAATCATGAACTATGGTTAACAGCATTAACTATAGATACTATGGTTGTGGTCCAAATTACACTTGATGACGTTATCGGCGAAGGTAGTGACGGAGGCTTTACACTTGGTTCGAGTCTTTGTGCTGCACTGCCAGCGAATCCTGAGCCCACGGATGGTACCCTTGGTAAACTTGAAGTTGTCAACTATGAGCATCATAGTACCTCTTCTTGTGAATACTCTGTGGACTAGAATGTACAAATGCTTAAAACATGCATTTCAAACCAATATTCAGACTGCAACAATTCAAAGGATATTCTGTCTGGTACAGTTTTGGTATCTATAGCCTTATGCGGAGCGGAGACTTGACTTGAGGCGGTTTCAAGAAATTCAGCAATGATAATTGAATCACATTAAACGTGAAAATACATACATTGTCTAGATAAAGCTATACAATACAATCTACAATACGATTACCACGTTAAAAGGGTATATGCGGCTGATGACAGCAACGGTACTGAAAAGCCGATGACGTTTTTAGCGAATTGACAATTTTGATTGAATATTTTTTATTGAATGCGTTCAGATGCCTAACATGCCTCGCTCGAGCATACATGTTATGATATGATGTCTATGCGTTGCGATGTGAATGCTCGTGCGCGGCATGCGCCAGATGTAGACGTAGACAATGATCGATACAGAGACAAAAAAACTGATTTGATCGTCCACATGACGAACTAAGGAAAAGATAATGAAATTAAACACGATTTTAAAAATCATAAATACGCATGTAATCTAATATTTTAAGTAGTAAAATATTCAAGATAAACATTACTCATGATTAAATACTGAATAAAAGCTTTACTATTTTATCCACCACCAAAACCTAAGTAATATTTACGTTAGTAACTTGGAGTGCGAGAATGTTAAATGTTGAAGTTAATGTCTACAGTTTTAGCTTATCACTATTAACACTTATACACTAAAACCCACCCTAAAACTTAATAAAAAATACTGTCTTACATCTATAAAATTTAATTAAAATTAATTTAATTTCGTCCACCGATAAAGGTTTAAGCCTCAAATCCTGTAATCGCCTGCAACAAGCAACATGAAGAAGGAAAAGCACCCTTGTCATGATTTGAATTATGCATAAATATAGAAGCGACTTCATGAGAACTAATGGGAATTGGTGCCTACATGAGGCAAGCGGCGCGCCCGAGCAATCAGTTTTGAGATCTGATCACATAGATATAACATCATATCCGATTGCTTGGGCGCAGCTCGGGGCTTGTTGACGCGGCCAATAAGTGATGTCTTAAGTTTGATAATAATCACAAGTATTCTTCCCATTCACGAGAAAATCTAATAGAAAAAAAAATCCTATACGGAAAATAAATTGCGATTGCAAAACAGAGCTAACTATAAAATTCTCGTTGTAAAAAATTTCATTGGTCAAGTTTGTATAAATTGATAAAAAAATTACACAAATCAAAAAAGGATTTATATTTTTGATGGAACAAAAATTTCTGGAACTGGAATGTGCTCCCTAATATTAAGATATGAAATAATCTCAATAGGACCTATCGAGTTATGAAATGTCATCATAGTGTATGGGTATACCGCAGAAGCGAGACATGCCTTGATTAAGTTGACCTGCTTCTGAATCCAACCCTTAAATGTTCAGAACCTGTTAGCACTAGTATGGGCGAGGGGGTCATGGAATCCCCAGACGCGTACGATTGCGTTATCCATGGTGTGGAGCGATGCTCGGCAGCCGGCTTTTGCTTTGACGCAAACCCATCTTGTTCTGCTGCCGTATTTATTTACGCGGTTAAAGCGGTACTGTCCAATCATGATCACAGGGTTGCCTCGTTGAGATTGCGCGAATACAGGGTTCAGATCTGGAAAACAATACTGGTTAGTGGATGCCAGGGAAGTAGAATCTAATAAAGTTGGAGGGAATATTTATCGTACAGTATATTCATCGGTTGATGATCTGTTTTCCCTCAAAGTTATTGATATTTACCTTACAGTTAAACCTTACAAGGTATACCGTGGGAATAGCCTAGCTGTAACTAGATAAATTAATCAGAACGTTAAGTCGAAGATTACGTTTAATCAAAGACAAGAAATACATCTTAATTATGTTACAAATGTCTTATTGCTTTATTACAAAATAGCAACTATTATCCTAAAACTCAGATCGATCTTCAGGGTAGATACGACAAAATCATACCTCCACGAGTGATTATGCTGGTAAAATGACAAATTTTGAATTGAAATCATACGTGCACTCACTCTTGGGAAATGACTTAGTCGATACAGAATAGCACAGTAGTTGCCGCGAACATCATTTGAAAGCAACTATCGGTTGATATCTAAATTTAGCTAAGGCTTAAATGCTTCACCCGTCATGCGTTGTATGTACATCGAGGGATCTATGGGACAACAGATTTATCAATTGGGTATACTTATGTTCATACAAAACCAGCAATCAGCTCACAAGATATCGCTAGACTGAGTGACGTTATTTGTTAGTTCACGTCTGTCAGTATCACTACAAATACACAAACACACACATATACACCGTCACATGTGTACTTACTATCTATGATCACACACAACAACGTAGCGCCATTAAAGCAAGGCCGTCAATCTTCCAAGAGCTTTACATTCTCAAAAAAGAAACATACAACTAGCTGCGTCTACACCAGGCGCCTGCCTCGCCCGAGCACTCAGTTTTGACGACAAAACGCGTAGACAATGTCATAACATGAGTGCTCGGGCGAACCATGCGAGGCATCTTGTCGAGGCACACACCTACTCATTAACATCTAAAAAATTTAAGCACATTAGCCGTGTCTATCTTAAGCTTATCTAAATTACGAATTAGCAATTAATGATTATGTTTTCCAAGAGTCTTAACGATAACATTGTCAACGGTTGTAATGGCGGCGGTGCAGCCGGATTTCTTCTTGATGCAAGTCCAGCGGACCTTGGACCCCCAGCAGGCGTGCTTGTTGAACCGCCATTCGCCAATCTGAACTACGAGGTTGCCGCGTTGAGACAGATTAAATTTAGGCTCTGAAATATTTCGTAAATGTCAGTTCTACCGCTAAATACTTTTTTTTATTTACTTCAGTTAAATCACGGTTGGTGGCTTGTGGTTCGCAATGGAATTGCATGGCGGCAACCGCTATTTGATGCGGTTGCCGCCAAATAAAAAAGACAAGGAGAGGAATGTTGGTTATAACGGTTTTTTCTTTTTTTTTTTTGCATTTCTTCGCTAAATACGGTTAGGTAGCGTGTCATTATACGCTAGTCCTATTATACTATTTGAACCTACTTTATCTATTAGTTTTAATAAAATTCTCAAACATAATTAAATAAAAGTTTGTTTACATAAATTACGTTTATTAAAACTGCGTTAACTTATATGTATACAGTTCACATTTCGCTCTATCACAACGTTACTCAGAAAGAACCGAATAATCTATTTCACTCACAGCACTGCAAGATTGATGGGCCACAGATTAGCAGTTGGCTGGTAATGGTGCTAACACATTGCAGTTAAAAAATGTTATTTAATAACCACGATGTGGGCGCAACATTACACTTAACCTCATATGGAAACCACTATGAACCTATTAGATTTGGTTTCTTGTGAGTAGCGTCGTGCGTGAATGGGCTTAGCCTAGTTATATTAAATGATGAGACAAGACGCTAATTCTGAAATGCAAGAACTGAGTGAGTTAGTTTCAAGCTTCAAACTACTTTTTAAGCACTAGATATACATAGATACAATGGGGAATGATTGCATAAAAAGTTAACATAGACAAAGCAAATAAACTGGTGAAAACTAGAACATAATCTGATAATTGCTTTCTGAAACACCATAACAATACAATTTCGGAATGCATACAATGATGAGACTGCAATGTGGTTCCTCTTAAAATACCACTTAATAATAATCTATAACTGCCGATATAATAAACAAATCATAAAACATTATAATACACACCTTAATATCTATTATGCAACTGCAGTAAAATAGTACGACATATTATAACGATCATGAATAAAGTTTAAACGAGCTGCCTTTGCGTATAAAATCGCAAGTACAACATATCATCGAAATAGTGAAAATAGAAAAGTAGTTAAGCGGTATCTTGATCCAAAATATAAAGGAATAGCTAGAACTCTTATAACAGAATATGATTTTTTAAAGCTTGGGGAAGACAATTATAGGAGAGACCAAAGTATCAATGAACTATGATTATAATTGAATGTTAATGCACCAGAAAACTTTAATTTCTTTCATAGTGAAACTAATTTTGAAACGTGACTGTAATTAAGAACATCCTTCGAAACTCTTACTATTATACAACTTAATTCATCAGATAATTCACCTTCAATAATGATATCTACGAACTTCTTATAACTACAAAATCTTAATAAAATCCATAAAAATACCAAAGGATTATTCATTTTGCAAACTTTGACACTGACATTTACAAATGTATCTTATGTTAATACTAATAACTTATCTAGATCACACGTACCTAATTAAATATTACAAAACAGTTGACTAACAACTGGTAAAGGCGGAAGACTATGTTTGGTGATGATACCTACACAACTACTAATACGACACGTGGATAATAAAACAACAGCACAAGTTTAATTCACAATCTACTACACGAGTGGGTAAAACATACAGGACTAATCTATCGAATCCTACAATTATATCCAAAATACTAATTTTGCACACTTTTGTACCTTTGGTCAAAGCAAAAATTTACAATCATTGACAAAAAACATACGAACTTCCCGAAACCAAACCAATCCTTGCCTATTTTTGTTAAGCCAAAGTTAAATCCATATTTACACCACACTGGTTTCTGCAATATAACAACGCTGTTCTACATGACCTGGCTTGTAAACACAGAACGAATTAGAATTGGTTTCAGAGTCGCAAGATTCGCTGCATCATCCTGCATAATGGTGGCCACACACGCTAGGGTTTGCATGCGCAGTTCAACTGTACAGGCGTAACTGTGCATACAAACCCTAGTGTGTATTGCCACCATATTATGCCTGCCGCACGGTTGCAATCCAGCGTCCCAACAGGGGTGACCTTGCTTGTTGCCATCCATGTAGACAGCAGATGTAATCCAAATTAAACACAAATCCGCGGATGGAAACAAAGTCCCCACCAAGGTCACCCCTGGACGCTGGATTACAACTGTGCGGCAGGCCTATAAGGCATTGGTGCCTGTCATCACTGATATCAGTTCGGGGTACACTAATGATTATGCCATCCGTTAAGCTTAACAAGTCGATCGTTAATAGTGACAGCGATGCATCTGCAGCCAGAAGTCCTCCTAGCGGTACACTCCCACCAGGTTTTGATGCGACGAGTCAGCTTCTTGATGAAACGGTAGTTACCCCACGTGATGACAGGGTTCCCGAATTTGGTCGTCCCATATTTGATTGGCTGAACACGATTGACTGTAAAAATAGAAAATTGTAAGTACAAAATTCATTTCTTGAAAACGAAACCACTAGTGAAGGTTGAATGTATTCAGGTTAGAAACTATTATTATAATTCCAGCGTAAGGGGATACTTACATTTTATCAACAAAATACTTATGTTATTATTGTATTGATAAATGCCAATGTTAAATGATAGTAAAACCACAAAACGACGTATGTAAACAATTTACTTCAGGAACGTAAATAAGACAACTCAAAAATAAACTGAATTAAAATAAAATTTGAACTTTTCCAACAATATGTATTTACAAACTTATACCCTTTAAAACTTAATCTCTTGGAATTGTAACACAACAACGTCAATGATTATGACAAATCTGCATCCTATAAATATCCTTATCTTCGGTTATGATAAAAGACTTGCATTTTTCCCTCGTCTTTATACACACCCAGCGGCGCCTGCTGCCAACTGTCTTCATCAGTTTGAACCTATGCCCAGATAGCACCAGAACTGTATTCCCTCTTTTGCTTCTCGCGTAATGGTGTGACTCACAATAATCCAAATCATCTGATTCTGCGTATAAAAACCGGAAGTTAATTAAGTTATTAAGGATGCTGACATAACTGAGAATTTTAAGAAACGCTAAAGAAATGTTAAAATTGTATTTTTTAAAGAAACATTTTTATTATTCAGTGTTCAATTAATTTTAACTACGTAGGCACATTCAGTGGTTATGTGGTTTAAAAGCCTTAATAATGACGTTGTCAATGGTGGTGACAGAGGCGCGGCAGCCAGTGTGGACCTTGCAACAAATCCACCGAGTCTTGATTCCGTAAATTTTCTCTCGTTTGTAGCGGTAGGTGCCTACAATTAGGATCCAATTACCACGCCTCGACTTGCAATAATGAGGGATTTCACCTACAACAAGCAATGAATTTGAGACCTTCGAAGCAAGACTATAAATGTTAAATCTGCACTATTCAAATAGTTTACAAATTAAGTGATTCGAGCCTTGGATACCAATACAACTACAATCTACGAAGACCAAATAATAAACTATATGAGCCATATTAAAGAGCAGGGGGCTTACCACAAGCTCTTATTGCGATTCAATTATAGGAACGTTTTAATGACGTGACAATGACGTTTCTTATTGTCATGACAATAAGGTACGTCATTGAACAAAAAGTCGCTGAAACGTTAAAACGATCCTGTAATTGAATCGCAATAAGAGTTCATGGTAAGCCCCCAGGTCGTTGTCGTCGTAAAAGGAGATGAAAGATACTGCCCTAGATAGGGAAATGTGGAGAAAGCTCCATCAGCTACACCAACAAGGGTCTTAGGGCGATCGCTACGTTAAGTGTGCGCACGCGGCGGGTGCTGTTTGTATTGTACTGAGTGACAGGATAAGAAATAGTGAGATAAGGAAACGTTGTGGTCTGAAAGATGTAGTGACAAAAATTGAGAAAGGTATGCTGAGATGGTTTGGCCATGTCGAGAGAATGAATGAAGAACGATTGAAAGAGTGTATAAGGCGAGTGTGAATGATAGTGTTCGAAGGGGTAGACCTAGGCGGACGTTTCGAGACCAAATCAGGGACGTCTTGAAAAAAGGCCAGGTCAAGAGTACCCAAACCGAAGAACATGTATGAAGGGAATAATGAAAGTGGACGAAGCGAAACAAGTGTGTAAGGATCGTAGCAAGTGGAAAGAAGTGGTATCTGCCTACCCCTCCGGGAAACAGATGTGATTATATGTATGTATGTAACTGGCGCGGATGCGTGCGACGGGTTTGCGGGCGTCCGCTCCGTGCACTCGCCGCGTGCGCACGTTTAACGTAGCGAACGCCCTTAGCCCACTTCAATAATAGAGATATAGAGAGACTACGATAACTATTTCTAGTTCAGCTGTGTTTATATTCGAAACCTTTATTCGGGATCTCATACTTATTTTACCTAAATTGTTTAATTAATTATTATTTTTAAATTCCAAATTAAATACGTATTAAAATATGTCTTACCTCTTTATGTCTATCTATCTATCTGTATACCAGTTTGTATGTCCCATCAGTGGTTATGTGTACCCATTTCCTTAACAATCATATCGTCTACAGTCGTAATCTTGGCCTTGCATCCGCGGGGCTGGTCGGTACATCGCCATTTTATCTTGGATCCTTGTCTATAAGTTACGGAATATCTGTGAGGTCCTATACATAATTCGGGTCTTCCAAGCCTCGACGTACAAAATACTGGGCCTCCTAAAAATAATATTTGGAATAAATTTAATTATTTGGTTTTCAGTGTTTCAATCTTTTAAGGCTTTTGTGATTGTTTCGAAAGATCATGCTGTATTAAAATGCGTTATATTTAACACAGTGTGTACTTAATACTGGTTTTACAAATACACTGACGAGATACAAAATACAAATACAATTTAATAAGTGTTCTACATATAGACAACCAATAATAATACAATACGTTCCATTCTATGTTGACATTTTTTTAATGGCATCGTCCTGATATATTTATACCAAAAATCTGTATAATCAACACACACACCTATAAATTATATACAACCTTCTATTACACAATTTAAACACATTTAAAAAATGTCAGCTTAATTTAACAATTATAAATTACCGTGATTTTTGCCTATAGTACTGGAATTACCAAGAAATTATAAATAATACTGTTAAACGAAATAAAGGAACCGCAAAGCTTTCTTAGCTGTCAAATAATAAAATATAGTGTAGTCACCAGCATAATTTTGACGGATCCAAACAAATCTGCCAATTAATAATCAATCACAAAACGCAAATAAGTTAAGAAATATGATTCTAACTAGGAACACCTATTAAAAACTCGAGCCAGTGGTACCAGGGTTAAATAAAAATACCCTAGTATCATTTGGTAACCGGGTGTCAAGAGACACCCGGTTTCCATAGACAACCAGTGGTACAGATCTGCCTCTAGAAAAAGATAATCGGCTAGCTTCGTCTTTATGGAACGTCTATGTTAGAGACGAGGGTCTACAAAACCGGTTATCTCTTTCAAGAATCCGATAACCGGTTATCTCTTTCAAGAATTCGATATGTAATATTAACTGTTAAATGTATTAGGGTTTGAAAGAGTGACCCTGGTGCCCTTAGGTGTTCAGTCGAAGGCACCACTGCAAACAATTACCAAATGTCTTCAAACATATGAAAAAGGTGTGACAAAACATATATATCACATTTAACTTTTCAGTCCTCATGGTTATGTTCATTCTTGGCCATTATAATTTGGTAGCCGTAGGTGCTGATTCGAGCGATGCATCCGATCTTATTACACTTCCACGACACCTTGTGGCCGTTCTGATAGTTCTTGGAGAAGCGGACCCCGTTGTGAATGAGCATAGTGGTGCCTTTCCTCGTTTTGATGAAGTGAGCTGTTAAATAATTGGACAGTTAAGAATTATAGATGTGAAACTTAAAATACATTTGGAATTGTACTCCTACTTACATGGTTTTGATCTACAAAGATATTAATGAAATTAAATACACTTGCATTGTTGATTACTTCATAATTTTATTAGGAACATTCAAGTTTACTTCTAGTACTACATGTAGACATCAAAAACTGAAATAAATAGGTGATATACTTACTAACAAATATTAGAATAAAAGTACGTTGACAGTAAATGAGTCAACTAAGTCGTATAAGATTTAAAAATAATACTGCCTATGAAATTTAATTACGAAAGACACTATAAATGCAACACTAATAAGAATTCCTACTTGTAACTAACATATATTTTTGGAATTTACAATTTAATTAAATACACAACAGTCTCATAATTAGATTGGGAGCGTCTTCATCACGCGCATGCCGCGCCCGAGCTTTTTATAGAGTTTTTATTCAATATTGTGGCTATTACGCGTAAACGCAATTCACACCGTTCTATAGGTTTTTGGAAGTGTTGCAAGACCGCGACACAAAAGTTCTGACATATTCAAAATACTCCAAGACTTACTTGACTGCACTCTTGAGATTTTTTTTTCTACTTGAATTACATTTCAAAGTTTGCTATCCGAATTGAGATCGAGGTGGCCTAAGTTAGTCACGAACAGTCTGTCTTCTCTAAGATATCTCATATATCGATATCAACTAATCAATCTAATCATAATCGTTACCATCATCCATAACGCAATCAACAGCATGTTTGCTGTTGGTGCTGACGACAAGATGCCCACTGGTTCTGATCCTGCAATTGCAGGTTTTCCTGTTATAGCAGAGCCAGGACACCACGTTGTTGGCGCCTTCGTAGTTCTTGTAGAATCTGTAGCCGTTGTAGCGAACCGCGCAACCCTTTCGTCGAGTGCTGAAGAATTCGACGGTACCTAGAACTTTATTCGAACACGTTTTATATCGAAAACAAGAACCATCACCATTTGATAAAGCAAATTGGGTTGCATAGAAAATGTCCAAAATGAAAATACAACATGCTACTGATTTGAAACACGCACAATTTTTGTACAGATATTATAATCTCTGCTGATTATAATTTTTGTCTTGAATTCGCTTCACTTTTTACTTCTATAAAACAAATGTTTGAGGCTGTGCTCGGCAAATCATCATTATCTTTAACATAACAACTGTATGTTCCCAAACTAAACAACTTCTACTAGAAGTTCAGTGAACTAGAGGCCATCCCAGAGACAATCAGACTAGGGAATATTAAATTGTCTATAATAGGCAACTTTTGTAAAAAAGTTTTTAGCCTAGCCAGCACACATTCATCGGAATGTTTGTTCGAGACGTGATGAGATTATTCTGACATAGCCAACACCACGTCTCCTTTACCTTCGTAGAACTCCAACTAACATATCTTTTGGTAAATGAAATCTTAATGTAAACACTATATTTACAATTTATAAATATACTTTATTTATAAATAAACAAGTCCATTGATAGCACATAATTAAACATCAATCATTAAAAATGTCACAGGGCAAACAAAACATAATTCAAAACGACATCATAGATTGGGACAGAAAGGTTCAAGAAGGGCGGAAGACGTAGTCATCAGCGTGCACCTTGTGGTACGCTACAAGGACCTATGACATTACACATGTCGCAGAAGCCAGTGTATACCAATGGCAAAGGATCGTGGTGTGTGAAATTCACTGGGGAATATCACTTATACAGGATATAACGGAAAGCGTATATCTCATATATTCCAGCTCATATTTTTAAGTTGAAAATAATTTTTCAAAGAATTTATAGTTCGCACCCAATTTTCGGTTTCATAATTTATTGAACGCGCTACGAGTGTCATTACCTACTCTCGTCACTTGCTAATCCTTCCTCTGAGCTCGCTTATTATCATCTAAAGCCGTGCACGTGATATGTACCCTTACTTACCCTTTCCGGTACATCCTGTATATATATTTTTTTAAGGTCCCTATATTTGGAGCACTAACACGTGTAAAAATACTTAATCGTTACCAAAACGTATTTCGATGGGGAGCCGTAGAAGGATTTTCTGGATTTACTCGAGCGCGTCAGATTAAGATAAGGGAGATAGCTTACATATTAATAAGAACCTCCAACCAGTATGAGCCCTTAATATTGGTGGGTACGCTCAGGGGAACCAAAAAAAAATTAGATCATCTTAAAATACTCGAACTCGTCAGATTAAGATAAGGGGGATTCATAACTAGCTAAGAAGTGTCAAAAGTGTCAATTTTGCTAATTTGATCGTCAGTCCAAGAAATGGGAGCATCTGGAAGTTTCACTTTTTCACCCCCTCAGATTTTTTTATTTATAGGACTGCAGTGGCAAAAAAGCGTACAGCCCGCCTGATTTTAAGCAGTTACCGTAGCCTATAGATGCTTACAAAATCTGGCGCGCTCGAGTAATTATTCTTTTTCAATTTATCATGTTGGAGCATGAAAAGTATCAATATCTGACACGTTTGAGAATTTCTATAACATTGCTTTTTATTTTAAAAAAAATTGAATTGTCATGTAGACGCTTCCCCCACCACTGAAAGTGGAAACATCTAGAACAATGTATTCTTCCTATCATCTCATCTACCGAATCTACTAGGTTTGGACGACGCTCGAATAAATCCGCGAAGTGCACGCTGGGCTCCCCATCCATACAATCTATTATTCGCAAAAAACAAACCAGCCAAACACAAGATAATCTCTTTCTAATATTTTCTGGCTCTATTGTGATGCAAATGATGGTTCTTGGTGCTGCACAGTTCTCTGGAAACGGTGATGGCGGTTGCTGGGCAGTACCTCTTGGAGCATCGCCAGGACTCCCTGGGCCCTGCGCTGTACTCACGCCTGAACTTGTACCCGTTGAGAAGCAGACATGGCGCCCCGAGTCTGTTCAGGGAGAACTGTATACCTAGGAGAATGCATCCCTTTTATTATATGTTCAGAAATATTGATTCTTTTACCCATAAACACACTGCCTATTCTACCTTTACCCGTTTCTAGACCTTGTTTCAATGTTTTATTCATCTCCCATTGTTTTATTATTTTTACAGTATCTTATCCGATCCTAACGAATTTCTGCATAGATTCAGAAGGAAAATATTTCAGCCTGAAGAGAGATTTAATTCAATTTAAGTTTGTCATAACTAGTGAAATCATATTACGCACAGATTAATAGAAGTAGGCAGATGTAGTCTTGGCAACAAACGATGTGAAGCCGGGTAGCATTTTATGTGTGCGTGACAACTAGGAGCGGCACTAGGGGCACATACATCTGTGTGCGTGTAAAGTTGTGTAGTTATAAGGCGGGATTGTATTCGTTTTTTTGTTTTGTATTTGCTTTGGTGGCCTCACTTTCGTGTTCTTTGCACTCCATCTGTAGATCCTAAATCTATGATTTTACGTAACAACTTTTCACGATCGAATAACGTTACACAATAAAAACAACAATTGTACTTTTCAAGCGTATAATTTAATTCATAAAAGGAGCAGTCTAATATTAAAATAATATTTTATATACAAACGCAATTTTTAAGTAGATATAACATTCTATAAGTAAAACATTAACGTAGATTTAATAAGGCTCATAATTATTACTTAAAAATATCACTCAATTACGTATCGCGTTGAATTATATCACTGAAGCAACGAAGCTTAACGTTACATTTTCGAAATATACATTAAGATTTTAGAGATCAACAAATTCAAGAAACTTCGATTTTATACCAACTATCTAACTCTATACTTACTTAAGGGTTACTGTATACTGAGGTGTCATATCAGTAATTTTTACCCCTCACAATTAAACGCCTGAGGGCCTACTCTGTTTCAAACGAAAACGAAATTTCGGACGAAATACGCGTATTTCCTACTACGTTTCTCATTGATTCCGACATTTCTTACGAACGAAAATTGTTTGACGTTTAGATTCGACGACGACGAAGATATCAAACAATTTTCGTTCGTAAGAAATGTCGGAATCAATGAGAAACGTAGTAATAAATACGCGAATTTCGGCCGAAATTTCGTTTTCGTTTGAAACAGAGTAGGCCCTCTGTTCTGAAAGTCTCAAGAAACTTTTCTACCAGACTATCCACTTAGTACTTCAACGACAACGTTTGTAAATTCTACTACGCTAAAAATATTTATATTACCCATGTTAGAAACATCATTTAGCTGCACATGGAACACACATTGTTGTTCAGTTGTTTTCAAATCACTGCTAAACTAAATTTGACACATCTGAAAACATTTCTGTCTTGCTCATATATTACGATCGTGAAAAGGATGGCAATACAGTTAGTTTAGTTTGTATACCAACAGAATCAACACCAATGTGATATTAAATTTAACGGTAAGTATATACCAAAGACTCTCTAAAATACCTTCCCGATAATAACCTTCAAAAAACTCATTAATGTATTTCCTTATCACCTTAACTCACTACATCGACCACCACTCACACACTACATCATCCTATCATACTTGTATTCAACATTACACCTCAGTAAACAATACCACTATGTTTCAAATCTACCAAATGCATTTTGACATAGTCTTTTTTCATGCCGATATACCAATGTCCTAAATAGGTAGTCGCAATTGGGTAGTCGTCATGCTAAACATCTGGACGCACCAATTCATAAACTACTCCACTAATCGGTAAACGATCGTAGGTTAAGCAACGCTTGGCAAGGTCAGGCAGAGATGGGTGACCATTTAGTGGCATTTCAACTGAACGTCTCCGTGCTTCGGAGGGCACGTAAAAAGTCGGTCCCGGTTGTTGTCATCTAGGCAGCAGTAGTTAAGCCTTGTCAGAGGCCTTCGGGCGGCTTGAACAATTCTGATACCAGGTTGACCACTAACCATACGATAAGAAGAAGAATTCATAAACGGTAAATTATCTCCAAATTACGCAACTGATATAGCTGTCAAAATTCATTTGTTAGATAACCTTATAACGCTACAATTATTGCTCAATTGATCAGAATCTTAAACTAGGGGTCCTTTCTGACCTCAGGATTAGGAGGCCGCAGCCATAGATCTGTCTTAGGGAGTAACCTCGGTAAGTTGAGGGCGTGAAGGGCAAGAGCTGCGGCTGTGGGAGACGTGATAGGGGATGGAAGGATAGCTGAGGAGAGTCCGGTTAGGTTGGAGATGCCTCGAGGGCGTAGTTGGACGAAGGCGCCGTTGCCGCAGCGGGCGTGAGACGGCGGCGCGTGGTTGTGCTCGTCGCCAGAAGCAACCAGCTTGCCAGACATGAGCCTGACCCTCGCCCTGCAGCCCATGTGCTTGGACGAGCAGTAGAAGAACCTGCCTCCGACTTGAGAGTACGTGTACCCCCGGAGCACAAGGATGTATTTGCCCTTTTCGGTGGGGATGAACTGCACGTCTGTAACAGCGGTGCTGTTAGTGAAATATTCCGGACAAAGTAATGATAAGCCAGAATCGATTTGCTGAGTCGGTTAAAACCAATTTTTGTTGCAAATTGAATCCAACTATTATTATAATATACAGGGTGGTGATGAAATTACGACAGTAAATTTAAACACGATCCGTACTAGTCAATCACAATACTTTAAAATTGTCAAAATATGTTTAAATCAAAATTGAAAATTTTAAATTTTCACACAAATTAAATGCGGAAATAATCTAAACGTAACACTACATCCTTTATAATCGTCTACTGAACTGTAGGTACAAGGGTGGCAAAATCGCTTCAGTGTCAGTATATTTGGCAGTGCTTTTGTAGGCGTAAGGTTAAAATGGTAGAAGTAAAAAGCCATCGCGTGGCCTATACCTTTGAATATATTTTGATATTTTTTGATGTATGCACTACTCACGTGATACCCAGCATGTGGTTTCAGTTATTGTCGTTATGTCGTCACCACTCTGTATAGCTTAATTACTGTAGCGCTATGTAGACTATGTTTAAAATTTTGTTGAATCAAGGATCTTGGTAAATATGTATAATTATATTCTTCCTAAGCTTAATATAAAATACTAGGGTGATATAATTACAGAGAGTCACAATAAAACGCAGATTACAATATGGCACAATTTTAATTAAAAACACAACCGTAATCAAAGAGGTAATAAACGTTGTATACTTAAAAAGGAACTTTGTATATCACACAAAAGTGTATGTAAGATACTTAAACTAATAAGCCCTATTTTTGCATGTACATATTTAACGGAAGCACAGCATACTTACGTCTAAACTAAGGGTTATTGCCATCATAGTAAAGGTGGCAAGTGCTTTGAAATGCCTCTATTGGTACATAAACTATTTCTTCAGTTTTCAGGTAAAATAAGGGCCGAGGAACTTCTTATACTATATTACAGGTAATGTAAAGCACATTTTGTTTGATGATAGTGAGTGACGTCACTATCTTTAAAATGTTTTCCAAAATGTAATCAGTACACAATAGTGTACTTACACGCTGGACGCAAATATGACAACTGTTACTCTAAAGTTAATTAATTTAATTGGATATTTTATCCTCATCATGTTCCATACAAATGTTCTTATCGTTTTACAATGTTGTTACATTGTTTATTTCATTTACCTTTATGGTACTTATTTTAACTTTTATTATCATTTCATCACAGTCATAGTGAACACGTAATTCCATAACTAACGCTACTAAAAGAATTGCTATCATGAGATTCCATCGAAAATTATCAGTTGAAACATGTTCTCTTTCATTTGCCATATTCTATATCGTAAAGACTAATTAGGTTTCCCTAAGACCATCGTTTGTTTAGTAAGACCATAGTAGTATAGTATATTTTTATTAAATATACATTTAATTCCTGACCTTATAAGTTATTTACCAACCCAAATTCATAGTCAGAGCAGTTTCAATCTGCAAGAAGTTTCTTACAAGATCTGTACCAAAATTAGTTCCTAAATATTTATATTGCGATTCGCAGCCTCCACCTACTTACAATTAAAATATTTTTTATTGCCAACATAATAAGAACAACATCAAAAATATGACGTTAGTCACCTATAAACAAAAATGTCCAAAGACTAATAATATAGGAACTCACATTTACAACATGCTTGGTTAATTTTTAAAATAAGATTACTAATACTAATTGAGATTTTAATGCTTCTATTTGGTTTTGATGATGAGCCCTAACGCCTTACTTATAAATAAAGTACTTAATCAATCAAATTGAGCCTCGCATAGGTGGACTGACGACCTAGTGATGGTCGCGGGGAACCGCTGGATGCGAGCAGCACAGGATCGGACCTTGTGGGAATCCTTGGGGTAGGCATATATCCAACAGTGGACGCTTATTGGCTGACATGATGATGATGATATTTAAATCTGGTACAAGACGGTAACTAGAAGCAACAGCAACTGCTAATCATTCGAGCAATCATGCAACGCGACTTCTAGGTCCCGAAAAGAGTACAATCTACGTCGATATTCATTCCCGTTCGGTATCCCTGTAACGAAATAGTTAAATAAGAATACAGATAGCTCAATAGACTTAGAAAAGAAAATGGTGAAAGAAGAAGGAGGATATCTATTAGAACGTGGGATAAGACTCTTTTTCTTAATTCATAGGAGAAAATGAGACATAATCAATTTATATCTTGCACAATCGCCCACGGATTTATGTGCAATCGGCTCGGGTAAGCGTATGGTATTCATTCTGAACAGATTTCCAATAATTAAAGTCGACTGAGTAACCCATGAGAAGATCTTCTCTGATAGAAAACGAAATAATACAGAAGAACAGATTGCATTCGTTCCTCGTAAATACCGGTAGGTAATAAGCCAAATTAAGGTGGACTAGAAACAGACATAGAAAGGTGATAGATAGAGAGAAGAATTCTTTATACCTCTCTAATTACTTCTGATGTTAGTTTTTATTGGGCGTCTGTGAATCTATAATAATAGTTTTTAATTCACATCAAAGATGCAAGGAAATGCAGTTGTACTTTAAAAAAGTTTAATTACATAATATTTTATTGACATAAAAAATAACATAACGTTTAACATAATTAATTTTATGAATATCTACAACAATTTATTTATTATTATTATATTATGCTTGAGCAAATAAGAAATGTCGGACCATGCTTTACACGCTAACATTCGATGTATTTGCTCTTTTACGTGCAAGTACATATTATTTATGTAGTCTTGCCCACCAGTGGGATACCACATTCCGACAGCTGGACAAACACTTGCTTTCCATATATCTTAAACTTCAGTGATATATCATTGTAAAACTATAAGTACATCTTATTGATACAAAGTGTTTTGTTCAGAACCCATATTTAGTAAGGCTTAAAATCAGTCTTCCGTAATACATACCTTCATGATAATAGTGTATATAGATAATACATATAAACAAATTATTAATTTATGACAATCTTCCCAAAATAATGATAAATTGTATATTTAAACGACGTTCTTAGCTACTTAGATGACGTATTCTCGTTTTCAATATAGATAACAGCCTAGTTAAAAACGGCGTAGTTACTGCGAAAAAAGTCGAGAACAGTTCTAGAGTAACACTACGAATAACAGTAATAATCTCTGTTTTATTTACACAGCCTATGCGCATTATACATAACTCATACGTTGCGGCCAAAATAGGCCCGAGCGCCCGAGCAATCCTTTTATGATATCGTCTACGACGGGCGAGCCGCTCGACACATTTAGACGCAGCCATTAATAGTTTCATAGTTTATTCATTCTTGATATTCAGGCACTTGATAGAATACCTACTTCAAAAATTGTTACCTTAGCACCTAAATCAACACACGTTCTGTGGTTATGAATCTTAAAATATTATATTCTATAACAATAAAGCGATTGTACTTATTATACCTACAGCAAGTTCGACCTATTCAGTATAGCAAACTAATATATAAACTAATATTGTATCAAAAATGAAACAGAACTAAGTTTAGTACCGAAAATCCTGAAGTTGAAGACCGCTGACGCCATCTAGCGCTGAGTATTCGTTACCGAAAGGTTGATTTTCGCCAAATATTTAGTGGCCGATGTGTGATATTCTCTAAATGCAGAAAGGAATTTCTTTGCTCTTATGAAAGCTTGTAGATATTTTCATTAATAACTCCTAAGTGAGAACAGACCACGAAAGCTACCAAGCGAATTTAAGTCTTAATACTACCACCTTAAGTGCGTTGACGCAGCTTTGCAATGAATTGCATTGCGGCCCATCCGGAAATCTACCCATTACCAACATTTCGCCCTTTCCATCAAACGTTAGCTGTGGTTATGATAACCGTATTTCTTGACAACCATTCCCTCGTAAGTGGTCACCGTCGCTATACATTGCAACCGTCTCTTCCTGCCGCACACCCATCGGGTTCTAGGCCCTCGGGCTCGCTCCTTGATGAAGTTCATGCCATCGTAGATGATCATAGGGTTGCCGCGGCGAGACATCACGAACCGGACACCTGGAATATTGAATAGTGACGCGATGATCAGTTAGTTCGGTACCTACCACAGACTGAAAACACGGATTTAATATTAATAAAAACATACAGCTAAGAACCTCCTACTTTTTATAGGCGGTTGTAAGGTCCAGAGATTCCAATAAAGGCTATTTAAAGCAAGGGAAAACTAAATATCAAAGGTCGAATCTAAATTGTAAATACATATAATATCTTGTCTCTCTGCTTATCCCAAATTATCAGGCTTGATAAAGAAGTTACAACTCATCCAATTTAGTAACTGGTAGTGCCATCTATTGAAGCATCTGATAAACAGTTCACACATTTATTACAAAGTTACGCTGTATTTTCAGTTAAAACCCGTCGTTATTTACGTAGATCTAAAATATTGCAAATAATCATCGAGGAATACTATATAATAACTATAATTATATTAACAATTTAAATTTACAAATTCTATAAGCACATCTATGTGACCCGTATCTTCCCAAAAAACAGAACCTACAACTCCAACCAAGAGCATGAAATAATATATTTCTCGAACACTCAACGCCATCTATACAAGAACCTTGAAAAATATTTAGTAACCGTGGTGAATAAAGGTTCACATTGAGTTCCGAACCTACTACATCAGCGTCTGAGGGCGCTGGGCTCGCATACTTAACATTTTTTTTTTCTTATTTCATACATGCATTCAGCATTGATAGCTATAGGCCACCTATCGAAGACATGAGTGTCCATAATTACATCGGTGACGTGACCGACATATTAACTACAAGAAACAGCTTCAAAAATGCAGCTAACCGTTATACAGATTACCATCTTGCTTTAATGGTTGACTTAACGTCCGTCACAGATGCAGCCGCTTTAGTTTCTATAATGGAATTTGAACCGCATCTATAGCTTGACCTTATTTAGGTATCAAACGAGAAGGGCTCATGAACTCACGAATCGGAGTTAGAAGATATGTTAAAGTGGGTTTTATGTGTTTCTTATTGAGATGAAACAAATTTTACGGATTACGATTTTTATAACATTTTGATTGAGTTATATTGCTGAAAACCAAGAGAATGGTAACGTGAATCACCTATATTCGTGTTTAATTTCTATAGCATGCTAAATAATTCCTGGCTGGATAAAGTGTTACTGATTTTTGTGGCTTAATTATACCTAATTCAGTACCCAATTAGCAGACTTCCGCGCTGGTTTTTCCGTTAGCTCTATATATAATTATTTTATATTACAAACAGTACAAATTATGTGATATTAGTGTCATTTCAAATGTGTATCAGCATTATCATGAAGTGGCAAAATGATACGACGACATTAGTTGGTCTCTTGAATATGATTGCGCAAGATCAAGAATCTGTATCTAGTTTATACCAATTCGTTGTAAGAAACCTACGCCTTATCTAGTTAAACTGATGATACCATTCAGAGAGTAAAGTCCGTTTAAATGATACAACATTCTAAATCGTTTAACACAATTCACATACCTAATTGATAGTCTCTACTTTCCCACACCTTGGACGTGACATTACACATCAATGTTTATAGACCAGCATGAAATATATGAAATACTTCACCTATCTTAGGTGAGATATTGTTATATGAAAATGATAGCCATATAATACTAATAGAACTTGCATTAAATATAATTGGACCATAACGATGCATTAGGTCATCTACATAGGTTCTGTGTTCTTGATCATCCAAATTAGTAGATTAAGCTTCAGAATCTAGTCCCAAAAGTCGTGACAAAACAATATTCAAGTGTACCTAGATCTCAATAGTAAGGTAGATACAAAACTGATATTATATTCTGGTGTGATTTCAAAATTAAGGAATATTCACCAAATGTTTAAATAGACATAGACAAAGAAATAGAGTCTAATTTTAAGACGCACTGTAATTCCAAGCAGGCGAGATATTACGAAAACGATTTACCTAAGCACTACGAGATGCACAGATTACCAGACAGAACAATAAGTAACGGAGCCCCGATGTGAACCGACTACCTGTCTCTAATGGCGGAGGGGCATTCTCACGGAACGATACACACGTCTGCACTATTTCCATGATAAATAATTTATTGTTTTCTTTCTAAGAATCGTTTGTAGAACGTCAGAATGAATATGGACAGTTTCTATAGACGGATCGCGGCGATATCTCACATAAGTACTCATAGAAATTTCTTGGTCACATACTCGTTAATGCACTTTGAAGTCTGTTATATCACTGAATTATTTTGCAGATCTCGTCAATAAAGAAAAATACGACAATCTTGTAAAAAATAAGTTACGAGGTTTAAAAATTAGCATAATTTTAATGATAACGATATATATTATTTATATAAGTCCTTAAGATTTCATAATCATAGTAATATATCAGAATCTGAATGTTTCAATAGGTCAACAGTATGTTGTATCAAAATTGCATCACGCTTTACTAAGACTTCCTCTATATCACGCGAACAGCGACTTCCTCTATATCATAGCGAATAGCGATATGTTACATGTATATGTAATATGTAATGAGTATCAGAAGTTTAATTATCTTATTACCAATCTCCTCCAATGATTATAACGCATGAACACTCCAATCGGAACCCATCAAATCATCAAATCGAGTGTCAGAAAATTTGCTACTTAATGATGCCAATTAAGAACTAAAAACTGTCCAAGATCACACTAATCCTCGCTTGTTATTCGTATGAAGTCAGGTACTCACGGTCTTTGACCTGCATATTAAGTAGCTAGATTAGCAGAAACATGAGACTTAAGTGCTAAAAATGTAACAAAAAATGTACAAAATGAAGTAGCATCACATGATCCTTAAATTCATGAATCATTCGAATCAACAACGTTTTCGGTTGGATGTTTGAGATGAAATTCTAGTTCCTACTCTCCTCGGCCAACTGTATCGGTACAATCTTGATAAATGAACCAGAAACTATTTTCATTTGTAGGTGTAGACGATATCACTCGATATAGATACTATGTACTTTGTTTCGAACAGTTAACGTCGAAGGCATTATCGCTCAGTGTAATACATCTACTTACACAAGATGATACGCTATACTTCTGCCGTCGAACCTAAAACGAAACAGCATGTTATGTCAGAATCATTCAGAAATTAAGAAAAACCACGTAAGATATTGGATAATTTATTCACTGAAAGCAAGTTTTACAGAAATATGATAAATTATGCACATATTTAGAATATTTGTCGTTCACGAAATCCCGTTGCCTCATCTTTCACAGTTAGATAATAAAGTTGATATTTATGTTATTTTCTACAGTGTAATAATGCGTGCGCGAGCGAAGTACTTTCAAAAAGACCCAGTTAATGTAACTCCACCTAATTATTAACTTACAATCTCATTGTGTTATACATAAAAAGAGCACAATGAAAGTTCGCTACTTTCAAAAGATCGACAGAACAAACATTACACGTGTACTAACTAAATCATCATCCGAGAAAAAATCTCAATCTTTTGTGTTAGTATTCATTAGGGTCAATGCTACACTCACTCATAACAAGCACACACGTGGAAGAAAATCCACGAGGCGGCCGTACGATGACTCTAACTATACCTACTAGAGTTAGTCAATAGCTTTAGTGCATTAAACTCAAATCAGACGCCTAACAACGGAAATGATTACAGATAACCTCTAATTCCAACCACAGAATGACTAAAATTCGGCAGCAAAGCATGTAATCAGAACTCCTGTTGAGAAAAAAAATGTAATCAAGTTAACATTTCAATTGAATCAAGGTACTTTGGACTCAGTTTGTTCACCGTAACGGTACGCAGTACCTGAGGTACTGTTCAGGTATTCACGAGTCGGTTGGGCAATAGGGCCATGACGAAATAGTTTCTTGACCACTCAGGAACTAATACAAAGTAGCAACTCTGTGAAGCCTCAACTGTACTTGTGATTGAATAGCCGACGAATTCTACGGTGGCCCTTATCGTTACATAATAGATTTTTGGTCTATTAGACTCAGTTTTTTAACATTTTTTTTTTAAATACATTACCTACCTATTTTCTAATAACTTTACTACCTAATGCAAAGTGAGTACTAAAATAAACAAACGACGAAATTTTAAAGTAGACACAATCTAAAATATAGATTTTATAGGAATAATGTATGGAGATTACACAGAGCCCAACGGAACAACAAACCACACATATTCACCGACCTAAACTTTCTAACAACACAATAACAAGTTTGAAGCGAAGGGACTAGCCTAAAAAATAACTTATAGAATTCTATGCGCGGCGGGGCTTACGAAAATATATCTTTACATCGGAATAATAAAGTAGTCGAAAGCTTAAGCCGGTTCGACTACCTGCACCTAACGCTAGAACATTGAAAGAAATCGAAGTGTCCCATAAAAACATGTTTTAAATAGAAAAAACATCAGCAGGCAGGACGTCTAGACATTCCTTTTTTTGTTCAGTTCCCAGAAAGAGCAGGTAGAAGATCTTTATAACAACGCACCAACGGATCGTGCTGAGTATTAATACTAGACGTTGAATTTGTGGCATTTTTATTGAGATTTGCGCACCCACGCCAATAATGATAGCCTGGATACTGACCCGTTTTATAGTTAGCACAAGCTAGTTACTTATTAGCCTATTCGTTTATCGATTAGACTACCACACGTATTATTTTACTTATGATTTATTACAATCACAGTAGGTAAGTTTAATTTTTTGAACGTCGGGAGGTCCGATTAAAGGTTCAAATTGTGTTGCAACTACGAGATTGGTGCGACGGAAAGAATGTTTGATATAACGAACTTTCACTTGATAACTAAAGCTGTAATCAGAAACGAAATTTATGAATTCTTTTCTTTTTTAATAACTTTGTAACCGGTTAATGTTAGTGTATTTTATATGATTAGGGTTCTTGACTTTAACACGTTATTCAAGTATTAATACCTATTCTAAAATGATATATAGGCAGCAAATATATTTGAAAATGTTCATAAACTTCTCTTACTACAATAATGTAACGAATATATCATAATAGTAAAGGTCACAGCCACAGCCTACGCAGGTAACATTTGCATATATTATGCTAATAGCATCTGAAAGCCTCATTATAATTAAACATTCATTATATTACAGAAAATTCGCGACTGTATTACCTGAAACCTCCATTATATATATATATATTATATTGCAGAATATGTTTGAATCCAATTACCTATTTTAAGTGTCAAAAATTTTCGACGGTAAAGTAGATTGCCCAATGATCAGTCTTTCTTTATAATCAATCACAGCATGTCTTCAGCTTGAAGTCCTACACCAATTTTATTAAGCAGAGAGGAATTTCGTAGACTGAATATTTAATGGAACGAATTCCTAGTATAGCAAACAGCTTCTCCGTCTGGTCATAATCAGGATACGCCAACTGCACCAAAAAGTAACAAAGCCAAAACTAGAGATATAAAACAAAAAAAATATGAAAGGACCACATCGATAGGTAATCCCATTTTCAAAACCCTTCGCAACAATATCTATAAGCACAGTAAACTGTAATTCTATTCAGTATTGTAATATGAAACTGGTCCACAAAATAGTTTAGTGATTCTTTCAACAGGTGAATGGCAACATCCGAATCTACGATGTGTAGGGTTTCGAAAATTGGAATGCATCCAGCGACAGCGTCGACCGTCCAATGAAACTCATTTCTGTATAATTCAGGTAGGTACGTTTATTTTGAAAACACTGATTGCTAAATTATTAACGAGTAACATTACGCTACTTGTTAAGGAATACTACAAGAAATAACGAAGTTTTCTGATGAGTCATTGCATGGCTAAAATTAGCCGTGTAACGACGGTTATTCTTGGCGTGATGTTAAATTTAGAACAAATCGATCCGTTTGCTTACATAGCTTTTCATTTTCGTTTACTAAATTCTAAGAATAGTACTAATCTGCACAAAAATAGTTTATCGATTTACACAGCACAGTAATCTTACTACACCACCAAGCCAACTAGACACTCGGGTATAAATATCAAATGATAATAAGTCAATGATTCGGCGGTCTTTCCACCCCGTAGTGAGCCTGGGCCTGCCTGGGCACTCCTGTGGCAGTAGCTTCCACTACGTAAGGACCGCGGAATCATTGACTTATCATTTGATATTTATACCCGAGTGTCTAGTTGGCTTGGTGGTGTAGTACTATAAGAAGACTTGCCATACCGACCGCTATCTAGTAATAACATCGAAAAGTAATTAATCTGTCACTCATTTGGAACAAGGTAGGCTTAACCAATCTGAGTAATACTGTTATAAAACAGTCTCAACTCTTGTCTTACCTTTCAATTGGTCCTAACAGATGTTACACAATCTATCATAAACATATTTCAGAAAAAACATCAGTCCTTAATAGTCCCACCATTAGTTACAGGCCCGTCGTTAAGGCGAGGGGAATTCAAAAGGGAAACTATGCTAGGACAAATCTTATAAACAGCTAACAAATAAGAACTCACTTATACGTTATCAAGTTATATAGGTATGTCAGTCAGCAACTTCCAGGCAGCATACAGCATGTGTAACCGTAGGATTTGGAGAAAGATGCCTAAGACGATGGTGGTAATCTACTTCTGAACGGCTCGCACACGCGCCAAGACATTATGATATTATGTCCATATACAGATATTATGTCGCACAGAGTCGCTTTCTCTTACTTCATGCATAGGAGAGAAAGAGACAAAATCGATTTATCGCGCATTTAGTCTTGTCACGGCCGACTGTGCTACCAGCAAAATGTAACAAATGTAACGTCACGACTTTTATCCCCATTCGGGGGTAGTCAGAGGCTTGAGTGGCCATACACGACCACATTGTGGAGGTGTTAACTAACTCAAATCCCACGTTTCACCAGATAGTCAGAACCCAACGTGACAGGTGGTGAACCTTGCCGCCGTGTATACAGGAACTGACTATTACCTAATCCCGAGGGATAGGTAGGTTTCCTCACGATGTTTTCCCTCACCGTCACCAGCACCAGCACTGGTCATCAAAACCACGTCAGCATACATGAAATCAGGCCAAAGTTAGATAAATACCACGTGTAATCGAAAATGTAGGTGAATGAATATTTGATGAGAAAACCTGCTCTATTTCGAAAGGTGTAGATTACACCAAAATGAAAAATAAATAAGCAATATCATTGATATTATTAAAATCATGGAAAGGCCTGAAACACTTCAAGCACGGGCCGGGCCGGCCTAGGCACTCTAGGCAACCGCACCGAGTGTCCACACTTCTTCCTTTAAATCACCCCCAGTTCATTTTTGTCTAAAAGTACAAGCTAGTGAATAATCGTTCTTCCTGTAATCATTTCCAATTCCAATTCTGACCTTAATTTCCGGAACTAACAAAATTAAGGCGTCTAAAAGCACTGGAGCATCGTCGTGTAAAGCCACAAACGGTTTGAAAACATTATGTGTTTGACCGTGCCCGCTCCCCCCTTAAGGGGCTAAAGCGCCAGAACATGGACACAAGAAGTGTACTAGTTAAAATTGTATAAGGAAACCATTTAAAACATTCCGAGGATGTGAGAAGCACGTGTAAACATATTTTTAAAACATAATATTAAGGAGTACCTATGACCCTAACCATCATCACCTAAGGAACATAGAAGAAGTTGTCTATCTACGTCATCAAAATCATATCAGCATATACACGATATCAGGCAGCTAGAAAGAACACAACATATTGATAATAAATTCGTTCGAAACACAAACGCAAACGGATTGAGGTAAACGAAAGGAAACGGGGAACAATATAATTCAAATGTATCCAAGCGTCTATAAATAGCTGTGTTGTAACGTGGTAACAGTGACGTAATAGCAAAAAAAACGGGCCAGAGCTAGCCCTGGCATAGCCCTGCGTACTGCGTAGTACTACTGTGTGTTCGGAAATAATTTCATTGATGGCGACGCATGCGCTATAGCTTGGTGCCCTACCAAAGACGTATGTTATTCGTTTTGTACTAAATATAGGATATCTATAAGGCGGATAGGGAGAGGGGTGTTATAGTTGTTACGTAATAAGATTTCGAGCGTAACTATAGTAACTATAAAGTATTTGGGATCCACTTATTGTTGCATAGTTTTAGAGTGGATTTTACTGCGAAAATAATATCGATAGTATACTTCCAACTAAGTACGTAACTAACTTTTTTTTAGAATATTAAGAACTAGATAAGAGTCTAGAGTTATTCAAATAATATAATTACAAAGTCATTAATTGAAACGTACTCTATAATCCGTGTATCTCTAGGCCTCTAATCAACATTCACTAAATTAACGCATAGGTTAGGTAGAAGTAAACACAATGGTGGAATCTTCCATAGTAGGCAGCAAAACCTAAATAATCATTTGAATAATATATTTCTTTAGTTGCCTAAACGCCTTGAAGCCAATTGAAAAACGTCAAAATGTAACTATGCCCAAGCAAATTAAGATTTTATTTGTTGTAAATAAATTTCATTTTCGTATGTCCCTTGTAAGGTACTTTTCGGAATAGCCCTGACTTGTCCATTGTACCGACTGACACCGAAAGATATAGGTAGGTAGGATAGGTAAATGCATATTTCATGAGAAAAACCTGTCCTACTTTATAACGTATACTTAGTGTTAGTAATTTATCAACGTAATATTGTTTAATAAACCTTCTTGTTTTCCGTTAGACATTATTTATGGAGTGCCTATTTATTTCAAAATTATTGACTACATTACTAAGGCTATTAGTATTTTGAATACTTTTACGTGCTATTAAATCATTCTACATTTGAGTAAACGTGAACTTGATATATTATTTTTTATATTGTGTTTAATTTTAAAATAGCAAAATAATTGCATTGCATTCTCTAGTGACATTTGTACCTGCCCATTAAAGCCTTAATTTAAAAGCGTCTAGTTCAGATGAGGGTTCGAAATTTGGTTGATTTTCTATTCTACTTTTTCTTTAAGTAAGCATGTGGACTAGGAATCTTATATTTAGATGTATGATTTTTGACTATATTATCTTGAGTATCTTTAAATCCAAAACACGATTTGATGAAATTTTCTCGATAAAAAAAATTTATGAAATGAGCTCTAATTATTTACAATTTTCCTTGCTACCACGATGTTTTTACGATTTAGATCACGAAATTTTTCTAAAACATAGCAAATAATGATATCTAAACTACCCTTCAACCATATTTTAATTCATGAAGTAGTTTTTTTTTAATTCAAGTAAATGTGGTTTGGCGCTTACGTTGTTTATTTCCGAGCGCGCGCACAATATCGCCATCTCACATTTTAAGTACTTGAACTAACCATGTCTCTCTCTAACTTTGTATTGTCAGTGTCCAGTCGGACTTGGTCGACGTCGGACCTGTGAAGGATTTTTTAAAAAATATTACGAAAAAATATTACGGTCGTGCCACATTACAGGTACAGTACAGTATTTACAGTCCGCCGACGCCTATGATAAATAAATAAATATCCTTGGAAATTCTTTTACACATGACTACCTGATCCCAAACTAAGCAGAGCTTGTACTATGGAAACCAGATAACTGATATTACTACATATACTACTTTTTGTTTGTAAATACAAACTAAATATACACTTAATTACACCTAGACTCGGGACATGCGGACATGTTCATGCACACAAATGCATGTCCTGGGCAGGAATCGAACCTACGACCTGCACTGCAGCGTGATTTTCGTTTGCTTTTCCTTGTCTTGTGTAATTTCTTTTCATCTCTTGTCATTTTGTGTCATCTCTTGTCATTTTGTGTCATCTCTTGTCATTTCATAGTTATTCGTGTCATTTCTGTAAAAACTCCCTATTTCGCTTACTGTTATATACTTGCAGCATGGTCTTGGGCCGACAGTGGGAATACATTGCTTGTCAAAACAATGGAGTCGCTTTATTGCGTTTGTTGTAGGTATGGATGGGCAAGTAATAAATATATCATACATCAATAAATTATCGTAAAAAATAACATTACAGATATGGATAGGAAAATGTTTGTCCGTCCTATTCAATCTATTATATTATAAACGAAAGTAACTCTGTCTGTTACCTTTTCACGGCTAAACCGCTGAACCAATGTTGATGAATTTTGGTATGGAGATAGACTGGGTCTTGGCGGAGAACATAGGCTACTTTTTAGGGTTCCAAAGGGTGCTAACGGGACCCTATTACTAGGCCTACGCTGTCCGTCTGTCTGTCTGTCCGTCTGTCAGCGCGGGCTGTATCTCACGAACCGTAACAGATAGAGAGTTGAAATTTTCACTGAATGTGTATTTCTGTTGCCGGTGCAGAACAAATACTAAAAATATAATAACACTTAAAAATAAATATCAAGTCTCAAACTTGATATTTTTGATGTGTTTATTCTACGGTGGTACGGAACCCTTTATGTGCGAGTCCGACGCCTTCAGATCTTATGAATGTTTTCTTGAAATAAATATAGTGTATTTTAAGTAATTAACTGGCCAACCCTCAGGTCCTACCTACCATGTTAGGATCTTTTTCGTTCTAGCGGGTGTAAACCGTGATTTAACGAGTTAATGTGATAATTTTTGTATTTAAATTATTCAATTCAATGTATTTGTTTCAGACATAGTCCAATATTGATTATTAAAATTATTATAATTTCACAATAAATATAAAACAATAAATAAAAGTAAAATTAAATTAAAAAAATATATATATTTATTTTTATTTTTCATGTTTTATCATTAAAATACAATATAATATAACATAAATTAAAATAAAATACAATAAAATAAAAACCTACCCCTAATTAAACAAATACCGTCCGCGTGGGATACTGGCTGCATGTCCTCCCTGTATTCAAGCTGTTCCTGTTGTCAAGCTAATTTTTTGAGCAAGGAAAGAGCCAGCCCTCTTGTCACCTGTGGCGGTAACCAGTCTAAGGGTGATTTTGATAGATAAAAAAATAAAGATAAAAAGATAAACAAAAAATAAATGCATGGTTAAATCAATAAAATTAATAAAAACTGAAAATTAAATTTTAAAAAATATTAAATATGGTAAAAAAAAATATTATGATACCGCTGATGACTTCATGATCGGCATCGAAGTTAAGTACCAAAGTATTCCTTTGCCTACGAAACATGAAAAAGATACTCATATCCGGCAGTCAGTCACTGACACAGAGTATGTACATTTTTACCCGACTACGGTGGGCGGAGGGTTATGATTTTGACCGATATGTATGTATGTTCATCTGCTCCCGTATAACGTCCAAACTATTTTTATCATAATAATTTGACTAATGAGATATCGTTGGACGCGTCTGGATCGTCCGCTGGTTATAGGCTATTATACGATCGAAGTATTGTTATACGTATCTATCAGCATATTGTAGGTATCGTTTGTCTTCTTTTGACTTACTTTGTCTTCAGCAATAAAAACAACATAGAAATTAAATTATTTTTTTCAAATACACTCGACATAAAAATCCCATATAAAACGAAAAAAATATATTTGAATATTTTCATCCATTTCATCTATTTTAAAAGGTGCACTGGGACATATTATTTTAATTGTACGAATTAAACAATATTGTTCCTTCAAAAAATAACTATACTATAGTCTACTCCATAGCTGTTCTGTCCTAGCTAAGCGAGAGGGATATATCCTTCGGCAGCTCACGCGACGCTAGCCACACCCCGAAACTAAAATTCATTTTTTTCTTGTATCGTCTTCACTACCTTGTTCATCTTACACTTTTACATCACCTATTAAGCATGCTAAAAATAAATAATACCAATCTAATTTGTAACTAATTAACTGTTACACTACTCGCATTGCAACATAATTGTACTGCTTCTTTGCTAATCCTAATTCGCCGCGATCCTCCTTCACTTGTGGGGTGAGGGTCTCCGTAACTGGCAGTCGCAGAGATGCCTGTCGTGGACAGTAACGTAGCAAGAGGGCGCGTGCATAATTGACATCGTGCGGCATCGCCAGACCAGCCAGCGGGCCCGCCCGCCCCACGACCGCGACTCCCACCGCACGCCAGCTACAACCACCAACATTACCCACTACTCAAAATGATAATTCCATGCCACTATTAAATAATCATTTTAAACTTTATACTTCTAAATCATACAAAAACAGGAAAATCTACAAGTAAACACAACATGAATAATTCATACGCACACACAAAAACGATCAAATAGAAACAGTTTCCTATTCTAAAAATACTGAAACACAAAGAAACGAAATGTTTTCTTCAAAAGATTCTTTATAGCGTCTATTAAACATAACGGATAGCATTAGCGGAAGCGGGAATGTAAAAACGACCTTATTACTACAATGGGATGTTATAATTTGACGAGTATGGTGAGCTAGGAGAGGAGAGGGGCAGATTCTGGGGCATTATCGATTGGGGGCACCATCACCAGGATGCGAATGGCGCGCGCATGTCCCGTGGCGTAGCGCCACCGTGGTGCGCTGCCACCTCGCCTCGCGTGCTGAGACCTAGCCCGGCCCGGCCCGGCCCGGCCGCCGCGACCCGGACGAGAACACGCGCCTTCACCCCATACAACTTCCCATCACTGCTTAGCATAATGCTAATGACATTCCATAAATTGAGTAACCTGTTCGTTAGCTATAAGATAAACCTGAAACTAGTTTCAGAGTCAAGTAAAATTTAAATATTTATTAGGTCACACTACCGCTAAGCCGTTTTTTTTGTTCATAATTTATTCATATTTCTTCATATATCGACGTAGGTATTAAACTTCTATAATATAATTGCCTGGCAACAAACCATGTGACTAAGTGATGTTATTCAGTAATAAAATCAAGCGAAGTGTTGGAATGTAAAAACACATAGTATTTAGATTATAAGTTTGGCTACAAACAATCTATAAATAATGCGTAGTAGAGTATCAAAACAAGCTACGTCACGACGCAGTTACACACACACCCGCAAGCGCCCTCCGCAGGGCGCAGGGCGGGCGGTTGGTATGGGGTAGTACGTCAAATTAGGGCATACAGGGCGTAACTAGGCTATAGCGGGAGATGGAGGGCACGCCCAAGCGATTCCCCGTGCCCTGCGGAAGTTTCTTCTTTCATAACTTTGTAGGTATTGATCCGTCAGAACTGCGCAATTCATGTCCTCTCGAATACATCCGACATTGCAACGGTAGTAACGGAGCGCCGTTTGATAGATATGTGTTATGGAATGGTTTATGGGCGAAAGGGAAAATAGGACATTATGTTATGCTTTGTTTAGATTCTATAATCAATATGAGATTAAAAATAAGGAAACTATGCACAACTATTTAGTGAGCAGATTTCACTTACTAATTATCTATTGTAAAAAAATGAATATACTTAGTCTAGGTACTTATTAAGTGAATTCGGTACTTTTGGTACCGAAATGATTGAAATATAGTTATTGTAAAGCTTTTAACATTTTCAAATTATGCTTGTAATTTAAGTATTTTCGAAACTTAATTTTTCTATTGAAAAAACTGAATCATTTTTTATTCCCAGACTGATATCATTTTCGCATTATAATAAAAAAATAAAAACAATTAAAAAAGTAAAACATATATTAGGCCTCCCTTGTATACAAACAAAACGTGGCAATACGTTATTAGTTATTACGCATTACGCCGGGGTCTACTACGACGCCCACGCCACCCCGCCCGACTCGAACGATCCCGTGAAGATGCCGGCCCAAAGGACAGGGAAACACTTCTCATTCATTCATACCCTTTAATAAAACTTTCTAGTCTATTACAGAGTATTCTCGATTACGAAAATTAGTTAAAAATTAAACAATTCGATATTTGATAGTAGCGCCTTTTCATAAGAACGAAAGTGAACAAGTTCACGCGTAGACACAATGGAGCAACAAAAAACTTTTTAAATAAGTACATTTAAATAATTAACCATTTTGAGTATCAACTTTTCTGATATCAATTGTGAGCTCGCTCGAAACTAAACTAAAATTAGGCTAAAACACAAGTATTTTCAGATCTCTAGATTAGATTAGTAGATTTATGTACAACTAAAAATATGCATCATCGCGTAAATCAGTCAAATTCTAACTAAATAAGTAGGTATGTAATTACCTATTGCTGATTTCATAACCTCAGCACTTTAATTAAAGCCCATGGTTAAAAGTTATGTTAGGACTCAGTTCGTATGAAAGGGCACAATGTTGAAAACAATATTTTTAACAACAAATTACCTCTGCCTTTCCATCAACGTATTAGTTTCAAACGTTAATTTTACAAACAAACCTACTTTTTAATCAATCGGTTAACATACATTTCAAGACAAACAAATATTTATTTAATTGACTTTCAAAAAATATTTTATCATTAACATAATAAAAATTTAGCTGCCAACGTTAATAAACATTATTTTAAGTTAAATTCTCTTATTACAAAATATCTCATATTGCCAAAATTTGTATAACGTTTACGTCTTAATTTTAGGAACTCTTTCATTACTACCTTAAAAAAAAAACATATACAAAAAGCGTCATAATTATAAGAATCACAAAAAAAAACAGTCCGAAATATGTACAAAAAAAAGATAAAAATACTGATTAAATAAAATTAAAAAAAATATACATAAAAAATCCCGATCCGTTATAAAAAAAATCATATCGTGTAGCGTCGCTACCTGTACCTATGATAAACGTCCTTCTTTCTCACGTACTTCCCGTCCGGGGTGAAGTAGTAGCTAGGCGGCGCGTGTATGTGGCGCCCGCGCACAAGGAACAGGACCTCACCGCGGCCGGAGCGGCCCGGAGCCGTGATGACGTCAGCGCGGCACCCGGCCATGTCCCGTGACGAGCAGTACCACTGCTTCCTGCCGTGCGACTGCAGGTTCTTCAAGTAGAAGGTGTACCCCTCGTGGAGCAGCAGGGACTTGCCCGTCCGCGATGGCACGAACAATGCTGGCACTGTGTTAAAACCCATCATGTATTACAAACATTCGGTTGACGGTGCCCATGGACGCCGTCAACCGACTGCACTAACGAATAAATTTCCGATTAAAGGCGTCCACAAGTTCCGAACTGCCTCGCTCGAGCAATCAGTTATGACGTTAAATCTACGCGTTTAAAACTGACTGCGTGCCGCTCGGCTCTTGTGGACGCCGCTATTGAACAATGCAACTTCAATCATTGCGCAAATGCCAAATAGCCAAGCAACTCGATTCCAGAAGATTGATTTGTTTAAGCGGGACTTTAGTCGAAAAACTAACAAAACAGTCTCTATAGCAATACAGTACTGAATGATAGGCACGAATATATTTAAACTTTAATCAGTACCTATACATAATTAAAAAGATTTTCAATAAATACGTAGAATACTAAAAAAATGGGTATGTAGCTGGTTATTTACTACATGACATTTTAGAAAGAAATACGAGAAACAATTTATATAAAACCTTAACTTCACAGAAAAGTTAAGGAATGCTTGCTGAATGCTGTAACATTACTCATCCATAAAGAAATCAAATTTTTCGCAAGATGCAAAATTCATCATAAAATAAGAAAAATAATTTTCTTTATAAAACGCTTCAGAAATGGTAATTTCTCCCGAAAAACTTCTATAAAAGACTTGACGAAACCACTTAAAGCAACATTATCTCCAAATAATTCAATTGGCCCGTGGAATTCGTTATTAACGGAAACATTTAAAATACAAATAGATCCAAACTTGCTTATTGAAGCAGGTGGTGATAATTCTTGTCGAATAAGTTCACTACATTTAAACCTTCCGCAAGCAAAAGAAAATTTTACAATTCTAATCAACAATACGTAATTATTTTAATTTGACAAGATACAATATGGCATAAGGAACTTATCTTACAATATTACTTCTTTCAAAGGACTTACAATTATTTCGACTATGTATAATTCTCACCTAAAATCAATGTCCCATCACCAAGAAAAGATGACTTTATACCTACATATAACTTAATTAAGACCCTATTAATGTTCTTGGAACACAAGCATACATAACTCCTATACAAGGAATATATAGAAATTTTACAGATCAGATCATAAAAATATTATTTATTCTTCAATATCGTCCCGAAAAAACTCGAGTCTTTCCCAAAAACTAACTATTATTGCAAGGTTTGACATCATTTTGTTCACAGCTACCAAGTCTATTTCTAGTTTGAACTAACCTAAACCCTGAAATATACACTGTACAAAAAATAACGTCACAAAATAATCATTGCTCCAATAAACGTCATCACAAATACTAAAATTATTAAAGAGATATCTCTAAATTTATAGAATGTTATGATGGACTTACTGGCGTTACAAATGACTTTTGTTCCTAGAAACGCTTTGTAAAACCATTGTAAACTGGCTAAAAAATCTCAAAAATTCTGGCGAATAGAGTTTTTAGCCAGTTTAAAATTTAGCGGATAGTCTTTGCCTACCAGGAGCACAGTTTATTGAAGAGGTGAAAAATTCTCACTATTCCGCAAGCAGAACCGTTCGTAGAGTCTGAAGACTTCGTGCAAGCGCATGGGCAGGTCGCACATGCGCGGCTGGTACGGGGGCCCGCGGACTCTATATGGTCAGCGGTCATGGTTATGTTCCCCGTCCACGGAGATCACTTCATTGTTGTAAGTCCTGAGTACCGCGTTACAATGGAACTTGTTACGGGCTGCGCAGTACCAGAGTACCCTAGGCTGGTTGCGATACGCGTTGTGGGGTCGGTACACATAGCCGTTCAAGGATATCTTCGGGTAACCGCTCGACGTGTGTATTATCTTCACTGTAATGGTACCGTCATGTTAATTAAATACATAATGGAGAAGATATTGAGATTAGATTGAAAGTAGAGAAAAATTACCTGGAAATTAGCTGGTACCAAGCCGAGAAGACGAATGAAACAAATATTTAAATAAAAGGAATAATTTAACAATGGAATAGTACATATTTTCCATTAAAATAGTAGCAATACAATACGGTGGGCGTTTCAAGTAAATATGTACAGTATGATAAGAATTTAAATTATTGATAATGATTTCTGAACATCTCAAGAACTGAGTTCTTAAGATGTTAACTAAGGCAGTTAGTTATATTTAATAGGTTATTGTCATTGTTTCATAGTGAGAAAAACTGACTTGTACAAGTCATCACGATCCCACAATGCAACAATTATTTTTAAAACTTCGTCCCATATACCATTAGATACTCTTAAGATTATCTTATCTCTTACTCAGATCCATTCTTACACCAATAACTGTCTTACATGTATTCCTAAAACTAGCGGCTAAATCTAGCTGATATGTCAACAAGATTGAGCACAAAACACTGAAATATTTAAATGAGTATTAAAATTATTGCGCTAACTTGCTTTTGCTGACCAGAGCAACAGAACATAACATAGATAAGATGACATGCAATATTTACAAGCGTTTCTACAAACCGTTACGTTAAAAATGGGAATGACATAAGCTGACGATGTGTAGAATCGTTTATAACAGTTATCTCAAAGCCTTATGTATTTACAATTCAAGGCACATTGGAAGGTAAGTAAGGCATCAGATAGTTTGATTGCAATGGTTCTTGCACATATGCCTGAGCTCTGAGAAGACGACCCTTTTGCCGATGGTGTGGAGGCGCGCGCCGCAGTCGCGTGCGCACATCCACCGCCTCTTGTTCTTGTAGCACGCGTCCAGCTTGTACCAGTAGCCGCCGATCTTCAACAGAGGTCCCTCACTGCCTCCCGGAGATGCCGGTGTCGCTGCTAAGTGTTTTGAGAAAAGATGAGAGAAGCTTTATAGAATCACATCCGCCGTAAATAACCAGCGGGGCTAACAAGACCGCATAGCAATTCTGTAAAATTTTAATTTTGTTCTGAGTTTCTAGCAGAATCCTCAGCAGTTCCGCAAAATATCCGTAAAATTGTCACAGATTTTACGCCGTTTGATGAAAATTTTGTGGAATTGCCAAGGATTTTGCTGCTATGTGGCCCTTTTAACCCTGCTGATTTGTCGACCGATAGAAGAAGACATAGCTATACCAGAAAATAAGACACTAGTGCTTACACGAATAATAATTTTGGACGAAGAACGGTGATATTTTTAGTTTGTATATCCACAGAATAAGGGCCAGTTCAGCTGTCTGTTTTGTTGTATGGGTCTCTTTCTGTCAGGTGTGAGATGTGGATCGTCGGGAGTGGGTGAGATTGTTGCGTCTGCATTTTGAACGCTGCTTCTCTTTTTGTTTGACAGCTGACGAGACCTATGATACGGGATATGGCCGCATGGATTCCCAATTTTTCATAGTTCGAACAAAATCGAATTATCTAATGTTTCGTCTGGTCAGGACGGTGCCGGGCTATCTCTTGTCAGATATGTTTTACGAATATTGTTTCAATTGTTTTTTGGACATAAGTTTTATAATTTTAATAACATATTGCTCAAGCCTGTACTTATCGAATTAAGGTAACTGTAGCTCTTAAGGTACGATTTCGCGGGACGCGGCAGACAGCAGACGTCAGTCGGTCTCTTACAAATTGTAATGCCGTCTGCCGTCGCGGCACATGTCATCGCCCGTCTGACACTGCCGTCTGCTGTCTGCCGCGTCCTGCGAAATCGCACCTTTAGGGAAAATACAGAAAGCCAATGATTCAGTGATTACGTCATATACTTGCCTTTCATGTTTCAAATACCATGTTCCGTCTCAATGCATATACCTGCGTGAGAGACGGGGAAAGATAATTCTATAGATATTGAATATTCTATTGCTAAATCTGTGGTTATACACTAACGATTGTACGGTACAATAAAAATCAATAATCAGTATACATCTTTTATATGATTTAAATAAAAATAAATAACGTTACAATAACTTAACAAATACATTACAAATACAATAATAATGTCTTATTCAACAAAAAATACGATCTATAAATTACTTTGGTATGAGATTATACGGATCATAATAATTCCAGCTGAGTATTTAAATAATGACAGATACTAACTAAATCTTTATATAATATACGTTCTACGGAAACCGGTCACAAGGCCCTAAATAAAGTCTCCCCCTACTGTACAAGTATCTACAATAAATGGTCGTATAATAAGGTTCTAATATAAAAACTATGCTCGTATGTTTCTGTTCATAAGCTGGTATAGTCTACTGGTCTACGTTCTACGTTCTGCTAAATACAAATCATAAATATTGGATTATTTCGTAACATCGTCTATCAGTCATGCCGCATCCTACACTGCGGTCAATAAATAGTTTTTTTTATATAAAAAAGCATCAACAAGACGGCTACACTATCATTAAAGCTATACAGTTTGTATACATAATTTCTAAACATTTTGGTAAGAGAATATTGCACATTCACGGTATACATTTTTTTTTAATTTTATCGATCTTTATCATCACTAATAGCCGCTAAGGCATTACAAGGCGACTTTAAAGCGTCTATAGCCACCTGTTTATTGATTCCAATAGTTACCAAATAGTTTTAAACATGATATCACGAGATACCCAAAAGGTCCGATATAATAATTCATCTGGAAGATTTAGGGAGCCACGAGGTGAGCGAATTACTACGCAAGGAATGATTAAGTTAATGTCCTAAGAGCGAAAACTTCCAGTTCCACGTCAAAGCTCTTCACCTTCAATTCATTACATTTACTAGGGTTATTAATCACCTTTGACAAACATAAAAACAAAAAGGCGTTTTCATTTCATAAAGAAATACAGGGCCTCAATTCCATATTTGGATAGCCTCATACGGGTTCACGGCTCAAGCACTTAAAGTGCATGTGATTTAACGACTCTCCAAGTGCGCGGTCAGTGCCTTCCGTCGAGAAGACCGCGGACTAGGAGGTCGCGCCAGGCCTAGAGCAGCAGGGCGGCGTGCGGGGCGGGCGGCACGAGGGGCGCGGGCGCCGCGATGGCGTCCCCCACCCTCGGCGTCAGACTCGCCACGATCTTATACTTGCCCATCGGGTCCACTTCAAACCTCCTAGACTCATGCTTCGCGGGATTGTACGTAGACGGGTGGTTATGCGACCCGCGGAAGTATACTAGACGCCCGTCTCTCAGGCATAAGGCAACTTGACACCTCTCGGCTTTCTGGTACGACCTGGCGCATCTCCATGTCACCCGGCGAGGGTGCGAACCGCCGTCCTCGTAGAATATGTGGCCGTCGGCGACGAGGTGCAACCCGCCGCGGGCCGACCGAATGTAGAACCACCCTGAAAGAAAAACATTGTTAGACCACGTTACGCCACCTCCGAAATCCCGCTTCCTTAATGTTATCGAACGAATATTGGCAAAACAAAATCAATAAAGTACCGCGTATAATAAAATCCTAAAATACCTTGGTTTCCTCGTCGATTATCCTCCTCCGCAATCATTTAAATAATAAATATTTTTAGAAAACAGCCATTGCTGTGTCATGTTTTGCTATCAAATTCTAGCTAGCCCTCTATTATTTGTAATCTAGATGGCTTCATCTGAAATGGTAGATATTTCTAGATGGCTGATAATGAGAATTATTAAAAGCGTTATTCTAAATTGTTACTGGGCAGTAAAATTTAATAAAAACTTTTCTTACAAAATGCTCTAACAAAAGTGGAGTAAGTAATATTTAGGTCATGCAAAAACAATAGACAAAAAATATGGAATCGTTATAAATCCACACGCAATGTAAAGTAAGGGTTAAGAATATGAAGAAATAAAGTAGAAAATGAAAATCGATTTATACTTCAGCGCAATATAATCGTTTCTTTGTACCTATACACAAGAGAACGCGTCTCCGACTACCAGCTACTCTGCGAAACATCCTCCGATCGACAACCGCCGCTTATAGCTACCTTTATTCCATAATACTTTCAGGACTAAACACAATAATAGCAATAAAATATCTTATCACAATATTAAATAATACTTTTAAAAATAATACTTCGAGGGTTAACATAATATAATCGTATACATCTTTAGGCGTACCCAACTGGTATAAAAAAGTACTTGGTTAACGAACAGGTTAACATAATTGTGACAATACTTTCTGTAAGTAATGCGTCTAAAGCAACTTAAGTACACAAAGTAAAGGTATAAAAGGTATAATAATTAATGTAAAAAAATTAAAATAATAAGATCTCACTACACAAAAAACTTACAACTACAACGTATACATGAGTATTATTTATTATTAAGTCATTTTTTCCGATAAATGCAGTTCCTACTTTAACAAGTTGTTACCTTACGTTCCTAATCGTATACATGACATGACTTTATAACCATCCTTCTAAGATCTAAGCGTACTTTGACAACATAACCGTGACATTCGTGTAGTCGTGTAACCAAAACCGACCTTCCTATCCTGGAGTCAGCGCTCCGATGCCAACAACCGTAAATTTTATGTACAAATTCACGAATAAAATTGTAAAAAAATAAATGTAAAAAATAATGTATAAAAATACTTAGGATATCATAAGAGAACTATCACTTTGTACAATAAAAACTACAACTAGACCGCGGCGTCCGGAAGAACAGAGTTGAGACAGCCTGTGTCTGTGTCCATAAAGACATTGACTCTCGTGGTCTTCTCACACACCTTTATATGGGGACTCGGTTTCGGGGTAAATTACACCCTGCCCGAAGTGTAAAGACATTGTGAGAAAGCAATTGGTTTCAAATTCCGAAATACGTCAAATTAATCGTATACAGTAACTTCAGTCTAAATTATTTCTGCGATCAAATCTCCAATCAGGCACCGGTAGCAATTAATTACATGAAATATCAGCCTCAAATCATTAGAACGGCCGCGGTCAATACTAGAACTTATAAAATAGTCGTATACTTTACACAGCGCAAAAATATCTACCAATTAACTGGATCTACTGAATACAGTACAGGTTATACATCATAATAATCTCTTTGGAGAATTAGATAAGAGAGTAAACGAGCAAACTATAGTTTGCGACATCTCATTCGTATACATAAATGTGATCGAAAAGGCGTATTCGATATTGTAGAATTTGGAGATTCCAGACCACCGGCAGAAAGGCACGAGAGCAATTTGACTTTCCTTCCAAACGAATATTCAAATACCATCTAATTTACATTCAATATATCAAACACTTGATCAATAACTACTTCAATTTAACATACATTCCCCGATGAATCGTTACCGCCTTGAGATCAAAATTCGTGCCAAAATCCAACAACACTTTTTACGCCGGTGGTCTTTTCCATAACGTGAATTGACGTTACATCCACTTGCCAATAATTTGTGGACAAGTCGAGGACTTTGCTTACTGAACCGTTCCATACCATGGCCGGAACCGTACCGTATGCATGAGACAACGTCCATCAAACTGTTTCATCACCTACCAACACCCTTGCGCGCTATAACGGCCCGGCCACGACTTCGCGCGACGGCGACGGGCGACAGCGTTTTTTGCTAAAATGTTGCATGACGCCACGAGCTGCCGCTGTCAGCGGCAACGCGCGCGATGCAACATTTTAGCAAAAAAAAACGCTGCCGCCCGTCAAAGTCGCATGAAGTCGTGGCCGGGCTGTAACCGGTCAGGCAGAAAATTCACGAAAGTAATCCGCCAAATTTATGGAAATATTTAGCCCGTTTATAATGGTTTTACAAAGCATTTCTAGGAATAAAAGTGATTTGTAATGCCAGTGCAACTCCATCATAACTTTCTATAAATTTGGGGAATATTTTTATAGGCGTGGATAATGTTTTTGACGACTCAGATACGTTCAGTTCAGAATACAGTGCGGTGTAGCAGGCAAGTCCTAGATGTTTAGAACATGGGAGTGAGCGGCGTGGCCCGCACGCCGCACGTGTGAGCACTGTTCATCTGAACGACTCGCAAGCCGAAGGTGTGAACGGCGGCCCTGCAACGCGGGTTGCGGGAACAACGCCACCAGACCTTCCCGCTGGCCGCGCGGCCATTGAAGCAGAACCTGTGAGCCCCCACTTCGATCGCGGGCTTGCCCCTCTTGCTGAGACAGTAGCGGAATTGTCCCGGGAAGCAGGGAAACGGAAACGGCAGGCCGAGTGTGGGCGGCGCTTCCGGAGTTACAGTCGTCGTCCCTGCAACTAATCACTAAACCGTTAGTTTCTGGTCCCAGAGACCAACATTACGCTATGTTTGTTGACAGATTTGATTATGAATATCATAATAATCATATCCGTTCTACTTCTACCACATTTATTTATATTTAAAATATTTACGAGCACACAAAAATGCAATACGAAATGAAACCACTTTTACTGTAAACTTCAGTATAAAAATATTTTATTTACTTTCAAAATTTAATAAAACACATGCCTATTTAAATATTGCACTAGAATTCCCTTCAATTCCAGAAACAAAGGTGCCTAATGGGTACAATTTTAAAAATTTGGACTAGAATTGGCTAGCTCTCATGCCTGCATGAATTACCATCACAGTGATATGAAACAACATTACTTATTTTATATTTAAAAAACTTAAATAAAATATTGCAAAGCCAGCTTTGCTAGCATTTCAAACTCTTAGTGACTAACAACTTTCAACCTTCTCAATTTTGCCATTGAACAATGGGAGTTTGACTCTTCGAATCCTTTGTTTCGTAATGTAATGCGTGTGTCCGCGTTCGATAGAGACGATGCTGTTGTATATGGTGATGATGTGGCTCCTGCAGCCGGTGTCAGACTTGATGCACAGCCACGTAACGCGGCCATCCACCGCCGTGGTGGTCTTCCTGAACCGCTGGCCATCCACAACGAGCACAGGATTCCCGTACCGAGATCGACCCCACACCACTGCAAAAACACCTTTGCTACTACACTAGTCACTAGTCTATAATTAGGCGATTCCATCTTAGACAAGTGTATTCGTCTACAAGCGTTTCTACAAATGTTACACTTCTATGTATGGGAATGACATAGGTAACGTGATGTACTTATCGACATTATATGTCGTTAATCGTAACGACTTGTAGAAACACTTCCAGACGAATCCACTTGTCTAAACCCTTAGAACACAAATAAAACGAAAATTTATACAAATATTCTGTTTTAATTTCATCGCAACTTTTCTAGTCTTACTCTTATTACGAACACTAAAACTTACACTTAAAGTATCGCGTGAGATCTTTATCATTTAAGGGTTTATTTAAATGAAACAAATATGAATAGCAACTCAACCAGTTCTGAAACAGATTATTCAAATTGGCTCAGGCCTTAATGATTTATTGAAATAAAAAAATATATTAGGGCCTCTATTCTCATACTTTAAGTAGGTACCTACTTTTACAAGGATATCTAACTAAAATGAGTAGGTAAATATACCCAGAAACCATTATAGGCAAACGTTTCCAGTGAAACGTGTTTCATTAGAGCTCACAAAAAATTGTACGCCTCCAATGAATAAATATGAATCAAAAGGTTTAATTTTACTTCTTTAAGAATTATAAATTATTTATTATTAAGTATATTAAGTGGAGAGTTGTGGGGGAGACCTTTGCCCAGCAGTGGGACGATGTGGGTTAGAAAAAAAAGTATATTATCACACACCCACACACCTGATTTTATTTGACCTACAAAGTACGTATTTTAGACGTCAGTAGATTACATAATGATATTATATTAAATATACTTATTCACAGGGTTTCATCAGTCATTTAAAATTTATAAGTCACTAATGTCTAATACACATGCTAATGCACATCTAGATGCAGCTAAAAATTATATAGTGAATTAATTCTACCACAGTTATGATAAAAACTTTCAATAAATAATGTATTTCGTGACAAACACGCATGTATGAGACAAATACACTTTAGACACGATATTGTACTATTGATCTTTGATTCTGTGAAAGAGCTCATATAATACAATTTAATAAGACTGTAAATATGCATATTATTAATCACACAAAAAATATCGTTAAAACTTCACTTATTTCATTCATAAAATTATGCACAAGGTGAAAGTGCCAAAATTACAATACTCACTTAATTCTAAAAGGAATGCTATTTAATACTTACGAGTGAAAATATATCACGATTTCAAGTCATGGTTTTTTTCACAGCCGCTGAAGCCACTGGGGTGAACAAATGTGTTCAAAAAATTTGTCACTGTCAAACAAGGGCATACGACAAGGAAGGGTGCATGCAGCGAAACCCTTTCCCCGCATATCTAGAACGGGAGGTCATGTGCTCTACAAAGTCTCATCGGGAGAGACGATTCAACTTGTCACTGTCGCCACCCTACGATAACAAAAGTTGTATGCGCCCTTAAATTTATGTTTTACTCTTGCTTCCTAATTTCGGTCGAAAATAATTTTGTACTTCGGCAACTAGCGGAGAATGCCAGGGCTTTGTTGATATTTTCGGGTCTATACTTGAGGAATTGAAATTATCTTGTGTAAAGTTGGGTTTGTGAGTGTGGTGGCCCTTGACGCGAATGAACCGGCCGTCCATCGTGGTCTGGACTCTACACAGACACCCCGTGATGTCCTTGTCCCGACACGCCCAGTTCATCTTGTCGCGATATTTATTGTTCATCCAGAATTTATTGTTTCCGAATATCAAGACCATTTTCCCCGCTCTTGACGGCAAGAAGAAGGCCTCTGCAAAATAAAGGCATATTTAATAACTTTAAATTGTAATCAAAGACATAATAAATACACCCAATTGGTTTAGCCATCATTGAATTTTTACACGAAAACCAATATATTGGAAATTCTTGCAGTGAATTTATAAAACAACAATAGATTTATTATAAATTTAATAACCATAAAAGTAATAAAAAGAAGCTAAAGTAATGCGACGAAATGTAATCTAAGTTAGAGAATGTTCTAGTTGTTTCGAGACAAAACAAACTAGAATTAATATTTTCAATCTAACATAACAATTCTAGTAATCAAGAAACTCAATCAATTGATAAAAAAAAATTACAAAACTAAAGTGTAATCATCTTCTGAGTCGTTTTCTGATAGAATTTTGGCCTTTCATGATCGTGTTCAGTCTTGAACTGAATGACTTCGCCACGCTTGTTGGTCCGGGCGGTCGCTTGACATCCTTTCTTGCGTCGGGAGCAAACCCAGTAGGTCGGTGTTGATTCAGCGAAAGAGAAACCGTTTAAAACCAAATATTTTTTACCCCTTCCAGTAGGAATGTACGCTGCTTTCATTTTGCCTATAATAAAAATCACCAGTAAAGCTAGATATTATCACTCTAGACAGTTTATACCTTCATGCACCTATTAGCTATCAACGTTTCTTGTAGTAACACACCTCACTACAAAACCGGTATACCAATTATGACGTACCTACTGAATACTAATCTGAATCTATAAGTAGTTTACTAGTTCTACTGTAACAACATGTAACAAATGTGAACAACTAATTATGACAAATAAACTTTTATTGTTTCATCCCCTTGGGACATAATAATCAAAAAATAAAGACTGTTTACTATAAGTAGGTACATAAAAATATAGCTGATATTACATGCTACCTTCTTCATTCTTTTACAACTGTTTAGCGTAAAATAATGAGAGACCTTATCATCTAAATGAAAATGACTATTCATCGCTATTCAGAGGAAATAAATGCGGTCACAGCACAGAACCCTGGGGAACACCTACCTACTCATAGATTATAACAAAACTCGATCGAAAATGGAGTAAAAATCTTAATTGTGTTCATGTTTATCATAAAATAACACAACATCAGTGTCAATGGTGTAGATATTCGCTGGGCACTTGCCGGACTTGTATGAGCACCTCCATCGAACCCTACCGTTCGCAAACTCTCGTTCCTTCACAAAGGTGTGATCGCCGGAGGAGATCATTGGAGCTTGACAGGAGCTCCGGCGGAATTTAAACTGCGCCACTTCCGATTTGGTACCTGATAAACATCTTATTCATTACTACAAAAGTATGCTAGTCCATCGAGTGAGCCCAGTTTAGTCCTTCGACTTTTTGTTCTAGTGTTACAAATAAGATTTGATATCACGACTGCAAATATAAACACAGTTTATAAATATAATCTTTAATTATATCAATCTTAATGAGTAATACTCTTGATAAATGTAACGATGTCTTTTATATCGATATATAAAACAATATCAAAATTACAGTATAGAACACAGCTTCAATTTTCATATGGGAATGTTCAGTGCATCAATTACATTAATTGACAATTAGGTCCCATTGTTACACGCAAGGCACTTTACTTAATTTACAGTATATTATATACGCCAAAACTATTAACATGTAATAAATACTTGAGTTCATAACCTTAATAAGTACATTAAAAAATCTATATAAAAAATCTAACTCTAACGCTCGTATCTTATCACAAGTTGGCATTGATAGTGCGTACAAAGTACCTAATATCTTTAACTGTTAAAGCGTCGTGAGAACGCCAGTAGAATACTAATTCATTTGCACATTTGAGTCTGCTTTAACAATGACCAATATTACTGTCACTTTAAAACAAATTTCATTACAAGTAAAGATCCGATAAATTTAAGAAATCATTTTGTCTTTGATATAATCAGGAAGCATTGATGAGTTTAGAAAATGATAACTAAATAATGCAGTATACGGCAGTGCTTATAAAAAATCATCCTTGTTACACAAATTCTAAACAATTCATAATAAATCTCGTCTTTCATGACTCGTGACAAATCAGTACATTTAACAAAGCTTACTTTAAACCTATGAAGCCAAGCACCAGAAGAACCAAAAAGGCGTCAGCTATGGAATGAAATAACCGATAAATGTCTTTTTTCAACTTAAAATCTTCAGCAGGCATCGATTTGGTCAAATCTTGCGCACATACCTACCTACTAGATTAAAACTAAAATTATTGTCTAAATTGCTTCATTAAAATTATAATTAACGATCAGTACGATAACATTTTAATAAAATAATGCTGTCTTGGAATTATTACGTCATTCAACTTGCGGAGGGTTTAAAGTTTGGAGAATATCTAGATTCGTTACGGGCGCAGGGCTGGTGGTATTTGTGAGAGGGGTGTTTTCCACTTGCTTCCGCGCATTCGGCCGCCGGGGCGGTATGCACACCGCGCGCGGTGGATGATTGTGCATCCCCTTCACGGCCACCACGTTCGATCCCAACATGTGTATCCTCGCTTTGCAATTCGTCTTCTTAGACGTGCACCGCCATATTACCTTATCCCTCAGCTTCGACTCTTCGCAGAAAGGGAACGTGTTCACCATCATTATGACCTTCCCGCGCCGCGACTTGAGAAATTTTATACCTGCGGAAGAACCACACGTGAGATACATGGCCAGCGACACTAACAACTCGACACCCACAACCGAATCGACCAAAGAGAGAGAGGAGAGGGTAGAAATAAAACGAGCGGTTATTTATAAGTACAATTTAATGATTTCACAAAAACATACCCCATACATGAACTAAAAAGAAATCCTATGATATAATGGTATAAGTATAAAATTACACTATTAATTATATAAGACTTGTATATGAGTAGTCAACAGTAAATGAGGTAGATAGTTTCAAAGAGGAGAAATTCATGGGTGCGCGGAGATGAAGCCGTGGCGGTAGGCTCAACAGTCAACACACAGTTATCATGCACTACCTAGAGATTCATAATATTAACAACATGAGCAAACAGAGAAAACACTCGACTCCGACGACCAAACATTTAGATTAGTATGTCACAAATGTTCTAGGAGACAGCGATACAATAAGCGAGGTAAATATTGCGTGAATATTATAAACAATATTTACATAGAAAACATATTTCCTTCCCATCCCCCAAGTTCCCTTAAGATACCCATATTCAACTCATAAATCGTATCTTATATAATTGACGTATATTGTCATTGCTCTAAAATATATTATGCATAATGTTAAACTTACTAATGTAAAACTTTATAATTACAATTACGTACTAACTATCGCCACGGTTTCACTGAATCGTATATCGTGCATATTATTTGGCTTAGTGATAGTCCTCAGGTACAATAGAGCGTGCCAAACGACAAACATTCCGTCGGTAGGTGGTACTGATGACGTCGCAGGTGGAAAGTAACCTTCAGATGAGCCGGCTCCGGCGCGGTTCCATCGATTCCAAGTAGCCAGCAGCACGGCCGGAGCGACGTCTCATCTGAAGGTACTCCAATGTCAATAGATCCTAACCTTTCCTTTAGCGTTAACCAACGTTCACAATTTGACACGATCTATTTAAGTAATAACGCTACATTAATTAAAAGGTTGTAAATATTAAACCGCACACAGTCTAAGATCCCCATAGAACTAAGTCATCTAAATAACAATTAAAATTAGTAAAAAATTTGTACTTAAATCAGAGTCATACATACAAAGCGGATTCTCGTTCCTACCGAATAAGTATCATTCCGACGAGCAACAAAGCAGTTAAAAACAATTCATAAAATATATTCAGACAAGTCTCAAAAAGAGCGTACATTAATTAATTATAGTATTTGAATTAATTATTAAAACTCGTCAACAGCGAACGATCGTGTGAGTTAAAACTAAGTAAAGAGGTAGCTGAGTTTCGATAATAACTAGAGGTAGTGAGATGACGCGCCGGACCCTGCGCGGCCGCGGCCGCCCCGGCGCGCCAGTTCCTAGCCTAACCTAGCCTACGTGCTTACACTACGACACCTTACTCGAGTAAAGCTTCTGAGTATTTGTTCTTCTTGTATATAAAATTGTATAATTAAACTAATATGTAAACCCGTATAAAAGTGAAGAGGTAGATGATTGAGCTTAAGTACGTTAAAATCAAAATCCTAAGGAGCGCACCGCGGCTCGCGGGCAGCGCATGCCGCCCGCGCGGCCCGCACGCGTATATCCATTATCTACTGTTAACCCTTATAGATTAAAGAGGCGGACATCTAAATGTCTAAGTAGCAATAAGTATCTGTAAAGTGTAAAGTTATAGTTCTCAAAATAAATTAAGTAATTCTAAGTACAGTCCAGGGGACGTCATATATTGCTATAATTCGAACGAGTTCTCTAATCAGTCACCGACGCGTTGTCGACGGCGCGCGCGCCGCCGACCTTACCTTGCACTCGTGTCGACAGCTGACTCGCTGCGTTCCTTCCCCGTCTGACCTTGACCAGCCTGTTAGATCATGCGAGAGTCCGCCTAGCGCTACATATCCTGATGATGAGTGAAACCAAACGCTAAAAGCGGCCGTATTCCTGATAATAACCAACTGCCTAAACCTTACATCGATACGAGCTGACATCGTTATACATTCAGAAGGTTCTTACATATTTAACATGCTTACTAGCCCTATTCGATTCGATAAATAGCCCACACCTATACGGATAACTTTATTATGCGAGTCGAGAGACCGCCTAACCTATTCCGTTACAACTCGAGTTACCAGGCCTGCCAAGCAGAAGCGAATATGTTCTACTCTAAAACCGGACAAACAATTAAGTACACGTATACACTTGATGGTATTCTATTCGTTGAATGTCGATGGTTACCTTTGCTGAACACACGGTTTAGGTAGACAATAGGCCGACCTGGCAACCCTAGCTGGGACGTATTCACTCGTATTACTGGTCGCCTCCTGTTCCCGTCACTGGTCGTAACATCCAATACACAACACCTACACATATGATGACATACATTCACATTACCGATATTTAATAACCAACAATATCCATCGCTGAACCCTAATTAAACGACATCTTGTCCCCTCTTAACCTAATAATAATATAATTAATCTACATAAATTATGCTACATTCGCCAAAAGGCGTTCAGAAAATATCGAATAGTTAATCGATTGTTTCATTATCAAAATCGTTTAGTATATCGTGAAGTCGCGTTAAAATCGATCGATTCATTCTTAGTTAAATTTGAAATTTGTCGTGATTTAGTCTTCCTCGTTGCAAGGAGTGTCGACGAGCAGCGGTTTGGCCGCGTTAGTGTGCTGCGGGGGCGGAGGCAGCGAATTGGGGGAGGACTGAGCCTGCAGGCCGGTGTTGGCGGAAACGGCGGCGGTGGCGTTGGCAGTGGCGGTCGCGTGCGCGGTGGCCGCGTACAGGGCGAGCGCGTGCTGCAGCTGCAAGAGCTGGTGGTGGGGGTCCAGCGGCGCGGGCGCGCGGTGGCCGCTCTGGTGCGGGGTGCGCACCACGTAGCGCCCGTCGGCGAAGCGGCGCACGTTGGGCGGCGCGTGGTTATGCGCATAGCGGGAGCGCACGATGCGCTCGTGCCCTTCAGGACCCTCGGTGTTCACGTCGGCGAGGCAGCGGGACGTCAGCCGAGAGGAACAGTACCATTGCTTGCGCCCGTGGGCCAAGTTGTTCTTCAGACGGAAGGTGTACCCGCGGTGCAGCAGCAGGCGCCCCTTGCCCGCGCGAATGAAGCGCGCTAAACAGAAAAAGAACGACGTCAGTGAAGCTTCCAAATAAAGTCGAACTGGTTATCCCACGTAAACGCTCCGAGATCGCATTTATGTGGGACAACAGATTGTAACAGTAAACATGCATATAAAACAAAGCTACAATTTCACTGAAGATTAAACGAGTGGGTTTACGTCTCGTTTTATCTTATTGGTAGTTTAAGGAAACGTTAAGGATTTACGTAGGTTGGCAGTATACAGTGAAACGAGTGTATCAGTGAATAATTAATTTAATGTATTCATTAATGAAAGGCGGATAGAGTCAGTATAATTTATTCAGCACATTTACACTTACGTACACAACTCTCGATCGACATAGGTTTAATTACAATAAAATTGCTAGGAAGAAATTACCACTATAAACATTGAGTGTCTCTTAGAGAATGATTTCATGAGCAAACACATTTGGCACTAACGACATTTGGCATTAGAAGGATTCACAATGAGCATTGATCTCGCTACATAACACGTAAAATTTCAAAGACAAAGAAGAATAAAAAATACATTTAGGGAAGACTAGATTTTAAGATATCCCTAAATAAGTCTTACGCTAATTTCTTGTAAAGTTTCTATGAGGTAATTAATACTACAAGACGAATACCTAATGAACTTTCTATACAGCCCTACCGTTTAACATTTGAAACTATTCTAATGATATAAAATGAGATCATAACTACTTACGTAGAGGTCTTATTATCACATTTTCTGATAGTTAACCAAAACTTTCTATTTAGTTTTTTGACTAGCATTAGTATCTAATATGGCACATTTGAAATGTCGTAAAATTAACTAAGTAACGTATTCCCCAAAAACAACCAGTATCTGACTTGAATTATTCTCAACGCGAACAAAAACTACCTAGATCTTCGTACACTAGAACTGATCTACATCTAATTGGAGCCAATCGTGGTGTATTTAGGTATTAAAAGCCTAATATCGAACCACCCAAGCGTTTGGGTCAAATTTGTCGAAGTCTAGGCTTGGGAGACGGGGGAGGAGGAGGGGTGCGGGTGGAGACGAGGGGGATGTAACAGTTACAGGGTTGCTTGCAGGTGGTTTGAGAGGTCTTCGGCCGCAGCGACCGGCGTGGTTATGCTCGCCCACGAGCTTGTGCAGTTGTCCTTTCTGGGTGTACGCTTTGCACCCACAGCCACCCATGGTGCAACGCCAGCGCACTACGCCCGAGCGCATCGTGTGCGCCGCATAGAAGCTGCGTCCACGCACCCACAGCCGCGGCCGCCCGCCCGGCCCGACGCAAAGACGCACGTACTTCTCTAGCAGAACACAACAAATCTTACAATCAAACTGCCAACTGATGGCACGTGATGTTAGCAACATGCAGCTAAGCGTTAGTCACAAGAGTCAGTCTAATTAGTAACATTCAAAAGTGAAAATCACGGAAGTGTTATATTATAATTAACTGCATTAGCATAGAATAAAATAAACGTTTTAGTAGTGTCAAGTCAACATCAAATAGTTTTACACTGAGGATAATCGTATAACTACCTTATATTATAGTTGAAGTTATACGTGAATTAGGATAATGAACCTCTAAATATCAACATTCAGTACTATTGCCGTCAGGTAAGCTCTAACTTTTAAACACAATAGGTACCTATTCCATAAAATCCAAATCACACCTATTATTTTGTAACTATCGACTATAAAATGATTGCTGTGACATAAACGTCATAATATTAAAATTTATGTACAACAATATCAATTGATACACTGACTATACACATTGAGATCATTTAAACATTAATGACTAGATCATTTCGACTAAAAGACAATCACCTAATTGTGTCTATCGTCCCAGAATACAGACATAACATTAGCTCCTATCAGTCCAGTAGGTGTCGCCACCTGCATGCCCTTAACGCTCCCTATACAATACATTACACAACGAATAAGGTCTTTGACATTACAAAGATAAATTCCAATCAATATTGGAACATTTTAAAATGGAATACACAATATATACAAAAAATTTCGCTAATCAAGGTCAGGCTAACAGGTTACACAGCCACCAAGTTAAAGGATTATTCGGAGTAAGGTAGGTCCCAGTAAAATTACCCAAAACCACAGTTTGCAAACAACACCTTAAAGACAACCCACAATTAATAGTTGACAATGTACATAAGCTGTAATAAGTACCGAAAAAAATGTTTATTCCCACTACAAAGGGCCTGAGAAGATTTAAAAAATAGAAGATTACAAGAAACTGATTACGCATAATGAAAATAAAATACACTCAGTTCCCACAGTTGACGCAAAAACCGCTTTTTAAAACCTCAGATCACGCACCATCGTTATTTGAAATTATGATGTTAAGATAGTGGTTACAAAGGCTACAAAGCCACCTGATCAAACGCTTGACAGACATACAGCACAGAGAATTAATAAAATCACTGTTACTGAGCCAGAGCAAGCCACATCTTCTGCCTCATCTAGGCTTTCTATCAGGTGAAATAGAGGTGAATCGCTGAAGTGAACCGTATAAAAAGTATATTTTGGCTATTGCTTCGCATAACTCTGCCTGTAGCTGTCAGGTGTCCGATCTGGTCAGAAACTGTTAATAGTGTTACGCCGCGAGTATTACTCGTCGAGCAAAGCCTTCGCCTTCGCCTTTGCCTCCTGAGCAGCGAACGCACGATGCGCAGCGGAAGGATAGAGCGGTGGCTCGTGAGAGTGCACATTGCTCAAAGCGAAGATGCGGTCGTGCAGCGTATGCGCGTACGCACGGCAAGTGCGCCGGGTGCACCGCCACCGCACCTTGTTCTTCTGCGGAAACACCTTTTCCGCGTAAAACGTGAACCCGCCGAGACGCATGTGCCGTCGGCCGCGGTTCGACATCACGAACTCCACTGCAAACACCACCACCGTGACAATCCGTTACATTCCGGTTAAAACGCATGCACCACACACTTACAAATGCTAGTCCATATTTACATTCGTTCCGAAAAACTGATCATTCAAATGACCATCGAACGATTCTAATGCCAGTATCGTCTATTTGGATGATATTCTTTCGGATAAACTACATTAAACAAAAGTAATAAAAGTCATGCACGGACGAATAAAGAAAACAATATCAGAAATAAATAACGTTTATTCCTCAAATCGACTCGATTCTTCTATTTATTGTTGGGTATGGTCTCGATAAGACTCTCGATGCGCGCATGTTCGTCGATGACAGGTGCATGCGGTGCGTGAGTGTGTTGGGTTGCGCGTGCGACTAGCCGGCCGTCCGTGGTGAGAGCTCTCGCAGGGCAGCCTTGTGCTCGGCCGCGGCACGACCAGTAGACCCGCGGGCCGCGGCGCTTGCGGGCCACGAACCCGAACCCGTCCACCATCAGCGACGGAGCACCCCGCCGCGTCACCGTGTAACACACTTGCGCCTCAGAGCCTGTACATCCAGTAGACAAAATACCAACACTATTCAAACATAATCCGTACAAGTTTTGACAGCATCAAATACCAATCCGCTGATCGAGTCTTTCCATACATTTAACAGCAGCTAACGGAATCTTAGTTTTACCGTTGAATGTATGGAGACATTCAATAGCTCTATCGGTAGGTATTTTAATACGTTCAAAACTCATACTATCCCCACAAATCGAAACTCACAATTCGCTATAAAGTATTTATTGAAACCTTACACTATGTGTCGCTTATATTTACTTGATCACAATGTTCAGACGAAACTAGACAATTGATAATATCGATTACTATATCCTAGATGGCGATTTTATCAATACCAAGTTCACTTTAGTCAATGCATTCAAAAGTACCTACAATTAATAATCTTATATCTAAAAAAAAATTCAATTGATTGAAAAAACTCAACAGGCAAAATATAAACTAGGGAAAAGCTCTGTACACGTGTAGAATTCTGTCCAAATGCAAGATTTCAAAACAATGGCAGTCATTCAATTTAGGCCTAGAAAAGAAACACACAAAAACGGCCAAAAAATTATAAAATTGTTTTGATTTTTAAACGCGTCACAGATTACACCGTAGGGCACGTCACCACTTCGCCTAATTCGTATTTGCGCGTGATTTTCTGCATGTGATTCTCGACGTGATTGTGTACGGGGTTTGTTATTCTGAGCACGTTGTTTTTAGATGTGATCCGGGCTCTACAACGTTTCCCGTAGTCCATACAGCGCCAAAAAGTTCTGCCACTTCGTACACTGTCCGTCACAAAGATATACGGCTCGTAAATCAGCTGGAGATGACCACTTTTCGTCTGGATGAAGTGTAGATCGCCTTTCACGTTGCCCAGTGACAAAACAGCTGAAAAATGGTGTTATGTTAGAACTGGCCGACACTGAGTGAATCATCGAGATAGCCGATAGGAATAGTAGGTTAATAAAACATACGCTTGATTTAATATTTTTATTTGTGGTCTTAAATATTTGTGTAGATAAGTTAATAGGTACTCATTTTAAAAGCTGTATCATTTCAATAGCGAAATAATTCACGACGACGATAGAAATAAATCAGTACTATTTATACCCATTTACAAATAAAATATATCTAGGTAGGTATATAGTTTACATTTCATATTTAAAGCCTCCACAAATTTTTTTTTTTTGCTAACTTTTATAATACCCATAACATAATTTATCTACCATAAATTATCTTAATAAAAACTAGTAAGAATAATCTTTACCTACACAAAAATTAATGTTAAACAAACCAGTTTAGGTACCTATATTATAATAAATGATGACGTAGGTACGTAGACCATGGCAGCACCAACGAAACACTGGTTGTGTTGCCTGGATTAAATATTTCAACAAAAAATAACTTAATTCACGTAGCATTATAAAAAAACATGTGCGAACTTCTGCTAACATCGGGTCAATGTCAAGTATAACTACATGCAAATTATGAAGGCCGTCTTGATTCGATATTACTCAATATTACGACATGTAACGTCACGACTTTTTATCCCCGTTCGGGGGTAGTCAGAGGCTTGAGTGGCCATACACCACCACATTGTGGAGTTATTAACCAGCTCAAAGCCACGTTTCACTAGATAGTCAGAACCCAACGTGACAGGTGGTGAACCGTGTCGCCGTGTATACAGGAACTGACTATTACCTAATCCCGAGGGATAGGTAGGTTTCCTCACGATGTTTTCCCTCGCCGTCAGCGAACTGTAAATTATGCACATAGATGAAAATTCATCCATTGGTGCATGCCCCACCGGGGATCGAACCTGGGACCTTCTGATTGCTAGCCCAACCTGTTCACCCCTAGGCTACAGTCGCTTATATTACGACATATATTGCGGATTTCAATCATGGGTGATAATTTGATAAGATAACCCAACTAAAAAGTGAAAAACAAGTTGTATTAGTTAATCTGTAGATACAAAGCGAAAGGTCACTCATTTACTCGCTGACTAATCAGAGAAATAAAATTGTCATTGCAGTTGGGGGACCGTTCTGTGGAACTCTTTTTAATCTAAGAGGTCCCCATACATCCAAATCCGGTCAGGCATTTAAAAGTTATGGTGGAATAAATAAATATCCTGGAACATTCGTTCGCATATATTTTCGCATTCGAACTCGCATACATATGACATATGAACATGATAATTATATTTAAAATAAATTAGAAACCGGCCAAGTGCGTGTCGGACTCGCACATAAAGGGTTCCGTACCCAAAGGGTGCCAACGGAACCCTATTACTAAGACTCCGCTGTCTGTCCGTCCGTCCGTCTGTCAGCGGGCTGTATCTCACGAATCGTAGTAGGCAGTGTTGAAATTTTCACAGAATGTGTATTTCTATTGCCGCTACAACAACAAATACTAAAAATAAAATAAAATTTAAAAATAAAGGGGGTTTAAAAATAAAGAAACTTGATATATTTGACGTTTTTATTCTACGGTGGTACGGAACCCTTTATGTGCGAGTCCGACACGCACTTGGCCGGTTTTTGTAAGTTTTCTATCGAATATGTATAGATAATGCGACGCTAGTACCTACCTAGTAATAACTATGCAACAGCCTGCACTGATTTCCTTAAAATAAACCGTTGACCTACATATACGTTTAATTTACATTTGCCCCGTGTTACAAACTACGCGTGTAACCTGATAATTAGGTAGTAGGTGCCTTTTGGATGTCAAATACGTAATCGTGGAATACCTACGCCATACGTTATCTACGTAGGTAGTTGCGTACCAACGCAGTAGGTAAGTACGTCAAACGGAATACGTCCTGCACTGGCAGCACATCCGGCCGTGACAAGACACATCGCGAGATAAATCAATGTTATCTCATTCTCTTATAAGTACCTATTCATTAAGTAAGAGAGAGAGCGAATCGGTGCGACATAATGCGTGAGAAAGGTCTTACCTTGGCGCGTGTGCTAGCCGTTTTGGAATTTGCCGTCCTGTATATTTTTTACCCACTATAATAATAAAGCCTTTATTCTAGGAGTATACAGAAACAGAATTACAGTACAACTTATAAAATATTTTTTTTTTTTTTTTTTTAAAAAGAATCAGTAACTGTTCTGTCTTCTCTCCTAGCTTGTCCTGAGACATAGGCCTCCTCCAGAGTCCTCCAGTGTGCCCTATCTTTAGCGAGTCTGGTCCAGAGTGCGCCAGCTACTGCTTTTATATCAGTTACCCAACGTTTTATGGGTCTTCCCCGTTTCCTTTTTCCTGTTCTAGGATACCAATTTGTAACAGTAGCTGTCCACTTCTGTGATCTGTCACGTATAATATGTCCAGCCCATGTCCACTTAAGTTTTTTTACTGTGTTTATTACATTTCGGAATTTGGTTTTTTCTCTTATGTCTATCAATTTTACTCTATCTTTCACTCTTATTCCTAAAACACTTCTTTCTATACTATTTTGACAGACTTTCAACTTGTTAATACTTTTTTCAGTCAAAGGCCACGTCTGGCATCCATATGTTAAACAGGGTAATATACATGTATCAAACACTCTTTTTTTCTCCTTTATTGGTATATTTTTATTTTTCATTATTTCCTTTAACGACCAATACCTTTTCCATGTGTTGGCAATCCTTCTATCAATCTCTTTATTTGTGTCATCTATATCTGAAATTATCTGACCCAGATAAATATATTCATTAACGTAATCAATAGGCATCCCATCAAGTCCTATGTCTACATGTCTACTGTTTGTAAGAACATTGGTCTTTGAGATATTTATGGATAACCCTGATCTCTTGCTTACATCAGCTAGTTCTTGAAGCATGATTTGTAGGTCTCCCGAATTGTTAGCAAGCAGTACGACGTCATCAGCAAATCGCAAATGTGTCAGATGTTCTCCATTTATGTTTAACCCATACCTAGTCCAGTCCATTTGACGAAATATTTGTTCTAATACTGCAGTAAACAGTTTAGGGGAGATAGGATCCCCTTGTCTAACACCTCTCTGTATTGTGAAAGATTCTCCAATTCTCTCAAGTTTGATTTTTGCTGAGCTTTGAGAATAGATGTTGCGGAGTATTCTTATATATTTCTTTTCGATACCTTGGGTCAGTAAAGCTTGCCATATAGACTCATGTTCCAAGGAGTCGAAAGCCTTACTATAGTCTACAAAACAGAGGTAATAGATTTGATTATATTCTTTGTATTTTTCTATTACCTGCTTTATTACATGGACATGGTCAAGTGTACAATAGTTACTTCTGAACCCAGCTTGTTCCTTAGGCTGATTTTCGTCTAGTATGTTGGTCACACGATTTAGGAGCACCTTAGAAAATACTTTGTAGAGATTACTCATAAGACTAATTGGTCTATAATTATTTATGTTGTTTCTATCTCCTTTCTTATATAGTAATGTTATAACAGACTCTGTCCACTGCTTAGGGATCTCTTCAGTCTCCAAAATAAAATTGAATAATTGGGTTAGCTGAGGGGCTATAACAGACACGGCAGATTTCAACAGTTCATTAGTTATTCGGTCTTCACCTGGTGATTTTTCATTTTTTTGACTTAATATAGCTTTCTCTGTTTCTCTCAGCATAATTTTTGGTATTTCCTCCTCCCCATCCATTATTGCAGTAAGTATATTTTCGCTTGTTTTGTCTTTATGAGATGTATATAGGTCTTTATAAAAATCAGTCGCGATCTTAATAATTTCTGGTCTTTTCCTGGTCGATTCTTTGATTTTATTTTGTAAACATGGTATCCATGTTTTCCCTTCTTGTAGTTCTTTCATGGCTTTCTTGACTCCACCTGTTTTTTCTATGTGTTTTCTGAACGTATCTAGCCTTTTTTGTTTCCTGTCTTTTCTTAATTGTTCTGTTATTTTTTTACTGATTGCTGCAATTTGTTTATTAAATTTTTTGTCATGTCTAAATTGTAGTAAAAGCTTTCTTTCCTCTATTAGTTGAAGTGCTTCATCAGATAATTTTTTGGTGTTGATTAAAATTTTTTGGGCTGCTTCTTCTAGTGTTTTAATCAATATGTTGTAATTTTCTTGGACAGAATTAGGTAGTCTTTGTGAGTTCTTAAATGATTCTTTTAATAGTTCTATTAAATTTTCTGACTTACATAGCTGAGTTGCTTGGATCTTATTAATGGAATAGTGTTTTCTGGGTTTTTTTTGGGTGCTGCTTATGATATTGAGTCTGACCATTCTATGATCTGAAGAGAAATTCAAGTTATTTAGTACATTAATATTATTGATTAGGTTAAGTTTATTCGACAAAATAAAATCTACTTCATTAAAGTGGCGACCGTTGGGGTGCTGCCACGTCCATTTGCGTGATCGTCTTTTGTTAAAGAAACTGTTGATGATTGCTAGTTTATTCTCTAATGCAAATGTTACAATCTTTTCTCCATTTTCACTCCTTTCTCCGTGACTATATTTTCCAATTATTTTTTCTTCTCCTATTCTTCTAGCACCAATTCTACCATTAAAGTCACCCATTACTATACAATTTTTGTGTGTGTTGTTTGTAACATTATTCAAATCCGTATAAAATTTAATTACTTGAGTATCATTGGTTTTTTCTGTCGGCGCATAAACTTGGATTATTGTCCATGGATCTTTATGGTTTGGTAATCTAATATTTAGAACAGCAATTCGCTCAGACACACCTTTAAATTCTATGATTCCCTTGGATATTTCTTTTTTTACCAAAAATCCTACACCATGGGCTCCTAATGTTTCACCTTTATAAAGTAAAATGTAATTTTGGTATTCTTCTATATTTTCTCCAATTCTTCTTAGTTCACATAAGCCTATAATGTGCCATTGTATATCTTCAATAGCTTTTTCGAGTTCTATCAACCTTTCTGGATCTTTCAGTGTTCTCACATTAAATGTTGCAATGTATGATATGTATCTTTTCGTTTTGAATTTATTTTTTTCAATACTTTTTATTTTTGAAACTTCTGTCGGGGTTTTTATTTTGGACTCAGGAGGGTCGTGGTCTACATCCCCCACGATGACCAGTCGGCTTGGGGAAGAATCGTTTTTTCTTAAATTGTTTGAATATGCTGTATAATAGTTTCTGGTATTGTAATTTATGTTTATGATATTTTTGTTGTCCTTATCTAAGTTTTTCTCTAAGTTTTTCCCGGCACCGTGTGTTGATTGCTATTGTTTTACTCCGGAATTCGTTGAAAAAGAGTTCGATCTTTGTCTCAACACATCAAATGCATTTGCCCTGCTGACTTTTTGTGCTGGTTTTATGGTATAGTCAGTGTTTGAGTTTCCTTCTTGCGGGCTGTTGGTTGGTGATCTTCGTCTCTTTTCTATTTTCTTGTCTCGCACAACTAGTTTATCATAGTTTATGTACGCGTACTTTCCTCTTTTCCTCTCTTCTATGAGCTTCTCTTGCAGTGAGCGTCTTATCTCAAGGATGTGCTTGGGGAAGTCTTCCGTGATGTATATATCTTTGGACTTCTTTTTGTTGCCCAATATTTCATTTCTCTTCCAGGAATTCATTAATGTCATGACAATTGGCCTTGCCTTACCGCTTTCATTTCTTATGCCCACTCGGTGCGCCTTGTTTACGTCACGTGGTTCTAGTTGCACTCCTAGTTTGTGAATCTCTTTTACCACTGTCTCGAGTAATTCAGAGTTTGTATTTTCTTTCTCTTCCATTCCAAAGATCATTATATTATTCTTCTTTTTCTCTCTTTCTAACATTTCAACCTTCTTTTCCAAATTATCTACGCGGTTTTTCAGTTTGAAGTTTTCATCAACAAGAGGTTGCAACTTTTCATCCATCCGTGTCATAAGGTTTTCTGTAATCTCTCTTGTTTGATTTTGCATCTCTACTTTGATTTTATCAAAAAGTTTTTGGAAGCTTGAATCCATATTAGTGGTCAAAATATTCTTATGCGGAATGCGTTGCGTGAAACGGAATGCAGCTTAATAGAATTTTAGTATTTGCAACACTGAACGGCGGAAGTCGTAGGTCGTTTCTTTTGTCTATTGATAATGTTTTGACATTTAGTTTTCCTTTTACTGTATAACCTCAAAAGTTTAATGTTTAGTTGGAGTTTGTTAAGTCTTTATGCACTCGTTTGTGTCGCTGTTCATAGATATTTGAATTATTATGTCACTGTTACACTGTCTTAGCTGTAAGTTCACTATGATAGGGCACTTTATATATTTTTAATTGATATATTTGCTCGTAGACGTTGACAAGATGTTGATCTTCTCGCGACCGGAACCGGAAAAAACCCACTAAACTTAGTAAATTAACGAGTGATCAACTACGCTCTATTAATTCTGTATTTGAGTTAATAATTCCAATTCTGTAATCGTCAAATAAACTATACTCCATTAGAAATAAGAGGCTCGTAGAAGCAGGGATGCAAAACATTTTATTTCAATGTCAAAACAACTTTTATTTAGAATGCTTACATTAAAATTTGTTTTAACATCTCTCTCTCTCTTCCCAGTCGTTACCTCAATACTGAGGATCGTGACGATTATGTACAAAAAACTTCTGGAGAGCAAGTTTTGTTAAAACAGTGGTAAATACTTTGATAAACAAAATTAAAAGTACTTTTATACTATCTTTTATTTATACTAACATCGTATCACACATTTTAAACATAAAAAATGAAGGTGATTGACTAAATGACATACACTGACAGCACATTATTTACGTAAATTTCATAGACAACATAATCCGACAAAATTAGAAATACCCTGCTGTCATAACCTCTGAAGGGATTTAAGTAACATTTTAGATTTGTTAGGATTATAGTGGAACGAAAAACGTTCCCGGTATCGTCACCCCTGTTTCTTTTAGGTTTTTAGCTTTAGGTTTTTAGCGTTGACACTAATTTTAAATTGGACTGAAATGATATTATTTAAATGAAAGGCAATTTATTTTATAAGATAAATAATTAAAATGATTACATTTAGGTGTAACAAGCTGGTATATAAAAAGATTATAATAAATTCGATGTCAATCGTAACTGTAACATGTTAGTTGTATTTTTTTTTACAAAGTGGACATTAAAAATAACCTTTTTTAACTTCTGTCTAATGCTATAACTAATGGAGTATAGGTAAATTAAACTGATCTAAAACTACTTATTCTGTCTTGCTCCTAAATTATGACTATGAAAAGGATGTCAATAACTGTATTGACTTAAACTGCATTAAACTTACTGTAATTAAGTTATTTTAGTCTGTGTACCAACTGAATCAGCACCTTTATGTGCAATTTTTACTAATAAAGCACATATTATCATTAACATAAAATGAGACTGATAATTAGTTGATCAAATTTGAAAGCACTAGTCCGTCCTCAGTGTTGCCTAATGGCATACATATAAGGCATCATCGAGGCTAGTGCGGTTAAAGGGCAAAGGTACGTATCACACCACAATATGCAACATTTAGGGCATTTAGGTCACTTACCGCCTCTCTGTAGATAAGATAATTTTATTATTTGTCCAGAATCAGTTTTTTTCATCGCTTAAGTCAGGGTGACTGTTGGACAGACTATTACATTAAGACACAAGGGATTGTCTGCTAATAAGGAAGCTATGGTATGGTCCCAAAGCCTATGGAGAAAGATTGTGCTGATATTATGCAAGTATGATAAGATCCGGATATACTCCTGTGTCTTATATCAGGGGGGTTAACAGCACCACATAGCAATTGTGAACGCAAGTAATTTTTCTGATTTTCTAGCAGAATCCATATAGCAATTCCGTTAAATTTCTGTGAAATGGTGTAACATGTCTATTTTACTGAATTTTAGGCTGGCAACCCTGGTATTATCACATTGCCCATGTGTAATCAGTGTGTCCATTATAAGGCTCATTCTTCGTCTGACCGTTTTCGTGGACCTTCAGTGTAAAAAACAAATGACACCGAAGTCCACGTAAAATGGTCAGACGAAGAATGGCCCATAAGCAGACTTACAACTCTAACTCAAGCTCGAGCAGAGTTGTGTGTACGTTTTTGATGTGAAATTCACACCTAAACCAAATTTGACTCATCTAATTACCTATAACCTTTTTTAGGGTTCCATTGACAAACTAAGGATCTATGACTAAAACAAATATAAGGAACTCCAGGGCTAATAGCGACACAATGCAACATTGCAGCAATTCTGCAAAAGCAATTTGTTCTTTCCAAACCCTCCAGAAGAATGGGCTAAATTTCCGTGAAATGGTCACAATTGGCATGAAATGTGTGACTATTTTACAGAAATTTACCGGAATGGCTAAGGACTCCTCAGAAAAACCAGTAAAATGAATTGCATTGGCGACTACCATTGATCTTAAGGTAAATTATTAAGCAAGTGGAGATTTAAAAATAATAACAATTGATGTAAAACAGGATCTTGTTGAGGTTGCGTTTCCAATCTGGCGGCATAATTAAATGTAAAATGACAATTTGGATGTGCCCCCATTGGCTTAAGGAAATTAACTATTTGAATTTTTCTTAGTTAAGGTGTTTGAGTCAGTGCTACCCTTAGTTTTAACTGACCAAAATATTACATTAAGTATTCACCAGTTTGAAAATAATATTGTTTCAGTGCACAGGTAACATTCAAAATCTTAAGACATATCTAGGTTATTACATAATATTTATTAATCTTACAGAATGTTGCATGTTTTTTGTAGATTTAAGATGTTGTGGTGCTGTAAAGGATACCTACATCTATGCAAAACTTGGCAGTATGACAAAAAAATATTAGGAAGCACAAAATAAGCAAAACCCAATGAACAACAGCAAATTAAATGGAGAATATGCTAACAAGGAAATAACTCTGTTTAAATAATATTTATTTGTAATACAGTAATTAGATTTACTTTATTGTACGATCCATTTCTGAAATAAATGTTATATTAGTAGTTTTTATAGTCAAACATGACTAACCTGTTTGACTTCAAACTTCATACAAACAGCAATTAAAAAATATATGTTTTAGCAATACTTTAAGGAGATTATCTAATGGTAATTAACACAACATACACATTTTTCTATTCAATATATTCGCTTCATAAGTTGGAACTTCTGTAACAAACATAATAAAATGCTAAAACTCGATTTGGAGGTTATGTTTACAAGCTGTAAAATAATGCATGGAAAACACATACATTTTATCAGTAATTACCCGAAATGGGCATAAATTACCGTGATTATACTTGGCACCAGCTATTTTTCCCCAAAATTATGGATATAGATATGAACGTAATACCTGGTACTCTGGTTGACAACCTGCATTGGTTTCGATGTCGTGTTATTTTCCCTGGGGCTCAGAGCTGGTCACTAAACACAACACATAATTATTCAGCATAAATATCACTTTTTTAACCCATATTCACCACATACTATCACTTTTAGAGCACGAAACATTTTAAAACATCACGTAAACACGATTCAATAAAATACTTGAATATGGCTATAACTACACGACTTTTCGCCGAACAAGAATTACACTGCAATCCAATGATAATAGTCCGTTGATAATACACATTCACAACTAATCAAGAACACAACAAACTTTTAATATTTCCCAAAATAGTAAACAATCCGCGAGTGACACAATTGCAACCATAGATTCCATGGCGTTAAGACGACAACCACAAATAACGGAATCATGTTCCGAGTTACGCAAAAAAACAGTTTTTTTTACATGAGAAAGGTGTGGGGTTTTAACAAAATACTATGGTATTTTAATATTGAAGAAAATAATTAAGATAATTATAGCAATGTAGGAATGCATGGTCCACAAGGAACTCCTCTTATTCATGCAATATCCCTAGGAAATGTGGGGGATCTGACTGATAATGCCAAAATGATTGAACTTCGTTTAATCCTAATAATCTATCCCTTCTAGTGCTACGCCTACCCAGAGTTCCTACCCAACCAGTTTAATAACTATCCAGATATTTTTTAATTTACAGAACCTAATATTAATAATGGCGCTAGTAGTAGATAGATAGCCTTGTCTATATTCTATTTTATTTTGTTTCTACACTTCCACTAGATGGCGCTGAAATATTATTCTTTGGTGTTTCGTTCGTTCCAGTTAGCTTTGGGTCAGATTCAGATTTTTGCAATTATTTTGCGTAGGCTTTGATTGACCAACTGAAAATCCTAGGTTATCGGTATTATCAGGCCATGACCCCGACAGTTGAGGTTGTCAGGCTGTATAATATACTTACCTACAATCCGGTTTTATCAGAGATTAACCATAGAATTTTTGGAATACCAAATAGTGGATTGTGTACTTGTGAAGGTACTTGTCTATAGATACGGGTTTAATGTCAAAATGTCCAAAATCTTTCGACTATTGATATAACTGTGTCCATGGACTCTGCTTGGTAGGACATGTCTCCCTCTTTCTTGATCATAAAGCGATTCTCGCCTGTAACTACTGAAGGCCTGTTTATTTATTTATTATACCCACTTGCCACCCAAATAAAACAAAACATTTTAAATTATTGTTCATAGTCATTTATTTAATAAAATATATTAAATTTGGTGAGTGCACATTTAACTGGTAACGCCATCTATTATTGTGGTTTACAGTTATGAAGTGAGCGAAGACGGAGACGTTCAGAGAGTAGATCAACTAGGCCACGTTCAGAAGCTACGCACCGACGAACATGTCACTTTGAAGTTTGTACGGATCGGGAATCGGGATCGTGGTCAGAACAAGAATCTTTTAATAGAGGATAGACAAGTTGAGTATTTGGTTAAGAAGAAATTCAACTTTATTCTGCTGTCTTAAGGTCTATTATACCTTGACAATTCTTAGACAGAAAAAACGAGCCGAGCGAGAGGCCCTAGTTGGGACCGTGTCCCTCTCATTTCGAGTTGCCATGCCAAAAAAATATTATCGTTGGGTAGTGATTGTTAGTTTTTAAATCAAGCAAATAAATTAATTTATAAATTATCGTGACTATTGTTTTATCATATTACCAATAGTCACGATAAATACTAAGTTAATTTATTTGCTTGATTTAAAAACTAACAATCACTACCCAACGATAATATTATTTTGGCATGGCAACTCGAAATGAGAGGGACACGGTCCCAACTAGGGCCTCTCGCTCGGCTCGTTTTTTGTGCAGTAGTGAACAGCCCAGTATGTATTTACGTTCGTGGGTCAGAATGAATAGCCGTTGCACTCGGTGCGTAGCCCTAGAACACGGCCTTAATTGATTTTTTACCATGAAGATAGTGCAGTTTAGGGTACAATCACGGTGCAATATAGGGGACTCGAAAATTGAATTTAGAAGTATAATGCTAGATTCTCAAAATGCTTATTTAATTGTCTACAAATGCCAGATTCTGTAATGGTTTATTCCACTTTGTGCACCTATACTCTGATTTTGAATTTCGTGGATTAATGTCAATTATAGATTGATTTCATTTCAATTATTGTAGAGGGCGCCATATTCAATTTAGTGTGACGTCATTAAGCTAGGGTGCGTAGTGCGTGATACCGCGGGTCCGCGGTTTACCTCGCGCACGGCCGAAGGACATCCACGCACCGCGTACGAGGCTCTTCCAACGGTGCGTCCAGGTGCGCGATATCACGCAGCAGGTCTGTCATTTTGTCATTACAAAATACAAAGTGAAAGAGAACGTAACGCGCACCTTTCAAGCTACATACATTTTTGACATGCTCGTCCGCGTTTTCACGGACGGCCACGCACCACCCCGCACCGCACCTTTGATGTTACCGACTCGCCGTGGATCGGACGCACCGCGACGAGCGTGTCTGCGCTACTGCGCACGACCCTGTTCCCGTGGTGCGTCGGTGCGGGCTGGTGCGAGTCCGTCCGCGATATCACGCACCATGGGACACTAGCTTTATACTCTATTACCAGCGGACGATCAAGGCGGTTTCATATACCTCATTTGCCAAATTAAGATAAGTAGGTAGTTTGGAAGTCATGCGGGAACAGATGAAAATCCTTATCATCGCGCATTGTAAAACTGATGTTTACACGTGAAACTGTTGAAGAAACTAGTGTCGTGAATAGTACATTACTGCTGCGGTCTCTAATGAGTGTGTTGTTGACCGCGTTGTTGATGGCCGAAAGCGCGGCGCAGCGCAGCTCCAGGCCTCCACAGCGCATTGCAACACTTGATGGACAAGCTAAAATAAAGGCCGAGACCAAAGGTCGAGGCCTATATAGCGCGGCCAGCAAGGGTTGCTAATGATGACCAAGCTTGGAGGCCGTAGCGAAGCTTAGCTTGAGGCCAGTATAGCGTGGTCAGCAGTACACTCATTAGAGACCAAGGCTTGTATAGTGCTTTACTAAAAATGCGACTATTAGTTTAAACAAAACTAGCTAAGTGGGTATAACAATTAGGTATATTTATATTTTTACGAACTATATCTATAGTTGTGTATTTTCTCTGTTTACGTTTCCATGGCAACGGCACGACCAACTCGTTTTTAACCTTCAATAGGTGTGTCCATATGCCGCGCATGCCTCACCCGAGCACTCATATTATGACATTGTGTCTATACGTTTCAACGTCAAAACTGAGTGCTCGCGCGAGGCATGCGCCTGATGAAGACGCCGCCAATCAGTTTTTTTACGAACCATAAAAATACCTGTTTGTTACGTTTCCATGGCAACGGTCTAATAACAAATATAATGACGATAATACCGGGTAATAATACATTGTATGTCTAGTAGCTCTTGCAGTACGACAAATCCGATTTTGCTCGAAGAAGGTTTGTGAAATAATGACAACATTATAAAGAGAGAGAGTAATCTAATCTCTAGCGGGAATCGAACCCGCAACCTCCTGATGTAATGGGCAATTCTGCACTACGTACAGACATAGGACAGATCTATACAGCCATCACTGAGAAACAATTGTTTGATCACCTGGGTGATATCACCTGGGTGATCAAAGTGGACGAAAAAGTCGCCTTTGATCACCTGGCGAATTTGAACACCCAGGTGATTTGCCCAGGTGATCAAAGTGGAATAAAAATTCGCGTCAGATTACCAGGCGAATTTGATCACCCAGGTGATCAGAGGCGACTCCTATTTCGATCTTTTATTTTAGTCTCTTATAATCACCTACAAAAAAAAAAACAAATTAAAGATTTTTAAAGTAATTTGAAGGTGGTAGAGCCAAGCTGTAGCCAATTGACTGCAGCTCATAAACGGGCTGGCTCGACCGGGGTAGTACCACCCTCTCACAGAAGATCGGCGTAAAGCAGCCATTAAAGCTGCGTTTCGTACGATGAGTGAGAGAGCCGTAAGCCCACCCCCCCTCCCCCTCCCTCCATCCCACTCCCCTTCAGGTCGGCAATGTGCGAGCAATACCTTTGGTATTGTAAGCATCTATAGGCTACGGTAACTGCTTAACATCAGGCGGGCCGTACGCTTTTTTGCCACCGCAGTCCTATAAAAAAAAATAATATAAAGTGCAGAATATGAATAGATATTGGAATTGAATTGAAATGAAATTGTTGCAATTGAATTGAAATGAAATAAAATGAAATTGAATTGGACTGAAGTGGGAGTGGAATTGAAATTGAACTTGAGTTGACGTTGACGTTGACGTCAACGTCAATTTCAATTCCACTGCCAATTCAATTCGACGTTGACGCTGACGTTGACGCAACGTCAACGTCAATTTCAATTTCAGTGCCACTTCCACTTCCTCTTTGAATTGAAATTGAGTAGAATATAATTGGAATTGAAGTGGCAGTAGAATTGAAATTGATTTTGACGTTGACGTCAACGTCAGCGTCAACGTCGAATTGAATTGGCAGTGGAATTGAAATTGACGTTGACGTAAACGTCAAAGTCAACTCAAGTTCAATTTCAATTCCACTCCCACTTCAGTCCAATTCAATTTCATTTTATTTTATTTCAATTCAATTGCAACAATTTCAATTCAATTTCATTTCAATTCAATTCTAATATCAATTTCAATTCAATTCTAATATCTATTCATATTCTGCACTTTATATTATTTTTTTTATAGGACTGCGGTGGCAAAAAAGCGTACGGCCCGCCTGATGTTAAGCAGTTACCGTAGCCTATAGATGCTTACAATACCAAAGGTATTGCTCGCACATTGCCGACCTGAAGGGGAGTGGGATGGAGGGAGGGGGAGGGGGGGTGGGCTTACGGCTCTCTCACTCATCGTACGAAACGCAGCTTTAATGGCTGCTTTACGCCGATCTTCTGTGAGAGGGTGGTACTACCCCGGTCGAGCCAGCCCGTTTATGAGCTGCAGTCAATTGGCTACAGCTTGGCTCTACCACCTTCAAATTACTTTAAAAATCTTTAATTTGTTTTTTTTTTGTAGGTGATTATAAGAGACTAAAATAAAAGATCGAAATAGGAGTCGCCTCTGATCACCTGGGTGATCAAATTCGCCTGGTAATCTGACGCGAATTTTTATTCCACTTTGATCACCTGGGCAAATCACCTGGGTGTTCAAATTCGCCAGGTGATCAAAGGCGACTTTTTCGTCCACTTTGATCACCTGGGTGATATCACCCAGGTGATCAAAGTGGAATAAACCGTTTCAACTCCACACTACTTTAATTCGGTTACTGCTAAGAAGTTGAAAATTGGATATAGACGGGTACTAAATAGGTACTAAATCCCCAGGTCAGAGAATTATTCGTCTGCAAGCAGCGCTTCTTGGTGGTCCCGCCATCTTGACGTCAAGATGGCGGGACCAGCTAAAATCCTTCCTACTTTTTTTGTCTTCGGAGGTACAAATTCCCGAGTTGAAGGTACAAATTAGGTACTAAATCCCCAAGTTTTTTATTTTTTTGAGACTTGGTCTTGACGTTCAAGATTTTTTTGATTTTGAGACATGGTCCCTCGGTCTCGACGTTCACGCCATTTTGACGCTTACGAAAAATACTTACATATGAAATAAACCTACTTACCATCAAACCCATGTACGTCTCATACCTTTGACATACAGTTTGAACCGGCATCTACAACGGGAGTCATCCATATTCATCAGAAGCATGTTCCGTGAATAGCAATCCTTGCGGCTTAGGTACAGCCGTAACACACCGGGTAGCCATGGCTACCTACACCAGGTAGCCATGGCTACCCGGTGTTTTATGGCCCTTAGAATCTGCCTCCTGACAGTGACGCGGACCGCTAATGTACGCACCTCCTCGGGAGACGTAAACCGATGACGTGGACCGCAATTTCAAAAACATTATTAACATCGTGATGTTTCAGGAACAGTGTATCCGAAACAAGTTTCTCAGTGAATACATGGCTTTACAATCTACGGACGCCGCAGACGTAGACAATCTATGTCGACGTAGCCGTAGACCATCTACGTCGACGCAGCTGTAGACCATCTACGTCGACGCAGCCGTAGACCATCTACGTCGACGTAGCCGTAGACCATCTACGTCGACGCAGACAGACCTACGTCGACGCCGACCATCTACGTCGACGCAGACAGACCATCTACGTCGACGCACAGACCATCTACGTCGACGCAGACAGACCATCTACGTCAACGCACTGTCCAAGACGCCGTCGTAAACCACCTACGTCGACGCAGACGTATACCATCTGCGCCGACGCAGGCCATCTACGATGCAGGCTCCGCCGCAATCATTGATCAGTGGCCCGATTCACGTAATCAAAACCGTAACGATGTCAACGATAGTCATATTCGTATTACGAAAAGGCTATCAACGACTATCGCAGAGACATCGTTACGGTTTTGGGTACATGAATCGGGAATCCTGTTAATACGCTCGTCAACCACACTTACCATGATATCTACTTTTACCATGAAACTTACCAAATTTGATATACGTTAAATATTACATTTAAACTGTACCGTAGTGACCAACCTTTATTTTTACCTTTACCTTTTAAAACCAGTTTTACCAGATTACCTCAAAACCATACCAGTTTTTACCTTACCATGGAAATGCTTCTACCGAAACATACCTCATACCATACATACCTGGAACATTGCAAAAGTTACTAGCTAATCTAAATACTAATAAGCTACTTATGCTAAACTTACAAATTTCATTCTACTTCTAGAAACCCAGGTGATCATAAAATTAATCATGAAATATAGCAAATAGATCACATGGGTTGACAGTTGGAGATTGCTCGTCGAAGACTTCGACCAGCAAACTTTACAAAAGGAATTTGCAAACCTACCTTGTGCATCTCCTACAGCTCCACCTTCTCCGCCTCCAGTGATATTACCATCGCCTGTCGTCGAGCCATCAAAGCCTGTAGAACAAACAGAATTTAGTAACTAGCTAACTAAAACTCCTACAACAAACAAAACACGTTATGATACACACCTGTCATTTCCATATTAGAGTCATCTTCGCCAAAAGTAGTTTCCTCATTGTTCGCGCCATCGTCATCGTCATCCCACATAGATTCGTTAACAAATTCCGGTTCCATTTTAGGTGCCACAGCGTTTTCATCTTCGTCCGGTATCGTCACGAATTCCTCTTTCGCAGATCCTGACGGTCCGGCTTCTAAGGGGTCCACACATTTCCGTTTCGTAGGTCCACTTTGTGAAGATGACGAATTATTTGATGCTATTGATGGCCTATTTGGTCTCTTAACAGCTACTGGAGTTGAGGAGGGCTTAGAATCTAAATCAGTCTCTAACTTAGTCATAACAGATTGCCTTTGTTGTGACGACCTCGGGCCTGGCCTCGAGGTCGGCTTTGGTTTCGATGGCGTGGAACTTTCTTCATTTTGATTACCGGTTAGACCTTTCACTTGAAGCTGTTCCGCGGTACTAATAAACGACGCTAACTCTTCTTGCTTAACATTAACTTCACCTTGGTACATAAACTGTAATAAGTCTCTTAACGCTGAATGACTAACATCTTTTAAAAATACTGAAACAAAACAAAGCCAGATTAGTCACGGTCCAAATATCACAATAGAACATTTTTCTGCAGTTTAGAAACTTACCTATGGGATGTTGAGTTGGGTTCATTTTGAACATTTCTTGAAAGTAAGGAGAACATACTGATAAAACTAATTTGTGTGCCTGTAATAATCTGCCTTCGGCAGCCAATGTTACGTCCACTAGATCTCCACGTGACAGCAGGCCGTGGAAGCCTGCTGACATGTTGGCGTGGAAATTGTTCCAACATAGTGAAAATTGTTCGTCCGACGCCATGATGGCGGCGACCCCGAGAGGAACCTGTAATACAGAAAATACAAGTTTTAATTACAGCACAAAAGGCAAACACTTAATCAGTTAAATTAAAATAAAAAAACAACGAAAGACGCTTACCTATCCTAAACTTTGTACTTTATAATTCCGATATTAGAAACATTTGAAAAAATAATAAAACAATGTTTCTAATTTAGCACTGCACACTGTTTCATCCCACGTCCTCCCCGTTTGAGCGCTGTTCACGATATGATGACGCAAACGCGACGTGTACTGTGTCGTCACAAGGGCGAAGTTTGCACGACGTTTTCCCCAAAACTTATTTTAATTATTGTTGGCTAAAATAATAAATAATTTTATAAATTATAAATTAAAGTATATCGTGCTTATAGTTGCACGGTTTTTGGAGTATACATTATTTTGAATTTGTGAGGATTTCTAGTAGTAACTACATAGCTACAAAAATATACACATATAACACGCTGTAGCCTGACGACGTGATGTTGTAGTTAACCGATTGCGCTGAAACAAAGAGTATGCCCACTTTTTTATAAAACAACAAAGAGTTCAATTTAAAAATAGCTTTTAACAACCGATTATTGGATAAATTATTGTAAAAAAACATTATTTCTGATGTAGTTAGTTTTATGAATGAATTACTATTTCAGTCTGTGTTTAAAATAAGGTAAAACCTACTTTAAGCTTCCTGTAGCAACATTGATAGAACCATGGATTTATGAAAAATTCTGAATTTGTAAATTTTTAATGATATACTTATTTTTCATCCATTTTAAATTCTATTTCATCGAAATTATATAATATTCTTCGTCATCAATATATAGCTTAGATGAATTGAATGAAATAATGTGTGAATATTTTTATAAACTATTTCAGTTCACAGAATAATTCCGTCATACAAAATGTTGGAAAAGTTACAATGAATTCAATGTTGGACATCTACGATCACGTCAGTAGAAACAGAGATAGCGTTATATGAACAGAGGTAATAAAAACTTTGAACGAATTTCTATTCTAATCCGCAGGAATACGGTCGAAATTTCCCTACATGTATTAATTTTAGGTGTTACCAGTGATTCAAAATTCCACAGTTTTCGTGCAAAAAGTTATGGAGTGTAATGTTTAGTCTGTGGTTAAAGTGGCTAAAGGCGGCTACTCATGATGCAATTTCGTATTCAATCCGTTGATTCAACTTGTGTTGATTTGACAAATTTTGTGGTGAGATGAGGAGGCAAATTGACGCCTACTTTCAACATGTTGAATGTCGAGTCGACCATCCTAGCAATCGACGAGTTGAATTCACAGATTGAATTGAATGCGTGTTGAATGGTGCATAGAGTGGTTGATTCAATTATTTGATTGATGTCATTTGCGCATAGGACTTTTGGTGCGTTCCATTCACTGTTTATTTCGTTATTTTCGATCACAAATGTCGTTCCACTCGCACCAACTTGTACTGAAAGTGATCATTATTATCGTTTTTAACAGTTTTTGTGGACGAAAATAGCAAAAATTACGGTGAATGGAACGCAGCAATCATAGTCTTTAAACGTATAAAATCTTTTGATTCTAAATAAAACATTATTATAGTCCTTTTTTTAACCGACTTCAAAAAAGAAGAGGTTTTCAATTCGACTGTATGTTGTTTTCTTTATTTCACTCAATATCTTTTTCTTTCTTTTTTTTAAATTATTGATGCAATAACTCTATTGACTTCAACACATTGAATCGACGGATTAAATATGAAATTGCGTCGTAAGTAGCCACCTTTATGCCAGGCATACACGCTACGGTGTACCGGAGAGTCCGGAGAGGTCTACCCGTGCAGGTCTACTCGTGCAGGTATGCCTGCGCAGGTGGAACGGAGCGTGTGTGGGAATAGACTTGTGCAGTTTTTTAAACCTGCGTAGGTGACCAGAGAAAATTCGAAATTTGGCTTGCAATTTCTTGATGTTGCCAAACAAATCGTATTATGTGGCACCTCCTTTAAAGTATTGCATAGCTGCCATAACAGAAGACGTTCGTTTCATAAAAAATGTTTATCTATTGACATTTGTCAAAAACTTCAGAATTTAACCCGGATATTGTGGACCGGGAGCCCATGGTGCTAATTGTGGATTTACTCCAGCGTCGCGGAAACCTATTAGATTTGGTAGACTAGATGATAGGACGAATAAATGGTTCTAGATGTTTCCACTTTTAGCGGTGGGGGAAGCGTCTACTTGATAATTTCAAAATTGTAAAAAAAGCAATGACATGGAAATACTTAAGTGTGTCAGATATTGATATTTTTCATGCTCCAACATGATAAATTGAAAAAAATAAGAAAATTACTCGAGCGCGTCAGATTATCAGAGGGGGGTTCAGTGATACTTACAGATGCTCCCATTTCTTAGACTGACGATTAAATTAGCAAAATTGACACTTTTGACACTGCTTAGCTAGTAATGAATCCCCCTTATCTTAATCTGACGCGTTCGAGTATTTTAAGATGGTCAATTTTTTTTTTGGTTCCCCTAAGCGTACCCACCAATATTAAGGGCTCATACTGGTTGGAGGTTCTTATCTCCCTTATCTTAATTTGACGCGCTTGAGTAAATCCAGAAAACCCTTCTACGGCTCCCCATCTATTGAACCTGCATAATTTACATAGGTACTACCGACTTATTTATTTTCTTTGTAACTTTACTGTAGATCAGAGGTCCCCAAACTTTTTTGTCTCATATACCCCTTGTCATGTATTTCGGTTTTGGGTAGACCCCATGCTAATCTAAAATTGGATTTTTGAAAATTCATCAACTTCATTCACGTGCGCACGTAGGTAAGCACGTACACGTGCATGTTTCTACAACTTCAAAGTTGATTTGATTACACAATGTTATGAGATGCATTAATATGCTACTAATATTATAAAATTGCGAAAAGAAGTTTGTTTACAAATTCTACAATCAGGGATGCTGTTTTTTTTTTTTTAATTTTCATATGAAATATAATTTATAAGTAATTAAGTATTTAATTAATGGTAAGTCAAAATGAAAATTGCGGCCTACCTCTACTTAAATGAGATCAACTATCGTGGACCCCCGTTTACATTCCATAGACCCCTAATTCTTTTTTTCCGCTCACATGGACCACTTGCAGGTCGTCGTCGATCCCTGGGGGTCGATATAGACCACTTTGGGTATCATCGCTCTAGATACTCATTAAGCTAACACAATAAGCTAATCTGGCGAAACCAATAAAGCATAATATTAGTAGGTACTTAAACCACTACAAATTATATTTTGTGCGCAGCGCTGCGCCGCGCCTCTCTGCGCCTACTAAAGGGTGTCTCATTAAGAACTTGGTTTTTTTAAATTAAAAAATATATGTTTATTTAATATTTTATTAACATTTTTTTCTACATAAGTATGGAGGTAGTGATGACGTTTACACATGAAACAAAATATCGGTTAAATGGCCACCGTTGCTCTGTTGGCAGGTATGCATTCTTTTGACGAAATTTTGCAGTACATTTTGCAGTAAGGTCTCCAAAACGAGAAATTACACCTGAAAACTTGGTTTGTAACAAAGACATTGTTTCCCTTGCGGTGTGACATCCTGTTGAAACCACATCTCATTTCAGTCAATTCCGTCTAATTCTTACCAAAAATAGTCTGTCAACATGGCCCGGTAACGATTGCCGTCGATAGTCACGGGGGCACCTTCACCATTTTCGAAAAACCACCACTTTACCATTTTCGTTCTTCCAAGCTATAACGCACCATTTTCGTAAATGTCTATGTTTTAATTAAACAAACACCAAATATGGCCGACTCAACAATTGAGTCTAAAATGGCGCGTAATTCAAAATGTTAGTTCTTGCTGAGACACCCTTTATATACGTACGATTCAGGCTTTATTCTACAGCCACCATATCAGGAGACGGTCGTTTCATAAAAACATGTTTTTTCTATTAACTTTCGCTAGCCCTACTTCACTCTAAAGAAAAACAAACAACATTAGTAGGTAGGTAGTACCAAGCTGTAGCCATTTGACTGCAGCTCTAGTACGGGCTGGCTCGACCGGGGTAGTACCTATCACAGAAGATCGGCGTAAAGCAGCTATTACAGCTGCGTTTAGTACGATGAGTGAGTGAGCCGGACGGAAGCCCAACCCCCCGCCTTCCCCTTTCTCCATCCCACTCTCCCCTTCAGGTTGGCAACGTGCGAGCAATGCCTTTGGTATTCCAAACATCTATAGGCTACGGTAACTGCTTAACATCGGGCGGACCATACGCTTGTTTGCCACCTCAGTTCTATTAAATAACTTTTTATATAAAATTTCTAAGAAAAAAATAAAAAAAACGACCTACGGTCCGAATTAAGAACCTCCTTTTTTGATATCGGTCAAAAATCCACTGAGAGCCGAGAATAAAGAAAAAAATTATATTGGCACGATGATCATGACGCCTTAGGAAAAGGAATGGCAAGGAGTCGCTGATCGAGATCAATAGAGATGAATGGGGGAGATCTGTAGTGGTAATAAAAGGACTCTCTATATCCACGCGGGCTATAAAAATGATATTTTCATCCCATCTATTCGAAAAGGACGACTTGGTTCGCCTTTAAGTGAGCCCAAAGGTGGTGTTTTAAGGCGGTGTATAAGAAACTTGTTCCAAATTCAAAAAGTGCGCCGGAATGAACTTTTCCGCACACTTATGAAATAAGTGTGCGGGAAAGTAAATTGCGGCGCACTTTTTGAATTTAGAATATCTTAGTGTTCAGCGCCAAATAAATCGAACGCAGATATTGTTTGAATAAAGACTGGCTGGTACGACGCGACGGGGCCCATAGTCGAGCCGCCAGCTGAATAAAAAAATAAATCAAATTAAAACGCGCGAACTAGCCTATGGATGCTTACAATACCAAAGGCATTGCTCGAGTGTTGCCGACCCGGTTGGGCCGGTTGGGCTTGCGGCTCTCTCACTCATCGTACGAAACGCAGCTGTAATAGCTACTTTACGCCGATCTTCTGTGAGAGGGTGGTACTACCCCGGTCGAGTCAGCCCGTATATGAGCTGCAGTCAATTGGCTACAGCTTGGCTCTACCACCTTTAAATGTCTTATTAAATAATAATATTACAATAAAATATGAGGAGCCCTTTATTTTCTCATAGAGGGTGATGAAAAGTAGAGTGTATCTCTCGGGCGCAAAATATTTTTGGCTCGGGCGACGTACTTTGAATCCCTCGCTACGTTCAGGATTCTACTAAAGAATCCCTCGCTACGCTCGGGATTCTACTCTAGAATCCCTCACTTCGCTCTGGATTCAAAAAAGCGCCCTCGCCGTAAAAATATTATTTTGCTCCCTTATCATACAATCTACTATTTCATCACACCCATTCAAAAAACATAAATTGCCTTTCAAGGCTGGGGCCTTTCAAGCGGGAGCAAAATTCTATTTTGCTCCCACGGGAGTTTTTGTTTCTCCATCCTGATTGGTCGGCGTTCGTGCTTCTGAATTGAATGTGAAAAAAAAAATACGCGGCAACCAAAGAGAATGTAATGGCAACGCGCGCTGAAAAAAATTGTCATGTACATTTTTCTTTTAATTTCTTTTGTCTCGGTTTAGTAAGTTTAAGTTATTGCAAATAATAATGAAAAATGAGTTCGAGTAATGATGTGAGGATATATTATTTGTTTGGATACTACATTATATTATTATGAGAGTTTCGAGTAGGTAGAGGTACACTTAACTTTTTATTTTTCTCATAGGTAGTGATGAAAAATACTATGTAGGTATCATTCGGGGCCAAAATATTTTGTCCTCGGGCGGCGTATATTGAATTCCTCGCAAAGCTCAGGATTCTACTTTAGAATCCTTCGCTTTCCTCTGAATTCAAAATAACGCCCTCGCGGAACAAAATCACTTTGGCCCCATATAACACAAATAACTATTTCAGCATTTTTGAAAATTCAACCCTCAAGGGTGTAAAATAGGAGGTAAAAGCAGATGATGAGTAATAAAAAAATTCTGAATATTACTTTGCTCAAGTATGGGTACTTTAGCATAGTAACCAACTACTATCATCACAACGTTTTTTTCATATCCAGGATTCGCCAAAATTATCGTGAGCGGGTAGGCATTGCGATTGTACAATGTCGTGGGACGCTAGTTCCGGTCGTATTGACTCTACATTTGTGTACATGCACATGAGAGCCAGTGATGGAGCGACCTCTGGTGTGGTGTGTTGCGTTGGCGCTGGTCGCCTGCTGCGTCCCTGTCGAGAGCGTGGTGGGCGGCGACCCAGCCGCGCCCCCGGAGCCTGACGCAGCCGTGGTCTTCACGCAACGGTTCGGCCTGAGCGCGAGGATCGAGGGTATTAAGGACGATACTCTGGGCTACTATAGCTTCTATGGGATCAGGTAAAGTTTCATTTTCTATTCAAACTACGTAGATATCCACTTTTTCCTAGAAAGGCTTCCTTAAGTAATGATTCATCTAAGCCCGATAAGACTAGCTTCGAGCAATCTTCAGAGATAAATGCCCATTCCCTTAAATGCATATCTGAACATTTCTATAAATAACATTTTAATTTTACAAAATGCTAAACAGCGCGTAGATAGTTAATTCCCAGAATATTTTACCTCTTGTTACGAGTTAAGTACCTCGAAATTATTATATCAACTAGATTCATGAAGACAATCAGGAAAGTACTTTTTAGGGTTCCGTACCCAAAGGGTGCCAACGGGACCCTATTACTAAGCCTACGCCGTCCGTCCGTCTGTCTTTCTGTCTGTCAGCGGGCTGTATCTCACGAACCGTAATAGGTAGAGACTCGAAATTTTCACAGAATGTGTATTTCTGTTGCAGCTACAACAATAAATACAAAAAATAAAATAAAACTTAAAAATAAAAGGTCCCCATACAAACAACGTAATATTTTTAACTTATTTGTCTTATGGTCGGTTTCGATTCAAAAGACTTCAACGTGTGACTCTAAATAAATATCACCATTTTGGGGATGTATGTTTATATTCTACGGTGGTACGGAACCCTTTAAGTGGGAGTCCGACACGCACTTGGCCGGTTTTATATAAGCACTCACTAGTCTGAGAAGTGGAGTTCGAGTTCATGATAAAATACCTAAAATTAATGAAATATTAAATAAAATTGTGAGCGTGTTATACCTAAGTAGGTAATTATCAAATAAAAACAAAGTTATCGTGCAAATAAGCGGGACGGATGCTCGATAAATATTATTTCCGTTGTTTTCGCGGTCGTCGCCGGGTTATCCATTTGGAGTACCTATATCAAGTGCTACCTAATATTTCAATGTTATCCACTCATAGTTAAATATTTTCGAAACTATTTATAGTCCAATAGCCTTGATTAATTACAATCACTTGTTTGTTACTAACTATATCAAGGTTAAGCGCTGGTTTCCTCCGAAAGCGGTGCCGTCATATACGGCCGTAATATAGGCGGTGAATGACGTCACTAGAACGTTGGCTATGTAAACAAAATGGCGCGGTTTCCTAGAGGGCGGTATTGGACACCGTTGTTTACATAGCGAATGTTCTAGTGCGGCCGTTATATGACGGCACCGCTTTCGGAGGAAACCAGCGCTTTAGACAAAGTTTTAACTTTTGTGTTGACATACTTTTGGTAGATTTAATGCCTTCCCATAGTCGCTGTGCAGAAGCTAGTTTCTACCAAAAAAAGGTTTTCTTAAAGTAACGTGCGAAAACAATACTATAGGAAAAAAATGTAATGTAACGTCACGACTTTTATCCCCGTTCGGGGGTAGTCAGAGGCTTGAGTGGCCATACACCACCACATTGTGGAGGTATTAACCAACTCAAAGCCCACGTTGCACCAGATAGTCAGAACCCAACGTGACAGGTGGTGAACCTTGTCGCCGTGTATACAGGAACTGACTATTACCTAATCCCGAGGGATAGGTAGGTTTCCTCACGATGTTTTCCCTCACCGTCAGCGAACTGTAAATTATGCACATAGATGAAAATTCATCCATTGGTGCATGCCCCACCGGGGATCGAACCTGGGACCTGATTGCTAGCCCAACCTGTTCACCCCTATGCTAATTATAACATTGTAATTATTGACAGATATGCTGAACCACCCGTGGGTCCCCGACGGTTCCAGCGTCCCGCCCGCCAATACCTTGCCGGAGAGATGACAGCCACCAAACAATGTTTGCCGTGCCCACAACGAGACCCTTATGTGCCCAACCGCGTCATCGGGCACGAAGACTGTTTGTGTCTTAACGTTTTTGCTCCTAAGATGCCTGGAGAGGAGGAAGGTGATACTCGTTGAATTGATGTTATAGCTAAGGAATTGGTTTCAGGCAGAGTTGGGCAAAATTTAATTGCAATTAATTAATTACTAATTGCATGTGGTGTCACAATTAACAATTAATTTTGATTTGTTTGTCAATCGCGAACAAATCACAATTAATGGTTAATTGTGACATCACCTGCAATTTGCAATTAATTAATCGCAATAAAATTTTGCCCAACTCTGGTTTCAGATTATAATAATACCGTAGCAAAAAATACATAAAATGCGTCGTCAAACTAGTTATATGTTTGCTTATATTTTTATTATTTATTTTTTTAAAGGCTGCCCTGTGGTCTTATATGTTCACGGAGGCAACTATAGATCCGGTTCAGCAAGTCCGTATGGAGTAAGTTCTTTTGTTCTAAAATAATAATAATAGAGCAATACAGACTACATAATAAATTATAATACATAACTATTCTTCTAGGGTCAACACTTGTCTCAAAAAGATACGATATTAGTGGTACCGCAATATCGTTTGGGGTCACTGGGATACCTCAGCACTGGCAATAGGGACGCAGCGGGTAATTTGGGACTTTTCGACCTGCACACGGCTATGCTTTGGGTAAGAGTTTTGTTGATATAGTTAACACCTGGTTAAACCTGGACTCGTCCGCCCATTTTTCCCCTTGACAAAATTGTGGCTTATATAACGTTCTGCTCGGTTACATTTTCATTTGGACACGCTAGGCATCGCACCAAAGCAATAGTTTTTACCCGACTACGGCGGAGGGTTATGATTTTGACCGGTATGTATGTATGTATGTATGTATGTGCATCTGTTCCCACCTAACTTCCAAACGACTTGTCGTAATTTGACAAATGAGGTATCGTTAGAAGCGGCTTAATGGCGCGCTGGTTATAGGCTATGTGACCTCACATAAAATTGCATATGGCGCCCTCTAGAGGACATAATGTCATGAACTAAAAAAAAACATTTTTTAATGACCCCGTGTGGGGTATAAATGAAAGAGCTTGATGAGCACATTTCAGAAATATATATATTGTTACCTATAACTCTAAAATAATTAAATAAAAAATAAGTTAAAAAACTAAAACCCGACTACTGAAAAATCGCGCTCTAAAAAGTATGAAACAAGAAAATATTCTCATCTAGAGGATAGCCGTGGTACGTGTTCATATGCCATTTGGCCCTAAAGGACCTACACGGACCACGGCTATCGTCTAGATGAGAATATTTTCTTGTTTCATACTTTTTAGAGCGCGATTTTTCAGTAGTCGGGTTTTAGTTTATAAATTTATTTTTTCAATATCCACTTTTTTTTAGTGGGAGTAGGCATGCAAAGCTTACTAGGCTAGCTTTCCATTTAAATACTTAAATTAGTGAGTGAGTTACGGGCGAATACTTAAATTAATTACGCAACTTAAATTTGAGAACTGCTTAACTTTGACGCGCCATACAAAAAATTACAGTTAACGACGTCTCAAACTGTTAAGCGGGACTTAAATATTTAAGTAGCCTTTGAGTATTCGGCCGTTATATTGAGTTACTGTAGGTATTTCATCATAGTCGAATTACATAATAATAATATCGTGGGACATTTTTGTACACACGGTTACTTGATCCCGAACTAAGCAGAGCTTGATATTACTACATATACTACTTTTTTATTTGTAAATACATACTTAATATACATATACACCCAGACTCGGGACATACAGACATGTTCGTGCACACAAATGCATGTCCCGGGTAGGAATCGAACCTACGACCTGCAGCGTGAAAGGCGCCTCCGCGCCAACCACGCTAACGGGCCCGTCAAAACATGACATGATTAAATTATTTTCAAAGATTCAAGACTACATCAAATTCTTTGGTGGAGACCCAAAACGTTTAGTCGTAATGGGTCAAGGTTCTGGCGGCAGTGCCGCCTCCCTCCTCGCGTTGTCTCCCGAAGGGCGTAGCGCTACAGGCGTAGCCGCTCTCTCTGGTGCCCCCTTATCGCCGGGAGCAATCAGGCCTGATCCCGCGGCACACGCACAAGCTTTGGCAGATCGAACTGGATGCCCTAGGGAACCGGCTGAAAGTATGCTCATTTGCATGAAAAAACTACCAGTAGAGGAACTCGTTCAGGTTAGTTATATATATTAATTACCAAATGTGAAATTGAAATAGGGATTTCATTACAAGTTGTAGTTATTGGGATTGTTTGATATTTACAGGCAGACGAGGACTTAAATATGGATATGGTGGATACAGAGAGATTTCTGCAAGAAATTTCGGGTCGTTCAGGTAAATTAAAACAACAACCTATTGCATGTATACCTACCACTGCAAACTTGACATAATTACTACCAAGTGAGTATTTAAACTGTCTACAAACGCAGCAGTACAAAGCTTGCTGACGCTGTACAATCTTGAAGAACTTTAACAATCTAGCTTTACTATTCCAGGTGCTGGCGCAAGAGTGGAAGGTGCAGATGATGCTCGCAGTCTGCCTCCTATTGTGGCCGAAAGTCCAGCTGAGACACTCAACAAGAAAGAGAAACGGGTTCCGATGCTCACTGGCGTCACTTCTGCGGAAACTTCTAGAGCTGTGTTTGGTTAGTCTTTCTAGAATATGTTTGTTGATAGCTTCTATAGAGGTACACCCGGACTATAAAGACTTTGGATATAATCCATGATATTTTAACTTTGCTTTATGTCCCCCTCTAAACATAGAAAAAAGGAAATGTATTCTGTCTGAGTGTCCATTTGGAGTCGTCAACGATCTAGAAGTAATATACCTGCATTGTCCAGTTGCTACTTACGAAGATTTCGTTTCCAACAGGCAAATACAACAAATTCCTATCGGACCAACTACAGACAGTGAAGGACTTCATCAAGAACGACGTGATTGGTGGTCTCCGTGGCGTGGTGCAAGGGGTCGATGGTCTGATCCCGTTGGCTTCGGAACTTAAGACCCTTTTGCCTATAGGCGACTATTACCAGGGTTTATTCGAGAGTTCGCTTAAAACAATTGATGCTCTTGCTGAAATAGCTGAAGCTACTGGTAAGTTAGATAAGAACAATCAAATTTTGGAATTTGTCAGTAGACAATCGTAAGGTTCTAAACTAAGCAACCATACCACCTCCGGTAACTTGAAGAATAGAACAAAAGTAATAAGTACAACTGTAGCCACATGTCGTTAAAGACATTTCTTGTTATACTTATAGGATGGTGATATACCATAAAAATACTACATTCGTTGAGGCCCGTATTAATATTTTTGAAATTTAATTTCGCTTAAAACTTAATACAGTATACGGCAGCTGTTATATGAAAGCAGAGATACGGACCCTAATTCTCGGAACCCTTCAGATTCAGACCCTTTTCAAACCAGCCCTTACCCTTTTGGTACCCTCCCCATTTGTACGTAGCAGGTAAAATGTTTTTATGAGCAAGTTTTGGGCACCCATGACTAGAATTGGTACTCAGTGTGGAACCGAAAGAATTATTTAGAAAACTAGCTTATTTAAGTCCATTATTCACATTCAATGAGATTCCGACTCAAGATAACGTAACGATAGTTAGACATACACCCGGGTGTATATCCAATGCGTTAAGTGTAAGTACCTATTCAATTCGCATTAAAACTCACCTACTTGGTTGGTTTAATTAATACAACTTTGTCGTAACTATATTCCTCCTACATGAATATTCTTTAGTCAGTAGTAGTTTATTAGTCAGTTCCTGTATACACGGCGACAAGGTTCACCACCTGTCACGTTAGGTTCTGACTTTCTGGTGAAACGTGGGCTTTAAGTTGACTTAATACCTCCACAATGTGGTGGTGTATGGCCACTCAAGCCTCTGGCTACCCCCGAATGGGGATAAAAGTCGTGACGTTATATTTATTTATTTAATATAATATTCCTACAGTCATAGAAAAGTACTCCAAAGTTATTATCTTGGCAGGTGATGCTCTCTTCAACTTCCCGGCGTACCAATCCGTCAAGTCCTGGAGCGCCGGTGGACCAGCATATCTGTACAGCTTCGAACACGTCGGCAACCTCACTAAAGGCTGGCACTTCTTGCCCGGGGTCGCACTTGCTGGTAAGATATCGTTAGTTCGTCAATAAGTCATGTTTCCATCACCTGTGGACCACGTGGGACCCTAAATTTTCTTCAGAAATGTATGTAGTTAGATTCACTTATCATTTTTAGGGTTCCGTACTCAAAGGGTGCCAACGGGACCCTATTATTAAGCCTACGCTGTCAGTCCGTCTGTCTGTCTGTCTTTCAGCGGGCTGTATCTTACGAACCGTAATAGCTAGAGACTTGAAATTTTCACAGAATGTGTATTTTTGTTGCTGCTACAACAACAAATACTAAAAATAAAATTTAAAAATAAAGGGGTCCCCATACTAGAAACTTGATATTTTTGACGTTTTTATTCTACGGTGGTACGGAACCCTTTATGTGCGAGTCCGACACGCACTTGGCCGGTTTTTGTTAATTGTTATCTTTAATCGTTGAAAATATAATGTTTCTTGCATTCAAATCTTTGAAAGAAAAAGCTTTTTTTGCTAGAAACTTAATTATATTTTTCTGTTATACATTTTATTCGACCCAGTTATTTAAAAGGGCACCCGAAATTATGTAGAATGTCTAGAGGTCATTCGTAAATTTAGCCCAAAACTTTGTAAATAATAAATATTGCATAAATATAAACTACGCTAGTTGCTCGGTCCAAATAGATACTTTTGATAGGTATGTCTTGCTGCGAATAATTAGCTTTTCGATGAAATCTTGTTATGTTACAAAAATAAAATATGTTTTCGCTGACGGTGAGGGAAAACATCGTGAGGAAACCTACCTATCCCTCGGGATCAGGTAATAGTCAGTTCCTGTATACACGGCGACAAGGTTCACCACCTGTCACGTTGGGTTCTGACTATCAGGTGAAAAGTGGGCTTTGAGTTGGTTAATACCTCTGCAATGTGGTGGTATATGGCCAAGCCAGCTCAAGCCTCTGACTACCACCGAATGGGGATAAAAGTCGTGAAGTTACATTATTATTATTATTATGTTTTCTCCATGTTTTCGAATTCACAGAGAAATCGAGCGATGAAGCAGTTCAAAATGAAAAAGTGAAGGGTCCATCACATGGGGACGAGTTGGCATACATATTTGAGCCGTTAGACGCTAATGGCCAGCCTATGGGTGGCGAGATCTCTAGCACAGATGCGAAAGTCCGAGAGAACTTTGTGGGACTAATATCCCAGTTCGCACACGGCCTCGATAAAGCCAGCAAGAAGAACACCTCGAATCTGTTTGGTGCTTTTCCATTTTCGAAAGATGTTGATCAGTTTTTGAAGATTGATGACTTAATTACGGTTGACAAGAATTTCAGGTACGTTGATGAAATTGTTGCCGAATTTTACTCTCGCAAATGGCCTGCACAATTTAAGCTATCGTAAAAAAAAGAAACTTTAAATGTTGACGTTAAATAGCGTGGGCCCTTTGAACATACTTTGCCACCGTCGAGCAACGAAATACTTGATAACATTTGAGACACATGTTTAACTAATTCCAAAAATCATCAATCATTGTCAATGTGCCTTCTTGTTCTTTTCAGATTCTGCCAAATTGGTCTCTGGGGCAACATGGGCGACCGACTAGCGGGAGACTTGTGTAAAAACTTGCTAGGCAACTTATTGAACCTGGCAAATGTGCCAGGTGTATTGCCTGGCAAGCTGACGCAAGGGTTAACGGGAACTTTGGGAGGCCAAGGTCAATTGCCCTTGAACAACGTGCCAGTCGTTCCTGGTCAAGTGCCTTTGAACAACGTGCAAGTCCCGAATTATGTGCCTTTGAACAACGCGCAAGTCCCCAACTCTGTGCCTTTGAACAACGTGCCCCTAGTCCCAGGCCTCTTCGCACAGCCCACCATGGCACCCCAAACGCCGCCGCAGCGGCCACAGAGAAGGACGACACAGGGATACTTCAAATTACCCTTCGATTTTTAACTGTATAAACATTACTTAATAAACTTATTCTAAACCAATTAAGTTTTCAAATTATTTATCTAGGTACTGTGGTATTATTGTAATTCAGACTAATATAGTTTTTTGTCAAGCCTCTTTCTGCCTGAATAATAAGCAAGGGTGTGTTTTCGTAAACTAAGCTTCTTCTCGACATATTATCTCACTATTATGTCATACATAGAAACATTCTGTCCTGTATGCTTAAAGTAATTGAACGATAAAGGAGAGGGCTTGATTTATTTGCTGCCTTATCAGATATACCTACAATACTTGCAGAAAATTCAAAGAAAGGAACCTTGTATGTGAGTGATGCAAGCGATGATTCAGATGCGTGTTGTAAATTCACTTGTTATCCTTATAATGTGGGCTATTCTACTCGAGTGAATTTTGAAATCCTCACAGGGTTTAGGGCTGCTAATGACCACTTTTTAGATTATATTATTATGTTTGCTTACAGAATTTAAATCTTTGATCATAGTTAATTCAATAAGCTAGGGAAGCTGATATCCACTTTTTAGATTAATTTGCGTTACATAGGTATATTTTACCTTTGTTTTCAATTCATGATACTTAGGCCTCGAAAGAGACACAAAGTTAAAACCAGTAAAAGTCAATTAAATAATTGGAACTTTTAACATAGACTGTAAACTGTAAACTGTGAAATAAATGTGACTGGCGATTATAATAAGGAACATTGGTAGCTTAGCTACGCAGATGATTAACCCAGAAAACATCACGCTCACCTGTTTATAGGCAACCCTAGAAAAACCAGGTTAGCACAGATAAGTAAATCCTCAATGTCATTGTTTCATTTAATACATAGATAAGTTGGAAAAATATAGGCGGGGTTAATTGGTGGTTTTGAGTTCAGATATTTACAGGGTGTTCTTGTTGTTGCGTATTGTCTAACTTATTAGCATCGTTAGCCTACCATAAATTTAAAGCATAGGAAGACCTCTCTCATCTGTTATTTCAAACTCAAATCCCTAAGTAAGCTAAGTCCCTTATGGTTATATCACGCATCGGGCTAGATGCGGGGACTCGGTATCGGGGTTATAAAATCCTGACCAAGGTTGCTATCACCGACCATCAATATGGACGATAAGCTATGTACCTCTAGTCTGCAAAGATCTTTTATTCGTCGTAGAAACAATTTTTCATACTTGTCATCATTACTTGTTTGCACATGGGAGTTAAATTTTTCCACAAACCGCAAGTAAGCGTGAGAGGTATATTAATGGGACCTACTACCTTGTGCTCGCGTGTTAATCTCTTGTCTGTTTTTTCCCATTTGCATTCAAAACAAGAATACATTCAAACGAAAGCCAACATCCTGTACAATTGTTTTCTTGTACTACTTGTTATCAGTACTTGCTATGCGGGTATACATCGGTATGTTACTAATGCGAATGTCTGACCCTATATCAAGCGTGGACCCAAGAAGCCGTTAGTGTCAGCCTGCACCCACAATGCATCGCCTGTGTTTCGTTCTGTTCCTTTCTGTGTTCGCACAATTCGTGGCAGGGAGTTTGATTAGGGAAGTGGCTGATGACGTCACGACGAGAGACGTACCGTTGCCTGGGGCTGAGGTGGATGAAGCGATCCCAACAGGCATCACCGAGCCGGTAGATGTTGTTGCGCCTAACAAGAGCTGTGCGCAAATTGGAGATTTTGTAAGTACCTTTTTTATCTGACTAAGGTGGCAAACGGTGGCAAACGTACGTCCCGCCTGATGTTAAGCTGTTACCATAGCCTATAGATGCTTGCAATACCAAAGGCATCGCTCGCCCGTTGCCAACCTGAAGGTGAGTGGGACAGAGGGAGTGTAATCACCACACCTCTGCATGCCTGTCCTACAATGAGGGATTTCATAAATTTTATTGTGATCCAGCTTTCATAGAATGGGTTGATACGAAAGTTTGTGCTAAAAAAAAAACTTCTTATTTTACAGTGCAACTCCCATGGTGAATGCTGTACTAACGCTTGCTTGGGGTACCTGAAGAAATGCGTCTCTGGCTCCGGATAATTCTTCTTCGTTGAGGGGGAAATGTATTGCATTTTCGTGGGCTGTATTCTGATGCCAGGATCATCTTATAATCTTGGCTCGATAATGGGATATTGTGAATGTTTGTGTTAAAACATCAACCTGTTATCTACTAAATTTAAAGAAAGTATTATTTTTTATACCTATTTAAGTATTTACCTGATAAAAATATGTGTTTGAAAATAAATGAATGTCTTGTTATCAAATGGAATTTATTTAACGTTTGACACAGTAATTAAGGTAAACCAAAGCACTCGTATTTTTAAGTGCGTAATTAAGTACAAAAATGCTACTGTAGAATTTTGCTACCGTCCTTTAAGTAGCTACTGCATAATAAGGACTAAAGCCAGGAATCTGAAAATCTGAAATAAATCGCGTGAGAGAGCTATAGCTTGAGACGGACGAGCATAAAAACATGGGTTAGAGAAGTTGTGACATAAAAATCTCAAAAATTCAACAAAATGCATACTTCTATTTTCTTGATTGAAGGCTTCTATGGTTTAAATACTTTGAATATGTAAAAACCGGCCAAGTGCGTGTCCGACTCCCACATACTTAAAGGGTTCCGTACCATCGAATAATAAAAACGTCAAAAATATCAAGTTTCTTGTATGGGGACCCCCTTTATTTTTATTTTATTTTTAGTATTTGTTGTTGTAGCTGCAACAGAAATACACATTTTGTTAAAATTTCAACTCTCTACCTATTACGGCTCGTGAGATACAGCCCGCTGACAGACGGACAGACAGACAGACAAACGGACAGCGTAGGCTTAGTAATAGGGTCCCGTTGGCAACCTTTGGGTACGGAACACTAAAAAGACCCAGAATAGAGCTTAGGAGGCCGGATCACGGTAATATGTATGTAGATAGTAATAGGAATTCAAAAATAACTATTGTTTATCAAATAAAACATTTAGGAATGTTAATACTTCTTTTTTATATTTTTTTTATAGTCAAGGATGGCACACTGGCAGACGGTCCACCTGATGGTAAGTGGAAGCCGCCGCCCAGGACATCTGCAACTTAAGGGGAGCAGATGCGGCGCCTATCATTAAGGGACCTGTAAACATGCCTTCTTATTTATTGATCTTCCGAGCGGGGTGAATAGGATGGTTGAGGCTGGTCAAGTCCGGGGGGTTTGCCGCGAAGGCCTTCAGCTCCTTCATGCCCCCTTCAGAGATCTTCCACAGTTCCGGGTAGTTCTTCTTGAAGTCGTTGTACCATCTCTGTATCTGTAACATCAACATGTAAGTTATTTTCTTTATGGAACTTGCCATCATATTTTAATGAAACGAAAAGGTAGGTCGGTACTTAATACTAATTTGTTTCAAATACATATATCATATTATCAAAATAAGATTTTTTATTCATGTTGGGCAACAAAGCATTTAATCATCAGAATCTACCACCGATTCGAAATGCTGCTTCCACTGAGAAGACCCAGCAAGGAACTCAATATAAAAAACCGGCCAAGTGTGTGTCAGACTCGCACATAAAGGTATTCCGTACCACCGTAGAATATAAAGAAACATCCCCAAAAATTGTGATATTTAGAGTCACACGTTGAAGTCTTTTGAATGAAAACCGACCATAAGAAAAATATGTTTTTTTTTTGTATTGGGACCCCCTTTATTTTTTTAATAAATTTTATTTTTAGTATTTGTTGTTGTAGCGGCAGCAAAATACACATTCTGTGCAAAATTTCAACTCTCTACCTATTACGGTTCGTGAGATACAGCCCGCTGACAAAGCGGAGGCTTAGTAATAGGGTTCCGTTGGCACCCTTTGGGTAGGGAAGCCTAAAAAGTTGGTAAGCCAAAGTCAAGTGTAGGCTAAAAGGAGCACTTATAGTCAACATAAATACTTTAGTTGAGGAGAACCGGAATGAAACTCAATGGTTACTGTTTTGAATAGGAAAAGAAAAATTGCGTACATTTTTAAAACTGCGATGCAATGTAAGCAGGCAGCACCAGAGTCCACCAATTGTAGTTTGACCGCAACAGCTGTACCGCGCCTTAGGTACGCGAGCGGTGAGACGGGGGGCGTTTTCCCACTCCCCACCTCCCCGAGTACTCCCCGCGGCGCGGTACCTAAGGCGCGGTACAGCGGTTGCGATCAGACCAAACTAATTTAGTTCTTACCTTACTATACTTCGAGAAGTCAAAGTCAATAACTTCAAGTGTCATAGTGCTGTTGATGAGCGGGAAGTCGGCGATGGTGAGGTGGTCTGCCGCGGCGTGGCTGGTGCCGAGACGGGCCAGGTACGTTTCGAACACATCCAGGGCCATATGGACCTTCTTCAGGCCCATTGGACCACGTTCATAGTCGAAGAATATCGGGGCTAGCTGAGAGAAAAATATTTTTAATGTTTTTCGTGGCGCCCTCTAGCACCAGTGTAAAGAACTAAATTGTATGAAAAACAACGACCGACCAATAAACCAAAGGGAGTAGGCACAAAACAAAAAGCTTGCGTAAAGTGCCTATAGATGTCTTATTGTACTGATTGTATCACAGAGTAAAGACTAAAGAAAGAGGTGCCCTTATTAGATGTGTGTAATATGTGTAACGTCACGACTTTTATCCCCATTCGGGGGTAGTCAGAGGCTTGAGTGACCATACACCATCACATTGTGGAGGTATTAACAAACTCAAAGCCCACGTTTCACCAGATAGTCAGAACCCAACGTGACAGGTGGTGAACCTTGTCGCCGTGTATACAGGAACTGACTGTTACCTAATCCCGAGGGATAGGTAGGTTTCCTCACGATGTTTTCCCTCACCGTCAGCCCTTATTAGATATTTGTATGAAAAAAAACGTGGTCATTGTTTTTTAATTTTCATTTTACTATTTACCGGTAAATAGTTGAACTACTCGCTTTGTTTTATGTCGATGTTAGTACTAGGCCGACCACTCGGCCGACTTGCTTAGGGCCAGTCCCCTTAGTAACTGGTCCATGGATTGTATGCATTTCTGTGAATAGAAATCAGGGTTGCCACAATATATTTCCTTTGATTATTAACTTGTTAATAATCAAAGTATATTTCATGACATCCTCAATTACTATCGAGTAGGTACTATCGATCAAATCCCTCTGTAGCAAGAAAGATTCAAATAATGGTTCCAGTCATAATAATGTTGATTTTTTTCAGCAGAATACCAATTTTTTGAGTTTATTTTGTTACTAACCGTATAAGCGGATATGTTCGCATAATATGTGCTCAAGTTAAACAGCAAACGATGGTTAACGACAGCCCTGAAAGAAAAGAAATAAATAGAGAATGAGGGATCGTGCGTAAAACTAATTGGCAAATTCTTACTAGGTATAAGATACTAAAATCAGACAAACTGCGACGATTTATCTTAAGTGGTTTAGGCACTTGAAATTTTTGAAATTCAGGAAATTTAAGGTTTCTTTTTCTCAGGAGTAGGTGTACCTACCTACACGGTAGTGCTGTTACCAAGTCAAGTTTATGTTGCCTTATAAATATAAATGAGTAAAGTAGGTACAGGTAGGTACAAAAGAGTAAATTGTAAGCCCCAGACCTAGTCTTAGGATCCTGTGGGTACAGTTGAGTGCCAGGCTTGTACTTGTCACACAGATACTGCATGATGGCCACGCTCTCGCTGAGGTAGAAGCCATCATCGTCCAGCACAGGGATCTCCTTTTGTGGGTTCATCTGTAAGCAAGAAGAGGACTATCTTAAAGGCAGTCAAAAGGCATGCATAAGAATCTAACACATAAATTCTAAAGTCGCAAAAGAAAGAAAAAAATACTGCTTTCTGTATGTAATTACCCATATTTTTTCGAACTCGTCTCCTTCATATGTTTAACTGTTAAGGTATACTTCTTACGATGTCGTACATTCAGAAGATCTTTTCCTTCCAATCTTTATTTCATAAGTATTAGTACTTACACCATTTTACATTCTTTACTTTGACTTAACCAGAACCTCAACGCTGGAATAGCGCTACTGGGAATCACCATCCCGTATATTTCAAGAACTGGGTTAGAAGAAAAAGCAGATGTTATAGGAGGTTCTAAAGTAAGTACCAATCTAGTAATATTACGTAGTTTTACATTCATCTTCTAGCTAGGCTCTTACTTTAGCATACTCCTCCGTCATGTGCTCTCCTTTGTTGTAATTAACGTTCATCAACTCGAAGGGCACCTCCAAGCTCGCCAGGGTCTGCCTCACAGACATTGACGGGGGGCCGTCGGAGACCGCGTATAGTTTCAGAACCATGATTCTGGAAATATTAACAAGCAGATAAATTCGCTGAAGTAACAGGTGTTAAAAGACCCCCGCTACGATTATTACTCATAACTGTTTGATGTTTTAAAAAGATCATGATTTAAGTATACATCTCAAAATGTATACGCAATTATCTAATTTTAGATACAGGAGAACCTGGAGAACAGGTCAATCTTAAAGATAATGAAACAAAAGCTTATAGAATAAATCAACTAGTGTATTTACCATGGACCAATTACTAAGGGGACTGGCCCTTAGCAACTCGCTCGAGTGGTCGGCCTAGTCCTAACATCGACATAAAACGAAGCGAGTAGTTCAACTATTTACCGGTAGATAGAATAATGAAAATGAAAAAACAATGACCACGTTTTTTTCATACATATATCTAATAAGGGTACCTTTTTCTTTAGTCTTTACTCTGTGGTATTTACCAACACCGTCACTTAGTTTACCTACTCTATCTAATCTACTTATTCTGAATCTACTGAGCTATATGTAGAGCTTGAGACGAATACAAAATAATTATCTAGTCTACTCATTGTGTACGCGCCTCCAAGCTCTATGATAATCAGTCGGCCACATCAGATCAATTTTAACAGTACAAAATACGTACAGTACTTTTTATCACTACCAGGAAGAATGTTGATTTGCGGTTCGAATGAGGAAGCCTTGAAGGTTATCCGTGAGGTACATACTAATACTAATCAAACATACTGAAATTTTGAAGCGTTAGTAACTCTATCAGCAACGTACTTAGCGGGTGAACAGTATACTTAAACTAGAATAAATGAAAGAACATGCATCAAAAAGGACACTAGGTTAAATCGATACAACTTATGAATTACTTATTGAAGAACATTAATAATTTAGTTTTACGTAAGTATTATATTCATAGGAAAAGATAAATTGATACTTTCATACTGATGTTTAATTTACGTGGTAATGTGTGTATACGTACCGGTTTATTAAAAACTTCTGCAAGATTAACGTATGCTAGGAATGAGTCTAAAACACGTACTAGAGTTAGCGGCCGAGTCGGCCTCAAACCGTTTCCTTTCACTAGACACTGTTCATTGAACTGTGAGAAATATTCAGTGCCGTTTGGTTAGGCGAGCGACTGTAGCCTAGGGGTGAACAGGTTGGGCTAACAATCAGAAGGTCCCAGGTTCGATCCCCGGTGGGGCATGCACCAATGGATGAATTTTCATCTATGTGCATAATTTACAGTTCACTGACGGTGAGGGAAAACATCGTGAGGAAACCTACCTATCCCTCGGGATTAGGTAATAGTCAGTTCCTGTATACACGGCGACACGGTTCACCACCTGTCACGTTGGGTTCTGACTAGGGCGTGCAGTTTCATAGATTTTCAATTTCGGAATTGGCCTACGAAATTGGGCTCGTCAATTTCGAAATTTCGGAATTCCGAAATTGAAACGACATTTTAGTAAATCGATTATAAAATGCAATTTTACTGTAAAATCTGAAATGTTTAGTATAAAATGGTATTCTACGGCTAGTTTAATTGAATAAAACAATAGATACGTTGTTTTTGAATCATTTTACGATGAAAAATTGCTTTCAACCGCAGTTTCAACTAGCGCTAGATTTTCTTCTGTAGCTCGACCCCCAATATCATGATGATATTATTATTATGTTTAGTGAAACTTCATTGGAATCGGTTAAGCCATTTTCTCGTGATGCTTGAACATAAGTACTGATAGATAGACAAACAGACAAAAAACCAAAATATTTTCATGGACCCAGCTCAGGCAATTATGTAATTGTATAAGTAAAATAAAGTTTAGAGCGTAGCGCTATATGGATGTGAATCGTGGACCCTCATTGAAAGAGACGAGGATATATTGAAGCGTTTGAAATGTGGTATTGTAGGAGAATGGAAATAATCAGTTGCAATGGAATAGTCACAAATGAAGATATGCTTAGAGGCTAAAATAAAAGATCGTTTAAAGAAAAATAATCTCAACTCATACAATATGACACCTTTATGAAAAACATCTTAGAAGAAAAGATAGGAGGAAAGCGAGGTAGAGGAAGAGTAAGACCAAGAATAAATTACATGAGTCAGATGTATTTTAAGGTTGACATGATATCGTATCAGGAGGTGAAAGAGACTGCCATAGAGACATGGAATGATGGAAAGGGCTTCATCAGCTACAATGACAAGGGCCTTCGGGTACTTAAATAGAAGAAGAAGATAAATAACGAAAGAAATACGATAAATAACAGTCTGGGCTCTTTCCTTACCCAACACTAATTTCACTCCTGTGCCGTTGATTATTCCACAAATTTCTAGCGTTCACCTCCATGATCTGGTTGGGTTCTCTGTACCTTACTCTGCTTAACCTAATCTTATGATACCTAAGCAAATAGGATCTTCTACTATTGATCAAATTCGTATTATTAAGAAACAGGGTCAGGAGAGAAATACTCACAACACATACATCATAATAACTCTCGGTCTATAGCTATTTCGTGCCTCTATGATAATGTTCAGACGTTTTCTTGGGTTTGGTTTCATAGACTCTAGTTTTACGCATCATGTTTAGGCTCAATAAGTTAAAACTGAGAGAAAGTCCAGGCTGACGCAAGCCTTTGATTTGAAAGACTTGATGAAACTTGTCGAATTTTGCCCTGCCTTGATAAACCCCTCCAGTAAATATGAACAGTTTTGGGAATATAAGTAAGTAGTATCCCACTCACATAATGTTTTTGTACTATTATTCTCAACATTTAGGTCGCGGGATATTATTCTACAGGCATTTTAATAGTTCCATGATGTACTAGTTCCAATATAAAGACTCTAGGATAGCGCACGAAGTGGAAAAATGATTCATTCAAGAATTACGGCGGCTGTTAAGAAACTAAATTTAATTTCGGATTCCGAAACTGAATGGCCGAAATTCCGAAATTGTGAAATTTCGGAATTTCGGAATGCACCCCCTAGTTCTGACTATCTAGTGAAACGTGGGCTTTGAGTTGGTTAATACCTCCCCAATGTGGTGATGTATGGCCACTCAAGCCTCTGACTACCCCCGAACGGGGATAAAAGTCGTGACGTTACATTACATTTTACATTACATTTTTTTGTTTAGGCTGCATATCGTTATTCAATTAAGTTTTATAAGCTTCTAGGAGGGTTGATTGAAAATATATGGCTGCTTAATAGAGATAAAAGAAGTCCGAGGAATTCAGTACCTAAACACTCATTAAAACTTAGGAAAAGGTAGCTTGTTTAACTGGCCTCAGCCTTTGCCTGCACGCCACAAAATACTTATCCTGAAACCATGCCTGAAACATAATAGGTATTGATTGGTTATCGGATTGGAAGCTTAACGGTCACAGCACCAGCAAACCTGAATCTTTTGCATTTATAGTTAATAAAAATACCTACCTTTCTTAATCCATTTGAACTGCTAAGTTTTGCTAAGGTACGATGGTGGTAAGCAGCCTTCAAAACGGATGTACAACAAAATGTTTAGGCCTATAATTACTGTCGTGGTTCGTGCTACTGCATAATAAGATTCTGGTTGAATAAAACCGCATAATACTAGTGCTTCTACAGCAACCCTAAAATGCTTTCTTGCAAACAAATTCAGCTTTCAATAATTTAAGTTAATTTCTATACTCACTTAGGTACATACAGTACAGTACATAATAGGTACCATATTTTTATGCTAAGTTGGGAACTAATTGGAAATCTCAAGGAATTTCGCAAATGCTGGTAGGTACTTACAAATACCCAAAATATCACCTATGTTGAAGATGATTCAAGCTGGAGAGTTGTGTTAAAAACCATTAAATAATATTATCAAGCTGTACTTATCCAATTATTAGGTAGGCACTACACCTATTAAACCTTTGAGAAAGTTTTAATATGAATTCTAATCTATAAGTAATTGTCCTTTTATGTTAGACTTATTTAATCTAACTATCAAGTGTAACATAAAAATAAAAGCGATAGATTGTTTAGGGTTAACAGAGGTAGCTTTCTTTCGCAACAGCTCAACAAAGCAAACCTCGTGACTTCCTCGAAATTGTTATATATACAAGTAAACGAAGCCACTATCGTCTTCTACTCCATTTCAGTAGGTACCTCTAAAGCCAGCAAAAATGAGACTAAAATTAAAACAACATTATTTTCTGCTCCAAATTGTATTGTGTGCATCGTGTGCTTCTGTTCCTGTTCAAACTTCAAGATCGGAACTACGTGTGAAACGTCAAGCTGGGTACGGGTACGACAAGCCAAGTGTGTCATTTGACTTGCCCTCGCAGCTCACTGTGTCTACTCAAGCACCCAATGTTGACAGGACACTGGAGCAACAAATGTTTTACGCGTATCCTGTACCTTCGGGTGGCAACACAGTAACCTCTCGCCAGGCGGCTGGGAGTACTTCCACTGCAACTTCTGGGGCTTCCGCTGGGGGTACCGCCGCCGGTGCTACTGCTGCTAGTGCTGCGGGGGCTGCTGGCGGCTCTTCTGCTTCTGGAGGCTACAACTACGGAACATCCAACATATCCGGTGGCTACAATTATGGACCAACTTCATCCGGAACCCAAACGGCAAATGTCGGGCCACAAAATGTTGTTACTGGCTCACAGTCGTCTGGCACTGGGTCTGCTTCAAGCGGTTCAGGTTACGGTTATAATGCCCCATCTCCGACTTTGTCTCCAACTCCACAACGGGCGCCGGAAGTATCCACTAGTGCCCCGAGGTATTTGCCGCCGGCTTCAGGCGGTGGAAGCGCTGCTGGTGGTAGTGTGAGCATCGGTAGCGTTTCAGTTACCCCTGGGTCTTCACAGGTTAATGGTTCTAACTCTGTTCAAACCAACTCTGGTTCAAGTGGGTCTTTGGAGGTACCCTTTGAACAATATCTACCACCATTAGGTACATCTGGACAAGTTAGTTCTGGCTATGCTAGCTCTGTTCCAACGAATTCAGGATCAACTGGTTTCTCAGGTATACCATCTGATCAGTATCTCCCACCTTTAAATAGTAATACAATCTCATCAGGCCCAACTGTTACGTCAACGTCGACTGGAGTACAAAGTAATGCCGGAGGTTCTTTATCAATACCAAGTTCTGGATACTTGTCACCTAACCCATTGCCATCTCCATCGCTTCCTGCTCCAGTTTTGCCTAGTCCAGCTGCCCCTGCGATCCCAACACAAAACTATTTACCCCCTGGTTCGTCTTCAGGATCAACCGGTGCGGTTTCTACACCTGCTGCTACTTATTTACCACCAGTATTTTGATGATATATGATGAATGTAAATAAAGTTAGTATTTTCAATTAATAAAATGTTTGAATTCATAATTATTTTATTGGAGTTTATAATTTTTTTTTATATGAATGTAAGTCGATACATTGAAGGAAGTAACGGAACGCATATGTCAGTCAGTCAGTCAACCTGTCAACAGCACGAAAATTGAAAAACGTCATAACGTCATACAAAAATAGCATCAAAGATGAAAGTTATTTTTAATATTTCTTTAAAAATTGGTTTTTAAATCATTGCACCACATTTAAGGATGAACCATTTAGGCCTAAACGAAGAGTATCATATTTTCGATATACGTTTTACCTCATGAATGTAGTGTTTGCGTTTGAAAAATAATTCTCTAAAGTTATGTTTCTACCAAAGCAAACATTAAAATTTTCTCGAATAAGAAGCGAGGTAAACCTGAGGTAATTATGTTTAATAATTAAGTAATCGTATAATCATTGTTTTGTATTAGTCCAAGTTGATTTTCATTTCTCGTTTCGGTTGTTCAAGGTTCATGACCTTAGCGGGTTAATTAATATTCTTTGTCCAGTTATTTATGTATAAATAATCGTATAAATAGTGATGGAACAGTGGTAACCGAGTTCCTCAGATATTAGTACACTAGCCTAGTGAATGTCTCAAAACGTGTGTGTTGTGACTACATTGTAGCAAAATGTTTGCAGAAATACAAAACCGCAGGCCCCTGCCGTCAGCGATGGTGCACCTCGAGATGACAGGTGCCCAACTAGACGAAAATTCGCTCACCATAAATGATCTACCAAATGAAATACTTATTTATATATTTTCAATGGTTGATTTCGAATCACTGCTGGCGGTCGCTAAAGTCTGTATACGATGGCAACAACTGTGCTTGACGCCCTGTGTGTGGGACAACACTCGCCTCATAGTATGTATGAAGAATTATATTCGCATCAGCGAGAGCATTGTGCCTTTCGTCGCTAAGTATTTGAAGAATGTCAAACTGCAGTATTTCAAATTGTATTCTCAAGTGAGGTCTTCCTTGATAAGCTACTGTCCTAACTTAACTCACTTAGAAATAAGTATATCTCAAGTCGATAGTTGTATTTTTGATGATCTAGGCTACTGGCCAAACCTGAAATTTTTGAGTTTCCGAAACTCTTTGATAGTACAAAATCCTGAGAATGCCAATGGAAACTTTGTTTATCACTTACCGTTTGATAAACTGAAGTACCTTGAAACCCTAATACTGTCTAACTTCGCTCTCACCCATGACAGCTTGTACAGCATGTTACAGTGTACTAATTTAGTCAGTATTAGCATGGAGAAAATGAAAAATATCCCTGCAGACTTTTTAGAATCTCTACTGAGGACGAAGCAGTCCACATTACGAGCCCTTCATATTTATGGTGACACTTTAAATGATGACATAATCAGGAATATTTCAAATTGCAAGGTTCTACAGGTATTACACATAATGACATGCAAAACACTATTTGATTCAAGTTTGTTGCACTTGTATAGATTGAAAAATTTGCATTCACTCAAACTGCGTCATGGTTATTTCTCAACAAGTGCTTTGCTTGCATACTTTTCTAATAACACATTTCACAACCTGACATATCTAAGCCTGTCCCGATGTCTCCATGTCACTATGCAGGTTGCTAAAGCCATAAAAACGAGTGCACCAAATCTCAAAGAGCTGTCATTTTATTTGTGCCCATTCATTATTGCTCCAAATTTCAATCGGTCTGAACTAGAGAAAATGTTTAAAATAGAGTTGTTGCTCGATTGAAAATAGTTGTGATTATACCGCAAGCAGCTAGTAGGTATCCGTCCACCTTTACACGTAAAATATTTTAATTCACAACTACACTAAATAGAAAAAAAACACTTCAAATATTTGAAACATAAAATTTCAAAATTATATTTATAATAATGACACTCATAAAATAATTATGATAATTAATTTTAGTTTGTAGGTTGTGTTGTGGTGTATGTAACAACTAATATTTTGTTTCAAACATCATAGTGTCAGTATTTACAAGTTATAAAGTATTAAAGTAACATTGTCGATGTCTACATAGTAGATCCGATATTATTTTCGGGTTTCTGATATGTAAGAAAAATTTATGATAATTTTACATAAATTGTGTGTTCTTTTAAATTTTAATGTGATTAGAATTAATTAATTAGTTCATATTATAAAATAATTATGATCATCATGTTTATAGTGTTTCGAGAACGTGTGTGGACCACTTTAAAATGTTTGTTACAGGATTTATAACTAAATGTTAATTTTCCGCCTTCTTTTTTGGAATCATAGCCAATATAAAGTGCCTTAACAAATGTGTATAATTTTACTAAAGCTGCTCTGAGACGGGGGCTGCCCACGCCGACCCACGATGTAATATAATCCATCTCTGGTAGGTGTAAATTAAAAGTGCAATATTTTTTCCCAGTAAAAGTGGAATAATTATATTAAAAAAATCGAGATAAACTCATGAACAAAAGTTGTTTAACCTGTAGATAAAAACTATTCCTGATTTTATCGGATTCATTAATTATGTATTCTACGTAGGTAAATAAATGCGGCGGCGTCGGTAGCCCATTACTTACTCATGTTTTATTTTTTATAAAAATTGTAAATAAGCAAGGAATCGAATAATGTTATAGGTGAATATAAATACCTTCAGGTATTTTCTATTTATTTTTCAGCAACTATTTTAGATAAGTATTATTAATTAGATGTCTATTGGTCAAAATTTAGCAAAAAGATTATGTATGCTCTACTTATAAAATGTGATGGTTAAATACTTTTGTTTGTGCTGTTTTATTGTACGCGAAATAAAATATATTTTGAACAGCATTTATATTTTATTCACTAAAACAATATTTAATAGATTGATTGGTATAATTTAATTATGTAGTAATATCAGTTATCTGGTTTCCATAGTACAAGCTCTGCTTAGTTTGGGATCAGGTAGCCGTGTGTAAAAATGTCCCAGGATATTATTATTAATTATCAATTTAATTAACAAATCACGGCACACTGATAACATTGATTTTACCTAGCAAGTGGCGTGATTTTGATTACGGTGTTTGATAAATTAATCTAATAGATATCTAGCTACCTTAAAATCCGTTGTTTAAGCACCGAATTGCAGAATACTACTTATAGAATGTAGAGTACTGATAGTCGAGACTGGACGACATTTTAATGTATTTAGCATTAAAAATTTATTACACACTTTCTTGGTGTTGTTATCGCGATTTTAATGTGGAACACTTATCCTCGAATCACGCTTACGCTTACTTGTCGCTCCAGTTCGTGACTATCCGCAATAAATTGCTGATAAAGTTACCGTGCAACTTAACAGGTTGGTATACCAATCATTGTTTGGCCTAAGGTGAAGTAACCAAACCCAAAGAATCAACAACAACAATACCGGCCAAGTGCGTGTCGGACTCGCACATAAAGGGTTCCGTACCACCGTAGAATAAAAACGTCAAAAATATCAAGTTTCTTGTATGGAAACCCCCTTTATTTTTAAAATTTATTTTATTTTTAGTATTTGATGTAGCGGCAACAGAAATACACATTCTGTGGAAATTTCAACTCTAACTATTCGTGAGATACAGCCCGCTGCCAGACGGACAGCGTAAGCTTAGTAATTGGGTCCTGTTGGTACCCTTTACGTACGGAACCCTAAAAAACAAAAAGAAAATAAGTAATTAAATTTAATAATGCAACATGTCTCAGATATTTTTCATGGGGACTAGACTCGCCACATACTACAACCACTGTTGGATTACCAAGTTTTTGAGTTCAGGGAAAATATAATTGAAATTTGACTTCTTGGTGCAGTGGTCCGAACGTTGGCCGCTCGGCACACTGCTTCGGGAGGCTGCGGGTTCGATTCCCGCCAGAGGCAAATTACGGACACGGTCTTTTCGTTATTTGCCCTGGTCTGGGTGTCGCCGGGATCGCCTCCAGTCCATTGTACGATACTCATATTACAAGCGTTGCTTAGTTTGGGACCATATACAGTTGGTGTTAGTCTGGCGATATTTCTTTATTTATTATACAGGATGAATTTGAAATCATGGGAATCCTTTTAACGGGGATTCCACACATGATTCAGAATATTAAGGGAATATTAATCAACAAATTAATTGATAAAAATTTATTGCCCAGGTAGGGTATAACTGTTAACTGGTTTGCTTACTGGAGCAATACTTTTTTATCAATAGATTTATTTATTTATTCTCCCAACATATTCTGAATCATGTGTAGAGCCATAGTTTAAAAGGATGCTCATGATTTCAACTTCACCCTGTATAAGAGAGTTGGACGAAAATCAAACTGATATAAACAAGTAATATACATATATTACATTTTATAATTAGTATAATTAACGTTCCCGTTATACGAATGGCTCGATGTTGATCTCGACAGCCGAGCAAGGGTTGGTGAGCTCGAAGGCGGCCAGCACTGCGGGGTGAATGACCCCGATCTTGCCGATGCTGCGCCCGCGCAGGACCACCTCGGCGCAGCGGCCGGGGAAGTACGCGGGATCTGAGATCAAAACACACTTGTTTGTGACATAAGAAATGGATCATGGTTTTTTGGTTGTTAAAATGTTAATTCTGTGACAGGTCATCTTTAACTACCAACCTTCAAGGTTAAAATTACCAGCGTTCTTACTTTTAAAGCCTTCCGATAGATTGGATTTGGAACTATTATTTCAGGACGGTAATCTTTAGGCTGGGCGCACGACCGGACGACTTTATGCAGTCCACATAAAGCACCCAACCGGTCCGTCAAATTTCTGATAGTATGCGGGGCTGAGTACATAATGTGCGCACGGAGCGCTAACGCATGATGCCAATACCAAAGACGCTGACGCCAATACCAAGGCATCACTCGCACGCTGCCGACCTGAAAGGGAGTGGAACAACGGGAGGGGAGTTGGGTCTTAGCCATAGACGAACCATATAAAGGACTGGGTCTAAGCTACCAGGCCGCGTTGCTATTACATCGCACAGCTCGGCCGGTGACGTCATCACAGTAGGCGTAGCTTAAGTCAGTGTGCTGTTGGCCTTCGTCCTGTGCAGACGTCTTGCCAACGTTCGCATCCCAAATATAATTCTATTCGACACTAGATGGCGACCCTCGGTACGTTTTTTATATGAAACTACACTTAGTGACATCTAGTGTGAAAAAGTTAAACTACGTACTAACATCGAAATAAAACGAACCCAGTAGTTATGCTATTTACCAGTAGATCGAGGAGGCGGGGCTTGTAAATTGCCCTCCCAGTTTTTAACCCCCACCACCCGCGCCACCCCGCGCAAAATTTCCACGCGTTGTTTCATAGGGAAATCTAATAAGGGCACCTCTATCTTTAGTCTTTACTCTATGGTCTTAGCTGATTTTCAATATTGTGTGGAAATTTGTTCTGAGGCACTTACCGTCGCACTGCCTCAGTGTGTACCCGTGGTCCCGGTCCCAGGGCTCCCGCAGCAGCGCCATGAGCCGGTCCAGAAGACCATGCACGAGCTGGAAGCCGGCCGCACGCCCCATGTGCACCGCACACACCCTCCGCTCGTTGCGACCGCCCGTCTCTGTACAATCAAATAATAATATATTAACCCTTTTAACGTCCTTCTCCTGAGCACGGGCCTACCCTCAATGCGAGGGCAATTCAGGCCATAATCCTCCACGCTGGCCCAGTGCGGGTTGGTGGATTTCACATGGGGTTGGTGGATTTCTTTTCGGAAATTTGGTACATTTCCTAAGACATGCAGGTTTCCTCACGATGTTTTCCTTCACCATAAGCAACTGATAATCATATTAAAGTTATGATTCGCACATAAATTTCGAAAATGCAAGCCGGGGTTTGAAACTTGGATTTTAAGCCCGCAAGACGCGTGCTTAACCAATCGGCTATCACTACTTCTCTCTCTCACTGTACAATAAATAAATAAATATCGCCAGACTTAGCGCCCTATCGCACGAGGACATCAGTGGTAGCGCAACCAGTCGCACCACCAACAAAACGTATAGAGCTGTATGGAGGGTATCGCACCAGCCCCCGCTAGACAAGTGGCATTAACGCTAATCGAATAGAATAGACTTCACAATGTATGGAAATGACATTACAGGTCGCTATGTAGATCACGTGACTTATGTCATTTCCATACATGAAGCGTAGCGATTTGAAGGAACGGTTGTAGACGTCAGCCACTTGTCTAGAGGGGCTGGTGTCCGCTTGGTAGCGCAACCAATTCGGTGTCGGCTATCGAATCACCCGCTGGCGGCGCAACCATGGTTGCCTCGTGCGATAGGGCGTTTACACACCAACTGTACCAATGACTTACCCGCGTTTTTATCTTGTAAAACGACATCGCTGATTTCGAACAGCTTCAGAGGTAAAGGCATCTTCTTGTTTGCGGCCAATGTCTTGAGAAGGCCCGGCAGGAGCACGGTCCGCACGACTTGGAACTCTAATGTCTTGGGGTTAGAGATGTGGGCCGCTGGCACGTCTTCTATTTTGACACCTAGTTTCGTGGATATGTCTTCACGAGAGCACTGGAAAGATAAAAGGGTATCAATTAATTAATTCTTACACAATATTACATGCCTAAAAAAAAAACTAACCGGGAATAAAAATAAACAGTGCAGAATCCAAAGGGTTGGTCCGTGATAACAATGATAGTGTAGTTGCAAAGATATTCAATTAAAAAACATAAGCGGCACGTAAAAACTATACTAATTGGCCAACCTGAGCTCAGTCTACCGTTGTCACGCGTCAATGATGGACGCGTTGACAGTGTATTTTTCGCACGTTATTACGTCTTCGGGCGGCTTGAACGTCTGACACCCGGCCACTAACCATACGATAAGAAGTGTATAGGTACCAGTGTGAAGGTGAGTGCTTCGGTGTACCCTGCGTGCGCGCACTCCTGGCGCAGTTGCTCCGTCAGCTTGTTGAGCGGCTGCTGCGCGCCCGCCGTCACCACGCGCGACTCGCGCCGCGGGATGCGGTTGTACCTGTTACACCGTTAAGAGTTCAATACAAGCGGCAGACGGCAGACGTCAGTCGATCATAAGGTAGGAGTTCGATGCAAACGACAGACGTCAGTCGATCTCATACAAATTATAATGCGGTCTGCCGTCGCGGCACACGTCATCACCACAATTTGTATGAGATCGACTGACGTCTGCCGTCTGCCGCTTGCATCGAACTCCTACCTTTACACGATCATTATACTAATCTAAGGCCAACTAGAAGCGATACGAAGAGTCATTCACCTTTTCATTCAATTTCAAAAAAGTCATTGCTATGCACACGGGCAATTTTTGCGGCAACTGGCAACTCGCAACTAGCTGTTTTCATATAAAACAATCGCGGCAACTGTTGCTGCAACTGGCAATAGTTGGCTGCAACTGCCAAAAAACCATTAAAAAGTTGATAGTTTCGGCAACTAAGTTGATAGTTTCGGCAACTAAGTTGATAGTTTCTTCAACTAAAGTTGCTCCGTGTCCATAGCCTCTTATTGGTTGTACCCAAGCTTTAGCTAATTGAATGCAGCTCATATACGGGCTCGCTCGACCGGGGTAGTACCACTCTTTCACAGAATATCGGAGTAAAATAGCTATCACAGTTGCGGAAGCCCAACCCCCCTTCCCCTCCCTCTGTCCCACACCCCTTCAGGTCGGCAACGTGGGAGCGATGCCTTTGGTATTGCAAACATCTATAGGCTATGGTAACTGCTTAACGTCAGGCGGGCCGTACGCTTGTTTGACACCTTAAAAATAAATAAAACATCTCAGTTCTCACCCATAAGCGATGGCGATGTCCTCGTAGAGGTCGCAGGCGTGGATGACGTCATGGCGGGTGGGCGGCACTCGCACCAGCAGCTTGTCTCCCTCGCACTCAGCGGTCAGGCACATGCGAGACAACAGCGCCGCTAGATTATCGCCGGTTTCACTGTACAGTACATTTTACTTTAGACCTAGGCCGCACAGCGGTTATATCCGCGCTGTTAAAACCACGTCAAATTTGTGTCTTATGGAATCATATGAACCTATCTGCACTTGCGGTTCATATGATTCCATAGGACGCGGTTTTACATCGCGGATATAACCGCTGTGCGGCCTAGGCCTTAGCGAGTCAAGTGACGTAAAGGGGGTGATCCAATTGCGAACCGGCGAGCCAACGGTTTAAATCGTTGGCTCGCCGGCTCGTTCGCTTTCGTTAGTGAGCCATTGGCGAGCAAAACAGTCTACGCTCATCCACTGACGGTTTTTTGCACCGCGGACATAGAATTTCAAGCATGCACAAAGAGCCAGCGAGTAAATGGTGCTCCATTGGCGGTTTAGACCTTTGGCTAGCGTGTTCGTTGGCGTACCAGCGGTTTTGCTCGCCAATGGATCACCCCCTTTAGTGAGCCATTGGCGATCAAAACAGTCTACTCTCATCCACTGGCGGTTTTCTGCACCGCGGACTTCACAGGCGGTGATCCATTTGCGAGCAAAACCGCCGGTACACCAACGAACTTGCGAGCGAAAGGTATAAACCACCAACGGCACTTAAGTCTGCGGGCTTAAAAACCGACGGATTTGCTCGCTGGCTCTTTGAGCATGCTTGAAATTCGCGGTGCAAAAAAGCCGCCAGTACACTGTTTTGCTCGCCAATGAATCACCAACGAAAGTCAACGAGCCGGCGAGCCAACGATTTAAACTGATGCGTTGGCTCGCGGGTTCGCAAATTGATCACCCCCTTTAGAATTTCAAGCATGCACAAAGAGCCAGCGAGCAAATCCATCGGTCTTTATGTCCGCAGATTTTTAAGTGCTCCATTGGCGGTTTAGACCTTTGGCTCGCGAGTTCGTTGGCGTACCGGCGGTTTTGCTCGTAAATGTATCACCCCCTTAAGACGGTATTTTTGCAATATTATAAAGATGCTCTCGCGCTCACGGTCGAACGCAGACTGAGCGGGCTGTGCAGTTTTAGGATTTATTGGAGTACTAGCTTCTGCCCGCGACTTCGTCCGTGTTAACTTTAAAATCCTACAAGAACCTGACATTTTACCGGGATAAAAAGTAGCCTATGTGCTATTCCAGATTATAATCTACCTCTGTGCAAAATTTCATCCAGATCCGTTCAGCCGTTCTGGCGTGATTGAGTAACAAACATCCATCCAAACTTTCACATTTATATTAGTGGGATTGGTGGGATACGTTTCGGACTAACTTGGTTATCTAGCCTAATCTATACCAGGCATCCTAATGTTTTTTTTTAATACAATAAATGCATTTTTCCTTACTTGATGCCGATGTAGTTGTTGGCCTTGTCGACGGCGATGGTCTCGCGGCGGGTGCGCATGCGCGGGTACAGCTCGTAGGTGCCGTCGGGCGCGAACACCTTGCACTGCTGCGTCGTGTACGCACTCGCGCAGTACTTGGAGAACATGCTCACCACTGTGTCCAGGACTATGCTTGCCTGGAACATGGAACAACAAGTTCAGGCTTAGGGCACTGAGTAAAGCCGTGTATTCACTAGGGGACAAATATCCCGCGAAACGTGTCGCCAGACATGTCGAGCGACGTCACTCGACTTCGCCCGACATTGGACATGTCTGGCAACAAATGGGGACGAAAATGTTCGCGAGAAATGATGCCCGTTGACGTCAGTCTACATCACCCATGATCGATGACATCGCCCGACATATAAACACGTGTCGCGGGAAGTTTTCCCCTAATGAATACGCAAATTAAATTGCAGCATGCAGCAATATAGATGAGAAACTCTTTTATTACTAATCAATTCAAAATTACTAGGCTATTAAAATTATTATTCAATTTTCAATTTTAACTACTAGGTAACCAGTTCCAGTCGTAATCTTACACACTCTAGAAATTTAAGTTATCTAAAATTGTCGCTATCCACACAAGTCTGTTCTTTCGCTTAGTTCTTCTGAATTAAGCAACGGATTTTGATGCAGTTTTCACTATCTGGTTCACTATCAGTTATCTGGTTTCCATAGTACACGCTCTGCTTAGTTTGGGATCAGGTAACCGTGTGTACAAAATGTCCCAGGATATTATTAGATAATTTCTTCGGGAAGGTTTCACATTTAGTTTTGTTTCTCATTCCTATTCACAATAGGAGATTCCTGGATAACCTTACCTTGGTCAAGTCGGTGGCTGTGCACTCGATGAACACGTTCTTGGTGTTGAGCGTGATCTTGGAGTGGTCTCCGTTGATGATGGGCGGCATTGACAGCACCACGCCGTTCTTGTCCTTGATCACGGGATACACCGCGCTGTCTCGGATGATAGGCAGGTATTGCTTCAGTTGCGCGTGCGTCTGGAAATATACATTGTTGAATGGCGATTTAAAAAATAAAATAAAAATAAAACAATGTAAAATAAAAAGACAAGCCCGCTGAGTTTCTTGCCGGATCTTCTCAGTCGAGGTCGCGTTTCCGATCCGGCAGTAGAATTTAAGAAAAAAATTAAAATGACAATTTGTAAGTGCCCCCGTAGGCCTAAACAAAATAAACGTTTTGAATTTTGATTATTACAGTTCCTGTTTATTTTATATTGTCGTTCTAGCAATCACACTCGTTAAGTAAAAAAAATAAAAAATATAATTTCACGACTTTTATTCCCATTCGGGGGTAGTCAGAGGCTTAGGCTAGGTTAGGCTTAGTTCCTGTATACACGGCGACAAGGTTCACCACCTGTCACGTTGGGTTCTGACTATCTGGTGAAACGTGGGCTTTGAGTTGACTTACTACCTCCACAGTGTGGTGGTGTATGGCCACACTCGTTAAGTATAAAAATAATTAGCCTTTTCAACGTCCCACTCCTAGGCACGGGCCTTCTCTCAATGCGAGGGGGATTCATGCTTTATTCCACCATGCTGACCCAAAGCGGGTTTGTGAATTTCACATGGACATATTTCTATGTAGAACATATTCTATTTCATCGAAAGCACAAATTACCTATGAACAGATACATCACTCAGTAAAGACATTTAAATAAATAGCAACTCTTGCTACGACGCAATAATGTGCTATTCGCCTTGGTTACACAGGACTGCGTGACTAAAATCATATTCACCTACAATGGCCTCTCTTTCTATCGCGTAACCGCTTTATAACTATTTAGCCGCGTGGCAACGCATTGACGCGTGGCGTGGCGTGGCGTGGCGTGACTTGTAACTTCGTACCTAAACTCTAAAGTACTTACAGCATACAATTCCATGAGCTCAGCTGCAGTTGTTTCCTTCTGCTGGTTGAGAGCTCTGAACTTAATCTCACTGGGAGGCAGCGCGTCGTATACGAACGGTCCTTGTATCGTGTCCAAGTCATGTGTGCCTATTGCGACTAGAGTTCGTTTTCTGCAGATATTCTGATGCAGCTTGTCCTGAAAAAGGAGATACTGTTACTAATTCCGTTGACACACCTAAATGTCAACTAATTGCTATCTTTCTCATGATTATCTATACTTAATATTATAAATAAGAATAAGTTTTTTTTTTATTGGGGAAAACAAACAGTGATTGAATGATGACTATGAATTTTGGTATACAGGCTCCTGGAGGACATAGGCTACTTTATGTTGTAAGTTGAAATAAATAGGGGATGAAAGTTGGTATTGCAGACCCATCATTTCTCAAGTTAAGGGATATAATAAATAACCTACTTGAAGTTCAAATTCTATGCAGACAAAGTCGCAGGCCACAATGATTTGTGGCTTCATTAATAGTGGTATTTACTAAAGAGCGTAAATTTTGCTTATATCAATGTGTTGATAAGAGGGAGAGTTATACTGGATACCATTCCTTTTCAATGCGGGGTGTATTCAGGTCATAATGTTCCCCAGTGTGGGTTGTTGACCCAGTGTGGGTTGAAGAACTTCACATATCTTTTGGCTACCATGCAGGGTGCCCAGACCAGAGAAATTATCTACAAGCGATCCTACAAATCAATACCCTTCTATGTATGAGAATTAAATTAGTAGAAATTCTTGTAGACAAATTCACTTGTCTAAGCCTTGGGTTTCAGGATTTCAAAGGAAAATGGGTGAGTTTATGCATTGTGTTAAGAGTATTTTCAGTAATCAGAACCTGTAAATCAATGAAACTGTCATATGATTGTTTAGTGAAGGTGATTCCTTTCAGCACAGCGGCAACAGCGTACGGCCTGATCTGTGCTGTGGCTGGCGTGAGGTGCAAGGAGTAGCAATCCTCGTATTTCTTCAGTTGGAATTGTGGTGGATCCGTCCTGGAAAAACAAATACTGTGAGAATTCTTGTGTATGGGAAGGAAACACTTCTCAGGGACTTTTGGCTACAAGAATAAGTCTAATATGTATATATTTGAAAGCTTTCTTATAACGCATGGGGCAGACCTTTGTGTAAAATAAATTTAACAGAATGGGCATCCTAAGATACCAAAAATAATTACATGATGATGATGATAGATGTGTTTTAAACCTTATTCTATGTGGAATTAAGATCTTTAGTTATATAAAACTAGCTGTTTCTCATATATGCACAAATAGTATAGTAGATTCTATCATAAGGGAGCAAAATAATATTTTTTCGGCGAGGGCGCTTTTTTGAATCCAGAGCGAAGTGAGGGATTCTAGAGTAGAATCCCGAGCGTAGCGAGGGATTCTTTAGTAGAATCCTGAACGTAGCGAGGGATTCAAAGTACGTCGCCCGAGCCAAATATATTTTGCGCCCGAGAGATACACTCTACTTTTCATCACCCTCTATGAGAAAATAAAGGGCTCCTCATATTTTATTGTAATATTATTATTTAATAAGACATTTAAAGGTGGTAGAGCCAAACTGTAGCCAATTGACTGCAGCTTATATACGGGCTGGCTCGACCGGGGTAGTACCACCCAAGATCGATCTTTACGCCGATCTTCTCACAGAAGATCGGCGTAAAGTAGCTATTACAGCTGCGTTTCGTACGATGAGTGAGAGAGCCGCAAGCCCAACCGGCCCAACCGGGTCGGCAACACTCGAGCTATGCCTTCGGTATTGTAAGCATCCATAGGCTAGTTCGCGCGTTTTAATTTGATTTATTTTTTTATTCAGCTGGCGGCTCGACTATGGGCCCCGTCGCGTCGTACCAGCCAGTCTTTATTCAAACAATATTTGTGTTGGATTTATTTGGCGCTGAACACTAAGATATTCTAAATTCAAAAAGTGCGCCGCAATTTACTTTCCCGCACACTTATTTCATAAGTGTGCCGAAAAGTTCATTCTGGCGCACTTTTTGAATTTGGAACAAGTTTCATATACACCGCCTTAAAACACCACCTTTGGGCTCACTTAAAGGCGAACCAAGTCGTCCTTTTCGAATAGATGGGATGAAAAAATATTTTCTTATTGAGCAACTAAAGGTCAAATTTCAAGTCAGCAGATCTCATCGTTTTGATGATATTGAGTTACGTGGATCTAATTTTTTTCATGTTTATTAAAGGTTACTTTGCAAAGTTCCAGTCATATGCGTCATGTGCATGTATAATAAATAAATGAACCCCTGCACAAGGGAGGAATTGAACTCGGTCACACCAAACGCTATTAATGTGGCCAAATACCTTGTAAATAAGGTCTAACAATAGTAGAACTGTTAACACAAAAAGAAGAAGATAGATAAACTGTATTCGCAAGTAAGATAAAATATGGAGATTAGAACTCACTTCCCCTGGAATACTAGGATTCCATCAACCAACCCCTCCAAGCAGAGGAGGTCATATCGGTTGGCAGGAATGTCTATCCTGTAGAGTATCTCCTCCGATACCCCAGCTCCAGCTTGATCACCTTGCTCTTTCATCAGCATTTGTTTCTCTGTTGTCTGAAAACATTACGATAAACTATTCCTTAGTTAATCAATGCAGGTTAGGATAATTCTTTGGTGTTTTAACATAGCTATGATACTGATATCAAAATTATTTAAAAAATATTAGGTAGGTATAATATAATTACTTAAACAGTTCAGTAGGTATACTATAATGTATACAGACCGAAGCAAGCGTGTATATGAACAGTATTCTTACTTGAACATTTCATTCAGAAAAATGAAAGGTTAAGAGTAAGAAACATGTTGATATTATTTTATAAGTACTTACTACTTCATCAAGCTCCAAGCCAAATTCAAAACACAAGTCCTGGAATTCTTCATCCGCTGAAATATAATATAAATAGTTGTAATTTTCATTGAACATTTCAGAATGGAAATGAAAACAATATTTTCTGATTCAAATTACAAAGTATCCTTACTATAACTTCTACCCAGGGCAGCAAAGAGAGCATCACGTTTGACCGATATTGTTGGCATTGTTAATTAAATTTTATAAATAATAATATTATAACATTTATTTTATTAAATTTATTCTAATAGTACACGTTTTGTTGACTTGCTTGACCAATAAATAATTGACACTATTTTGTGATAATTGATGACAGTGACTGGATATAGTCAGCAGACTGACAGTGCGTTGTAATGGTGCGTTCCATTTACTGTTAATTTTGTAATTTTCGTTATTTTCGTTCATAAAAGTCGTTCCACACTCGAACCAACTTGTACTGAAAGCATGGATGTATTAACTCAGGATGCGCTTCGCATGATCTTCCCCTCTAGCTTTTTTTTATAGGTATTAGACCAAAAATCTCTGACACGTATATAAAAACTGTTTTCGAAATCGATTTGATCAGAGTAAGTATCGTTTTCGCGGTGTGAGGTGCTCCGTGAAAAATGCCGAATTGTCCCATTAAACGTGTGCAAAGAAATTACAAAAAATAGTAATATACAAAAAGATGGGGTAACATTTCATATGTAAGTATTTTTGATGTAATTAATGCAATTTTTCTATTAAATTCATTAAAATATTAAATGTCATAAGAATCGAAAACATTATCGATACAATTAATCGAGTACGAATTAATCGAATAGTCTACTGTGACCATAGACGAATCTTTTCTACCCTGGCAACTGTATTTTTTATTTGTCAAATAATTGTCAAGCATTTGAACTTTGTAAACAAACGGATAAATACTGAATTACGCGGTGATAAACCAGTCGCAGAACGTTAAAAACGATTTACAATGAATAAATCATTAGTAATTCAACAAGAGAGGTGATTCACAAAGTTTACAGGCGGTGTCTCGCGGAATTTGAGGTGCAAAATATTTTGTCAGAACTCGACCATGTTTACCAAAGAACCGCTGATATTATAGGTATATAAGCAGTTTATTTTACAGTTTTTAAGTTAAATAATGTGTTTATTGTATACAAAGGCAGGCTCAAAGCTTCAGTTTACAGGTTTTTCAGTAAATATACATTGATCGCTTAGAGGTACATTCGATTGAACACACTTGATACTTGCGCATTATTTTTATGTGTTGCTTTCATCTCGACCAATACATAAACTAAGGTTGCTTTATTTTTCTATGTTTGCTTGTCAGTTAACATCGTTACTTAATTACTAAATAAACAAATAATCTTAAAGCATTAAAGAAATTATCTTTTATTGAATTATTTTATTTTTCAGGTACCGTTAGAAGAATAGTCGAAAATTGCTCTTTACGATGACATTAATCGATTAATAATAAATCTTCAAGATGACAGCAATGCTGTGGAGACTGATGATGATGAGTTGATGAGGCAGCGGCAGGCCCACGCCAATATATGGATTTATCAGGAGTGGAATATTTAGACCAAGATTAAAATAAAAAAATAATTAAAAAACGCAGTAGCTATGATATGTTTGTTTTATTTTCCTAAAATACAAAAAAAAATAACTAACTCATGTTGAAACAAAAACACCCACTATAGAAACAATTCAGATAAATACGATCTCAATAAATTCTTGATCTTGATAAACGGAATCGAACCTGACACTGCTCCGGGTCCATATGACCCAGAAGCAGGCAGCGTCTGCTACTGAGGCGATGAATCACATATGGCATAAATATATGTATAACAAATATTATCTTATTGACCAACATCAAAGAGAACTTAAAAGTGCTTGCGCTTGCATTATGAATAATAAATAATATGGAAAATAATAAATCAAGTATCAAAATTATTCAGTCGTATTAGTCAATGTTGCAAGAATGATTTTGAATTAAATACTTTTTGATTTGAACAGTGTTGTAGTAGTGTTTATTTATGATTGCAGACCGGTATCGATAAAAATATAATATATATAGTGTATAATAAACCTTGGGAGAGGCCTATGTCCAACAGTGGACGTCTTTTGGCTGAAATGATGATGATGATGACATTAGTATAATAATACCTATTACGTTTATACGTACCTACCTAACAAAAGATATCAGCCAGGCCAGTGGCAGCAGATGGTGCTGGTCGAGTGGGAGTGGGGGGGGGGATGAAACAGCTTATTTGGGAACATTAGGTACTTATTTTTTAGATAATCTCATTTTCAAGGAACTGAATTGGGATGTACCCGGAATCATCTTGTTTCCGTTGAATATTTACGCCTCGTGAGTTACTCATTATTTCTTGTTCAGCTGTTTCAGTAGAGATAATTCAGTATAATTCAGTAGATTATAATGACAGCTATAAATGTAATAATGAGTATATGAAACTATCGATATAGCTAATTAGAAATATCGATAGTGGTATTCACCCTATTACACCGATGGTCCTACGGTAGTAAAATTTTGTATGTTGACGTATTAGATCTTTTAGTGTGCGTAAAATATACTAGTGTTGCACATTTCTTTACGTGTGCGTTTATAATGACACAAAATGTTTTGAGTAAGTGTGCGTCAATTTTAATGTAGTGGTTACCTCCCCTCCCCCAAGAATTGACAGAACATTTTGTTCGTTGAATTATGCGTGTTGCGGGTCCATTTTGTTACTTTGTTCGAGACTGAAAGTGATCATTATTATCGTTTTTAACAGTTTATGTGGACGAAAATAACAAAATTAACAGTGAATGGAACGCACCATAAAACACCTAACGTGTATTTTTTAATTCCGGAGAGTAAATTGCCAACCCCAAATGTCAAACTCGAAAATAATGCTGCCACATTTATTTATGTAGTGTTGTCCTACCGCTTTTTTCCGGTACCGATTATTTGAACCGTAAAATTAATGTCGTGCGTATACAGCATGGAGTACTATAAATACTGGAGATAGAAAATTTTACTCAAAGGAATTATAATAATTGTTTCTTTGTTCCTGTTTCTTTATAAATGAATTACTTTTTTACATAATTGATATATTTTGTAAAAAAACTGCGTGTCCATTTTTTCTAGGTTTGTCCTTGACCCATGACAACGCATTTTGTTTCTCTCTCTCACTCATTCGTCCTTCAGCAAGCGAATGTAATATAGGTGGGGAGCCGTAGAAGAGGTTTCTGGATTTACACGAGCGCGTCAGATTAAGATAAGGGAGATAGCGTACATATTGATAAGAACCTCAAAACATTATGAGCCCTTAATATTGGTGGGTTCGCTCAGGGGAACCAAAAAAATAGACCATCTTAAAATACTCGAACTCGTCAGATTAAGATAAGGGGGATAAAGGGGGTTACTAGCTAAGAGGTGTCAAAAGTGTCAATTTTGCTAATTTGATCGTCAGTCTAAGAAATGGGAGCATCTGGAAGTTTCACTTTTTCACCCACTCTGATTTTTTTTTAAATATAGGACTGCGGTGGCTAAAAACGGACGGCCCGTCTGATTTTAAGCAGTTACCGTAGCCTATAGATGCTTACAAAATCTAAATGTTGAGAAATTGGAGTCTCTAAATTAAAACAACCCAGCCGCACCCGTGCATATTACATACATAGTACATGTTGTAATTTGGTAGGATGGTAAGAAATGTGACGTTGCCAAACTTACGCCATGACAAACGTATTTTAAATAAAATTGACATTTCGTTGTTCTATGAATGACGTAATTTTAAAACAGGTTGCAGAGCCTAAAATGCGTATTAGCTAAAAGGCGTTTGAAATGTGTTTTAATAAATTTCTATGAATAACACGGTTGGTGTATCGGGACCCCCTTTATTTTTAAATTTTATTTTATTTTCTGTGAAAATCAAGTCTAGCTATTACGGTTCGTAAGATACAGCCCGCTGGCAGACAGACAGACAGACGGACGGACAGCGTAGGCTTAGTAATAGGGTCCCGTTGGCACTATTTGGGTAAGGAACCCTAAAAATCAGAGTTTAGACACAGTGAAAGTACGTATAGACATATTCCATAATAAAATAATTCATTTTAAACGTCTATGACTCCTTACTTGATTTTGTTGTTTACTGTTATAAATTTCAATGATTAAATAGAATTCTAGAAGTTTGCTTGAGGTTTATGCGATTTTGCAGAAAAATATTTTACGGTTTATCGATTAGTTCCGATTGCTGGACATCACTATTTAAAAATTGCAATAACCTAGCCACACTGTCATTGTCAAATTACTCTCCTGGGGGGGGGGGGGGTAGAAATAAGGTAGTTATAAGGTAGTTATAAGGTAGATTTAAGGTAGTTATAAGGTAGAATTAAGAAAAAAATGTAATAAAAGTATACTGATGTTAGGCTCCAAAGGGCTAGTTCCCAGGGGCCGTAAAACTAATCTTTTTTTAAAAAAAAAACAAATTACTCTCCGGAATTAAAAAACACACCATAGATAGACAGAAGAAAAACAAAAGTTAACTCTAAGTATTTGGAAGAAAAAAAAAGTATTTTTTCAAAATTTTATTTATTTCTTATCTTGAAGACATAGTTTTTGTTTTGAGAATTAGTTGTTTACCAGTCGTATTGTCTTTCGCATTCAGATTTAGGTTTTTGTAAGATTTTTGATTTGATTATTTTAGCTTTTTTGTGGGAGTGATTGGTGTATCACTATCAGAGTTACTCGTCATTTAAATTCTTTAAATGAAAACAATCAAACAAGAACTAGGTATTTTCATACAATTTCGCCGATAGTAACGGTAATAGTCCAGTAATTATCCATACAAGTGTTTTATTTTACGCACCACAGTAATTATTGGAAATAAAGTATTTTCACATACTTTATTTTTATGTAAAAGTATAAAGTATATTTATCAAAAATAAAGTAGGATACTTTATTATAAAGTATGATTGGCAACCCTAACTCTAAGGGTGGCAATAGACGCACGTTCCGAGTGTCCGATAGTTTTGCCTTGCAGTGAAACCTGATAGAATTTCAGATTTAAAGGGTTCTAGACTTTCTAGAGGATCTAATAGGGATTCATGATACATCTTGCTGTACCCACGTCCCGCTATCTAGGTCACGATGCACGATGAAAAACGACCATAATAATAATAATTATCAACTTGCTACCCACCGCAAGACCCAGTTTGTATCGTGCTGACCTAGCAAGGCTGGCTATGTCAAGACGAATTGTGATTAATTTTGTTTTATTCTCTTTTATTAAATTAGAATGAGAGAGCGTGTTGCGTTCCAATCCGTCAGATAAAGTTGTGCTGGAGAGCTGGGCTAGCACTACACCACAGCGTAACTGTTCTTTATATTAATTTTATGCTGCTTATCTTATTTTACGGTCTTAAGCCCGGATGCAGATATTAGACATGTCCACAATTTATTGTGATGCTCAGGCATGGCAGCGCGGCGCGGCGCGGCTGCGGTACGGCGCAGCTTTGACTGGACGTACAGTAAGATGGACCGTGAATAAGGCGCTATAATCTTTGGCCCTCGATGACGATGACCGTGCGTTTCCACCTAAAAACATGTCGGCATACTTGTATCGCGACATGATGAGCCCGACATGTCGCGTAACATGTATTGTTGAGGGTAGCGTTTCCACTGCCGAAAGTCTCAACATGTATACCAGCATGTCTATAGACTTGTTAAGGTTTTCGTTTCCACTGCCACTCAACATGTATTAAGACTTGTATATCGACGCTTGAAAGGCAAAAGGTCACAAGCGCCACTTTGGTCGAAAATGAGTTAAGTATGAGGTCATACTCAGTTTTTTTTTCTGCGTCGAATGAACCGGGTTTCATTCCGATAGGAGCATTTTGATGTCACTTATGCCTGATGTGATTTTAGCAAAAAGAGGTATCAAAAGGTATCAAGTGACACATAATTTTCTCACATCAGGGAATTGTTGTTTACGCCTACACAAAAAAACAAAAAAGCAATGCACTTCGGCGTTTAGTGCATTCTGCTTTTCAATATTTTCATATGCATGGACTTTAAGTAGTTTTGCCTGAAGGTCTTCATACCACAAACTGCGTTTACTTCTTTTCTACCTGTTAAACCAGAATACCATTAAACCACTTATTGCGTTTTGCCTTTTCGGAATAAAATCAAAAAAGGAGTTTAGGCTGTTTTGCTTTAACTTAAAAACTAATGCAATGTTGCTTGATCCGTTTTTGCCTGGAAACAAAAAATAATATTTTGGCGTTTATCCCTTTTTGCCTCGTTGTTGAAATAAAATTGATGTTGCTTGTGCTGTTTCTACCGAATACGAGAAATGAGGATTTAGTCAAAAAATCCAAGTTGAATGTCGTTTATCCTATTTTAAATAACTGCTTGCAATGATAGTAATTACTGCGTTGATGTCTAATATTAGTCTAAATGTCAGTGCCATTTTTGTGAACGACAAATGAATTGAAATGAATGAAAAGTTTATGAAGTTAATGAATAGAGATTTTTCATCATCATCATCTCAGCCGAAAGACGTCAACAGCTGGACATAGGCCTTCGCTAAGTTTCGCCACACCTGTCTTGCGCTGCCCGCATCCAGCGTATTACTGCCACCTTCACCAGATCGTCGGTCCACGTTGCGGGACCCACCCTACGCTTTCCGGTGCGCGGCTGCCACTCGAGAACTTTTCGGCCCCATCGGCCATCCGTTCTACGAGTAATGTGCCCTGCCCACTGCCGCTTAAGTTTGGCAATCCTGCGGGCTATGTCGGCTACCTTGATTCTTCTGCTTCTGCGTATCTCCTCATTCCTGAGTTGATCTCGCAAGGAATCTCCGAGCATAGCCCTCTCTATTGCACTTTGAGTGACTTTGAGCTTTTTATGAGGCCCATTGTGAGCGGCCATGTCTCAGATCCATAGGTCATCACTGGCAACACACACTGGTCGAAGACTTTCGTCTTGAGACACTGCGGTATTTCGGACGGGAAGATATTGCATAGCTTCCCGAACGCTGCCCAACCGAGTCGGATTCGTAGATTGACCTTTTTCTCGAAGTTGGACCTACCTAACTGGATAGTTTGTCCCAGACAACTTTAAGCGTAGTCTCCGATCTTCACGGGAGTGGGTAAAACACGGAAAATCGATATCTGACGAAGATCAATTCGTCTTGTCCATGTTCATTTTAAGACCAACTCGTTCGGAGGCTCTACTGAGGCTATCAAGCATGGTATTGAGGTCTTCCATAGTCTCAGCCATGACCACTATGTTGTCGGCAAACCGAAGGTGAGTACTCGCCGTTTATGTTGAAGCCCAGCCCAGTCCAGAACCTTGAAAACGTTTTTCAGTGCAGCGGTGAACAGTTTCGGAGAGATAACGTCTCCCTGTATCACACATTGCTGCAAGCGGATAAGTTTCGAGTTCTGGTCCTGTAATCGGATTCACATAGCGGCATTTTCATACAAACATTTCAAAACTTCGATGTACCGGTAATCGACTTGGCATCGCTGAAGAGACTGCAATACAGCTCATCTCGACCGAATCGAAGGCTTTCTCGTTGTCCCCAAACGCTAAGCAAAGGGGCAGGTTATACTCCTCGGTCTTCTATAATATCTTGTTACAGCGTATGTAAGTATGTGGTCTACGGTACTAAAGCCTTTTTGGAAGTCGGCTTATTCGGGAGGCTGGAGGTCGTCGAACTTGCGTGCGAGACGGTTCGTTATGACCCTCGAAAACAGCTTGTAGACATGGCTCAGAAGTGAAATGGGTCTATAATTATTTAGCAGAGCGTTATCGCCCTTTTGTAAGAACCACCACACCTTCGCTCCATGCCTGCGACGTTTTTCCCTCGAATATGACAGAACCGAACAGCTTCTGTAGGGGCTTTAGCACCGGTTTTACACCCGCCTTCAGGAGCTCAGCGGTTATTCCATCATCACCCGGTGCCTTGTCGTTTTTAAGCAGTTTAAGAGCCATACTCATCTCACGCGCACAAGCTCACAAGCTGACGTTCGGATGTCTTTGGTATAGTGTCGGGTTGGTCTAGCTCTTGGGTCGTTCGTCAGGTTTGTAACGGGTGCCCGTATTGACGTGTATAACTGTTTATAGAACTGTGTATGTGTGCGTGTGTTCTTCGACCTCCCTCAAAAGCTGTCGTTTGGATGAAACAATTCTGCCGTCATCGATCTTCAGTTTCATTAGCTTACTTTGCCCAATAGACAGATTTCTAGCGTACACTTTGGAGCTTTTGTTCCGCTCGATAGCCTCTTTAATACCTTCGGTATTAAATTGGCGGAAGTCACGCGACAAGGTCTTCGAGATCTGTCTATTGAGCTGCCGGTATTTAAACGCGTCATCTGAAGACTGCAGTATCATTTCACTCCTCTCCTTCCTCAGAGATTTTGTACCGCGGGCCTTGCATCCACGAACCCGTCGTTATAATCGTCCACGCTACTCCCTAGGACATCGTATCGGTTTTGAAATTCCAGCTGAAAGCTCTCGGCGTTTTGGATCTGGGTTGGTGCTGGCCGGTGCGTAGACTTCATCAGTCAAGATCTTTCAAGTTTTATATTGACATTCAATGTGCATCTTACCAGTCGATGATCACTACCGGTTTTGACCGCGTTGATCACCGATACATTGAATACTTGCTTCTTCGTCGACATGATGGAGTCTATCTCGTTTTATGTTGCACCGTCGGGGCTCATCCAGGTCCACCTCCTGTGCTCACACTTCCTGAAGAAGGAGTTCATCATAAAGAGTCCCTCCTTCTCCATGAAGCCTGCCAGCTGGTGGCCCCGGTGGTTACGCCGTCCAACTCCAAATTGCCCTACTCGCAGCTCATCACCGTCTCATTTTTCCAGTTTCGCGTTGAAGTCACCCATGACAACGGTAAAGTAAGTTTTGGAACTATGCATGGCTCTAGAGATATCCTCATACATAGTTTCCACTTCGTTGTCTGAATATGCCAATGTCGGAGCGTACACCTGAACTACTTTTAACGAATACAGTTGGGTTATTCGGAGAACAAGATACGCCGCCACCCTAGTTGACAAACTCTACGACGACGATAAACCCGATACCCCCTAGGACTGCTGGTCGCCCTCTCGGAAATAGAGCAGGTTACCAGATTTCTGAATTATCGAGTCCTCCCCCCTCTTCGGACTTCAGATAATCCGATGACGTCCCACCGTGCCCTACTCAATTTTTCCTCGACCTCAATGATCTTCTCGTCGGTCCGCAGTGTACGCGTGTTAAATGTTGCCAGGTCCAATCATCGGTTTATATGGTAGCCGTCCTGCCGGAAATTCTTAAAACCCCCTCTCCCCCGCCGTTACCATAGCCGCTACCATGGCCAGGACTAGCTAGTGAGGCTGCCGGGGACTGGGGGTCGGTTCCTGTTTGTCCGTTTCATTGGGGGGTTTTGCCATAATCGCCACGCTTGGCAGATGGGTTGGCGATCGCAGTAGGTAAAATACGTACTCGGAATGAGATGGGTTGGTGCTATTCTAAGCCGGCACCACACGGCAGATTTTATAAGTTGATTATATTTCTTGTTATTTTAAATACTGTTTCTCTACAAAGAGCTCTTTCACACGACTGCCAACGATATCCAACAACTGCCGACTACGCTCCTCAGCGATTGTGGTAGTTATTATTAACATTAAGTTGTCGTTCGCGTTAAAAGAGCAGTAGGAAATTTCAATAAACACATTCAAGGTGTACTTATAATAAATAAAATAGATACTTACCTTTAAGTGTAGAACACACACTAATTTTATAATCAATTTTGCATGATCTTTTACCATTATTTTAAAATTTAAGGCTATGTGTATTGAAATTTAAAGCGGCATATCCGTTAGTGTTGTCCTGTTTACGGTTTTGCCTCGCTATAATGAATAAAAAAGCGCCGTTTATAACGTTTTGCAATACATTACTTTACTTTTTTGTCTCGTTTAAGATATTTCTGCTCGGAAATTGACAATGATAAACTTTTACTTAAGCTGTTTTGTCTTTTATTAGAAAATCTCAGTGGGTCGTTTGCAACATTTCTACTTGCATTTGTTTTGAGAAAAAAAGTTACTTAACCTGTTTTGTCTAATCGTGTTTATTTTTTTATTGTAGTTTATGTCTTTTTGTTTCGATTAAAAAAAATTTGTCCTGTCGCTTGCTCCTTTTCTACCTGCCGCTTTGTTATGTTTTTAGAGCTTATGAGCCACTATCTCAGAAACTAAGGGGCCTATTTATTAAATATTTGTTTGAGTAGATAAAGCATGTTTTTGTAGGTTTTCTGCTTTTGGTTTTATCTAAAAAGGTCTATCGAGTAAAAAGTTATGATTTTTTTTCCGAATTTTAAAACTTTAAACGGCTCTCCTGTAAAGTTGCTATTATGGCGCTTGTTACCTTTTGACTTTCAAGCGTCGATATCAACATGATTATTTGCCTTAAATGCTGTTATCCGAAAATGTGCGTAGACATTTCATTGTTGTGAAAATCCATAGAGAATATCTCAGTAGAGAGTACCTACAATAGTAAGTAGGTAAATATTTTTCCCTATAATGAAATCATGAACGAGGCCCATTCAGGCCGGCCCGACAGGGTAGTACCACCCTCTCACAGTAAATCGGCGTAAAGTAGCAATCGGTAGAGAGTAGTAAGTAAATATTTTTTCCTATAATGAAATCATGAACGTGGCCTATTCAGGCCGGCACGACCGGGGTAGTACCACCCTCTCACAGTAAATCGGCGTAAAGTAGCAATCGGTAGAGAGTTAGTAAGTAAATATTTTTCCCTATATGAAATCATGAACGTGGCCCATTCAGGCTGGCCCGACCGGGGTAGTACCACCCTCTCACAGTAAATCGGCGTAAAGTAGCAATTTTAGCTACTTTCTTCGTTCGTTCGTTCTTTGAAAGTATCCACAGAGCAGATAGACAAATATTCTGGTGTTAAAAAAAAATCATCACCGTCTCTGAACGCTTTGTATGATAAATTGCTTTCACCAGTGGAAACGCATTCCACACAATCAACATTAAACATGTCGCAATACTTGTAGTGACAACAAGTCATGCGACATGTTGATTGTCCGGCAATGGAAACTCAACTCTATACCTACATGTCGCGAGATCTGTTGAATTCTGTTGAAAATCAACATGTTTTTGCGCAATGGAAACGCGGGGTGAGATATCGAAAAATCACTCTATGGTCAATAGGGTTGCAAGTTTATTATTCGAGTTTTACACCGTCACATGCAAACAAAGTAGTAGGTTTCTAACTCTTTTACATAGCAACAACTAAAAAAAATTATGTGTAATAAGCTCCTCAGACCAGATATTTCGGCAAAAAGTAATTTATGGAACTGGAAAAAGGGGCAAACCAACAAGGCCTCGAGTACCCTAATAAAATTGAATATTAATCTAGGCTTCGAGTCTCTTAACAATTTATTGTTCATTGCAAAACCACTGGTCTCTAATAGGTATAATCTTCATGAATTCGAATATCTTCTTCATTGTAAATAGCAAATTCTTGGCCGTCGGCAATATGTCAGTCGAATGATAGTAATCATGGACATAAGACTACTTTTGGCCCAAAGGGTCAAATCATGACTTTGTTGTAGGTAAAGGACAAGGTAAGTAGGAAGGCAGCTGGACACAGGAGGGGTGCAAGTCCAGGCGCAGGAGCGACGCAGCTGCCACCTTTCCCTCCTACGGTACGCCCAGACTAGAACCTCTCGGCGTGCTATGTACATAGCAAGGGACTTTTGTATGAAATGAATTACCTAACACTCTGGATAATAATATAATAATAATATATCCTGGGACATTTTTGTACACACGGTTACCTGAACCCAAATTAAGCAGAGCTTGTACTATGGAAACCAGATAACTGATATTACTACATATACTACTATTTTATTTGTAAATACATACTTAATATACATATACACCCAGACTCCGGACATACAGACATGTTCATGCACACAAATGCATGTCCCGGGCAGGAATCGAACCTACGACCTGCAGCATTAAAGGCGCCTCCGCGCCAACCACGCTAACGGGCCCGTCAGTGCGGTACATATCGACGCTTGAAAGGCAATCCTTACTAAGCGACATTAGGTGAACTTTACAGGAGAGTGATTTAAAGTTTTTATTTTTACAAAAAAAATCATATAAATTTTATAAATAGTCGTATTAAAATAATTTCAATAGCTTTGGAAATCTTATTTTTTTAAGCTATTGAAGATATTGGATTAACGTACCAGACACTTTTAATTTAAGACATTTATGTCGCTTATATAAAAGTTACCTCTATTTAAAAACAAGTAAAACTATCTAAGCTATCACTGTAAGATTAGCGGTAACAGGTAAATATAAGTAAACTCGTACATTTTTAAATTTAGTTATGGGAATAATCATCTAAGGAAATCTAAATATTTAAATTATTTCAAGTAAAGTCCTCTAAGCGTTATCGAATAGTTTACATGATCGCGGAATATATAACTTATGAAGATGTTGACACCCAAACTCTCCCTTCGTAACCGACGTTTAACCATTAAGTCCTCAACTAACATACTATAATAAAATTAATTAAAGACTGAAAATTAGAAATAAATAGAAATTCAACATTTATTGAAAAAAAAAAACACAATTACTTATACAGAAAAGGCAAATAAGACCTCAAGACAAGTTTATTTTACGTGACGAGAGACGAGAGCTATTATTTAAGTGCACGAATATGGTCTATTCAGACCTTATTCCTGCACTAATTAATAGCTCTTGTCAGTTCTCATCCCACGGTGTTGTGACTATCTTATTATTTGTAACATCAAAACAACACAGTCAGTCATATTTAATATCTTCTATATCATCATCATCATTTCAGCCAAAAGACGTCCATTATTGGACATAGGCCTCCCCAAAGTTTTTTAATAACGACCGGTTATGTGCCACTTGCATCCAGTAGTTTCCCGCGACCTTCCCAGGTCGTCGGTCCACCTTGTGGGGGGGTCTACCCACGCTGCATCTTCCGGTACATGGTTGCCACTCATGAACCTTTCTGCCCCATCGGCCATCGGTTCTTCGGACTATGTGCCCCGCCCACTGCTACTTCAGCCTACCGATTCGCAAGGCTATGTCGGTGAACTTGGTGTGTCAACGTATCTCCTCATTTGTGATTCGATCTCGTGAAGAAACTCCAAGGATAACCTTCTCCGTAGCTCTCTGAGTGACCTTGAGCCTTTTATGAGGCCCACTGCAGTTCTTTTCAGTGCCATAAGTCATCACTGGTAACACACATTGGTTAAAGACTTTTGTCTTTAAGTACTGAGGTAGTTTTGAGGTGAAAACGTTTTGTAAGTTCCGAATGCTGCCCAGCCGAGTTGGATTCGACGACTGACCTCTCTCTCGATGTTCGATCAACCTAAACGGACTGTTTGCCCTAGGCAGACGTATTCATCGACGACTTTGAGAGTGGAGCTACCAACTATAACTGAAGTGGGCACAACAAATACGTTTCACATGATCTTCGTCTTCGCCATATTCATTTTAGGGCCCACTTGTTGGGAGACTGTGTTGAGGCCATGGAGCATTATGCCAAGATCCTCTAGCGATTCCGCCATGATCACAATATCGTTGGCAAATCGAAGGTGAGTCTTGTACTCGCCGTTTATGTTGATTTCAAATCCGTGCCATTCCAGGAGTCTGAAAGCATCTTCCAATGCATCGGTTAACAGTTTCGTAGTATTTACGTTTCCTTGTCTGACTCCTCACTGCAGTGGAATTGCCCCCGTGCACTGTTTCTATACTCGGACCGACATAGTGGCGTTACTGTACAAGAACTACAACACTTCGATGTACCGGTAGTCTATGGGACACTGCTGGAGTGATTGTAGTACCGCCCATGTTTTGATCGAATCGAAGGCTTTTTCATAGTCCACTAATGCTTAGCAAAGTGGCACTCCTCGGTTTTCTGTATAACCTACCACAGCGTATGGATGTGGTCTATGGTGTTGAAGGCTTTTCGGAAACCGACTTGTTCAGGAGGCAGGAAGTCATCGAACCTGCGCGCCAGTCGGTTCATACCTTTTTTGAAGAAAAGTATCACCACGCTTCCATTCCATGCTTCTGGCGTAACACCTTCGAGGATGACGGAATTAAACAGCCTGTGAAGGACTCGAAGTACCTGGGTTCCACCCGCTTTCAAAAGTTCTGTGGTAATTCCGTCCTCCCCTGGCGCCTTATTGTTCTTGAGCTGTTTGAGGGCCATTCTTAGCTCATACAAGCTGATATCCGGGATATCTTCAGTGTAATGTCGGGTCAGTGTGGCTCTAGGGTCTTTAGTCACACCAGTAACAGGTTTGGCTACCGAGGTGTACAACTGTCCATAAAACGTCTCAACCTCTCTCAATACCTCTGCCTTGGTCGACGTTATGCCACCATTCTCGGTTTTCAGCTTCGTCAACCGGCTTTGCCCAATAGATACCGCTCTTGCGAACACTTTGGAGCTTCTGTTCTGCTCTATCGTATCCTTAATACAATTTGTATTAAAGTTACACATGTCATGTCGTCGCAAGGACTTCCATATCTGTCTATTGAGCTGCTTATATGCGTCGGCATCATCCGAAGACTGTAGCATCATGGAGCGTCGATCAGCCGTGAGGTTGAGAGTATGGCTGGAGAGCTTTTGCGGACTATTTGTGCGGTGAGTTTTAATGTACTTAGACCCTACTGTTTGGACAGTGTCCACCAACCTATTATTTATTTCGTCCACTGAGGCGCAGCTCTCTAGGCTTTCGAAGATTTTTTTTGTTTGAGTTGAAAGCTCTCGAGGTTTTGGATTTGAGAAACATCAGGTCGGAGCGTAGACTTCATCAGACGAGACCTTTCCAACTTGGAATTTATATCCAGTGCCTCTCACCATTCGGTGATCACTTTCGGTTTCCACCTTATGAATCACGGAAACATCATTGAATATTTGTCTCTTATTGGTAATGATATAGTCTATCTCAATTTTTCTCATTTTCTATAATCAACTTTTAAACAAACCAAAAATAAACTTACATGAAGTTGTTTTAAAATAAGTAAGTAAAAAATAATGTTAAACAAAATGCTGTTTTGAAGTAATTTGATTGGATTCTCACTATTACTAAGCGAATTGCGCTGCAAAATTATAAAAATCCGTGTCGCACGTCCACCGTAAACGACACCTCGCGCCCAAACGTCGACCTGCCGATACGTATTACGCGAGGTCACGCGCATACGCAAGCGACGCCATTCGGAGAAGTGAAGTTATAAGCGACTAACAAAAATATATGTTGCGTTCAGGTAAAAATATCTAAGCGACAGTCACAACCATCTCATGAAGTCGGCTAAGATTATCTAACCACCGTCAATAATATTTGAAGTTATCAAGTAAAATTATCTAAGGCTGACCAAACATTGTTTATATTATACAGGTAAAACTATCTAAGCGACGATATTCTTCTATTTTATTTCAAGTAAAATTGTACAAGTAAATTTACGGAAATATACTACATCAGGTTAAATTATCCAACCACATCAATAAAAGGTACTTCAGCCCTGGTTAAAATATATAAGCGTCATAAGTTATAATTGCTTAAGTAAGTAAAAACTACTAAATGAATTTAAAAGTTTTTTTCATTACAAGTAAAAAGGGGTAAAAGCCAAACAGTAGAACAGTCTATGTTCTAACCACCGGCAGTCCAAAAAATCATATTTTTTTTGTCGCTAAGTGAGCACAAAAATGTGAAATTGATTGAAATCACGCTATAACTAAGCGACAGTAAAACTCGTCGTAGAGCTATGGGACCCAGACCAAACGACGTAGAAAATTTTTGCGGTTCGAATGGTATATATAACTCAATATCGGCCTATATGTCGCTTAGTCAGGATTGCCTTTCAAGCGTCGATATAAATTATTCAGTATTTTTACACCATCTCGACTGCTTTCCCCGAAGGAGTAGATAAGGATGCCCATTGGCACTCATCTACCTACATTTCACCAATGGTAATTTGAAAAACCAGGCACACTATTATAGCATCAATGTTTGGTGATGGAATAGCAACCGAAATAATAATTTAAATCTACCAAACTACTATTTTTTTTATTGCACTAGTAACATTGCAGGTCACGTGATATTAGTCTGGTTTTGCAAACGGTGAGTGGAGTGCCTTGTCATCAGTCCTTTGAGTTTTTGGATGATTTTCTTTGGATTTTTTATTCAAAGTGAGTAATTTTATGAACAAAATCATTTGCAAGGCATGTATTTGTTTTATTGTGGTGTTTATTTGTGATTGTGAGCCGTGCGTTCATATGACGAAATTGTACCTTGTTCCGTGACTAGTGATATGACGCCATTTTCTTCGTGAATGCCAATTACTAAATTCTTCAATATTTTCTTTGTTTCTGTTCGGTAAAAAGACTGTAGGTGGTATACACATCGACTTTTGAGTAACCCTTCATGTTTTGAACTCAAACTATGTGCATGGATATTACAAAACCAAGAGTGCACTTGTTCATTATAGGTACGCATTTTTTGCATGATACCACCTTGGGAGGCATTATTGTGTAGTTTCTTTCTTTCTTCACGCTTTATAGAGTATTATTAAAAGCTTTCGAAAGTATTTATGTACTTATTATAGAGTTTCCAAATATTTCGCATCAGTTTTGTAACATTCACCTACCTACTTATTTTTTATGTATTTGGTAGGTACCTGCCTACGACTGAAGTGGCAAACGCGTTATAAATGCACATACATCCACAGTAATGTTACTTCCATTGTACCTACTGAAGTACATATAGATCTGATAATGAAATAAAATTTATAAAACGTTTTACGTACATTAGGTAGGTACCTATAAAGACACCTACCTATCTAAAGAGGGGTGAGTGGTGGCACTGAATAATGGGGGCAGTTGAGAATGATGATTGTGTCTTATTCATTGTGACCACTTATGTTTTAAATAATTACTTTTGTTATCAATTAGTATTATTATATTGAAGTAGCATTCTTCCTTATTTCTAGTTTGAATATACAAACCTTTCAATATCATTCACCATACATATAACTAGTAATATTATAATGTGGTGATGCGGTAATAACACTGCTGCTATGTATGCCTTTTGTATATAATTTTCATCGCTCATTTCAAATGTTCATAAATCTGAATCAAAAGGTAAACAGTCATTACAGAAATATTTGCACTTTTGTAATCTCTGTTTGTAAGATAATCATTTATCTAAAGATAACTCACAAAACAACCAAAAATAACTGTGATGTCTAAGTTTTATAAGCAGGTATAACTTCCATTTCAATATAGGTAGAAAAGAATTATTCTAAAAGTGTCAATTTATCTACAATATCTAGTCTTTTTCAATAGCACTTTAAATTTCTGTAAACGGTTATAGCATATCACATTACAGTTGGACCCGTTTATTTAGTATGGCAGGGTGTAATTTCAATCTTCCCATTGGTTGAAATGTAATGTTACTCGGCCATTTTACAAAAATGAAAGTTCCACTGAAGAAGACTGTACAAATACGAGTTTGTACCATTTCCTGATTGTATAATGCACATTATGCTGTTAATTTATTCAATGCTCTTGTTTGTTCCATGTAACCGATCAGTGTCCGTGAAGACATCTTACCTTGCATGGTATAATGCATGTTGCACAAATTTATAACTAGACTTGTTATATTTTTACGCCACACAACATCTGTAGCCTTAGTAAAAACGACAGCTAATTTTTCTTTCAGTGAATTTTTGAAATCTTTATTTACTAGAGAAAGAGAATACAATCTAGTGAAGGGCTCGCCTAGAATTGGCCCATGTGTCCCGAGGAGTCCCTACAAATGGGCGAAAACTGGAATGAAACCTGTAGTGATTTTCATTTTATAATTCTTCACTTGTTTTCACTAAAGCTACAGATATTTGTTAATATCCAATTGATTATGATACCTCATACACTGAAAGAAAAAGTGTACTTAGGTACTTACATTTTATTATTACCGTAAATAGTCATTAGAAGCCTATTATGTGGCATGGCACACTGAAAGTCACCTACAAATTGTTTCTGTTTAACGATGTGTATTATATAAAGATAACAGCGTTCTTATCAATATGGCGGTTAGTAGATAGATTGTTGGAACAAAATGGCAATCTTGTGGCATGTAACATAACTAGCTCAAATAGTTATGTGTCTTTGTGTTGCTATTATTAGTTTGACCTTTAATTATGAACTACAGTAGAGTTTTAAATGTAATGACTGTTTTCGTATTTCACATTACAAGTGAATTTTATATCAATTTAGGGTAAATAAACTAACTTAATCCCAATCTTTATACAAGTAAAATTCCAATTGTGGTAAAATTCAAGCAAAACTCCCCTTCTGTAGAACAAAATTGATAACTTTGAGTGACGGTAAATTCCTCTATAATGGATCCATATCAATTTAATAGATAAAGTGATTGACAAGCCTTATTGCCTTAGACTGCTAGCTGGTATTTTCCAGAGATTTTTACACAAGCTACCTATTATGTTACAAAAGTATGTTCTTTGCTCTATTCTCAGTATCTATAGCCAAAACATGCTGTCCTAAAATGTGGTAAACTATTAGTTCAAATCGGCGTCCCATTAAGTGGGAATGTGCTCAGTATAATGCCTATAGGCTCGCCCACTATCTAGCATTGGGACTGGAAGACTGTCTGTGAAATGTGGTTGCATTGCTCTGTACCCCTGCCTATCCCTTTTGGGAACACGCGTGATGGTGGTTATATTTTTTTATATTCTCAAAATTATGAGACTTAACTTTTATGATGTGTTATGGCTCGTTCGTCAATCCCATTACTACAGAGCAGAGTAGAGAAGTGCGCTGGGAATTTTTAATGTCGTGGTTTTAAAAAGCCGCTCCTATGTGTTGCCGCCGTCAACCACAAAGATGTCGGCTGGCGACAGCGACAGCTGGTTATCCTATTTGGCTTGATGTTCGGCTACTTGGAGCTCCTGTTATTGGTCCATAATATCCTCTTGCCGTAAATCTAAACACGCCGAAAGCAATAGAATTTAAAGAAGTAAAAACTTGGAGAGGGCACGCGTTCAATTACCTCAATACAATGATAATTGAATAAAATAACAATGACAGGGTTAATGGCACAGACATTTTCACAGCAAGGGTTTCTGTCATGATTTTTCATTGTCAGTAATCTAATTGAATCTTGTTCCTGTAGTACCACGACACGAAAACGATTCCAGTGATGTCTGTGTTCGCTGACGTTGCAAAAAACGTTATTTTCATAACGACAGCGGCAGTTATTAGTTTCGGATATCGGAACAGATTAAGTTTCTGGAACTGTACGAGATATGTCAAGTTTTGAAGATATGTCAGCTGCTGTCTAGGCTATTAGACCACTTTATTGGTAAAAGCCTGCTTTAAATGCCTTAAATGGGTCTAGGCCCTACTAGGAGTAACAGTTACTGTTACTCCCCTAAGCCAATGTACAATGGTATCCGACGACGACACCGAGCTTTGAACCTCGACGAGATCAGAGGAACAGCTAAATTGTCTTGGATCCCGCTCTAATTGTATCAAAAGAAAGAATACGCGAAATTGGTAGAAGATTATCCACTTCCCTATGTTGCAAAGCGAGAGACAAAGAACTAGGTTTGTCACAGAATCAACACTGTTATAACTGATCGAAGCCGAGTTGTGAGGTGCCAAAGATAGTGCTTACTGCCTGTTGCTGGTTCATTCTTGAACCACAGATTGCCTATTTAAGATGCAGTCCATTGGTGTCGCTGATATTCTAAAGACGTACCAATAGGAGACAGTCGAAAATGTCAATCTGTTTTATGCCATACGTCCAAAGCAATCTAGAACATTGAAGATATAAAATGTGGAGTACCTATACAGTTGACGCTGGATGTGTCATGTGTGGCGACTGTCTGTCGCCAACTTTACGGGATCATTATTACATTGAACAGTTATTTTGTTATGTAGCTGTAAACTGTTTGAAATAAGTAGCAGTCATTGCATTTAATTCTTTATTTGTAGCCACTATTATATTTAGCAATAGCTTGTAGTAATTGCTCAAATATTGTTAGCTGTGTTCTGTAGCTCGTAGTTTAATAGTTAGTTTTATTCTTAGGTGGTGTAACCATTCATTGTGATGCCGGTGGATGCTGACCTGAACCGCACAGACGTGGTGTCGCCTGGTTGTGAGCTGAAGGGTCTGCGCACTTGGAAAGACATTTGTTTGGTACGGAACTCACTCTTCCAAAATCAGGTACGTGCTCGCGGCTATCGACGCTTTTATTATAGTTTTTATGGCCTTAGAGAGAAAGCGTAGCTTTCAAGACGGGCATTACTTTTCGAATGAATCACTCAAGATTTTGTCGCTCGAAAGGATGATTATTTTGAAGTGAACACTTATCTTTGTTAATGTCTTCTCAGTTTCTACGTATTAAATGAACTTGCAAGAATACATATAACAAAGTATTCGTATGTAACGCGCAATAACGTTCTTTGTCTCGATCTACGTTAGGAATATAGAAGTTATCGCGTATTCAGTGCTATCACAATGGGTCTTAATGGAAATTATGTCAGCGGGCGTTATCTATGTGCATAACTGTCTAATAATAGATATTTGGAAATTGGCCGGTTCCTTCAGTTGAATGTACTAGGTGTATTTATTTATCCACCTTTTGTGGCTGCCAAATAATTGGCTGCTGAAACTTTTCACGGAACACGTGACGTGATATTGCGTCGCGCTCGTCGAGGAATCGCTTTCGCGCACCACGTGCTTCTTATTTCATTGACCTTACTTGAATGCTTTCTAGGGCTTTGTCTCTTTGTTACCGGAACGATTATGATTATCACAATGAAGTCTGAACACAATTAGTCATGGTTTGTTTACATTAACGCGTTGATGATGATCGTGGGGCGTTATATTTCGCGGAGGGATGGTGTGGTGGCGCTGGCGCGTGGTTCTCGGCCGGCTCGGCGATGATTAGTGGCGCGGCGGTGGCGGCGCGTGGCCCGGCGGAGGTCACCGCCCCGGCCCAGGACTAATTCGGGGGAGATCGACGACTCGCTGCGTCGCGGCTTTGTCTGCGTCCGTCGCCTCCGCCGCCGCACCGGCCACTCTCGCACACACATGGCTTTGTTTGTGTACGCGATCGTCTCGCGCGACCTTTTCGCCATTACCATAAAACTTCTTGTCATTGACGGGTGCGCAAAACGATGTGAGTAAATAACGTGATCACGATTTAGAGGTCGTTTTCATGGTCTTGCGATATAATTTTTTGTTCGTTTAGCTCAGGCATGCCGGTCTTATTCTACGCAGTCGCTTATTACCAGGTTGAACGTCCGACGACATTCAAATATTGATCTTTATTGGTGATTTCACTTTTATCTCAGGGTGCATTGTACTTTAGATTTTTATTATAACCGGCTTAATGCCCAAGTTTCTGAGTAAACAACACTAAAAAAGATTCATAACTACGTATATAGTGCAGTGTTCCTTCACATTATTGCACAAAAACAAAGTTTATCGTTTCATAGGTATCGAACAGGATGTTTAAGTCGAAGAATAATAATTTTTCATTGGAATCATTCTTGAGTTACTTTTAGAAACTTATCCAAGTGTTGTCTTGTGAATACCTAAAAATTAAGAATGTTAATAATCTCGAATCGGAACCTCCCTGCTATAATCATTTTGAGCTATTCCAGGGCCTCGGCGTTAACAATTGTCCATTCCAAACCAATGGCCCCTTTATACCTATTATCCTCGTAAATTCTACAATATAAATAGTAAATTCTTGACGGTCAACATGTTCACCACCAAGAATTTGCGACTTAAAATCGAGAATTCACGAAAATAATATTAAAAACCAGTAGTTTCGTAATGGACAATTGTTAAAAAGTCGAGGCCCAGTTAGATGTATTCTTGGAGCAGTTACAAAAGTGTAAACACGACAAGGATTCGATCAGGAACGAGTTCTCGTTCACACGATCTTGCCATGTCACCGCCGTTTTGCGCAAACACATAACACACACACCACTCTGAATAACAAAACGACTAAAATTCAGTCGATAATAATATGGTAATTGAATACCTATTTACAACATTCATGTTACGATAATGAGATTCCTATTTGACATTTCTAATGCTGTTAACATTTATACTAATTTTCCATAACATCTTCATGTAGGACAAACTAGACAAATACGAGTTGTTTATGAAGGTGATAATGTTAATGCTGTAAACGGTCTAGAAGCAAATAGAAAATGACGTCATCATTATCATAATTACAGTACGAATGATTTGTGGAAAGTGATGAGTCACCTGCGTTTCTCAATACACAGTGAATGAGTCATGATTTCAATTGGTTTATCCCAGATCAACTAAGAGGTCCGAATGCGTAGCCCTGAGGAACGCCAAAGAGAGCATTTCCGAGAGCTAGTGTTCTGGTTGGTGTAGCCTGTAGCGATATGATTTAAAGTACCTTGTGTATCTGTGGAGACGGCTGATCGTGTCGGGTCGGACATGTGTTTGTCAGCGAGCGACAAATCGCTTGTTTGTATTGGTGAGTGCGTGCGCGTGTAGAATGGAATGACGCGAATAGTTGCAGGCGGCGGCGCGCCCGCTGGGGCTTCGCTGTGTTCAGTTCTCGCCAGCACGTCGAGCGCGTCGGAGCTCCCCGCGTGGCCGATAAACTCGCTCGCAATACGTTACAAATTCAGTTTTCAACATAGAGTGCTACTATTGCACCTTATCTATCGAGATAATTGTGTGAATTAGTGCGCCGCGTTCCTACAACACGGTTTGATGTGTCAGTGATATCGTTTAGTGCCTTTGGAGCGCTTTCGAGCGTAGTTTCTACGTGGCCATGGGCTTGTGTACCCATCCGAAGGTAATATAGTTAAGTGCGAGTGTTTTTGTGTGCGTCTGTGTTTCGAGATGTGTCGGAGAGGAGCCTGTGCTTGTGCGCCAGCTAGACAAGGCTGTTTGAAGGCCGCCGCCTCGACCTTGGTGTCAGAAGGTCGACGTCCTCACGTGTTCCGAACTTTCGTGCAACCTGTAACATCTGATGGTTCTAAAACATTTGAATGTCGATTAGCAATAATCGTCTCACTCTCAATATAGATTATTCACATAGCAATCCGGTGTCTACTATGTAGATGTATCGTGATTGTTCGTTCATCAATGTCGCGTCGTCCCGGTATAGCTGTGTTAGCTAACACTTTGACGAAGGTTGTTTATTTATCGTTTTGTGCATGTGTGCGTATAGTCGTCAAACCGTCGATAACATGTTTGTTTGTTGATATGGACAATAATTAGGCACAAACAATTAATTGCATATCTTTGTAGGTCTCCTGGTAGCATAAACAAGTACCTCTAAATAAGATTTCGCGTGTAGTGTAATAATCGCGCGCTCTTTAACGCAAAAAAATATAACCTTCACGGAGCTGCATGATTTCTGCGCAATTTTGTATGTAGCTGATGATTTTATTTTTTTAAACCTACATGATTGTGAAATCGTACTTCCGATATTCATACCCGACCTGTTTGAATCGAATTGGGATGCAAATTGCAAATCCCAGAAAACGCCTTGTCATGATATTTTTTTCAAATGTGTTTTCAATACATGTAAAGTAAATAAGTCGTCGCACGTCTGTAACAGCTTTGTTATAGATTAATAATTTACCCTCATTATTTGCCATTATCATAAAATATAGTCACGTTCGTTAGTCATTTCATGTAAAATTCGTGATAGTTGTTTAATTGTTCTTTATTCTTTGTCTAACTTTATTTAATTCAAAGAATCACGTTCCTTGTGTAGCTGTATTATCATTAATTACCGCGCATTATTTGTTTTCCTTTTCGACGTAGGTATCATTAACTTGATCAGATTCTGGAAAATTTAAATTGGTTTGTTATTCTCGTTTGGTTTTCTCCTTAATACATATTTATGTTGAAGTTGGTTCTTAGTGAGGCGCCTGTATGCTTTGTTTAGGTTTTAGAAGTTGGAAATTCCTACTTCTACCTGTGGATTTTGATTTATACAATTGGGTGAGCTACTATGAAAATAATGTGCACTTATAACAAGCAACTAGTAGCTGGCTGGTGTGTAGTGAACATTGTGTTTCAAACAATGATTGAGCACGTCTATTGTGTTCAATCGGTGCGAACGAAAGAGAGAGCGATATGCCCGATGATACGAGCGGTGCTCAGCGCTGTCACAACTGCGGTGCGTGTGCGCGATCAGCTGACGCCGCGGCGCGGCCATCTTGCCGTGCGTGTTCGATTGTCGCCGCGTCATTGTACAGTTGATGACGCAACATTCTTCCTCTAAATGCTAATGTCATTGTCCTTCCTGTCTTCCTGACTATTCGCATTGTCATTGATGTATGGTACGAGAGTTTTTTTTTTATGATGAGCAAACGTAGCTGCGGCCTGCTTCCTCGTTGTGAAACCACGCGGAAGGCATTGCAGGACCCTGGCAAGTCTATTTTTGGTATGAGACGTTTCCGCTTAGAGGAATAGACATACGCACATTTTGCTTGAACACGGACTGAGGCTACTTTATTGCCATTCTACATTTTCGCTAAGAACTCGTGCCAGGGAAAAAATCTCTGACCTCGATTTGCGCGTCATCGCGTGGTTTCCGTATTTTTGTGTAGATTGTTTTTGTTTGATAACATTTGGTTAGATACGTCTTCTCTGAATAAAACGACATTTATCACTCTGCCGTTAGAGTTTACATATTCTAGTCCTTTATGTCGTCTTTAGTAGATCTTTGCACATACCACGTTGACTTGCAGGATATTTAGATTTAAGTCTTTATGGAACATCTCATCAAAATCCAAAAGGCCGAGTCATGTGCTATGTCGTCACATGTACAGAAACAAAGCTTGCTTTTTGGAGGATTTTTCTTTGCGGTTCACGATTTTTGTGACTCGTACCGTTACTGTTACCGTTGATCGAGTGGTCAGACCTGTATCTTGTCTCACCCAGACGTAAATTCGAGCACTACCTATAGAATGGAATGGAACTTTCATGCGTTTAATTTAAGGGGCTCAGTGTGGCCTACATACGTTCTCTGATCGTGGGTGGCAGCCTGAATATCGGCACATTTTACTGATACCAATAATAACTTGGCTGTTTATACCGGTACTGGTTGATTATTCAAAGGTCATGCATATGTTGAATGCTACTATGTTAACGATGTTGTCATAAGGCTCGATACCTGAGTAATTTTTGTATAATGTGAGGCTCGACCTCGCGAGCTAGGTGTTGTCTCCCTAAACTTCATTGCATATTTTTGTCACTGACTAATCAGTTTTGGGAAGAAATGTAGGTCACTAAAACTAGAACAGACTTCAGTCATGTCAAATCAACCACGGCAAGGTAAGCGCGAAGCGTTCAGCTAGTCTTTCTGCGCCTTGCGTGACATGATTTAGTTTTTTGTATTATAAAGTAATTTTAAGTTGAATCTAGTACATAGGTACCGTGTTTCTGTAAAATTTGTTTAGTTCTTACTATTTTAATCATGAACAAAAACAATTATCTCTTGAGTACCTGTCGAGTTGGTGTAATAAAATAACTTTGTTTCCAAGGCACTTGCCACCACATTGGAACGTGTCGACTTTTTTGCTGCTCTCATTCGTGGGCGGTAATTTAATGCTTGATTGAGTATCGGATCTGTCGCTCCGAAGGGGGTGTAGTTACACATGTGGCGAGGCGAGGGTGCCGTGCGGTTGTCGTCATGTGGCCGGTGCGGTGCCGGGCGTGTGTGTCGGTGGCTCGGTGCACCGCGAAGCGGGTCGCGCTCGAATTGCGTAGCGAGCAGTCGGCAAGTATGTCAGGGGGACACGGCTCCGCGAGGCCCGCCCGATTCCGACGCCCGTCGCGACGGAGGTATCAGCCCACACGCACACACACGCAAAGCGACGAACGACTTAGAACTTATCTAGCTTGTCCCTCTTCCAACGAAAGTGTTTTGTACTTCGAAACATGAACAAGTATTCGGTCAGATTTTTTTTCAATGTTATCTACCCGAAATAAATTTTCATTCTCCGTTTATTGTTTAAACAAAGCGCTCTTATTGCTTGTCATGGTCTCAAACGTCAGTGTTCGGAACCTTGGCAGAAATAAACTTACGATATTCGCGAATTGGGAATTAAATATAATTTAGATGTTTCTTTTGTTCCGTTGCAAGTTATTCACGTTTTGAGGAGATATTTTTGGTCATTATTTTCCAAGACCAGTTAGACGTTACAATTGATAGCGTTAATTTGGCAACCAGGCATCGCCATAATAGTGGCTGTAATTGATCATCAACGTTTCCGTCTCGTTGAATAGGTTGATAGTTGCCTTGACACACTTATATTTAGTATCAATATTACTTGCTATTTATACTTACCTGTATAACTGCGCATGCAATCGAATTTATTAGCATTTTTTTTAAATATCTGTTATCTTGAGATAAAAATCGTTACTTGACTTATAAGTTTAAGTTCACCGAAGAATCGAGCATAAATTAATCGTCAGTGGAAGAATTGCGCGAATCAGTTTGTAATAATTTCAATAAATTATACCCAAGATTTAAACTTTGCTATTTCCTCTGGTCTGTTATGAATCGAAATTTACGATTTGATTCTAGGAGTTAATTAGATAAGTAGCAAACCACTATCTGCATTCAATTCATGACGTATTGAATCTATTATAATGCTTGCTGCAATTAAACATCAAAGCGATCCGAAACACTTCCGTCTTTAGGACTCAAGTTGATCCGACGTTTTACCTTCTAATTAAAGCGGAAAGTGGGCTAATGTAATATATATTTCCTACTCGTCAGAGTATTGTAAAACACGTTTTATAAAACGTACAAACGCAGTAAATTCCATCGAATCAGTTCCTGAACTCGTTTATTAGCCGGTATAAGCGTTCTTCGACACGTTCGTAACTGGACTTTGGACTAAAATAATCGTAGTGTTGTCAGGGCCAATTGGAAAATGTGGTCAGCAGAAAAAACAAAGAAAATAGACTTCCTACGTGTAATCCTTCACTGTTAATCTTGATTTCCTCATCCTAGTCTTGCACCTTCATGCTTTGATGGCTTTCCAGATTCATTTATACTGAAGTATTTGATCGAGTCAGTGATCTCCAACAGTAGATGAAAAGCTATCGCTGCTCTCGCTCTTCCTTAGGGTGCGTTTCCTTGGATGCGGAGCTGGACGGAGTGGAGCGGAGCGGCGGACTGTGATTGGCCAACTGTGATGGGCCAAGAGCGGAGTGGAGATTTCGATCACTGTCATTGGCCAATTCACGGTCCGCTCCGCTCCGCGTGAGTGGAAACGTACCCTTAATCTTGTTGGCGTGCAATCGGACAAAAATCGTCTAGATTACTAACTAACTAATCTATTATACTTGGAAATTCTGGTTCATTGGGTATTAAATCTTCATTGCATGTACGAAACTGTTGATGTATGCAACTAGCAAGACTAGCAGCGGTGAATGTGTTCTCGTGCGTAGTGAGTGCAATGTGCATCGATATAAAAATGCTATGTGCGCGGGCGCCGGGCAGCGCTTCGCACCCCTGCGTGCAGCCCGGTCGATGACTCCCCAACTCCGGCCCGGTGCTAACGACCTCCAGCACTCTCCACTCCACTCATAACAGTATTAATGGCAATTATTCTTGTATACTTAATCAAACCATGGACCATAGGGAATAAATACATTGTGACGTATCTTGTTCTAACGAACCGGTTTACAGGCCTGTGCGCTTCCAACGCTAACCAATCGTTTTCGTGTCGAAAACCTAATTAGTCATAGCTGGGGAATTAGGTAGGTAAATTAATTACGCGTGTTTTTTCTTTTTCGCTTTTCGTTATTTGCAATGGTTTTTATTTACGTAGAAAATGTTCGTATACCAGCTAATAATTGCGATTGCCACATCGTATTATGTTCTTAAAGGCTGTAAATAATTTTTAAATTATTTGTTCGATTACCGCCGAAGGTGTGGTGCAAGAGGTTACCGCAACAATTGTGTTTAGTGTTCCGTACGTATATCAAAATGGAAAACCTATTCAAGGTTCCATACTCAGTTTGTCGCAGCCTGTTCAATTACTACTGGATGAAATACCAGATTGTGATTCCATAGGCGCGGAATAACAGATATCTCCTTTCTTTAAATCCTTTGGGGATGAATTTCGAAAATTCTGAAAAACAAAAAACCTTCCCAGAAAAATACATGCCTTCCTAGGGGTTTATCTTTGGAGATATTGCAACGAGCAAATACCTTTTCCCCCGAGCCGTATCGCGCTCGACCGACCAACACCAATCTGTTGGGTGGTGTTGGCTATTGGCTGCCAAGCACCTCAAGTGGTGTTAGTCGCTCGACCTTGGTGTGGGGCGCCGCGCTGATCTGTTTTGCCCGCGCGTTCTACTTACCGCGCGGCTCTCTCTTGTTACGCAAACCTGTCGTTATGCATATTATGTTTGCCTCTACGAAATCATATGCTACGCCTAATACCACTTTCTACCGCGATAATCATGTTCTGTATCTAAATATATAAGAATCAAAGTCCTGATTGACTGACTGACTGACTGACTGACTGACTGACTGACTGACTGACTGACTGACTGACTGACAGACAACGCACAGCCTAAACCGCTGATCGTAGAGACTTGAAATTTGGAGGGTGGGTTTGTCTTGATGTGTAGAGGTGTACTAAGAAAGGGTTTTTTGAAATTCAACCCCTAAGGGGGTAAAATAAGGGATGAAAGTTTGTATGGAAGTTCGTCATTTTTGAAGTTAGAAATATGAAAATTCCTGATTAGGTGTCTTTTGAAAAATAAATAAATATGGGTTTCAGGGTTTTTGAAAATTCGACCCCTAAGGGGGTAAAATAGGGGATAAAAGTTTGTATGGAAGTTCCGTCATTTTTGAAGTTAGAATTACTTAAATTGGTGATTAGGTGTATTTTCAAAAATAAAAAAGAGTAATTTCAGGGTTTTTGAAAATTCAACCCCTAAGGGGGTGAAATAGGGGAATGAAAGTTTGTGTTTAGATTTCTTTCGTGTTTTTGGAAATTCAACCCCTAAGGGGTGAAATGTGGAGTGAAAGTTTGTATAGGGGTGGTCGAGTTTTGTTATTTTGACGGGAAAGGGGAAAACGGGGTCAATGGATGTTTTAATAAGTCATCCATATCTCGATATTGGTTATGATTGCTTATTTGAATTGATCAGACTGGGGTTTTCGTATTTTTAATCATTTTGACGAGAAAGGGGAGAGCGGGGTCAGCGCATGGTTAGTCATCCATATCTCAAAATTGGTTATGATTGTTCATTTTAAATAATCAGACTGGGGTTTCAGCGTTTTTAATATTTTGAAGGAAAAGGGGAGAGCGGGGTCAGCGAATTTTAGTCATCCATATCTCGAAATTGGTTATGATTGTTCATTTTAAATAATCAGACTGGGGTTTCGGCGTTTTTAATATTTTGACGGAAAAGGGGAGAGCGGGGTCAGCGAATTTTTAGTCATCCATATCTCGAAATTGGTTATGATTGTTCATTTTAAATAATCAGACTAGGGTTTCAGCGTTTTTAATATTTTGAAGGAAAAGGGGAGAGTGGGGTCAGCGAATGTTTAGTCATCCATATCTCGAAATTGGTTATGATTGATCATTTTAAATAATCAGATTGGGGTTTCAGCGTTTTTAATATTTTGAAGGAAAAGGGGAGAGCGGGGTCAGCGAATGTTTAGTCATCCATATCTCAAAATTGGTTATGATTGTTCATTTTAAATAATCAGACTGGGGTTTCAGCGTTTTTAATATATTGAAGGAAAAGGGGAGAGCGGGGTCAGCGAATGTTTAGTCATCCATATCTCGAGATTGGTTATGATTGTTCATTTTAAATAATCAGACTGGGGTTTCAGCGTTTTTAATATTTTGAAGGAAAAGGGGAGAGCGGGGTCAGCGAATGTTTAGTCATCCATATCTCGAAATTGGTTATGATTGTTCATTTTAAATGACTGGGGTTTCAGCGTTTTTAATATTTTGAAGGAAAAGGGGAGAGCGGGGTCAGCGAATGTTTAGTCATCCATATCTCGAAATTGGTTATGATTGTTCATTTTAAATAATCAGACTGGGGTTTCAGCGTTTTTAATATTTTGAAGGAAAAGGGGAGAGCGGGGTCAGCGAATGTTTAGTCATCCATATCTCGAAATTGGTTATGATTGATCATTTTAAATAATCAGATTGGGGTTTCAGCGTTTTTAATATTTTGAAGGAAAAGGGGAGAGCGGGGTCAGCGAATGTTTAGTCATCCATATCTCAAAATTGGTTATGATTGTTCATTTTAAATAATCAGACTGGGGTTTCAGCGTTTTTAATATATTGAAGGAAAAGGGGAGAGCGGGGTCAGCGAATGTTTAGTCATCCATATCTCGAGATTGGTTATGATTGTGCATTTTAAATAATCAGACTGGGGTTTCAGCGTTTTTAATATTTTGAAGGAAAAGGGGAGAGCGGGGTCAGCGAATGTTTAGTCATCCATATCTCGAAATTGGTTATGATTGTTCATTTTAAATGACTGGGGTTTCAGCGTTTTTAATATTTTGAAGGAAAAGGGGAGAGCGGGGTCAGCGAATTTTTAGTCATCCATATCTCGAAATTGGTTATGATTGTTCATTTTAAATAATCAGACTGGGGTTTCAGCGTTTTTAATATTTTGAAGGAAAAGGGGAGAGCGGGGTCAGCGAATGTTTAGTCATCCATATCTCGAAATTGGTTATGATTGTTCATTTTAAATGACTGGGGTTTCAGCGTTTTTAATATTTTGAAGGAAAAGGGGAGAGCGGGGTCAGCGAATTTTTAGTCATCCATATCTCGAAATTGGTTATGATTGTTCATTTTAAATAATCAAACTGGGTTTCGGCGTTTTCAATATTTTGAAGGAAAAGGGGAGAGCGGGGTCAGCGAATTTTTAGCCATCCATATCTCGAAATTGGTTATGATTGTTCATTTTAAATAATCAGACTGGGGTTTCAGCGTTTTTAATATTTTGAAGGAAAAGGGGAGAGTGGGGTCAGCGAATGTTTAGTCATCCATATCTCGAAATTGGTTATGATTGTTCATTTTAAATAATTGGGGTATAAGCTGAGCTGAATATGGTAGGTACTACTTCAGTTTGATCCCATAAAAAATCATTTCGTAAATCAACACCCAAAAGGGGGAAACTAAAGGTAGAAAAGTACGGCAGAAAAATATGTTTGTACCCGATTGACTTGAAACTTAGTATGCATAGGGTAGGTGAGGGAGGAAGGGGAAGACGTAAGGTAGGGGGAAGTGGAAGGGGGAGGGGACAGGGAAAGGGAAATGGAGGGGGAGGGAGCAGAAGGAAGAGAGGGGAGGAAAAGGGGTGGAGAAGGGGAGGGGGATTTGGGATTTTGGCTCTATATACCTACCTACCAAAACACGCATTCACCGAATTAGGTACCGTGATAAAGTTTGTATGGCTTCAATAAAAATCGTGAAATAAAATTATTTTTATAAAAAAGCAAATATTGACTTAAAAAACCCTGGCGCACTAAAAAGTTTTTTTTTTATTTTGAAGTCTACGCGGACGAAGTCGCGGGCAAAAGCTAGTACTGAATATACTTACTGATACTTCAGCGTGTGCGTTTTTAACTTTCATGATTTCATTATCATTAGAGTAGAGGGTGATCTTAGCGACTGTAGCCTAGGGGTGAACAGGTTGGGCTAGCAATCAGAATGTCCCAGGTTCGATCCCCGGTGGGGCATGCACCAATGGATGAATTTTCATCTATGTGCATAATTTACAGTTCGCTGACGGTGAGGGAAAACATCGTGAGGAAACCTACCTATCCCTCGGGATTAGGTAATAGTCAGTTCCTGTATACACGGCGACAAGGTTCACCACCTGTCACGTTGGGTTCTGACTATCTGGTGAAACGTGGGCTTTGAGTTGGTTAATACCTCCACAATGTGGTGGTGTATGGCCACTCAAGCTTCTGACTACCCCCGAATGGGGATAAAAGTCGTGACGTTACATTTACATTTCATAGAGGGTGGTTTCGGACGGGTGGCCGTCTGTTGTCTTTGTTTTGGGTTAAACAAACTTACTTTTAGTACATCATGTGAGACCGTAAAATAAATGGGTTAACGTAAACAACCTCAGGTATCAGCAACACAGGTATCAGTACCTCAGGTATTATAAATGAGTTTAACTTTTTTGTAATAACACCTAATATGTTTAATTAATGCATGATACTTTAGGTCTTTTTGTTAACACAGAACCATTAGCATTCATGTAATGAGACTGTTTGTATCTAAATAAATAAACACGTTTTCCTCGTCAACAGAGATTAGGTAGTTGGTGAGACAACATTGTTTTGCTGTGTCATCTCTGCCATGGGTACTGGACTTCAATCCCATAATTACAAATTATTGCAAATAGTGTAGAACAATGAATTTGTTGAGTAAGTCATCACACTGTATGACTTACTATGAATAATAGCAAATTCATGTTTCAAAAGGGATATATAATAATAAACTTTAATTATTTGGTATCAAACTGTCCATTTAAAAAACTTGGATGTGCTTGTAAACGGGTTTGTATGTTGACATTTTGCGTTGACAGGTGGCTGGATTCTACAAAACTGCATCGCTAGGCAATATTTGTCTCCCGGAATATGTGGCTTATTGATAAACAATTTAAGAGTTACCTTGCCCCTCTAAGCCTCGGTTGAAAGTGCCATGTGTTTGACATTGTTCTCGTTTGTTCCAGGGCCCACTGCGATCCTGACATATAAGTAACGATCACACCTCGCCGGCAAGGGAAGCCACTGCCCGCGGAACCAAGCCAGGAATAAATCGCGTCTAAATTGATACGTTACTTAGTGCACACGCTGTGGACATTGTGTTACGGTAAACAAGTGCAATATATACAATTAGTGCAATCGTACTTTTGACAAGAACACAGTGAAGTGAACTTTGTTGTTGTGAAGTGAAATTATTGTTGAACAATGGAGCGTGAGTCGAATCCCATGGAGACGCTATGCCGATCAGGCTGCGGATTTTACGGAAACCCCTCTACGGACGGACTATGTTCAGTATGCTTTAAGGTATTGTTATTTTTATTACTTCCATCGTCTCTTAGTCAAAATTTGGGTAACTAGGTACCCCTACAGCTTTTATCAGAATGAAATTTAAGATTTTTTTCATGAAAATTGTCTTCCTTTCAGGATTTGTTGTAACTTTAGTTGTAGCACAAAGTATGTAGGTATCATGTGCAATGTTTATTTAAGGTAACCTATATCGGTTCGCCTCTAGCTTAGATCTGGCTGAGGAACGCTTTTAGGTAACTGTATATCAGTTCCATAAACGTTATCTACAAAATTTCCTCGTGAATGCTATATGACCTCATAAGATCAAGGTATACGTGTAATTGATACTCCGTTAGTGCGTAGTATAAGGAACACAATCGTTAGGCACCTTATAAGGTCTGATTGATGTGATTGGAAGGAAAATCGCGTCTCAGAGGTTAGATAACTGCTTGTCCAAAACATGGTGGCTATATTTCTCCCCAAGCAATTTGTTTTATCAACAACAACGTGAGAAACAGGGTACGTAGAGAGTTTTATTAATCTTCCTTTACTAAAGTAATTGTTCTTTAAGTCTGAATAATAAGTTTAAAGTCTGCATAGTTCGTTACCAACTTACAACCGTTATGTTTTGTACACGAAATCAAATGAAGTTATATTGTACAGTGAAAGTTAGATTGATCATTTAGCTTCAAAAAACATCAGTCGACTTCAATCTAGTCGTAGGATATGACCATTACAACCAGACACGCAAGTATAGCTTCAATTTGATCATTTTCACGCTAGCATGCTAGTCAAGAGTAGGGATGTCCTCGAGTATGTGAAACGTTGCCTATGCCAGCACAATGCGTTTCGAGATCTCCTTTGTTCGTTGTAACTTCCTGCTATATACTGGGTATTATTTGACTACCCACTGTATTCGCCGGTCTGTCCTTGTCTACTTTGACACATCACTACGCAAGCTCCTCGCCGCACGGTATGACCGCATCTTTAAATCATCCTGAGCGACGAGTACGCTTTCATTGCCATTTGTCTAGACTTGTGATGTATTAAACTCGTAGTTTCCGTAAAAGCCTTTTTTGTTACACCGTGACTTTCAGTGTCTACAGGTAGGTATTATACGTTGATCGATCACCGGCCTAGCTCAGGTGACAGAAAAGTATTGTCATCCATCGGCCTGACGTTCTTTTGCTATAGCTATTTTATTGCCGTTTTAGATTAGATTGCTCTATGATCGCAGCAATTGTGCTCCGGGACATAATTTATCTCGTGTCTGTCATAGTGATGAGCACTTGGAATTCGATATAATAACACCTAAACGCCGATAAATTCATTAATGCATGCAACGTCGCGCGGCCCCGCCTCTCGGCACTGACGATCTCTTTCTCTCCCGCACATTTATTATTATGCGTCCGGTTTCCTCGAATGTTTTCCTTGCTATTTAGTTGGATGTCGAATTCTGGTAAATCCATCGAAGCATCGACGTAACAGCACAGCCCAAAACAGTTGTGCAACCGCGCACAAATGACGGTGGCTGCATAGTTTTTATGCAGCACTATACACGGGCGTGCGCCGCCACTCAGGCCATTTTAAGTACCAGCTCCTCTCAGACCCGTATCGGTAGCGTGCCGCGAGAGCAAAACGCCACATCGAGTCATCCCGCTCTCTCCGCTGCTGATTGGCTGGCCAATTGATTGCCGCATTTGCGTGACTGGCCGCCGTTCTTCTTATTCTGTATCTTTAGCTCGTGTTGCCAGATGCCACGATTCTTCGGGAATATTTAAATTAGGACCAACAAGATTTTCGGGAGTGGACTTATTAATTGGCGTTCTCTGATTGGCTACAAAGCCATTAACTTTACAGAGATAGTCGCCAAGAGAGAGAGTGTTATTGGCACAATTTGTGTTTCAACATTTTTGCAAAAGGTTAATTCACGCAAATGGGTTAAAGGTTTTAATTAGTGGATGATTCAGGTGGGTCAGATTACGATGCTTTTGCGAAACTTTAAAATATCCTATTACCAACTTACTACTGTGAATAAATAACTGCCTGAGCATGAGTCATATCTTGCATCATCATTATCGTGTTCAACACCCTATTATCAGTTGTCAGCGTATTGTATTTTCCTTCCTTCTATCATCGTTTTCTGTCGCATCTTTTCTAGGAACTTTCTCTTGCTCTATTAGGTATATACTCACATCTTCAACTCATCACTCGTTAAGCCAAATAGTAAAACCATTATAACCTCCTGAAATAGGGAATATGCATGATTCGTTTTCGAGATATATCAGGCGAAGTCGACAGTGCGACCTCCCGTATAGAAGCCTCTAGAAGTCTTACCTGAAACTGGAAAAATATGTGTTCATGATTCGTTTTCGAGATATATCAGGCGAAGTCGACAGTGCGACCTCCCGTATAGAAGCCTCTAGAAGTCTTACCTGAAACTGGAAAAATATGTGTTCATGATTCGTTTTCGAGATATATCAGGCGAAGTCGACAGTGCGACCTCCCGTATAGAAGCCTCTAGAAGTCTTACCTGAAACTGGAAAAATATGTGTTCATGATTCGTTTTCGAGATATATCAGGCGAAGTCGACAGTGCGACCTCCCGTATAGTATAGAAGCCTCTAGAAGTCTTACCTGAAACTGGAAAAATATGTGTTCATGATTCGTTTTCGAGATATATCAGGCGAAGTCGACAGTGCGACCTCCCGTATAGAAGCCTCTAGAAGTCTTACCTGAAACTGGAAAAATATGTGTTCATGATTCGTTTTCGAGATATATCAGGCGAAGTCGACAGTGCGACCTCCCGTATAGAAGCCTCTAGAAGTCTTACCTGAAACTGGAAAAATATGTGTTCATGATTCGTTTTCGAGATATATCAGGCGAAGTCGACAGTGCGACCTCCCGTATAGAAGAAGCCTCTAGAAGTTTTACCTGAAACTGGAAAATTATGTGTTGTGCCGTTGTGCGTGATCACGAAAACTATTTTTTATTGGCCTAAGTTACCTATGATTGCATGAACTTTAAAAATACTTGATCAAATTCATCATTAAGTCATCATCATCAGTCATCAGTTTAGTCTTTACGACCCATGCATATTCTCTATGACCTATTCTACAATATTTCCGTCTGTGTATTCCAGGAGGCTCTCAAGAAGAAACAACAGCCGCCCGCGACTTCGCCGTCGCCGGTGTCGGCGCCCTTCGTGGCGACGCCGTCGACGCCGCTCGCCGCCGCCGTGCCCACCGTGCCCAGCCTGCCCGAACTGCAACAGACGCACACAGACGTGAGGCCACAATTCTCTTGTTTATACACAAAACACACAAACAAACATGCACTAGGGTTGCCGCCGTATTTGACTGTTTTTGGCTTGGTAAGTTTTGGTGAAAATAATGGGCTAATGTTCAGTTGTAATAACAATGGGTTAATGAGGTATACATTTTCCACTGTAAATGTTAAATATAATAGTGTTTGTTGAACCGGTTACGGTGGGAAGTCAAATCCAATGTTACACAGGATAAACATTTTATGTACCTAAGGTTTATATTTTATACCAATTCTTTTGTGCGTTGAAAACGTGTCCGCGTAATTTATCGCGTGTATTATTTGGTTTTTGCAACGTACAGTAGTATAATTTAAACCGCGGGTGGCAACCCTACACGCCCACACTCGCGTCACCTCGCCTCCGCAACCTGTCGCCTCGCTTCGATTCGTTCACGCCTCATTTCATTCAACTTTCGATGAACAGTTCATTATACTGAGAACAGTCTAGAATTTTGCAGTAACCTTATATTGAACAATTTCGTTCAACTTTCATATAACAATATGGAATGTGAATTTTATTTATGAGACTCGTCGAGCCGTCGAACATTCATTTTGGCTCATTTCTGTGTTATAAATGCTTGCCTTTCTAAATCCTGGCTTTTACAAGATAAGGTTCTAATTAAAATAGTTTTATAAAGGAAATACTTGCTACCTATTCTATATTAAACTCAAGTATTTACTGCAAAATAACAAAAAGCAATCATGTTCGCACTACGCATCGTTGTATCAGTAATGACTGTGTCACGCCCGATGACGTCAGAGCGCTTATCGCGACATTACTGTAGTGTGATGACTGTAATGATTTTCATTCTACATCCAAACGGTGGCGTTGGATTTCCGTTAAACACGTCACAGGTAAGATTGCGTCATTCATTACATAGATGTTAGTTTAGAATGTACTAAAATAGGCAAATGCAAAACATTTCACCTCACTGGGGCCTCGAGTAGCTAAGCAATTGTCGGCCAAAGAACTGCTAACAGATGGCTGACAACATGTTGACCGGCAAGAGTGTACGATTTGTAATGAAGAATTCACGAAGATCACTACATATTATAAAACAAAGTCCTCCGCCACGGCTGTCTGTCTGCTCGCGATAAACTCAAAAACTACTGCACCGATTTTCATGTTGTTTCCACCAATGAATAGACTGGTTCTCGAGGAAGGTTTTAGTATATAATTTGTCAAGTTTTGGTCGCGATAACAGACATCCACGCGGGCGAAGCTGCGGGCATTAGCTAGTAATATAAGAGTGGTATCGCAATGGACAGTTATTAAGCGACTGAAACCCCCATGTCACTATATTGGACTCAGATGACGTTAACTGTCACTTGACTTCTGTCATTGTCACTACCAACATAAACTATCGCGGGGTCGGAAAGAGACTGTCAAAACCGGAGTTTTGGAAATAAATTTTCGCTGCGAGACACATGCGGGCTGAATTGAGAACGTCCTCCTTTATTGAAGGCGGTTAGAAATTGCTAGATGCCTTCATGATGACTTCAATTATAAGGGCAGGCATAACGTCTCACATATCAGACTTCTGGTGAGCCCTTAGTTGAGAATTTATAGGTCCCAATCATAGATATATTATGGTCTAGATGGTCTGTTGCGCTGCAATCGGAACGAAAATAATAGGCCAGATTTGAAAGCGATGTGTGCGCGTCACACACACAAGTATTCGTAGACTATTGTTTGTCAAGCGCGCTGCGTCACTGTTGATACGTGCTGAGTGATACCAGCTTTTGAATATTTCCCATAAAAGTAGGGAAAAAATATGTTTTGATTTCGGGGTGTCTAATTAAAATGTAAATTAATTTAATTATGATTTTTATTATTCACATACCTATTAGTATAATAACACTCTATGATAAAGTGGACGGAGCCCCGCGAACGCGGGGTTCATATTTCTGCGTTCAGGTTTCAACAGTAACCAAACACGAAAGGAGTGACGGGGTTTAGCTCGCTCGCTCGCTAACTCCCTTCGAACCTAACCCCGACAAGTCAAATGCCCCGAAGTCCCGAGCTCGCATGAATTGAATGGAGCTCTCTGATTGGTGCAAATGTCGGTCGCGCCAGTCTATTTGATGTTTCCTAGTTTGGCTTGACCAAAATTTTTTGAAGAACATGTTGAAGCTTCAAAATGTAAAAATGTTGATGAGTTGTAACATCGGTGGCTGAGTTAGTAAATTTGATGGCGACTTATAAATCAGGAGGACAAGTAATAATAATTGGTGTTCTTTATTTGATGTTCTTATTTAGGTAGTGTTGTAAATGAGACGAATTAGTTTATTAGAAGCTTTCATATTTTTCTGTGGCTTAGTTATAAAATTAGAAGTCAAATTCCGTGGATTTATAATTCCCCAAAAAATAGCAAACGCTCACATGGGAATTTTAAATTCAATTATCAGGCAACCTTGTCAAAATGGCGTCAAATGGCCGTTATATTTTTGAATAAAATTACACTTCATAAATCTAATTGTGTCTTTAGCAAATAATTATTTCGAGTTTACTTACCGATGATAGGTAATTTTTTTAATTGTTTTTATTCGTCCCCTGTAATTTCTGCATACTGTTATTGCACATATTGTCATTTTTATACGGCAAAAAAACGGTGTTCACCGCACAATGTCCGTGTCGCTACTGAGCGGGCGAAATGAGCTTATGAGCCAACAGTTGGCTGATATTTTTTTTGGCGTTTAGGCGCTCGAACCCTATATCTAGACAAATTAATAATCAAAGGTCCCAATAATCTCGGAGGCCAGACGGTAATTATGTTGATGCTTGTAAATATTGGTTATCAGACAGATCAAGGTGGACTAGACGTCGACCCCGAAAGCGAAATTGGAAAACGGCCATGAAGGAAGAATACTAATTGTTCATAAAGTAATAACGTTAAATATTGAATATCACAGACTAATTTTATAATACAGAAGCTGTTGCAAGAGCCCATAGATAACAAAGAAAGTGGACACTAAAGAAGTCACGGCTAATCTTTGATTCTAGAACGTTTTACCAGAGCATGAGAATGGTTTTCAAGGTGCCTTAAAAACTGACATTACGTATGCAGAACATAACCAACTTCACACAATGGTGCACACTCGAGTGTTGTGTAATAACTGAAATTGTTACTTATTGTTGAAATATCCTAGATCACAATTAGATGGTATCGATCAAAGACAGTATGGAGTCACAAGAAAGCACTTAGTGTGAATCAACAGTCGTGCTAGAGAAATAAAACTGCTGTGCTGTGGTTAATTTGAAAATAGCACGAACCTAACGGTTGTAAATTGCGTTGTGACACCCAGAGTTCGTGGTTGCTACTGATACAAGACTTGAAGGTTCGCAGAAAAACGCGAGGTCGATGATGCGATTTATTTAACTAGTCTCAAGTAAACATGAAAATAAATTAGTTTTGGCAATAATCATTTATATTTCGTGTTATTGCTTCGTATGTGGGTCAATGGTACCTCACTATTAAGTAGGTTCGTAAACTTTACATAAATACTTTTCCGTCGTTACTAGTACTGGTATGTAGCCTGTCAATGTTTTATTAAAATACGAATGTCACGTTGACATTGCGTTTAACCAAGGAAAACCAAAAAATATTGCAATACCTATTTATTTTACACACAACAACTGGATTTTTATCGGATTTGTATAAACAACGACTGTAAAGTCGAGCCACGTATTTATTTAGTTTAGATTTTAAAATGTAACTTTTTTTTATCTGTTTAGTCCCCCCCAAGTCGATGGCTTGAGATGCGGGGCACCTCTACATCGTAACTGGTAAACCGTTTGCGTCATCTTTTATTCAAATTGTAACACGTCGCCTCACAAAAATATGTATTGTTTCGCAACATAAAACAGAAATTCACAAATAATGTTGACGAAGCAACTTTGATTTCCAGTCAAAATGTCCAACCTGAATACATAGTCTGAATAATGGAAAATGACCCTAGCAAAAAAGAGTCGAAGGGAAAGAGGATACTGAAAAAAGCAATTCGCCGCAACAGTAAGTCTAGCAACAACAGTCAGAACTCGGACCAGACCATCGGCGTGTCACGATCGAAGAGCTTCGAAAATAAACGGCTGTCTATCGAGATTAACGACAGCGCGCCGCTGCCGACGCCGGACGGCACCAAGGAGACTATCGACCACGCGAACGGACAGAAGAACAAATTAGACGAGAAGACTCAGCCTCAGGGAAGCGCGTTGTCCACCGTTCCTGAGGATGCTAAAGTCAGGAAGTCTGTCGACATCAAGGAGAGCCGCAACGAGGTGTACGGCGAGACGGCATCTGCGTCCAAGAGAGTCACTAAACTCGGGAAGCTCGATATAAAAGATGAGCGTACTGCCGAACCGGATGGTGCGAAAAAGTACCTCAAAAGGGTTGGTTTCCTTTATGACCCCCGTATTAGTTAGCGACGTACGGCTCTGGGCTCCGAAGATATGATAGTATGTTATTCATTCAATTATGGTAGGACGTTTATTTATACGACGCAGCAGTTGTGTACATGTGTATCAACAAACATTCGTGTGAATTGAACATTGTCATTGACTGAAACAGGCCCGAACACGATAAAAATGTCTTTGTTAACTGTACAATTAATGTAGAGTTATTTTTGTTCATCTCCTGTCTTGCACGATGGTGCAATATTAATTTTACGGTGTTGGCGATTGTATTGACGTGACACTATCGTCCGAATATTGAACGCTTCTTGTCTGACAGCGGTCTTGACTACACTTGCCTACATTTTGTACTGGTATGGCATACGAATGACATTTGCTAGATAGCTTTTAGAATTGAGATTTTTATACCGCCTTTGTTGTTTGAGACGTCATCTGCAGTTTTTGCAAGGCACATCCAACTATGCTGCTTCTTATGTGAGACTGTATGGTTGTAAAAAAGAAAAAAAGTCATAACTTTTATCTCGATTCGGGGGTAGTCAGAGGCTTGAGTGGCCATACACCACCGCATTGTAGATGTATTAAGTCAACTCAAAGCCCACGTTTCGCCAGATAGTCAGAACCCAACGTGACAGGTGGTGAACCTTGTCGCCGTGTATACAGGAACTGAATATTACCTAATCCCGAGGGATAGGTAGGTTTCCTCACGATGTTTTCCCTCACCGTAAGCGAACTGTAAATTATGCACATAGATGATAATTCATCCATTGGTGCGTGCCCCACCGGGGATCGAAACTGGGACCTTCTAATTGCTAGCCCAACGTGTTCGCCACTAGGCTACAGTCGCTTGTATGGTTTTAGATACCATTTATTTATATCGGTTGCGATGGTTTCCAGAAATTGGAGGAGGAGAGTGGGGCGGGCACCAGCGGCGCCAGCACCGGCACCTCCGACACCGACGCCGACGACAAAGACCCCAGCAAGGACAAAAAGAAAAAGAATAGGTGCGCCGTTTGCCGCAAGAAGGTTGGACTCACAGGTAAATGTTGCATGTTTTTGTTTCAACCGAAAAAATGCGTGGAACCTTCCTGAAACTATTGTGCGAATCCACTCGAGTGTCAATTGTGTAAAACACCGTTACGAGGATAAAGTACCTCGTAACGGTGTAACGTAAGCATGTTAATCAGAATTTTACATTTACAGTATTATTCGTAAATTCGTGTCTAAACAAAAAGAATAAAAAGTATCTTTGGAAGAAGAAGATCCAAGTCCTATATAAAAAAAACAACAGTTAAGTGTCGTACGATCGCTAAATTCGCTGTCCAAAATCTCTTAAAGGTTTTTGTTCAGATTAACAAGTCATTGTTAAAATATTTTTATTTATTAAACTTAATATAACATCGCCATAGTTAAGGTCGTTGCCTATAAAAACGCGTGGGATAGCAGACGGCAGACGAATATATATTTAACAAATTGCTAAAATTCGCTCACAACCTTCACGGTACAGTATTTCGCGACATTTGTAGCATTGACAGCGCACCATTGTGTGCTTAAAGTATTCACGCACACATGCAAACTGATATTATGTGCATAGAATTAGTAGTTGCGCGCTCTGCCGCACCTAGATGGAAACAGTGGTTCTTGCTCGTGAAGTTTTACTAAAATAAATACAGGTACGGCATGATTTCAGAGGGGCTAAAAGGGCCACATAGCAATCCGCAAAAGCAATAAATTTTTCGAATTTTCTAGCAGAATCCTTGGCAATTCCGCAAAATATCCATAAAATGGTCACACATTTTACGCCATTCCTGACCATTTTTCGATTTTTTTACTGGCTTCTTTTTTGAAGTTGCAGGCAAAATAATTATATTTTACCAGCCTCATCCCTTCTCCCTCCTTTTGGAAAATACAGGCGTTGTTCATCTTACCTAATTAACACGAATTAAGTTAAATCCAAGCCATACTATGCCATGCAAAGCTAAATCCGATGGTACCTACCTAATCTATATTTTATTTTTAAAGGATGAAGGTATTGCAGATATCAAATGTTGTATTAATTTAAGGCACTATCGCAATGGCTCCTAAACTAAATGTACCTAACTGCGATGTGGGAGCACCATTATACTTACCACATCTTCAAAGAGTGTGGGCCTTCGGGCCAAGGTCAAGGCTTCCACAGTTTGAGGTAAAGCAGTAATCTATTCGTGATTAGGTTGGCGATAGTGTTGAAATCTTGGGTCCTATTACGAATATTTACGAACGCGGTCCATCTGTTTCGCTCGTTCGTGATTTTGACACTAATTTACTAAGGAAATTTGTCAAAATTGACAAAAAGCAGTGATAGCCGATTGGTTAAGCACGCGTTTTGCGGGCTTCAGGTCCTGGGTTCAAACCCTGGCTCACTCGCACCTCTGGATTTTTCGAAATCGAGGTGTGAATAATAATTTTAATTATTATCACTTGCTTGTGGTGAAGGAAAACATCGTGAGGAAACCTGCATGTCTTAGACATGTGAAATCCACCAACCCGCACTGGGCCAGCGTGGTCGATTATGGCCTGAATCCCCCTCGCATTGAGGGGAGGCCCGTGCCCATCAGTGGGACGTTAAAAGGGCTTATATTATTATTATTATTTAATCGAGCAGCAACAAATGGAAATACATGGGGGGCGAACCTTTTGGGTGATTTAATACTCAAACGGTGCACAAATATTTTAAAGTTTGCTTAACTGTTATCACGGTACAGCTACTGTTTGTGAGGTTGAATATTTTTGGTTTTATAAGCCTGATAATCCTGATATGTTTGATGATAATAATACATATGTCGTATCGATGATGTGGTTTAAAACCACATTACGCTATACGAGCGTGTGGAAGTGTTCCTACGTATTCCGCGATTATAATCTTGATTGACTGCCTGCATATGGCATTACCGCGGTTGCTGCGAATGCGGAATAAGGTATTCTCAGCACTATACATATACACCATCACGCCTGTATTTCCCGAAGAGTAGGCAGATGTGGTCGTGCACCTATATGTCGGCTATGGCATTTTGGTTACAATGTCTAGCTAATCACTTTGGAGGTCCTTTGTATGGATTTATAGTTCACTTTGAGGTGCTCATAGCCAGGTGAAATCACTGATCGGTAAATGATCGATGGTTAAGCAACGCTTGGCAAGGTCAGTCAGAGGTGGGTGATAATTTAGTGGCATTAAAACTGAGCGTCTTCGTGCTTCGCCTAAGAACTTTCCACGACCAGATTAAGGTATTTTCAGTAAGATCAAGTCCGTAGCACTCAAAACGATGACAGTCCATGAGAAGATGTATGAATGTGTATGAAGCAAAAGAGGTTTGTCGTAGCTTGTGGAAATCAGTAGTCTCTCTCTGCTATCCTCACGATTATCCTCTAGATGAGAATATTTTTTCTTGTTTCAAATTTTTTTTTTAGACCGTGATTTTTCTGTAGTCGGGTTTGACTTGCGTTCTATAAGCTTTGCTATCACAGGTCTAATAATTAAAATATGATTCTGATTAACAATATCATCTAATTATCCATTATATAATATTGCGATACATATACTAATATAGTGACCTACATGATCCGACGCGCTATTTCATAATTATTATAAATAATATGTGCGGCGTACATAATTCGACGAATTAAGTTAGAGAGGGGAAACGAGGAAATAATAATGTTAATGACTATTTGTTGAAAAATAATTAAATTAATGCGTAGCCTTCGTTGAAATTAATTTCCGTTCTAGCAGCGATTTATGAAAATCGTAAAGATAGTAAGATGGGGTGAGGTATTTTACAATTGTATTTGTTTTGTGCAGCGAATTTTAGCACTGGTTATTTTAGCTTTTATCGAAGGAGTCGACCATGACGCTTCATATGAGTATGTGCTTAGTATAGAGTGCCCAAATCGGTCTTCCACCTGTAGTCCAAACCACGTAATGATGCAAAACATTTCCAGCTCACCAGCAGGGCTAGCATGCGCGCCAAGACGAGACTTTAAGGGATTATTACACTTGGCAAAATTTAGAAGCCTAAATTCAGAAGATTCTAAATATTTAAACCATTCTAGCTTCTGAATAGCTTGCTGAATGCAATTACACTTGCCTAAATTCAGTAACAACTAAATTAAGTAGCCTAAATTTTGTTAAGTGTAATAACCCCTTTAGTCATTGATTATGTCGCACCGTGTCGCTCTTTCTTTTGCATGTGCATACGAGTGAATGACACAAAATCTATTTATCTCACGTTTTGTCTTGTCACAGCCGGCTGTGCTAGGTCTCAGTAGTTGCTTAATTGGACGGGGGTGATGTTTTATGTCACTTAACTCTGTCAGTGTTGTTACAAGTCCTATTTATCGCGAGATCGAAAAGAGAGAGTGACTTTATGATTTGTCAAGTGTCAATGTCATCCCACTGCGACGTGGCTCAGCCCTGCTGGCAATCGAATCCTGGATGCTGTCATTATAATAAGACTAAAACAGACTACAAGACATCAGTCTGCAAGATTTTAGATCAGCCTTGTTCTTGTTCAAGCAAGTCTTGCTGGTCTATCTCCAAAACCGATTTGGGGCTACAACAGCGACAATATAACCCGACATAGACAGCTAATGATAGGCAAGTAGTTTCTGACAATACATCTGTCGAATAGGCCTTATATAGACCCCGCCTGGTACAGTGACACCAACTTATCTGTGCGAATATAATTTTCGCTACTATCTACGTAACAACGTCAGATCGAATGACACTTGAATAGGATGATGTTAGTTTGCAATTTCTCCACTTGTACATAGACGTTGGTGGCAGTGTAATGACATTGGTAGGGCCAATCAAAATGCGGATTCATTTCCCACCTCAGCTAGTTGAGAACTATTTGAGTGGAGCAAATGGTACCTATAGTCCGCGACAGGTCGAGATGGCATTTTTCTAGTGCTGTGGCATCGTGTACCAGGTAGTTTATATAGTTTTTTTTTTTGCAACGTAACAAATAATAGTAAAATTAATTAAATAAGGTTTATTATAAGTAAAATGAAAAAATATTTTATAATAATATTTTATTCATATTTAGTTCAATGTCACAATTTTTTAATATTATTCTGGATAGTTCTCGTGTTTGAGAATGTATTATTGGTTTTTCTGTTTTAACTCGTGACGAGGAAGCGACCAAAGTCATTTTAATTCACTACAACAAAGAACAATGTGAGCGAGGACGAAATCGATAACTATCGATAGCGATAATGCATACTCGTGCAGCGCGGCTGCTAGGAGCGCGCGGGCGATGCGCGGGTATGGGGGGTGCCACCTCGTCCGCGCCTCAGCTCATACCCCGATTATCATCCCGACCTGTCGCCTACTATAGGTGTCTATCTCAGTTATGTTGTCGCTGAGCTGTGTGTGTGTAATTAACCGCTTGAAATTTCCCCAAGGTAACGCAAGAGGTCCTTTAGGTGGCGAGTTGTCGGTGGCTAACAGGGGTTGGTTGTGCGTTGTAGGGTTCGAGTGCCGCTGCGGAGGGCTGTTCTGCGCGGTGCACCGGTACAGCGACAAGCACGAGTGCTCGTTCGACTACCGGGAGCTGGGCGCGCAGGAGATCCGCCGGAACAACCCCGTCGTGGTCTCGCAGAAGATACACAAGATATGAGCCGCGCACCCCCGCACACCTACATACCTTTTATGATTTTATCTAAATAAACGTTCGATCGAGTTTGTGCCTCTTATTTGACCGCGGTGAAATATTTCTTGATCGATTCGCGCGCCACCCGCGGCGCGCTCGCTTCCGTTTCTTCTCGTTACTATGTCTCTCGGACTCGACTGTCAGACGACGCCGCGGCATAGGAGGCGCAGACTCGATCGTATTTAGAATTATTTGTGGCGAGAGTTTTACTTTTAAATTTTTATTAAAAGTTGTAGATAACGTTCGTTTCGGGTAGGAATACTGGATTTTTTTTCGAGATAATAAGTAGAGTTTGAATATTGTCCGTTCACCTCCATTGTAAATATTAGATATAATTAATTATAGTGACAAATCCTATATATTGTAAAAAATTAAAACTCCCAAAAAAAGCTAGACGGTTGCGATTCCGCCGGGGGGCGCCGGCCGCGGCTCGCTAGTCGCAAGTCGCTAGTCGCAAGTCGCTAGTCGCCAGTCGCTAGTCGCAAGTCGCCAGCCGCAGCCGCCGGCGCAGCGCCCGCCCCCGCCGCTCCGCTCTTTGTGTGAAAATTTAAAGTAAGAATATGGATAGTTATAAATATTATAAGTAGTCGACACTTTATATTATTACACGTATAAGTAGAAAAGAATTATTTAGCTTTTTCTTTAATCACAATATTATTCAAAATTGTAAGTTGTATTATGTAACTCGTTCGTTTTAGTGGTGAAGTTGAGCCGATAATACTAGTAATCGCTTCGGTCGCTGTCCACGGTAGACTAACTGATTGGTTGGACTCAATTATTTAATGACTTTTGTTGTATATTTTGTTAGGTCATTGATTAATTTTGGTCTTTGAGCTTGAACATAATCAGATGAAGATGATGTTAATGAATGATTTTTCCTTCTATCTTGCTGTTTTAATTTAGTTATTCTTCTATTAAAGTCATTAAATTTTCAGGAACATAAGCATTGTTTTTTACTCAACCCTAAGCCACTCCTTGGAAATGAAACATGTTATTTTATATTATCACATATTTATTAAGAAAAATATAGGCACACTTGTCACAACACTTAATATAAATTTGGTTAACAAAATGGAGAGTTATAGCAAATGAACTATCACAACCAGATCTTATGCTTATCGCTAATTTGATTATCTTTGTACTTTTTCTAAGTTTATGTTTAAACTATATACAACACAAAGATAAATTCACGGCTTATAAAAGTATTGTCGTAAGATAAGCGGACGAAGGTATACATCTAAACATCTATAACATACTTGACTAGTGTTAACAACTACAAATCTCTGCAACGAAATGAATACGTATTTGGTACGTATTTAAGTAAACTAGTAACTGCGTGCTTACCTACACATTTGTCTCTGCCCGCTTGTTTGCCGTGTAACTAATTACGGAACCGCCAATGGCACGGTCAGTGACATAAAGCTCGGGATACACGACGACACTTGACACAAATACACTCAGTGTATACATCGAGTGTCTGCGTGTGTACACCACCACGACACCTTGTGTCAGTTGCAAAGACGGTGTCGCGACACTGAGATACACTGAGTGTTGTGTGTCAAGTGTCGCCGTGTATCCCCAGCATAAGTTACTGCACATTCTCAGTTCTTCAAATCGCTTGTACACTTTTGCGTCAAATCCATTATTTTTCTTGATCGAAACAATATTTAAATATGTTGCTAATATTTGGTTCAACGTTTGTAAAATAAAGACTATTACCGATTTGAAAAATTGAGAATGTTCGCTGTATCACGGCAAACAAGTGTCTCTGGCATAGGTCTGGAGGGTTCAAAATGACAACCATTGTGTGAGTACTAAGCACAGCATGGGTTCTTAGCTTGGTTCTTATACTTTAGTGACTTGTCTGATCCAGTCGCGAACGGCGGCGACGCGAGAGAAGACCACAAGCGCGCCGTTGGAGCAGTCGTGGGCGTCGTTCTCCACCCACGAGGCCACGCCAAGCAGATTGCCGAACTCGTCCACTAGCCCACTGCCACTGTCACCCTGTAAAAAAATATTGGTTTAGACCATAGGAACTGATCCTTGAGCATTCTATTGACTGACCAATTTTACCTAGTTGAGTTAAAGAACTATGGAGTTTCCAATTAAAAGTCCAAATAAGTTTTTTCTGAGGGTTTTCAGAACCGAAGAATCCTAGCCCAATTTTTTTCAATGGCCCCAATTACACACCATCAGCACAGAATAGATAATGCCATCAGTAGGTAATTCACCCCATTACGCGAGGCGGTCGTTCCCAGGAGTCTTTCTAGTTAAAGTACTGGAAATTTCCTTATCAATTTACTTATTTTCCTTCATTATCGCACGACGGCACTGGGAAACGGGCTAAGCAGTGAGAAAAACCTATGGTTTGTTGATCCGGATTCCAGTAGTTTTACAAGTAGAATGGGAATTCCCTGCCGAATAGATTTAGGGCCGCAAGATAGTTGATAAATCCTTGGAGAGTTTTAACTTTCAATTCTGAAAGACGGGAGTTTCAACCTACAATTGATCTTACGGCCCATAATGTGTATATATTCTGCGCAGGGATATAGTCTCAAGTTCATACGATGTATGCCATGCCACCAGCAGAAAGTGTGACACACTGAGTTAGCGATGTTTTTTTCGAACGTTACCGGTTTTTTTTTACTGAGCCCGCCACATACACACGGAATTTCCGTACGGAATTCCCTTTCGAAATATCGAATCGGGGTTTCCGAACTCGATACGTCCATTTGGATGAATTTACTGCGTTCGGAAGGGAATTCCGTATGTGTGGCGAGCTTAAAAGGTTGCTACCCTGTTGCGTCAATTGGAAGATTAGGAAGTCAGTGGTACTCACGTTGCAAGCAGAGTCGAACCGCGGCGGGCGGCCCTTGACGCAGAGCATGTCCTTCGCGTTGTACTGCTCCAGGGTGGAGCAGGCCGCGTCCGACTGCACCGCCAGCTCCATGCCGTGCATGTCGCTGCGCATCGTGCCCTGGAACATGACATGACATTATTAGCTCCTATTTTCTTATGATGCGTTCCATTCACTGTTAATTTTGTAATTTTCGTTATTTTCGCTCATAAATGTCGTTCCACTCGAACCAACTTGTACTGAAAGTGATCATTATTATCGTTTTTAACAGTTTTCGTGAACGAAAATAACAAAAATTACGGTGAATGGAACGCCGCATTAGTGAACCAGAATTAAGTCTTGTGCACCTGGGTGGCGAGTCTGGTAGCGTATAAACACTGGAGTTTTCCACTGGTCTCGTATTATCTTCGTCAATTTATTTTGACGACCGCTTGGTGTAGTGGGTTGAGCGTTGGCTCGGCTCACTGCATCGGGTGGTTGCGGGTTCGATTCCCACCAGAGGCATCGGAAACGGCCTTTTTGTAATTTTCTCTGATCTGGAGCTCACTGGGACCGCCCCCAGTCCATTGTATGGTGGCCATAGTACAAGCGTTGCTTAGTTTAGGATCATAGAGTAGGCATTATAAAAAAAGCTTGTGCAACTGAGATGGGTAGCAGGTTATCTTCATACAACGCACCGCGCTTGGCTTGTATGTGTGCGCCATGCGTATCTATGCGTCGCGCACGCACACTCAAAACAAAATCTCGACCCGGTTCGCAGTGCGAAACAATGCATGTGATGGTTGAGTGTGCGTGCGCGACGCATAGATACGCATGGCGCACACATACAAGCCGCGCGCGGTGCGTTTGTATGAAGATAACCTACTACCCATCTTTCTACTATGACCTGAGCGGCGAGCCTTTAAACATTGAAAATCCACTGGCCTCTGATATAACATTCGTGAATTCTTAATTATAAATCACTTATTCTTGGCGGGCGACATGTCGGCCAATCGGCCATCTGTTAGAAGTCTTGCCGACGATTAAATACATACCCCAAAGTGTTCGGTGCCGTATCCAGCATAGCCCACATTGAGTCCCTCTGGCAGCGTCAGCCGTTCGTCTAATTTAGCTGCCGCAATTTTTTTGCCGTCCAAGGAGAGAGGTTCACGCAGCTCGACTAACAGGAAATCCCATCTGGCCGCCACCTGTAATTGTTAACAATATTTTTTAAGGTCGGGCAAGGACTCCCGTAACTCTTCGTGTCTGTACGTACATACAGGATATTTTATAAAGTACGAAATAATATTTGGGCGTAGGGATTAGCATCGGGTATAGAGTTAAATTGTAATCAATAAATCATTCATTCATCATCATCAATGAATCCATGGGATCCTGGTACAACGGGAAAAAAATGCCACAGTAACATCAATGAAACTGTCTATTATAATACGGTCAGCAACATAAGTCGCTGAAGATTCTCAGTTTTTTAAATTGCTTGCACAATTTTGTTTTGCATCAAATCCATATTTAGATATGTTGCTAATGTTTGGTTTTGAAATGTTTAGCAACGTTTGTAAAATAAAGACTACCGATTTGCGAATGTTCAGCGACTTATGTTGCTGACTGTACCATGGTAAACAATGTTTCCTTGTGGGCTCATCTTATCTTTGATATGGTTTGTATGGCGAGTTGGCGACTGACCTGCTTAAGGTGGAACTCGTCGGCGTCCAGCCAGTAGGGCCCGACGCTGAAGAGCGGGTGGATGACGAGCTGCTTCACGTACCGGAGCACGCCCGTATTGTCGTCCGTGTTGTTGGTGCCCGCGAGCACGGTGTGCCCCGACATGAATATGGTGCTGAAAACAATAAGTCCGGTTAAACTATCTTCCATAAGAATCGTGATTAACGCGGTAATAATTTAGTTACGAAACAAATCGTTAATCATTGCCTCGTGAATCGTTAAGCCTTGTCGGAGGCCTTCAGGCGGGTTGTAGAACTCTGACAACAGGTTGGTTAACCATACGATAAGAAGAATAAGTTAATCATTGCACGCAGCACCATTGCAAGCAGTTACCGTAGCCTATAGATTCCGGCAACACCAAAGGTATCGTTTGCACGTTAGCCACCTAAAGGGGACTGGGATCTATAGATAGATAGATAGATAACACTTTATTGTACACCAATGGAACAAATACATAAACAACAATGGCGGCGTCTTCATCAGGCGCATGCCTCGCGCGAGCACTCAGTTTTGACGTTGAAACGTATAGACACAATGTCATAATATGAGTGCTCGGGTGAGGCATGCGCGGCATTTGGACGCATCTATTGACAAACAAAACAAGAAACAAAGTATCCCAGTATCCCAGTATCTGGGATCTATTCCTCTAGGAAACGGATGGAGGGGAGGTTGGGCTTCTGGGTTTCACTCATCGTACGAAATGTAGCCGTAATAGCTACATCGCTGATCTTCTGTGAGATGTTACTACCCCGGTTGAGTCAGCCCGTATGCGACAGTCAATTTATTTTAGCTACAGCTTTGGTCAACCATGGTCAGAAGCACTACATCATATCAGCGACCTTCAATCTTATAACCGTTCCTATCAGTAGATGTATCTACATACATAAGTGAACTTCGCAATAAGGTCTGTGTATACTACATTCCCACAATGTAGGACATTGTATACTCAATCAGTGATTTCTATAGCTATTCAGATTACACCAAATTACGTATCTTATGGATTGAAACGTATGTGGGTGAACAAATTAGATCACCTGATTGTACCTTTAGTATGCCGTCGTTATGTGACCTTATTTTAGGGCTAGGTACATACGGTTCATCAAACGCAACTCCCCAAATTTATAGAAAGTTATGGTGGATTTACACTTACATTATAGATTTGGTTACTAGAAATACTTTGTAACATCATTGTAAACTAACTTTGTAATTGTGACTAACTTTAAAATCTATAAATTTGGGTGTAATTAGGTATTTAAGTACCTTCTAAATACAGTAACTCAATCACGAAACCAACAAAGATAACTTCGGTTCTTTAGGTATTACTTCTTATTTGTTTTTGTAGGTACCTATATCTCTGTGGTACAAAATAACTACCTATTACTTAGGTAGGTCTTTTGTTACAAATGCATGAAAAAAATACAGACAGTCTATTATCAAAGTAAGTAATTACTTTTAACTTTTCCGCATACGTAAGAACTGATTGCCTGCATGTTCTAATGGCCTGCTGACTGTAGGCCGTGTCTCTATTGCGAGATGTCGATTCTTGAACGAAATAGCTCAATGGTCTAAGGGTTGATCTTTCTATAATATGTCCAGCACTGGTAGCACAGCCGGACAAGACAAAACGCGAGATACATCAATTTTATCTCATTCTCTCACATGCATTAAGTACGGGAGAGAGCGACTCGGCGCGAAATAATGCGTGACGAAGGTCTTGCATTGGCGCGTGTGCTAACCCTTCTGTGGTCTTCTGACCCGTGGTGTTCATGGCTTTTATGGGGTCTCCAGGCTGCTTAGTAGCTACGTATAGATGTAGTAGAAACTAAAATGGCCAATATGGTACGACGATTTACTACGGTTTATCAATACTCCGTTCGTGGCTGGATGATAACATATTGACCCGAGTAATCACGACTTTGACCGCTACAAATTCAATAATAATTTGCTTATAACATTACCTACATAACTTATTTACTATGTGCTACATTGTAGGTAGCCTATCATCACTAATAGTACCTAACGTTTGTCGAACTGAAGCTTTGAAAATAAGATTATTTATGTGCGAATTTAATTATCAACAAAGATTATCATTTTGGTGAACGGTGAAGGAAAATGATTGTGAGGAAACCTGCAGGACTGGTAAAACCTATCCAGTTCTCCAAAGATGCGTGCGAAGTTCTCTATTGTTCTGGGTCATTGTGATCGACTATTACTTATATAGCCCAAGTTTTTCTCTCTTGATAGGTATCTATTTTCTATCCTAGTACCATTTTTACAATCACCGCAGGCGGACTAGAGGTTTATTAGTGTACAACTGTACACCCATGTGTATAGGTTAAATATGTCCATTTTAGTCCTTTTCGTTACTTATGGGTTTCCTAATACCTAGTACATAATTGGTAATTTAGGTATTACTAAAGCCTTGAACATGATTTGCATGTCGAGTTTTTCGGTTTAATATTTTTTTGTTTAGTAACAATTTCCACGGCTCAGCGGTCGTGTCACGATCAATCATATATCATTTCGAGACGGATATGATAAATATTATAAGAAATACCACCAGTCTTGTGTATTGAAGATGTTATTGATAAATGAAAATTGTGAAAAAAAATAATTGCGTAAGAAATTGCAAGCGCTAGATGTGATAGACTGCCTGTGTGTGATTTACAATTCTAATCTTATTTTAATGAGATTTATGGCCGGCGCACATAGAGCACGGCAGGGCATGGCATTTTATTTTTTATCAATCGAATTCAATACTTATCCAATTTAAATAAGGTATATATGTGTGCCGTCCTCAATGTGCGTCGGCCATGAGTAGGTGTTTTGTATTTATATATAAATATATCGCCAGACTGACACGCTAACTGTAAGTTCCCAAACTAAGCAGCGCTTTTACCATAGCTACCATACAATGGGGGCGATCCCAGTGACACCCATACCAGGGCAAATTACGAAAAGACCATTCCCGAAATTTGCCTCTGGCAGGAATTGAACCTGCAAGCACTCCATGCAGTGAGTCGAGCGGCCTACGATCAAATCACTGCTCCAAGCGGTCGTCAAACTATGACGTCAAAGGTAGGTTAAAGGTACACGAAGCTAAAAAAAGTCTTAGTAGATTCTTACAAATTGTAATGTGTATAGTAAGGAGGTAGGTAGTACAGATTATTTTAGAAGGCCATTTACTACAGAAAGTTAACGTAGCATAATATAAAAACAAAACGTAGGTAGTCAAAGCCGAGGCAATATAATTATATTTATTTGTAATGATATTATATAAAATATAATATTTGTTGGAGGCGTCGGAAAAAAATAAGCCGTCTGGGATCTTTCAACGAAAATGCTGCCTAAACCCTTTGAGATATAACAAAATGATGTATGGTGGAATTGTGTATCTTATATAGGTCTACAGAAAAGTCCGCGATGGCATATGTCTATCTCTTAAGGATAACATACTATATCCATTTTAATACTTTGAAAAATGGGCAATTATAAACCGGTAATTGGAAAGCTATTTACACAAATATGGGATACGGGATCCGTGATATCCAATCCAGGAAACGGGATCCAGGATACGGGATCCGGGATCAGAGTTCCGATTTTTTTAAATTTAAATTCTGCGCGGACGAAGTCGCGGGCAAAAGCTAGTAAGTATATAAAATAACATGTTTTTACTGCGATCCTCGGTGTTCGTGACGAACGAGGAAATCTCTGGTTTTTATGCATCTGCGTGCCGATGTATTATACCTACCGACGTGATGTATTTGCAAGCCACGAACCCAGAAGGGAACTAATTTAAATAGACTTTATCTCATCTGTATGCATTAATGTTGTCTGGACGTAACTGGTCCACACATTACAATTTATCAGAAGGTACCTACTTCTAGCCTTAAAGTCGTATTCTTGGTATGTAAACGCATTATTATATAGATTTGGATTATTCAGCCTGTCTCAAATAATACTTGAGGTTTTGAATGGGTATCGGGCATATAATTAAAACCTACTGAAGTATAAAAGACCGAAATTCAAACACTTTTTTATGTAATATTACCAACAATTAAAAAAAAACTCTAACAGACAGTTCAGTAGGTACTTGCTTATACTACTTATTTTCGACATTAGCCTCTGGCGGGAATCGAACCCGCAGCCACCCGATGTAGTGAGCCGAGCGACCTACGCTCGAGCCACTGCACCAAGCGGTGTTTAACTAAAATATTCTTATTCTTTTGTGGAGTTAGTCATGTCCTTTGTTTGCAACGACTCCTACGCATACCGCACAAAAGATCTTCAATCTTCATGTACCTAATTACAATGCTTATTGATTGCCTTTTGGAAAACTAAGGGCTCAGAGTTGTACCATGGCCGAGGACAAATCACTTCTTCCTTTTAAAAACCACAGCTCGGAAGTGCATTAAATTCTAGTCATCTTCATAATGTGAATGCAGCGTAACCCACATCTTAACACAAGAGTTTAAAACAAATTTTCTGGCAGCTCCGTGGTGAAGTTAGGGTATAAATTACCTAATAGTTCTTGCCTAGAGTAACGTGTTACAGAAGAAACGATTTCAACGCGTTCTTTTGGCGAAATGGTAGTAAGATAAGGTAATGCTATTTCTGATGAAAACCGGTTCCGTTTCAAAATAAACTACGCGTCAGTGCCTTGGGGTCTATTACGAACCCGGACCATCTGCTTCGTTCGTTCGTGACTAACATTAATTCACTGCGGCAATGGGTAAAATTATGAATTTGAGGCCCGAGCTATACTGAAAGCCCGACGACGACGACGAGCCCGTTAGCGTGGTTGGCGCGGAGGCGGAGGCGTCGTAGGTTCGATTCCTACCCGGGACATGCATTTGTGTGCATGAACATGTCTGTATGTCCCGAGTCTGGGTGAATATGTATATTAAGTATGTATTTACAAATAAAAAAGTAGTATATGTAGTAATATCAGTTATCTGGTTTCCATAGTACAAGCTCTGCTTAGTTTGGGATCAGGTAGCCGTGTGTAAAAAATGTCCCAGGATATTATTATTATTATACTGATTCTTGCTTTCATGTCGGGTTTGTAATAGACGCCCTAGGCCCTTGATGGAGGCTTTAATATCCATACATCATAATTCCCTTCATTATATTCAGCTTAGTAGTAAATATACCTACATTAATTGCCTATATTAATTGCTAAACATAGCCTTCTCCCAATATTCGTCAACAAACCTCGATTTGTTAAAGTTTAAATGATTGTTAAACCAATGTGCAAGTGGTGTTGTATAATGACTGGTCTTTGTCGGCGCTACAGCAAAAACCCAGTTGGTTCGGTCACGCATAATGTGCCGGATCTAAACGGACGGCTAATTGTCCGGGCCGTGGATACCGAGCGGTTTTTACGTGCAGGTAATTAATATGATGACCAAGAGTTTTGGAATAGGGACGGAACCGTTTTTATTTTGTCAGCAGCAAATCCGTTTTTTTATCCGCGATTTAAAGTTTAACATGTTATTCTGGATTAACTTCACCAGGTCAGGCATCAAGGGGCAGTGTGTCAATTGTTTTTTAGGTTCCGTACCTCAAAAGGAAAAAACGGAACCCTCATAGGATCACTTTGTTGTCCGTCCGTCTGTCAAGACGTGCACAGCCCAAACCGCTGGTGTTACAAACTTGAAATTTAAACAGTAGGTACTTTTTATGGCGTAGAAGAAGAGCATAGGAAGGATTTTGGAAAATGCAATCCCTAAGGGGGTAAAATAAGGGGTGGAAGTTTGTATGAAAGTCCCTCATTTCTTAAGTCAGAAACATGAAAATTTGTATTTAAGCTACTAATTACAAATAAAAAATAGTAATTTCAGCGTTTTCGAAAATTCCACCCCTAAGGGGGTAAAATAAGGGGTGGCAGTTTGTATGGGGGTCCCAATTTGTACGGAACCCTCAGGGCGCGAGTCGCACTTGTCTGATTATTTTTTGTGTCTATTGCAGCCTGCCTATAATTAAGACAGCCTGCCTGATGTTAAGCAGTTGCCGTAGTCTATAGATGCTTGCAATACACTCCTTATCTATTCTGTGGCAATACCAAAGGCATCGCTCGCTCGTTGCCGACCTGAAGGGGAGTGAGACAGAGGGAGGGGAAGGGGGCTCCAGGTTGCGGTTCCAGCTCTCTCACTCATCGTACGAAACGCAGATGTACTGCTGGAGTTAATTTACGCCGGTTTCAGAACTAACCAGTGGCCTGGTTATGGTATAGTCAATGTTTTGGTACTCACCAATGGCCGGCAGTGAGGACCCAAGTGGGGCTGATGATGGTGCCGCCGCAGGTGCCTCCGAACAGCACCGCGTGAGGGAACCGCTCGTTCACCGGCTTCACTTCCACGGCGTTATCTGGCTTCACTTCCACGGCATTGTCCGGCTTCGGAGCCACCACCGACTTCTCCGGCACGTCAGCTGGAAATAAAGGTGGTTTTAATTACACATCAACTTAATATAACAATAATATAATTGAGTCCTACATCCAACTCCTGGGCACGGGCCTCGTCATGTCGATGCGAGGGGGATTCAGACCATAATCTACCACGCTCAGAGTTGGGCAAAATTTAATTGTGATTAATTAATTGCAAATTGCAGGTGATGTCTCAATTGACAATTAATTGTGATTTGTACGCGACTGACAAACAAATCAAAATTAAATGTTAATTGTGACACCACATGCAATTAGTAATTAATTAATTGCAATTAAATTTTCCACGGTGGCCCCGTGCGGGTTGATGAAGTCACGTAGGTATATCGAAAATTGGTTTATATTACTAGTTCGGTACATTGGTTCCACTATGCAGAAGCAAGACATCTTTGGTTACAGAGAAAATTTGTATCTTTGCCAAAAATTGTCCTAAACCCTGAATGTTTAAATATTTCTGATTGAAGGCCTCCGCAGACTTGCTACTTTTAGCATCGGCGACCGGCGATTTTGTGACGTATCGATGCTGCGTCGCGTTTCTTCGAGCACGAACGAGTGAGACGCAGCATCAAAATCGCCGATCGCCGATGCTAAAAGTAGCAAGTCTGCGGAGGCCCTTATGTAGGTACCTACCTATTGCATTTCTAAATATAGTCCCCAGTAGAGAAGTCAATCAAACAAATATTGTACTACCGATACTATCGATTTAACATATAATCGAGACGAAATCGATTTCATCGTAATCACGACCGTTTTTCCCAACCATTCATTACATGCTCAGTAATGTTTCACAAGTATTTCTGAATTGGATTTCATATTATTTGCTTTAGATAGGTATTACTTAGAAGACGATGTAACAGTACTGCTAGATAGGTGTTGTAATGTTTTACAGCAGTTTTTGACCTATTTTTATTTTCAGACCTGATTAAAATAACTCGCAAATTATTCATGGACTTATTTATAAACAGTATAAAGTTTAGGTAAATTCAGACCTCGGGAAGGTAATTTAATTGATTGATTATTTGAATTGATGATTTATTTTGCAATTAAATGTAGGTATGTCCTAAATGAAACTCCGCGAGTAATTAAACATAAGGTAGAAATAGTAACGTTGAAACACCACTTGGTAGTAAGTACAATTAACGCTATTTTCCCCGTAATTACCAGTAGTAAGTACTGATAAAACCTGTTCTTTGAATGACAGAAATTACTCACCTAGCTAGTCAGAGAATAATTAAAACATCTGACATGGAAATATTTTGCAAGGACAGACATTACGAAACGTCGAACTCTTATTTTTTTTTTCTTTCGAGAGGTTTTTATTGCGGTAAAAGTACCTATACATAAATTAGCAGTAACATCGGAAAAGTTTACACTTTGCGACGCGATAATGAGGGATTGCCATTGGTTGTTACGTTGTCGGTTCGGGCATGAGATTTGCGTATCATCCCAATGCTACCTTCAAGTTGTTTAAAATTGATAGGTAGTTTCAATAGAAAATTGAGGGGCTCATAGCCAGCTGCAATCACTGATCGGAGGTAAGGCAACGCTTGGAAAGGTCACCCATTTAGGGCCACCGCAGACTTGCTACTTTTAGCATCGGCGATCGGCGATTTTGATGCTGCGTCTCGCTCGTTCGCGCTCGAAGAAACGCGACGCAGCATCGATACGTCACAAAATCGCCGGTCGCCGATGCTAAAAGTAGCAAGTCTGCGGAGGCCCTTAGTGGAATTTGAACTGAGCGTCTCCGTGCTTCGGAGGGCACATAAAAAGTCGGTCTCGGTTTTTGCCATCTAGGCAGCAGTCGTTAAGACTTATCAGAGGCTTTCGGGCGGCATGGACAACTGTGACACCGGGGTTGGCCACTCACTAACCATACGATAAGAAGAAAAAGAATAGAAAATATACCACCTACCAATCCGTATTAAGTGAAATAATAATATAAATATGTACTGGTACATAATAAGCACTATGTCAGCGAGCACACAAATACGGTATCACACATGATATTGACTGATCAATATAAACTGATAATTCGTTTACTGGATTTACTTATGTATCTTATCATAACACCTAATATCCAGTTTTTAATAATCACCGATATGTAATAATATTATAACACGTCCTCTGTAAGTGCTATTACCTACTTAATGTGAAATTGTAAAAAAAAAGATATTCTGAAATTTATGTATATTTGAAATTTAAATAAGTTTAAAATTAGTACCAATTCAGTTTCTCCAATCACCTATATAGTAAGTAGTTATATTTTTAACTACTAAGTAGTTAACATAAAATTTATTGAGACACTTATTATGACGTAAATACAAACACAACACGTGTACACGTAGGTACAATTAATGTCTGTATGTACTATTATGCGTTCATAATACACTGGACCGCAAAGAAAACGGGTCGGATGGAAAATTTTCAATATCTTCAAAAGTTTTGACGTAGCTTTATGAATTAAACACTAAATTAAAGAATATTTTAATGTGCTTAAATGAAAATAAAAAACCAGCCAAGTGCGTGTCGGACCCGCACATAAAGGTTTCCGTACTACCGTAGAATATAAACGTCAAAATATAAAATCTTTATTTTTAAATTTTATTTTATTTTTACTATTTGTTGTTGTAGCGGCAACAGAAATACACATTCTGTGAAAATTTTAACTCTCTACCTATTACGGTTCGTGAGATACAGCTTGCTGTCAGACGGACGGACGAACGGACAGACGGACAGCGTAAGCTTAGTAATAGGGTCCCGTTGGCACCCTTTGCGTAAGAAACCCTAAAACATGAATTGAAGCTTTTTATTTTTAATAAATGAAATGTTATTGAATATTTTCTAACCGACCCTTTTTCTTTGCGGTTCAGTGTAGTTGCAAATTGCAGTAAGCTGTAATTGATTATTGTCATCGCTTCTGCAAGAATCATTAAAGGTAAATTGTTAAATAAATCTAGTTTTAGTTCCTCTTGATAAAATACTTGCATAGTTCTATAGATTTCATGAACCAATCCAACTTCCAGCAGCCCAATACCAAAACAGTACAAGTCCTGAATTTAAAAAAAACTGGTAAGTAGGTACGATGGGTATGATATCAATATTTTGGGTAGGTAAGTACCTATTTAACACACATTGTATTGTGTGTTTCTGTTTCCTACATAATTGTTGTGTATTAAAATGAATATATGTTTATAATTTGTCCAGAATCGATCAACTTATTCGTAAATATATAAGAATATTGTCATTAAGTAGAAATTTTATCTGTCTTCTTCAGTCTTGACCTGCTTTTATCAGTTTTCTGTCCGTATCTGTCATTAAAACTAATATCTAAAAATAAGTACGTGTCTACATTGTATGATATTTAACTACGTAGATGTTTGTAGTAACCGACTTAACTTAGACTTTGTACTTACTTATTTATTTAAAACTCACAACTTTTTAATAGGAATTCGAGGAAATATGTGTCTGGTTTGTTTACAAACTGTTTATTTTTATATTGATATCTTCAAGATGGCTTCAACTGCGTGTTAAGGCTGTGGCGATATTTGGCGAGACCGGTCATGTGATAACGTCATCACTGGGACTATGTATATGAGTATAGGTACCTACGTGCCAATCTGTAAACCTATAAATTTTAAGTCTGTCTTGTGGGTTGACTGTTGTAGATAAAATCAGAGATGATTCTTTGATTTTTATTATTAAATCCAATCATTATAAGCTATTATGTCAATTTCTTAGAATCTACCTACGTATTAATTTTTGTTTTGTTTTTAACCGACTTCAAAAGAGGAGGAGGTTTCTCAATTCGACCGTATATTTTTTAAGGATATTTTCAAAAAGTATTTTTGTATCTTTTGTCAGAGTTCCTTGGATGACTATATACAATATGTCCAATGGAAATAAAGTTTTTACAATGTAAATGTTTAGCGTCATACGTTTTAGTTCCAGTCCATGGGAGCATACAATAACACCGAGCGGATATACACAATGCCGAGATAATCCCTCTTTTCTACGAAAATGTTTTTATACCGAGTAGAATTGATTATTTAAATGATTCGCGAGCCTATTGCAGCACCGTCATTTCTTTGTTACACGTTTATACTGATATAATAGTCACAATTGGCTAAAACATAACCCTTCCTTTTGGTTTTGCCGTAACTGATCATAAACAACTGCTTCGAGAGTATAGGAGTGCTGTTGTTTTATTTTCGTCTAGGTAACTTAAAAACCGGGTCGCCTACGTGTTGATCAAAGAATTTGAATAAATAAAGAGGTTAATTGGTGCATTCATTCTTTTGTATTTCATGTTTTGGGTAAATTTAATTACCATCACTAATTTCACTACTGACTAGTAGGTACTGATTTAAAATGGTTTCTAGTTACCTTAGTTTATCAGTATAGAGATCTCGACACGTAACAAGAAATAAAATACTTAAGTTTTAAAAACTTACTTAAGTAGGTACCTATACTTAGGTACCTCATTTTTTCACTTACAGAATTTGGAGTGTTAAGTTAAAATAATAGGTAAGCCCATAAGTAATATTCCTTAAAAATCGAAAACTATGCTGGTTTACTAATAAAAATTAAAATATGTCAGGTACCATTTAAATAATTTTTGTCCCAAATAGCGCATAATGCCTTCCAAATTAGAAGCACAAACAGAATAAACGTAGAAACTATTTATTTTCGGATCAAATTAATGACAATCGTTGTATTAACATAATATTTTTCATTAAATCACTCACATTTTTCCACTTTTTGTATGTCATTGTCGCCGGGGCGCGCGGCGGCGCTCGCGGCGAGCGCTGCGATCGCGAGCACGGTCAGGCACTGTCGGGCGCACATGGTCGTGTTTCCGTCGCCCGCGCAGACGCGACACTTTATATCGATCGTCACTTACATCATAGCCGACCGTAATGCCTTTGACGATTCCTTATCATTGATGTTTTTGTAATTACACGAGTGGAGATTATTACTGGGTTATATGCGTAATTGTTTATAATAAAAATTAAAGTTAAACGTAAAAAGTTAAAGCGGAAAAAACTTTTAAGTCACTTCTTACCTGTTTTAAGGGCTCCGAAAGGGCTGGGAAAACTGGGAGCGTGATCAGCTGACACTTTTGTGAGTTGGTTGCGATGTCGATTTTTAAGCAATTTTACACTTAGCCTATTTTATATCCTGAGGCTCGGGGTTGAGAATGTATGCTGTGTAGACGCAGTTAGGTTACCTAGAATAACAAATTAACATGTTCCTAGATAATAATAGTATTTAAACAAGGCATTTATACGATCGCATACAAAGTTTATAATAAAAACTAACGAATCGATTAGTCACGTGTTATTGTCTCGTCAACGAAATGACGCAGTTAGAAGTTACTTAGTTAAGGTAATAGATGTGTTTTCCACAACATTACTATAAAAGGTACGTAATTACCTAGATCGGCTTTGGAATAAGGGGATAGCCTGCTAGAATCTCAGGCAAAAAGTATTACCATAAAAGTAGTACCATAAATTACGTCACACGAATTTCATGGGTTTTTGACTCCTCCCCCCTTGTCACAGCTGGGGGCTTACCACAAGCTCTTATTGCGATTCAATTATAGGAACGTTTTAACGACGTTTTAATGACGTTTTTTATTGTCATGACAATAAGGTACGTCATTGCACAAAAAGTCGCTGAAACGTTAATACGTTCCTGTAATTGAATCGCAATAAGAGCTTGTGGTAAGCCCCCTGGTCACATTTGTGAGACTCCCCTCTCCCTAGAGTAATGTAACATTTTTTTTTTCGTTTAAGGAATAAATAATTCTTTAACAGTTCAAATTTCGGTTTTAATACTTAGATATATTACATTGTTTAATGTGACGTCACAAAACTTAGGACCCTTCCCACACCTTGTCATACAATATCACATTTCGTCCCTTAACGTGTGACGTCATTTATGCATGGCCCCCTAAGGTGCATTCGGGTAATTCCGAAAGTCGGGAAATTCCAATAATTTCAATTTCCTAGCAAACGCTGCAATATCAGATCAGCTGCGGTCACTGTTGATAGAAAATTGAAATTATTGGAACAGTCAGATTTTTGGAATTACCCCAATGCAACTTATATTCATACATTTTAGTAAAAAAAAAAAACCAAGAGATTCACTGACACAAAACCAAAATGTCTGCATCGATGACGATAATCAAACCTTGGTTTGTTACGAAACTGATCGGAAAATGTGTCATGTGGCGTAGATAATAAAGGGCATGATGACGTCAATTTAAATTGACGAAAATCTTCACCTTGCTATTGCGCGAGCGCATAGATAGTGGCTAAACAGATGCGGGTAGAAAATATTTTATTGCGGTTTTAGTATGTGGGGTATTTTTAGTTTCTTTGTCATGTATCGTGATGGCTTTATTACAATGGCTTTACAAAACATTTCTAGGAACAAAAGTGATTTGTAATGCAAATGTAAGTCCATCATATCTTTCTATAAACTGGGGGCTAACATCTGCCGACAGCTGAGAGCATAAGGTGCGTGTACATGAGACGAGCGGCGCGGGCGGTGCGCCCGAGCAATCAGTTTTGATGTCTCATCGCGTAGACATATGTCATATTATCTCATATTTTTCGGGGGCCGTTGCTCGGTGCTCATGGACGCGGCGATGGGGGCATGCTACGGTGGGTTTCAACGGAGTATAGGTATACTTTTTATTGGCACAATTCCAATCCTATCCTCATACATAGCTCATAAATTGGACCCTTATTTTTATTTTTCATTTTGGATCTCCCTCGTTTACGCATTGAAGTGGGTACAAGAAAAATAATACAGATGAATGAATAAAACATAAAAATAAGGAAAGATCGTTAAAAACTCGGCTTGTTTATCTATGATCAATAATTGAAAGGTTAAAAGTTATCTTTGTATAGTGGAATCCGTGTTCCAAAGCATTTGCGTCACTATTTGGGAAAGCCAACCAGTTCGAAGTCTGATACTCTTTGGGTTCCTAGAAAAATGGATCACGGCGTGAAAAATACCCAGTAAATTACGGATCACGGCGTGAAAAATACCCAGTAAATTACCGCTAGGGGCGCTTTTTGAGTCAGGCCTCTAGAAGCCGCCGCTTCCTTTGATCGCCTTGCTGGGCATCCACTGGTCCGTCAGAGGTCTCCCCGGCAGGGTTTGACCGCGGAAGCTGCGTGAACATTATCCTTTGATGCCCCCTCTCCCCCGCGGGATCTACGGGTCCCCGCGGATTCCAAGAACAGTCCACCCCGAAGACCCGGCCATGTTCATGACCGGCGTATGCCACCTCGGCCAGGGGGCTTGACGCCGAGTCCCCACATCCCTGCGGATGTGTGCAAAGATCAATTATTAGTCACCTATAGAAACACTAAGCACACTGGTCAATCATTGATTCATTTTTGTAATAGAACCGCGAAAACCCTCGGAGAAAATACCCATGCAGATTTTATTTTAAATCTATTTTAAAATGGATACCTAACATTTCTATTTTGAATCCCAACAAATACTTAAAATTCAGCTTTTTAATTGGAAGTTACAGTTAATATTGTTTAATCTAAATAAATCAATTGAAATGTGCAAGCGGGCGAGGTTGTAGAAATATTGCTCAATTTTAGTCTCGTATTAATAAATGCATCTCAAAGTTGAGATCGATCTTAAGATGCAGTTTTGACGTTTAATGTATGGAACATCTGTCAGAAACAGCATCTTAAGTTCGATCTCAATGTTGAGATCGATTTATTAATACGCGCCTTAATGTCTGGAGTCATGGGTGCTCTGCACCCACTAATTGGATTTCATGGGTGCTGGAGACCCCAAGCACCCACGGAGTCGGCGCCCCTAGGTCAATTACACATTTTAGGGTACAGTATGTGAAATAAAACAAGGAATTGAATTCAAATAAACTTTAATAATCTCATCAACGTCTACAGCTTGAGAATTCGATCGATGATCATCACTAGTAACCGCAGAGTGCAACACGTCCCCAGAAACTAACCGTAACCGTAAATAACCGTATAATGTATTAAATACTGTCATATTGCTCACGTTTATCACCTACACACGATTACTCTTATGTATTTCATACGAGATTTTGATGCGGACATGATATGATAGAAATAAAAAAAAAATAGAAAAAATCGGAATCGCCGTAGTCTACATGTCCGAGTCTGCCAATTTCATAATGTCCATTCGTGCCAAAAACCATTAAGCCGTTGACATAATTTAAAAAAAAACTCAAATCCAAACTTAGCAATCTATTGGTGGACTACCGATGACGGACTACCGATTCCAGGAAGTAATTTCCGTACGGAATTCCCTTTCGAAATATCGAATCGGGGTTTCCGAACGCGATACGTCCATATATTTGGATGGATTTACTGCGTTCGGAATCCCCGATTCGATGCTTCGAAAGAGAATTCCGTACGGAAATTCCGTATGTATGTGGCGGGCTTAATAGTGATCAGGGGACGAGGATCAGTCAGAATAGCAAAACACTACAGTGGCAGTTCAATGGCTAAGCAACTCGGCGCCCAGTGGTTTTTTGATGTAATGAATGTGTATAAAATCAGCAGACTCGGGTCCCTGGAATATTATGCGTTCGGTAGAACTAAAACCCTCGGAAAGGCCTGGGGAAAAACTAGATTTAATAATAATAATATCCTGGGACATTTTTGTACACACGGTTACCTGATCCCAAACTAAGCAGAGCTTGTACTATGGAAACCAGATAACTGATATTACTACATATACTACTTTTTTATTTGTAAATACATACTTAATGTACATATACACCCAGACTCGGGACATACAGACATGTTCATGCACACAAATGCATGTCCCGGGTAGGAATCGAACCTACGACCTGCAGCGTGAAAGGCGCCTCCGCGCCAACCACGCTAACGGGCCCGTCCGATTGTCTTGTAACCCGCATGATTTTAATCTAAAGCAGATAGAAGTTGACAAAAATATTCACTCAGAGTAGAACTACTGAGAAGCTATAGGCACAGTGGAGTGCTATACGTATAACTCACAGATCTTCATCTAGTCATGTCCACTTCAAAATCTTTCCAGTTTATGTTAATGATACAAATCCGCTTCATCACAGAAAAATATACGCTGAATGAGGAATGTTCGTTCAGGATATGAGTTTTTTGCTACAAACAGCATTGGCATAATATGTACTTTCGTTGCTAAATAAATATTTTTACATAGGTACTTATGAAAAGAATAGTAGTTAAGTACTCAATGGTGCATACAGATTTAAAGACCTAAGTTTTATTTATATTTTAGATGATTCTGCGTTTACTCTGGTCGTTAACAAAATCATCGATGTATGGGACGAAACATTAGGCCGGGCATCCATTAGATGCGTCAAGTCAATTCGAACTGAATTACAGTAATTCGGTTACACAAATGATTTACGATTTACTGTGTTATTCGCGTTTTCGCTATTCGATTCGACGTCTCTGTAATGTACGCCAAGCTTTACAAATCATGCTTCTATCTTTACACCTTTAATGAACTAAACCCAAAATGTTTCTAAATAGTGCAAGTGACTTGATTGATGTCCTGTCAAATTACTGTTCACACCACTATGTTATGGTTTACGCACGCACCGCACGCAATCAGATTTCGATCGTTTTCAGTTTACTTTTAATGACGTATACGCCGTCCGTCAGTTGTTTTGACCAAAGAGAACAATCGCTTTACGCCTGAAACGACGGCGCTATAGAAAAGTACAGTACAGTGACAGTTTATCTAATTTCTTCGCTTCTTTTCATTCTTCGAGCGGTGATATTGAAGTCCGTTGCGTGCGGTGCGTGCGTATCCCTTGCCTCTTAGTTCAAAAGCTATTTCACTTATTATTTAGATAGCTATGTGCAATTATAGGACTGTCTTTTTGTACAGACTACATAGACGTGTTTCGTAGTGTTCACTTAATTAAATCTTATATTATTTCATGGCGGCACTTGGCAACCTAATTAACTATAATTATAAAATTAAATCCAGTAGTTCGTGTAAATAATTGATTTTTAGGCAAGGAAATAGTTAAATTAACTACCTACTTTAAATTACTATTAACATTTTCAACCGACTAATGCAACCGCTAAGTTAAAATTATCATATGTACAGTCAATTCAAATTGTTTCCAAATATAACACGGTCTTGTCTATTCTTTGTTGTAATACCACAGAAAAATAATGTTTGTAAAAAAAAAAAAATTAACGTCACGACTTTTATCCCCATTCGGGGGTAGTCAGAGGCTTGAGTGGCCATACACCACCACATTGTGGAGGTATTAACCAACTCAAAGCCCACGTTTCACCAGATAGTCAGAACCCAACGTGACAGGTGGTGAACCTTGTCGCCGTGTATACAGGAACTGACTATTACCTAATCCCGAGGGATAGGTAGGTAGGTTTCCTCACGATGTTTTCCCTCACAAATAATGTTTGTGTTATTGTAAATATGTGCCTAGTTGAAAAAATATGTTGTTCCAAAAATATAGATAGGTAAATTAAAATAGGTGCAGTTTGTTCATACGTGGTGGGATGGAGCGCGCGCCGGGCGTACCATCTCGGCACTACACGGGAGTGTCTCGTTCCAACAAACAGTCATACACTAGTAAAAAACCTCAAGTACACTTCGTTTCATCTAAAAACACTACGTCGTTTAATAAATTATTTATTAAAACAATAGACCTTTGACAAAAGTAGAACATTAAAGTCATCAAAAGATGCGGTAAAAATTTTCACATCAACAATTTAATTTGTAAAATTCCATGCAACCATTTCGTTTGGAAAGCGATTACTTTTGTCAAATTTCTTAACAATTGTCGTTTATTATTGCTTGTAAACTATCTAACTACTGTCGCTACGTTACCTAATATTAGTAAACTATCGAACTGCCTAGGAGGTCTCCAGGTCGAGTCTTTTAACAATTAACCATTGCGAATACACTGATCTCTAATTATCTTCATGATTTCATCATTATAAATCGTAAATTCTTGGTGGTTGGTAAGTTGTCGGCCTGACAACTGCTAGCAGATTGCCGACAATATGTCGACCGATAAGAATTTTCTTCTACTTTAACGTATCCTCATGACTGAGGGACGAGATTTTCGTGTGTAGCCCGTGCCACCATCTGTCACTAGATCTCGCCGTCCAGCGCCATTCGTATGGTTGATTGTATTTACGAAGATGATATTAATGACCAGTGGTTTTCCACTGGTTTTTTGCTAGCGGACTCGGGGCCTGTGTGAAGAATTTGTTGTATCAGAAGATCACTCGCGACGCCTTTGTACACAAGCAGCTAAGCGCACAACACTGAGATTATAAAAATATACCAACGATTGGTCACTGGTAACCAAGTTTAAGAATACAGCTGACAGGATATCGTAGAAATGGTATCAACTACGTTAAGACTAAGGCCCGCTTCCTTTAGGTCGGGGGTGGAACTCCTACCATTACATGCACACGTCATCTATCTCCCAAAACAACCGGGTACCCTAAGTACTACTTGCAATTTTAAGAAAACGAAAGTAAACTTTTAATATTTGAAGTTAAGATTGAAAATACAGAAGTTCAACATGATTGAGGACAAGTTTACAATAACATTGCTTTAAGATTTTTCTAGATTTGAAAACTTTATTATAAAATGAAATATAGGTATAAAGATTTTAAATGAAACTCGATTGCTTCAAGTTGATATGTTCTATAAATAAATTGACTTGACAGGACAACTACAAGATTATAATAAATCCTATAGCTCCAATTATATAATTTTAAATAAATTTATTAATTTAAAATTCACGCCTAATTATAATAATGGAAGATAACATTTGCTAATTAATATTTAAGATTTCGATAGGTAGATGAATATTAACGTCCTTTTTAATATACTTTTCTTGGTCTAGAAACCGACAGATTTTTTTATGAAGCTTCAGCCCTTAAACTTCAACCAGATTCTTGATGATTCATTATTCAATTAAAATTATCTCCATATTATCTAAAACATGGAGAGAATTTTCATGCTATGAAGTTTCGAACGTTATGAAAATTATGAAGTTTCGTATTTAAAACATTTAAATTTAAAATAAAGTAATAAGTAGGTACTTATCTAGATTTAAAATTAAACTTTACAATTTTATCTGAGTAGGTACATAAGGGAAGTTCGAATAAGGATCAAGATAGGGACATTATTGACCGAATATAGAAGTAATGAATATGTTTCTGTTAATAGATAAAATACTTTTGTAGAAAGAAGATTTTAGTAGAGGGATAAATTATCATTTTTCCTATATTTAATTCACTGAAAATCCAAAAGCAAGTACGCAAATTTTCAGCCCTAGCCTAGTCTACAAAATCGAGTGTAACATTCCTCTATTCATGATCTTAATTATACTTATAAGCTTTCTAAGACTCAAAATTGTTCGTTTCGTTAAACATAATCGCTATTAATCGTTACTTATCGCTAATTATAACTATTAAATAACGGAATGTTATTTATATTTAACGAGCTAGTTATTGTAAAACAGTTTTATACTATCATCGGGTATATCAGAGGGTGCTTCGTGTATCATAATGGCGACTCGCATTAACTCTATATCTGTAGGCCGTGATATTGTCAAATGACGTTAGAAAATTGTGGTTTCCACCATTTAGTTAGTGATCGTTTTATTACTATCAATTTTTGATACAAATTATACTATGTGTAACGGTTCCCAATTATATTTTTGTAAGATTTTTCGTGACATAACTATACATCGATATACATACCGCCAAACTTATAGAGATAGTCAGTTTACAATCAAATGGTTTCACCAAACATTCCTAGGAACAAAAGCTATTGAAATCTTCGGAAGAATCTGATATTTTATCCAGAACTTGTTCCTTCAAACAATCAAAGCAAAATAGCACAACCTTCCGACTTTATCGCCGTAAACGCTAATGGTGCTGATCATATAATGTGCAACAGAAGCTTGTCTTGAGGCAGTCCACTACATAGGAGTGGTATTATAGAAGAGCTCAGTGTAGTACGGTCAGCAACGAAAGTCGCTGAACATTCTCAGTTTTTCAAATAGCTTGCACACTTTTGTTTTGCATCAAATCCATCATTTTTCTTTATCGAAACAAAATGTAGACATGTTGCTAATGTTTGGTTTTATAAAGGTTTACCAACGTTTGTAGAATAAAGAGTATAACCAATTTGAAAAATTCTGAATGTTCAGCGACTTTCGTTGCTGACTGTACTTGTGGTGCTAACTAAATTTATTGAGATCTAGAGTGCCTTAGTTTCGTGTTTTGACGTCATAATAGTAGGTTTTGTTTCATGACCCCTTTGCAAATTCCTGCTATCGCGTTCGTCTCCTAGCTTTCTTTGATATAGCGAAGACGACATACATTTTCCGTTTTGACTATATTCGGCTTCATACTGCCTGCCATATTTGCGTCTTTAGTCAAAGTTAAAATATTTTTATTCATGTAAACTAAATCAAGCATTTATGAATAGTCAACAAATATTTTAGTTGTTTACCACCGGTTCGTAATGCTGGCTCTTCCTAAGAGCCTACTCTGTTTCAAACGAAAACGAAATTGCGGACGAAATTCGCGTATTTCCTACTACGTTCTCATTGATTCCGACATTTCTTACGAACGAAAATTGTTTGACGTCTTCGTCGTCGTCGAATCTAAACGTCAAACAATTTTCGTTCGTAAGAAATGTCGGAATCAATGAGAAACGTAGTAGGAAATACGCGAATTTCGTACGAAATTTAGTTTTCGTTTGAAACTGAGTAGGCCCTCTGATTCCATTAGGAAGAGCAAGCAAAAAACTCAATGGTTACTCTTCTCAATAGAAAAAGAACAATGGTATACATCTTCAAAACAGCAATGACCATGAGATGAAGCCTAATTTCATAGGTAGGTTACTAGGTATTATGGAATCACGGATGGTAAGTTTGAAGTATCCACTCAGACTTTAGAAAGCGGAAAATTGTATGAAGTGGTGCATTTCAATGCCCATTTTATGTAGGCTAATTGATAAGCAAAAACACTTTTTTTTTGCCCTTTAGCTGTGATTATCTAATAGTTACGTCAATGGCCAGTTTGCTGTCGACAGAGACCTCATTCAAGGTAACAGTATTTACTGATATTCAAATCAGTATTTATCTACCAACTGTCACGGAATCACGACATCGGGAGTTTGGAATGTAATTCGCAAAATAATTATACACATACCGCTGAATAATCAAATTTACATGTACGCAACTCAAATTTGAGTATTGCTTAACTTTGACGAAGTCTCACGGCCGATCAAACACAAAGGCTACTCAAAACTAAAGTCCCACTCAGGAGTTTGAGACGTCGTTATCTGAGATTTCTTGTATGTCGCGTCAAATTTAAGCAGCTCTCAAATTTGAGTTGCGTATGAGTATTTGGCCGACTGCTAAGTGAGACTTAAAGATCTGAGTAGCCTTTGAGTATTTGCCCGAAGGTTCTATAATGTTATTCTGTGATAGCACTTGCGAACAGTTGGCTGTAGCTTGGGCTAGGACTTGATTTTGTAATTAGTAATTTAGCTTCTGTTAAAACCACTCCTATTAAATACTGCCTAGTCTTTGTTAAGTTTATTGTAAATCCAGCAGATATGTTTGTCATACGTATATCGGACGTATGAACTTGTTCGGCCGAACGTGTAAACACTACAAAACCTATGGACTAATTATTAGCCATTATTACGTGAGACCAAAAGGTGGACTGAAACCGAAAATAAAGTATGTCGTTTGTTCAAAATAAATTTTCTACCAAACGCTGCAATAGGTATATGCAATATACAGGGGTGTTATTAACACACTAACAACCTTGCAGGACTGTATTACTGTCATCATAAACAACAACTTTTGTTCTGTGACTTTTTACAAAACAATCATACAGTTTAACAAAAAAATACGCTCTAAGAAGTACGAAACAAGATAATAATTACCTTAATTATTAAATAATTCTCATCTAGAGGATAGCCGTGTTCCGTTTAGGTATTTTAGGTGATTTTTATTTAACGTATTGTGTTTTGTAAAGAGTCATAGAACAAAAGTTGTCATTTATGATGTCAGTAATACAGTCCAGCAACGTTGTAAGTGTTTTTCCAATAACCCTGTATTGTTTAGAAGAAAATTGCTAAACTAACTATTACAGGTTCCGTACGACGATTGAGAGAGCCGGATATGCCTCACCCAAGAATGGAAAAAGTGAAATTTTTACACGTTTTCAAATCTTGTTATTATGGACGTGGGATCTCAAAAGTCCAGTCCACACATTTGGCCTCACGCGTCCCTCATCAAAGTACGCTCAAGACTGCCGAGTAAGGAATTTAAGCCTTATTATAAGGTGCGAAGATTCAGATGCGAACAGCTGCTGCGAGGAGACGGAGGCGTGCGGGCGCGGGGGGCTTGGGGGTCGCGGTGTCGCGCGGTGTGGCGGGCGCTGCCGCTTTGCGTCAGAGATGGCGCAGCGGCGCGCGACACTCGACGCTGGACATCCACTCTAGGTCCCGTGTTGTCACCTGCAGCGAACATAACAAATATTTTATACCTATCTGGAATAGGAAGGAATCATCAAAATTACAAGCCGGCTCCAAAATTGCATGTTTGATACGGTTGGTGCAATCATATCAACTGGCAACCAACTACGCAGTCATTCCGCGTGCAGTTGCCTTGCAGTGCTAAAGACTTGGTTTGTGCAAGCGGTTGGCAGTTTTGGTGCATTTCAACCAACCAACCAAAACTGAAATTTTGCAATCGGTTTGCACCGGATGCAATTAATCCGGATCGCAAGCCGATTGCAAAATTGCAGTTTGAGTGCAATTAAACGCCGACTGCAGGCGGGTAGCTTGACAGCATCTGGACTGCCAGACCGTTTGCATTCGGTTATCAGTTTCGGTGCAGTTATATAAACGGCATCCAAACTGCAATTTTGTAGTCGGCTTGCAGTCCGGACATTTAAAGTTGAAGCGGACTCGTGAAGTCCTCAAAAGTGTATCGTCTAGAAGGAGGTCCAGGGTGAGTGACGTCATTACCTGGTGCATGGAGTAGACGGCGAGCACGACGAGCACGTGCATGATGTTGTGTGAGTTGAGGCAGCGGTCCACCGCGCCCGGGAACCACTTCTCGGGTATATGCATAGCGCCGATCACGCCGCCGCCCAGGGACACTGCATCCTGGAACATTTTTTATATTTTTATAGCCAAGGATGGCACACTGGCAGACGGCCCACCGTCCACCTGATGGTAAGTATAAGCCGCCGGGCAGGACATCTGCAACTTTAGGAGAGCAGACGCGGCGCCGACCTTTTAGGGACCTGTAAACATGCCCTTTGAAGAACCTGATATTGTAGTGCAGTTAGTAACATGGTGCACTACCATAGCAGTCTTGTGTAGGTACGTGTCTAAACGAGTTTAAAGCCTATGGACCCTATGGTAACGCGGTAGATTAGTGCGCTGGCAATGTTGGCTCATTTAAACCTCGTATAGGTGATCAGTAATCAAGGTGGTAGAGCCAAGCTGTAGCTAATTGACTGCAGCTCATAAACGGGCTGGCTGGACCGGGGTAGTACCACTCTCTCACAGAAGATCGGCGTAAAGCTGCTATTACAGCTGCGTTTCGTACGATGAGTGAGAGAGCCGAGTCCCTTAATCTACTAGCGATTCTACAAATCGCAATGACTTTACTTATCGCCAGCAGCAGCAGTGGTAGGGCCCAGTTAGCCAATTGCTGCAGCTCATAATAATATACAGGCTGGCTCGACCGGGGTAGTACCACAATCTCACAGAAGATCGGCGTAAAGTTATAGCTGTGTTTTTTACGAAGAGTGAGACAGCCGGAATTAACAAAAAACTAACTACAGGTTCTAAAGTCAACGGGGACGAAGTCGCAGGCAGAAGGGAGCAATGGAAATTGGTTCCTTTACATATCCCTTCCCTTATCTACCTCTTCCAATCATAATCATCATCATCATCTCGGCCGAAAGACGTCCACTGCTGGACATAGGCCTCCCCCAAGGTTCGCCACAATGACCGGTCTTGCGCTGCCCGCATCAAGCGGATTCTCAACCTCTTCTAATATTTTTTTCTTATTTTAAGCAGTAAGTATCAAACCTTGGTCTTGGATTGTAATTAACAATTCACTCCCTGAGCTACTACCGAGTTGGAAAACCTCACCGTATCACCTTCAGAGGTGATCCAGCAAGACAGCCATTGAAGACGGCTAATTGATACTTGACAGCCGAAGCCATACAGCCCTGTTCTCATTTGTACATAACGAGCTATATAATCTACTTAACGCACATTGATCCCATTATAAAGGCAGCCCCACGGCGCGCGGCGTTAGGGTTCCGTAGTCACTACTAGGAACCCTTATAAGATCATCCAGTCCGTCCGTACCAGTCTGTTAAATACGTCATATTAGGCGTGAGTAACTGGTGATTTTTGTAACAGGTTATTTAGATGTAGCCCGAACTACATCATAGGTATTATGTCACCGGTCACACAAATAAAAATGTTTGTATTTTTGTATACAAGAAGCTAGTAGTGACGAAAACCATAGGGTTACAAAATAACCAGTTACAAAAATCACCTATTAAATAACCGGTGACGCCCTCGACGTAACCAGTTACGTTACGTTTCGTGAAAATAATGTAACGACACACGTCTACGTCATACATTAATGGGGGTCTTAGCGCCACCGTGCAACATTGTTGATGCAATTTATTTTTCTGATTTTCGAGCAAAATCCTTATCAATTTCGCTAAATTTCTGTAAACCACATAAAATAGAATTTAAGGAACTGAGTTGTACCCAAAGAATTTGGAATAAATGAGATGGAATAACAAAATTAAAGAACAACAATGAGTAAGAATAAAAAGATTCACAAAATCGCAGCGAAATTAATAAAAGATAGAGCCATTAGGGAATTTAATTACCGGCACGACAAAGGTCTCGCGGCCGGGGCTGGGTCTCCATATTCCACAAGAATGATTATCTTTGGGAGGGCTAAGATCCATTTATTTGTCATCCCTGGGTAGGGTCCGGGAGGCGTATTTACTAAAGCTAGTTCATTGCTCTCTAGAGCGTTCTTTGTTACCAAATCGGATACGATTTCGACTTCCATGCAATGTTTAGGGATACCTATATCCTGAAAGTTCGTTAACGTGAGTTTATTACATCGCTAATTAAGAACTGGTTATTAGTTCAAATACAAGCAAGTAAAGACCTACATTCCCATGATTACCTGTTCGTATATTGATATAGGTATTTATTGAGGTAGGTATTTACGGTCATATATTGGAACTCAAATGTTTATGTATGGTATTGCACGCTAATGTACAGTTCGCTGACGGTGAGGGAAAACATCGTAAGGAAACCTACCTATCCCTCGGGATTAGGTAATAGTCAGTTCCTGTATACACGGCGACACGGTTCACCACCTGTCACGTTGGGTTCTGACTATCTAGTGAAACGTGGGCTTTGAGTTGGTTAATACCTCCACAATGTGGTGGTGTATGGCCACTCAAGCCTCTGACTACCCCCGAACGGGGATAAAAGTCGTGACGTTACATTACATTACATTACATTGCACGCTAATGTGAAACAGTACATTGGAGTACAAGTTTCAGTATTCGTTTAAGTACGTTTTAATCGATATGTGAGATCACTCTTCTAAGTAAAGGCTACAGAAGGTAAAAAAATCTCCTAGAAGGGTATTTCAGGCAGTGTTTTGAAATATTTTTGCTGTAGAAACCCTACCCCAATTCAGAGCTATTAGAAGAGTAGCTTTTCTATCTACGCGTCAGGGGACATTCGAAGCCATTTGGCAAGCTGCCAACCCATCGCGGCCCGTTGGGCGGGACCGGGTCGTAGATCTGATGACTGGGGATCGCATTAATTGTTGCTGTTTTGACACAATTAATTGGATTAAACATATTCGAGCAGCGTATGGTTTCCTATAAATTGTAGTTGGGTTTATGATTATGAGTATCGTATTTCATTTAGTACGTAGATAGATTATAGATTCAAAATTATAGTCTTCACACTGCGAGATATCATATCATAGATACAGCTTGCGATACATTTGGACATAGGTACCTACATCTCATAAGTTTATTTTATTCGATAATACAGCACCCTTTTTAAAAAATAAATCCTCTAAAAATTGTGAATAATTCTAATAATTAAACTAAAGGGGTCTGTATCGCACAATGAAGTTTTATATCCTACATGTTTCGTTGCAGTCATATTGCCAAAATAAGCGCGGTAAGTCGATTCTAAAGTTTTAATACATCTTTGGGTAGCGGTTGAACTATTATTATAATGGTCCTTGGTAAAGTATACATATATGTATCTATATATACAGAGCCTCATAAAGCTGTCTGTTTCAAACGCCTATGGCTAGCGAGGTTCCGTCGAATTATCCCGTGTCTACCCTTCGTCAAGACAAACATTCCCTCATCATTACTTTGATTAAAATAATGCGGAACAAGACATTATGGCTCTATTGCTGACTGAAAATTATATTACTTAGTAAGAATTTGTATTAAGCCTTGACATTCTAATTGTTGAATACAGTAAAGTTGTCTTCATCTTCAAATATATTACCAAGAAAGGAGATAAGTGACTGTCTAAAACAGTTTGTCCTACTAAACGGAGTCCATATACACAGTTCGACTAAAATAATGTTGGAAACATGTCGGTATTGCTAATACGGCTCATCTACTGGCGAATAATGCGTGTTGCTGCACTGAGCTTAGGGCCAGCGCAGACTTGCTACTTTTAGCATCGGCGACCGGCGATTTTGCGACTGTATCGATGCTGCGTCGCGTTTCTTCGAGCGCGAACGAGCGAGACGCAGCATCAAAATCGCCGATCGCCGATGCTAAAAGTAGCAAGTCTGCTGTGGCCCTTAGTGATTGCGATGTTAAAAGGTACCATGTCTAGGGTAAAAACAATTTACCAATGGAGTAAGTTACGCCAGCAGTGGGATTTTTTTCTGCTGGTCCAATCAAAATTTGAATGATACAGATAATTAGTGCTCCATCTCGTGTAAATGTGCCGAAAATTTTAAATTTGTGCCTATAGCCGTTTTGGAGTTATTCACGAATATATGATCTTGCTGGCGTAACGTTACCGCAGCAGTGTGGTTTTTTCTTGCTGGTCCAATCAAAATTTGAATGATACAGATAATTAGTGCTCCATGTCGTGTAAATGTGCCGAACATTTTAAATTTGTGCCCCCTAAGGTTTCAGAGTTATTTCAAATCTTGCTGGCGTAACGTTTTGCGAATTCCTGTATCTCAAAAACTGTTTGGCACACAATCATGATTTTTCGTACACTCATTAGTGTTAATTTGTGCCCATTTGTGACAGTTTCATATTTCAATAAATCAGAAAGGTTCGGGTGTTATAATATTTTTCCAAAAAAAACTAAAATAGCTCCTAGCTCTTAAACTGGGAAACCTAGAAACCAAATGTTAGTGCTAGCTTGTATTTCTTATGGATCCTAAGCATTTCTATAATGATCGTAAGCCTACTCCAAGGAATTTACGATTTATTACGATTTTATTGCTATCTCGCGGTGAAATTATTTAAACCCTAAATACACGAGTTTCGTATGTTCCGATTACTTTTATTAATATACAAAAATTAGTGCCCTACTTCAAATATACGTGTACGAAATATCAGTTCTGTAAACCTTACAACTAAAATATTATTAATAAATAACCATCACGAAGCGCTTTCGGTGGTTAACTGACGGAATTGGAATGTATAGAAACAAGCGAACGCTCCGTACTTCAAGCCATCCTATTTCAATTGACAGCGTTGTAATGAGTGCAGACGCGTACATAATACTTTGGAGTGTATTTATAAACTATTAAATAAGGTAAATAAATGTATAATCACAGGGTATGCTGAATTTAAATATGTAGGTACCTTCCTTAATATTCCTTTTATGTTTCGTGTAGCTAAATGAGCTTTAACTAATAACACACAACAACAGTAAAAGTATCTTCTTTTATATATTTCTAGAGATAAAAAATCGACGCTTATAAACAGCAATACGACTTTGAAAAATAATATCCATTCTTTAAATCGAAATCATTCACCATCATCGAGATATAAAACGAATGAACACTTATAAATATTAGTATTTTCAATAATTATAAACAAACAAAACATTACTTCATTGACACAACATCAAAATATAAAAATAATGTAGGTACTTACATTAAACAAAAAAAAAATCTTGATATTAGAAATAATAAAAAAAACTTATGGTAGTACAAACAGTGAGCAGACGAAGGGGTCTAGACAAGGGGCAAGGGTAGGAAGTCGAGTTTAACCATTACAAAGACAATATAAAAATAAATATTACTCATTCACTTTTCTACAGAACTGTTAGCACACAGCCAATTTATTGTGTACATTTAAGATGGTAGGCGCTATGTATCGGGCGGCCGCATTTTTTTCAACTCATTTTATTTGGTCGGTTAACCATTGAAAGTTTGTCATGGTGTTTTTTATTAATTATTTTATAATTATAAGGTTTACAGAGCTGATATTTCGTACACGTATATTTGAAGTAGGGCACTAATTTTTGTATATTAATAAAAGTAATCGGAACATACGAAACTCGTGTATTTAGGGTTTAAATTATTTCACCGCGAGATAGCAATAAAATCGTAATAAATCGTAAATTCCTTGTAGTAGGCTTACGATCATTATAGAAATGCTTAGGATCCATAAGAAATACAAGCTAGCACTAACATTTGGTTTCTAAGTTTCCCAGTTTAAGAGCAAGGAGCTATTTTAGTTTTTTTAGGAAAAATATTATAACACCTGAACCTTTCTGATTTATTGAAATATGAAACTGTCACAAATGGGCACAAATTAACACTAATGTGTGTACGAAAAATCATGATTGTGTGCCAAACAGTTTTTGAGATACAGGAATTCGCAAAACGTTACGCCAGCAAGATTTGAAATAACTCTGAAACCTAAGGGGGCACAAATTTAAAATTTTCGGCACATTTACACGACATGGAGCACTAATTATCTGTATCATTCAAATTTTGATTAGACCAGCAGGAAAAAACCACACTGCTGCGGTAACGTTACGCCAGCAAGATCATATATTCGTGAATAACTCCAAAACGGCTATAGGCACAAATTTAAAATTTTCGGCACATTTACACGAGATGGAGCACTAATTATCTGCATCATTCAAATTTTGATTAGACCAGCAGGAAAAAACCACACTGCGGACGTAACTCACTCTTACCAATGAAAAAATGTTTACCTTGTATGAATGAATATGGGCAAATATCCCTGCACTCAATAGCGAACAACGTGAAAGTCATTGCGTGTTAAAACGTCGCCTCACACCCGCAACATTGGAATCAATAAGCAATTATATAAACATTATGGCACGAAGTGCTTCCGTCAATAAAACAAATGAGTGTTGCTGACAAATTACTCATGTAATGATCACGCCTCACATATTTTTGTTTTCGTGGAGTAGTTTGGTAACTCTTTTTGGAGTACTTTGGGAATAAGCCCTAGCCTCCCAATCGCAAGCTCGTTTTTCAACCAGCCTAAATTCAATGATTTAAGAGCCAAGGCCAACCTGAAGATTACGGGTTAGATTCGCACGGCATTCAAGTCTTCGCATTGGGAAAAGCAGCGAAAGTTAACCCGAGGGTTGCTCGATCGTGACATATTGTCACATTTTTAGAAGCTTTAAGGTTGGCACTCATCTATCAACTCGGCACCCGGCCAGCACCGCCTCGTCGGTCGATGTCCACTAACTGAACCGGAAATAAGTGGACCATGCGCTGACCACGCGGCGTTCACTCGTTGACCACGGGCGGTCCAGTGGTTAATCACGTGACGTTTATATATATATATACCACCTGGCGACAACGAAAGCACGCCGAGCGGCGAGGCGGTGCTGGTCGGGTGCCGAGTTGATAGGTGAGTGCCGAACTTTATGGTTATCAGTCTATTTTGTCTAGTCACAGATGTATTACACCTTACAAGTTTATCTCACAGATTTTATCATGTCGTGTCGATCTATCTCTTTCTAAATTGATGAGAGAGAATGAGACAAATATTCCATTTGGCTGCAAAATTAAAGTGGAACTGCCATACCATGCCATACCGGATACGCTATGGGCAAGCAACCACGCAGTGGATCTCAAACAGCGGGAAACCACGCAGCAAGCCCAGAAAAAGTTGGCTATTTGACGTTGGTTTGGATAGCGGCTTGAGCAACTCTGACACCTGGTTGGCCATTAACTACACGATAAGAAGAAGAAAAATATCCCGGTCCAGTGCTAGCAGTTTTTTTAATAGGACTGAGATGGCAAGCAAGCGTACGGCCCACCTGACGTTAAGCAGTTACCGTAGCCTATAGATGCTTGCTATACCAAAGGAATTGCTCGCACTTTGCCGACCTGAAGAGGAGTGGGACGGAGGGAGGGGAAGGGGGGATGTTGGGCTTCTGGCTCTCTTACTCATCGTACGAAACCAAGATATAAAAATGCTTTACGCCGATCTTCTGTGACAGGGTGGTACTACCCTGGTCGAGCCGCTCGTATATGAGCTGCAGTCAATTGGCTACAGCTTGGGTCTACCACCTTAAAAGCTAAGTTAAGCTAAGCTGGTTCTTCGACATGGTTCGAGAGTTCCTTGGAAAGTATATATAGCAGTATGAATCGGTGTGCAATAAGTCTACTGGCTCCTCGGCTAGCTGGGTGAGTGCCAACTGCTCTTGATGATTGCAGCCTCATTACGGGGCCACGAGAACCTATCGGGCGGTCCTTGCTCTAATTGTCGCAAGCCAACAGATTTTACGGTACATTGAATATGAGATATTGGAGTTTCTTAAATGGTGTCAAGAATTTTCTGTTCATAACAAGTACATTCGCATTTAGGGAAAAAAAAATCACTATTTTTTTTCTATGTGGTCTTGGCTCACAACAATATCACCACTTTAATTCCTATAAACTATCGTAGAAACAGAGATGAGGCGTTAACTCTGGAACCTGCCATAGTAAATGAGATTTCCAGGGTTTCAGTTCTTTATTAGGTACCGTCCCTATTGTTAGCAGAGTATGTTTTAAATGATTGCCTGTACAGGTTGCATGGTCCTCCTTCTTCTTCTACTTATAGTATGGTTAGTGGCCAACCTGATGTCAGAGTTGCTCAAGTCGCGCAAAGGCCTCTGAGATGCCTTAACGATTCCTATCTCGTTGACTTTTTACGTGCCTTCCGAAGCTTTCCATTATTGTCCTTTCAGCCCCTCTAGCCAAGTGGCTAGGCAAGTGTGTGAACGCTACCCTGAAATGTATGGAAACGACATAACAAGTCGATAAGTTGATCACGTGACTTATGTCATTTCCATATATGAAGCGTAGCGATTTGTAGAAACGCTTTTAGACGAAGCCACTTGTCTAGAGGGTCAGAACTGTCCATGTTAGTAAAGAATGTGGGAAGTGTGAGTATGGTATCATACCTGAAGGAACACGTGCAGTATCGCGTGTGGGTCGCCGCCGCCGAGGCGGGCTGCGCGCGCGCCGGCCAGCAGCACGCGCATGCAGAACGGCGCCGCGAAGCACAGCCGCCGCTCCCATGGGGACCATGCGCGCATCGCCTGGCAAAAGCACATCTCGTCCTTAAGTAAGTATAACGCTTTATTCGATTGTATCTGAAGGATGGTATGGGATATTTTGGAAAAATGAATACTTGGGAAAAAGCCAATTTTGGAAGGTTGGCATTTTAGGAAGCAATCATTTGCGAAACTGGGCATTTTAGAAAAATGCCATACCTATTAGGAAAGTAGCCATTTTGAAGACTAGACTTAGACAACAATGGAACTTTCTTTTCATGGAAGAATCCTGTCACTGTAAGTGGATCCACAACTAAATTGAGATAGACTTCGATGACTTTCTTGGAAACCACGACGACTCTCGAAAATACTGGTCTACGTGTTCTTAGCTGTTCAGATTTATATTCACAAGGGGTTTCTTCAGTAGCTGTACCTTATAAAGGCCGAGCATGCTGCCCAGGCTGTAGACGGTGAGCGCCGCGTATCGGAGCAGCGTCGGCGCACAGTACACCGTCGCTGTCACCATTGGGATCGCACCTGGAAATAACATAATACGGTTATAAAAAAGACATTACCAAAAAAGAGGGAGACACATGACTGTTCCACATAGGTTGTTCTATAAATCAGTATGATCAGTCACTCGCGGAAAGTAACGTTGAGAACACGTCGTTACCAATACGGCTCATCTTCTGGTGAATAATCCCTTCTTATGTATTTATTAAGTTAATTGTCGAATTGCGAGTGCGATAACTGAGGTGTGAATTTCGCTGCATGTAGCGGCACGCTGAAGACATGTTTAGCGATTGTAATGTTATAAGGTACCATATCTGCTAAAATAATACATCAATGGGTTCAGGAGCCTCCAGATCTAGCGTAAAGAAACCAGTAAATGATTTCTGACGATCATAAATAATGGTACGGACGTACTGCCAAATTGATAGAAAGTTACAATCGATTTAGAATAGAATTTCAAAGCTCTTCTAAAAATATTTGTAAAGGCATTGCAAATGTATATCATTTTTTATAAAGGGGTATTGAATTTGGCACTCTGCGGCTTTATGTCATAACGAATCACGACCCGCTGTTAATGTTTAAAGTTGTGAACTTAGCTATGTAAATCATGATTTATAATAAAACATGGAATACCAACATCCCCGCGATCTCGTAACATAAAATGAAATTGAACAAGCGGCAACAAAGTCGATACGTAACAAAATTTTCGCAGTGTATCATATTGTTCGTACCTACTGTTTCAAGCCTCTGCGGAGCTGCTACGTATTAGGGATGCATGAGTAGGGTACGGAATGATAATTGGAGGGTTTTTGCCCGACTGAAGTGTTATAGTACTTGAGACTTATATTATCCGTATTATGCGTAGCTCATTTCCAACTGAGATTACAGAACGTTGAACGGTGTTGGTGGTAAACCCAAGCTGTAGCCAATTGACAGGTGCTCATATATGGGGTGCCTCGACTGGGGTAATACCACCCTCTGACAGAAGATCGGCGTAAAGTAGCTATTACAGCTGCGTTTCTTACGATGAGTGAGAGACTTGGAAGCCTAAATATACTAGTACGTCTTTGCCCTATGGTTGGCGCCTATTGTAAGACAATTTAGTGTGAAAGTCTCGGTCTATCTTAGGGCCTCCGCAGACTTGCTACTTTTAGCATCGGCGACCGGCGATTTTGTGATGTATCGATGCTGCGTCGCGTTTCTTCGAGCGCGAACGAGCGAGACGCAGCATCAAAATCGCCGATCGCCGATGCTAAAAGTAGCAAGCCTGCGGATGCCCTTAGGGATTAATTACAATGTTTGTATAGATTATGACAGATTGGGACCAACGAACGTAACAAAACTTAAATGGGGCAGATATTTCCAGCCGAAAAACTGGAGCAAGAAGGTCAGTTATTATGTAATTATTGTGGATGTAGAACGTTCGGGTCGCGAACCATATTGAGCTGCCAATACCGGCTCGTGATGGATACGTTTTTAATGACGCGCCGTTGCTAAACAACGTGATATTGTGAGCAATAAATCTCGTGCGTCCGCGTCGTGCGTCGTGCAGATGTTGCCCAAAACAAATGCGCCTCGTTTGTTCGGCCATTAAGCAAAAAGCCTGGAATAGCGCCATTCCGGCAAATAGTTTCGAGATTGCCATCGTAGGAAAGGAAGTGAATGCTAAATTCCTTTGAGTGGTATGTATATTTGATGACTGGGTTATTATGAAAATTAATTCAGTAGTACCTATAATAGTAACAGCAAAGAATAAGATGTATTTCTTTAATCGTTTGGTGTGTTCAGATGCTTCGCATGCCTCCCACGAGCACTCATTTTATGACATTATGTGTATGTCGTCCAGCGACGTTAAAACTGAGTGCTCGGGCGCGGCATGCGCCTGATGTGGACGCAGCCATTGAAACAGAATAAAAGAAAGAGCTTCCACAAAAATATGAAATGTTTGAATCTAGACGAGCTATAGAATATGGTTTCGGGTCTTAAAAAGTAAATGAAATCTAACAAAAGCATAAAAGGTAAATTCGGAAGTGACGTTTGCCTTTGGAGAATTAGGGGTAGCGAACAAAAAGGGGGAAACGAACATGACGTCGCGATAGCAGGAGGAGGGGGCCGGGGACCTGACCCACTCGATTACTGAAAACAGAATAGATTTAAAAATGTATTTTTCACAGTGTTTCCCTTTTCCTGGATACCCGTAAAATGGAAATTAATTTTTCTCTTTTACAATTACATACCTTGGAACAATTTGTTTATGTAATACCAATATTTTCTCTCTGAATACGTCTGATTCTATCAGATTAGAATGTTAATTATTCAGATTAATACTGTTCATTCTTAGCATAGATTAATTTTGGTTTCCGTGAGGGTGCTCCAACTAGGTGGAGCCTGCGCACTAGTAAAACACAGAATTGATACTACGCCGAAGTCGGCGTATTAAGTGTTTGTGTTTGCCCATGGTTGCTAATGCAAATCAGAGAAATGTTTTTCAAAATCTGTTAAAGTATGTTTTCCAAATGTAAATATATATCATCACTTCGTTCTTCGCTTAAAAGATTTAACATCTCAGTTACAAAGTAGACACGATGTTTTCAATTGCCAAAGCGCTCCACTTTTCCGGCAGAGCGCCCGCGATGTAAGTACAAACTAAGCTACCTCGGAGTCTCACAACACTATTTGTTGTGTCCACGAAAACTAAAAAACAAAAATGCAACAACTTTGTTTTCAATTCCGTAAAATTTCCGTAAAATAGTCACACAATTTACGGAAATTTTGCGGAATTGCTAAGGATTCTTCTAGAAATTTAGAAAATTGAATTGCTTTTGCAGATTGCTATGTGATTTTAGCTTAACAAACTTTGGTCAACATAAAGCTGGCCACATACCTTCAAGTATACTTGCGCAAGTCTAGACTTGCGCAATTATATCGTTATGGTGTGTGACCGGCTTTGTGTTTGGGGGTAAGTTACCGGCTGCAAATTAACCTATAATAAGGTGCCTGTTGTGCTTTGCTTGCACATTATTATCTTTAATTTGCAAAGATGCATAGTTCCTGAGATACAGTGCGTTCCACTTCTCCAGTTATTATTAAGAGTGTCAATGATTGTTCATCCTGTTCCTACATCGCGACAAGTTGAAGTGTTTTGAAGAGTCCCGTAATCTCTTTATAAATAAATAAATAATTTATCTCACCACTTACAGTGAAGTATGCATTACTATTTTATACTAGTCCTTATCCTACTTTCGTTATTGCTTACCAGATTTTACAAGATGTATAATTAAGATAGTAAGCTTTGCGATTTTGATCAAACATCTACGGCTAAATTTATAGAAATTTTTAGCCAGCTCACAATGTTTTTACAAAGCATTGTTAGGAATAAAAGTGATTTGGAATGCCAGTGTAAGTCCATCATAACATTTATAAATTTAGGGGTGAGTCTTTTCTATCCGGGCAACAATACTTCATGTCGCCTTGTCACATAGCATAGCTCTACGTTCAAAGATGGATGTCACACGAGTTTTTTCAATTGGCAAATGCGTTCCACTTTTCCGCCTGAGAGCGGCGAGTGTACTCTACTCAGATAACGTCTCAAGACGCTTTGACTCGTCTTTTGTAAGGATTTCAAGAACGCCTTTGATTTTTCCAATTTCATCTGGCTTGTGTTATATTCTCTATAATTCATCCAACGGCTATACAGGACATCACTGAAAATAAAACACGACTTTGCTATTGCTTTTGCTTGCAGATTAATTTTCCGATGGCAGATGATATTTGGAAGTAAAGTAGATTTTGGAATACTGATTTATCCTCATTTGAAAAGTAAAGTAAAGTCTGTTATTTGTAACAAAAAATGTAACGTCACGACTTTTATCCCCATTCGGGGGTAGTCAGAGGCTTGAGTGACCAGTCACCACCACATTGTGGAGGTATTAAGCCAACTCAAAGCCCACGTTTCACCAGATAGTCAGAACCCAACGTGACAGGTGGTGAACCGTGTCGCCGTGTATACGGGAACTGACTATTACCTAATCCCGAGGGATAGGTAGGTTTCCTCACGATGTTTTCCCTCACCGTCAACCGTCGCACCGTCTGTTATTTGGTTGCTCTCATTAAAAACAGCAAACTTATAAGTATACTTATTATAGAGACGATAATAAATTCGACTCTATCTTTAATGATGTAGACAATTTAATAAGTAGACAATCGCCAAATGGTATTTACCCAAGTAGAACTTAAAAATACGAGGATAATACCACCAATATCGTACATATTATTAGTACATGGTGCAATATATCTAGGGGCCACTTTCAGTAAGTACTAGATAGGTACAAAAGCACATAGACATTAAGTTCTTGTTTTCCGCCCCAGTAATTCTGAACTACCTACCATAATGTTTGCGATGTTTGTCCACTGTTCTGGTTTATGTGGGCAGTAAAATGACCGGGAACGATATAAATTATTTTTGTAAGTTTGTGGTGGACGAGTACTGAGTTTGACCGGGGATGAATCTAAAATAACTACTCGGTATTAAATTGCAAATATAAAAATAAGCTATAATTATTATTATGTAGTTAGGCAAGGATTATTTAGATCAAGTTAGTGAACAGCACAAGCAATGTCAGATGCAGACGCTAACTAAACCGATCACTACATTAAGTTATCAATTACTTCCACATTGCTAACGCCACATTCGAATTAGTTTTGCTTCGAGCTTTTCTCGTACTGAGCATTGATCCACTACGAGCTTTTGATCAAGAACATTGAACTGGGGCTTTAGAGAGTGCTCGCAGTAAGCTCCTTCAATGATACAACACGTTGCTACGTATAAATTACCTAAGGGCCTCCGCAGACTAGCTACTTTTAGCATCGGCGACCGGCGATTTTGTGACGTATCGATGCTACGTTGCGTTTCTTCGAGCGCGAACGAGCGAGACGCAGCATCAAAATCGCCGATCGCCGATGCTAAAAGTAGCTACTAGCTGTTTTCATATAAAACAAGTGCGAAACAATTGCGGCAATCGCGGCAACTGTTGCTGCAACTGGCAATTGTTTGCTGCAACTGGCAATTGTTTGCTGCAACTGCCAAAGACTATTAAAAAGTTGATAGTTTTGGCAACTAAGTTGCTAGTTTCGGCAACTAAAGTTGCTCCGTGTGCATAGCCTCTAAGTGTTGGAGTAAAAAAGATTTCGAGACTTTCGACAAAAAATCGATAGATCTTGTAAATCTGAAGATAAATGGACATCCTCAACTATCTTGCAATCCAGGGTCCTTAACAATTAACCATTGCGAAACCACTGGTCTCTCAAATTATCTTTGTAAATTCTTCATTACATACCGTTAATTCTTGGTAGTCGGCTTTTTATCGGCCAGAGGACTGGTATTTCTTATGTAGTTGCTTTATTTACGAAGCAACTTCGACTATTTCTTAATTAAAACGTTGTTGAATTGTATGCATTAACGAAACATTTTTAATTTCAGAATATTTTGTTTGCTGAATGCTAGCATTAAAATTCCGTCGGAAATCTTGAAACCATTGCGTCAGTCGTCGGTAATATTTAAAAACAAAAAACACGTTAAAATAAAGTGCACTCGATGGAAAGCTCACTCAGCACGCTAACTATCACACTACCTATCCGGTAGTCCAATGACTGATCGTAGATGTAAACTTAGAGCCATACCACACCGGGACACCATGGCGATGTCGCCAGCCACCGTAGCCAACTAATTCGTATTGAAATTTATGACAGGTAACACCCGGCGACGGACTGGCGACGTCGCCATCAATACAAATTGTTTGGATACGTAGCCGGTGACGACGTCGCCAGCCACCGTAGCCAATGAAATTTATGGCTGGCTACGGTGGCTGGCGTCGTCGCTATGGCTACCCGGTGAGTTACGGCCCTTAAAAAAAAAAAAACTGATAGTCATTTGTTCCGTCGCTGGCTGCCGTAACGGGATTTATGTCTGTACTCCTTTATTGGACGTGACTGATCGATCCGTGTACAATATATTGGGACAATCTTGCCGCTCAAATCACCACTTACTTCGGAGCTTTAGGAGGTAAGTCGCGACTTTAAGAAGAACTGGGTGAAAGGGATGTTATACTTAAGACGTTTATTTTAAAGGAACTTGTCACGACGGTCGTGGGGGAAAGAGCCAAGTCTGATCTAAATAAAAACCATTAGTCATTGGGTGCGTCTAAAAGAGGGGAGCGGTGCACTCGAGCAATAATTTTACTGTCAAAACTGATTGCTCGGGAGCGCTAGTAGAATCCATTATTTATTGATTGGCATGATGGATCAATGGAGCCATCCAATGGATCCAATTGGACGGAGGAGATCTTTCCTTTTTATGTGACTACGGTGGCAAACAAGCGTACGGCCCGCCTGATGTTAAGCAGTTACGTAGCCTATAAACGCTTGCAATACCAAAGGCAACGCTCACACGTGGCCGACCTGAAGGGAAGTGGGATAGAGGGAGGGGATGGGGGGGCTCTCAGTCATCGTACGAAATAGATAGATTTCCTTAACTTTTGTACCGCATGTAAAGTGACTGGATTTTGCGTGGGACCATTAATATTAACATACCGCCCCTATATTTATTAGCATAAACCAGGGACCGGCTGTAATACATTGAATAACTTCGTTTGATTTATAACTGCCATCACGCATGAAAAGTTACATTTGTTTAGACGTACTTACACACAGACTAGATATTATAATTGTTATGTAATTTGTACGCGTAAGGCCACGTACACACAAATATTTATTGCCACGCTTTGCAATAAATATTTAAGGAAAAGGTATGCCTATAGTGAAATATTTACGTTTAGTGGAGGGGCGTGCATTTTTAGAGTGAAACATCTCTACCTTATTACGTACTGAAGTGTAGATAGATAATTATAATATAAATAGGACCAAAATCTTACCGTATATTTTGCTTATAAATATCTTGACATTAAATTAAGTAGTACTTGCCATGATTTTCCTTATGTATTCCTTAGATCGCTTAGGTACTTTGTTTCTAAGAAATTACTTAAGTAAGTACTTATTTTATTATCTAATTTGCAAGACGCGTGATAGGAAACAATAATAGTTAACATTATTATATTACAATGATACTTAGAATTTACTATCCACTTAATAATAACAAATATGACCAACCTACTCACTCTACACATATTAGCACCCTAGAGTAGGTTAGGTACTTATAAATAAATTAATATTTTTCTTATTGTTAGTGGCCAGCCTGGTGGCAGAGTTTTTCAAGCCGCCCGAAGGCTTCTGATATGGCTTAACGATTGCAGTCTAGATGACGAAAACCGCGACCGACTTCTTACGTGCCATCCGAAGCACGGAGACGCATCGCATCTCTAAATTAATTATAACAATTGAAATTAGTGGATAATCTTCCAAATCCTCCTATCCTATCTTTTGATTAAATTCATGTGGGTTTCAAGACTTGTCTTTTCCCCGGGACTCGTCGAGGGTCAAACCTTGGCGTCATCGTTGGACACTTTTGTCGATCCTGACCACACAGTAAAGACCAAAGAAAGAGGTGCCCTTATTAGATATATGTATGAAAAAAAACGTGGTCATTGTTTTTTCATTTTCATTGTTCTATCTACCGGTAAATAGTTGAACTACTCGCTTCGTTTTATGTCGATGTTAGTACTAGGCCGACCACTCGGCCGAGTTGCTTAGGGCCAGTCCCCTTAGTAATTGGTCCATGATCCTGACTTACAGGAGTAACAATGGTGGGAGTGTGTGACGGGCCTAGTCCTAAAAAATACTAAACATATTTACTTTTTATACTAACAAACTATAATACGTATCAAAATCTACCGAAACTGTGGAAAGCCGTGAAGGCCGACGAACCACAAATCACCAGTTTATTGAAGTTGAGCTCTACTCCAACGCGATAGAGCTCTGAAGGTATTATCAGAAGAGGTGAAGGCACAAGGGACATTAATCTTGCATTGTTTGGAGCATACGTGGGTATAGGATCCCTAGGTTAATTTGATTTGGTGAATTGAAGATTAATTTTGCAAGTTAATTGAGTTTTTGGCTTGTATGTTATATTGAATAGGTGAGAACGTGGGTCTGTTAACTAGTTTAATTATTATGAGTTTGAAGGACAATAGAGCAAATAATATATGCCGAAGTTATTGGTGGTAGAGTCAAGCTGTAGCCAATTGACTGCAGCTCATATACGGGCTGGCTCGACCGGGGCAGTAACACCCTCTCATATTTGGGTTCGGAATATAAAAAGGTCGTCCTTCTGCATGAATAGGCAATCCTTATAAATGAAATTAATACGTCACCCACACGGATTTATAACATACGGTACGACATAACCGTATTTGCGGTTCGTATGCACAGTATACGTGTAAGAAAAATAACTTTAACGTCTTGTCGTGTGAATAACTCATTTGATAATTACACGGTGAAATGAAGGCATATAAAATCCAATTACATACAGTGAAAAACGATTTTTATTTTGGTACCTAATAAGCTTTTCATTGCCCATTCCACTTCTCGACTTATGTATTCATACATGTGTAGTGTGGCCAGATTTTGAATTTGAATATTGGGACATTGAATTATTTTTGTTATTGTACAGGGCCCAAGTAGGTATGGTTAATGACTAATGGCTTATCTTAAAATGCGTCCTACCTATATTTTATGTTGGGTGATGTTATAACGATATTTTTAAAAGACTTCACAAATTCACGTTGGGTTTTGACTGTCTGGTGAAACGTGGGTTTTGAGTTGACTGAATACCTACACAATGTGGTGGTATATGGCCACTCAAGCCTCTGACTACCCCCGATTGGGGATAAAAGTCGTGACGTTATATTATTATTATTTTACTTTACAAATTTAACCAATGATTGAGTAGGTATTCCGCTATTCAATCCGATTCGAGATTTATTAAAATTAAATATACATTTTTTTAATGTAAGCAACATATAAAATTACGTAGTATATTTTGTATGAGTAAATATACGTGCATTTTTATGAACTAAAAATTAATGTTAAATTAATATTTTTATAATACAAACACTCCCCACTATCTGCTAAACCCCGAGCTCGGTTGCGGGACAGTCCCCCCACAAATAGGCTGAATGGCCACACTATTCATACCTTGTGAACGTGGGTATTAAAGCGGATAAAATATTTAGCGGCGTCACTTCAGTCTGGTTTTATATCAACACGGCCCAGATTGTTGAGAATTAAAAATGTTGGAAATAACGAGACCATTGTTTTTCGTTTTAAAACAATATTGTTAGAAGTCAGCATATGACTCGCTGATGCTTATACAGCTATCGTAGCCTATAGATGCCGACCTGATGGTGATGGGGAGGGGAATCTTCCGGCTCTCTCACGCAATGTTCGAAATGCAGACCCTTACGCCGAGATAAATCTTACGCCGATCTTCTGTGAGAGGGTGATACTACCCCGGTCGAGCCAGCCGATATGAACTGCAGTCAATTGGCTACCATTTGGCTCTAACATAAAAAACATGAATTAATATACTCAATATTACTTACTAAAAGTTCATCCATCACATTATATTCATTTACCTTGTAGTATATTACATCGTAAAATGTAACGTCACGACTTTTATCCCCATTCGGGGGTAGTCAGAGGCTTGAGTGACCATACACCACCACATTGTGGAGGTATTAAGCCAACTCAAAGCCCACGTTTCACTAGATAGTCAGAACCCAACGTGACAGGTGGTGAACCTTGCCGCCATCGCCTTGTCGTATTTCATCGTAAAAACCTATTACGTACGTTTGAAGACTGCATCATCAATTTTCGTGTTCAATCAGGTTCGCCACACAATGAATGGGTGCGATACCGCCAAGTCAGTAATGTGACCTTTGCCTTGACGTAAGCTTTGCCTCGCCCAGCTTGCCTCACAATAGTTTACGTGATTATCTATCATCATTCCAAGAAACGTGCTATTTCCATCCTCGAATATGGCCAACAAAGTTGAAATATACGCGGCGAATGTTTATAAGTTTGGACGCCTAAAAAGTCAGGCGCGAATAATTTAGGGTATCGTTTAGGTGCGGCTCAGTCGTGGTAGCTCAGTTGTTTTAATAATAATAATAATAATCATTTATTTCGGATAAAATCTATATTAGGTAAATTAAAACAAGTACAATAGAAATTCTGAAATTAAATTATATAATTAATTAATTATATTATAATTATATTATATTATTTGAGTTGATTCAGTTGATTTGAATTAATATTTTGTTTTTTATTAGGACCCAAAGGGGAGAAGGACCCAGGGAGGGGTTCAGGAGGGTGGGATTCCGGCTCTCTCACTCATCGAAGGAAACGCAGCTGTAACTTCTTTACGTTGATCTTCTGTGAGAGGGTTGTAGGTTACGATACTGGTCCCGATTAATATTTTAGAACAGTTAAAGGTAGAAACGCCAAATAATACTAACGATAGTTCGCTATGTATGGTAGTCCCACTAGTTAGTTATCGGAGGGCAGATGAATATAGCCGAATAAATATTTGTAATTTATCAGCCGAATATAAAGGGTAGAATGGAAGCCGATTCCAATAGGCAAAGGTAAAAAGGCTAGGAAGAAAACAGGGTCGTGCCATCCGCGATCCTAACAATAAAATAGATCTAGATATCAAAATAGTCTAGCTATCTAATGCAATAAATCTATGCGTTATTGGTATCTGGCTGGAATGTCAGGTGAGGTTATCGCGACCGCCTCGCCGCACCTCCACAATAGCTTTATTTCAGGAGATATTGATCATACCAATGAAGACGTTATGGTGACGGACATTGATGTATTATTTTAGCAGATACGGTACATTCTAACATCGAAATCACAAAACTTGTGCTCAGGGCACCACTACATGCAGGGAAATTCACGCGATTTGAATATTCACTTATACATGAGAAGTCATTATATTTTGGACAGTAACCGACCCCCCTTTTTTGGTTACGTCTTCGGAGACGGGTAGTCCTTACAACAAAACAGGGGCCTTACCACGTCCTCTTATCGCGATTCAATTACAGGAACGTTTTAACGTTTCAGCGACTTTTTGTGCAATGACGTACCTTATTGTCATGACAATAAGAAACGTCATTGCACAAAAAGTAGCTGAAACGTTAAAACAAAACTGCTATAAGAGGTGGTGGTAAGCCCCCTGGGCTTATGTTCTTCAACTGATAACTAATACAAGCTGTTTGAGATGTCGATATTTTATCTGATATTTCGTGTATGCAAAATCGATTAAAATCTCACCAGATCCGATTACTTATTAATAAAATAAAAACATCGATTTGGTTTGTTTGAAGACATTTTTAATATTCAACGTAGAGGATGGGTCTACCGAGAGGGGTAGAGGTGGGTGCGTAGCCTGGATTTCCACCCTTTTTCATTACAGTCCTACTTACCTAATCTTTTACCTACAGGAAATTACTGATTTGCCCCACCCCTCCAAAAGCCCTGAGGCTGAGCCATTATAATATTCTTTCAACCAAGGTAAAAAACACTCTACCTTCAGGATTTCAATACAGAAATTCAATACAAAACTTCTGAATCGTTTTGAAACTGACGGCCAATTTCGGCCGGTTTCAATGGTGCTGAATCAAGTTATTTACATTTATTTAAGTTAGTAGTTATGTTGTCCTTTATTTAATTTCAAGTCATAACTGTGAATGTAATGTTTAATAATGGCTATCACAACGTCTGCTTCATTGCCAAACCAACGTTTCGTCGGTTTGTTGCGCAATTGGGAACCAACCGACTTGCAAATTATTATCACCAAGTTTCTCGTAAATGTCCATGAAATACCCCCAAACCTCATTTGAGGCGAAATAAAGATGATAATAAGTGCCATGAGACTTTCTAAGAGATCATCATCATCATCATCTCAGCCGAAAGACGTCCACTGCTGGACATAGGCCTCCCCCAAGGTTCGCCACAATGACCGGTCATGCGCTGCCCGCATCCAGCGGATTCCCGCGACCTTCACCAGGTCGTCGGTCCACCTTGTGGGAGGCCTACCCACGCTACGCTTTCCGGTGCGCGGCCGCCACTCGAGAACTTTTCGGCCCCATCGGCCATCCGTTCTACGAGCAATGTGCCCTGCCCACTGCCACTTAAGTTTTGCAATCCTACGGGCTATGTCAGTTACCTTGGTCCTTCTGCGTATCTCCTCATTCCTGATTTGATCTCGCAGGGAAACTCCGAGCATAGCCCTCTCCATTGCCCTTTGGGTGACCTTGAGCCTTCTTATGAGGCCCATTGTAAGCGGCCATGTCTCAGTGCCATAGGTCATCACTGGCAACACACACTGGTCGAAGACTTTCGTCTTGAGACACTGCGGTATTTGGGACGAGAAGATATTGCGTAGCTTCCCGAACGCTGCCCAGCCGAGTCGGATTCGTCGATTGACCTCTTTCTCGAAGTTGGACCTACCTAACTGGATGGTTTGTCCCAGGTAGACATAATCGTCGACAACTTCGAGTGTAGAGTCTCCGATCTTCACGGGAGCAGGTACAACACGGCAATTCGACATGATCTTCGTTTTGCCCATGTTCATTTTAAGACCAACTCGTTCGGAGGCTCTACTGAGGCCATCAAGCATCGTATTAAGGTCTTCTAAGAGATACAATTGTTTAATATATTCATATTAAAGTTGAGGTGGGGATGAAATTATAAGTTTTATTGGAGTCGCCAAATATTGCTCCAAGTTGGTCGGTGTACGAAGAATACGTACTTATTAACTATTAAAAATATGCCTACACCATCACGCCTCTATTTGGAAACATTGGCAGTGGTTTCTTGCCAGCTCTTCTCAATGGAAGCAACATCACGAACCGGTGCACCTACATTTCGTCGATAACATTTTAGTAAGTACTTATTTTTGTCCTTTAGTGGAAAAGGGAAAATCTTCCAGCCGCCTGTAAGTCAATAGTTATTTGTGTCACAAGGGGACAAAGTGATATTTTGTTCTACAAGGGCGTTATTTTGAATTATGAGGAAAGCGAAGGATTCTAAAGTAGAATCCTGAGCTTTGCGAGAATACAATATACGCCGCCGGAGGACAAAATATTTTGGCCCCGAGTAATACATAGTATTTTTCATCACTACCTATGAGAAAAAGAAAAAGCTACGTGTACCTTTACCTACTCGAAACTCTCATAAAATATGTATCCAAATAGGTATCATCACTATCATTACTCGAACTCATTTTTAATTAATATTTGCAATAACTTAAACTTACTAAACCGAGAAAAAGAAATTAAAAGAAAAATGTACATGACAGTTTTTTTTCAGCGCGCGTTGCCATTAAATTCTCTTTGGTTGCTGCGTAATCCTAACCGGCCAGTAACTTCTTCATACATTAAGCGTACGATTTTTTTTCACATTCAATTCAGAAGCACGAACGCGGACCAATCAGAGAGACCAAGCCTAGCGGGAGCAAAATTGAATTTTGCTCCCGCTAGCCTTAAAGGGCAATTGACGTTTTTCGAATGGGTGTGACGATAATAACTATTATATGTTGTATTCACTTTCCAGAGATGTTATCTCATTTCAAGATTTCAAACGTCTATCTGAAGTGGGGTCCGTTTTGAAAAGTACAAACGTCAAGGGTGCTTCTATGGAGTGGGGGAATCCCGTCGAGATCGACTTGATGGCCAATACACAGTCGTTCAGAGCCGTTCAACAAGAGTTTGTTACTTGAGGTACCTTCTTGTTGCTATACATGCTACTATACTATACATGCTACTGTATTCGTAGATATTGCTGGAGAATGTTGCGCAAAGTCGGTCTTGGTCTTGCGTTTTCCAAAGACTTTAGAAATCAATCTGCCAGAGGCCCTACTCTTTTACAAACGAAAACGAAATTTCGTCCGAAATTTCGTTTTCGTTTGTAAAAGAGTAGGCCCTCAGATTTGGTTTTGAACTAGATTAAGGATAAAAGCAAATTTTGTGCAACACTACTCGAAGGGCTAGATTTATTAGTAATATGATACCTATGTCTTTATTGGACCTGCTAATCTGAGACCAATCAAACTCAAATCTATCAAACTCAAATCTATTATTTTGTTTGGGAATCTACGGATGTTACAAATTGTAATTTATATCACCGGATACAAAACGTTTTCTCGACTGAGAAGATCGGACAAGGATCTCAGCGATTTTCTTTTAAATTACACAGTTTCTTAAAAGAGGTGCCGCAGGAAAATCTTAGGGGCTAGCCAAGTGGCATGAACGCTAATCGAATAGAATAGAATAGACTTCACAATGTATGGAAATGTCAAACGTCGCTATGTAGATCAACAACAAGTTGCTATGTGTAGATCACGTGACTTAAGTCATTTCCATATATGAAGCGTAGGGATTTGAACGAACGCTCGTAGACGTCAGCCATTTGTCTAGCCCTTCAGTTACTTTTTAATAAGAAGTTGACGCTAGAGATAGTCAAACTCGCAACTAATATAACTACTCATAAACCTACCTAATCTCCCTTGTGACTAATCATGTAGTTAGGTAAGTAAGCAACATTTATTATCGACCTTGTACATACAACTATGTACATTCAACTCCGCGATAAAAGCTCGTTTAATAATTGAAGGGCTTTATTTGGCAACAAAACTGGGTCAACTTTAAAAATAGCGCTTTTATACAATTGCTTTTAAATATTCACGGTGTTTTTTGCGCGAAACTTAGGCAGTGTTTGTTAATAGGGGCCATCCATTAATTACGTCACACGTACAGGGGGGGAGGGGGTCGACGAAATGTGACATTGTGTGACAAGGGGGTGGGAGGGGTCCTTTGTTTTGTGACGTCACATTTAAAAATCTAATATATCTAAGCATTAAAACCGAAATTTGAATTTTTAACGAAAAAATTGGCCAATGTGTATCCTTAGGGGCGCTATTAGGTTTAGGTTTGAGTATGAGGGTGGGGAAAAGTCCAAGAGTCGACTTTGACCTCGAATGACCTTTGACCTTTAACCCAGAATGACCTTTGACCTCAAGTAACCTTTGACATCGAATGAACTTGACATTTGACCTTGAATGACCTTTGATCCTAAGGTCATGGACCAAGACCATGAGGTTATTAAAAATAACTGTAATGGGTACTATTTGGCTCTGGCGCTTCGCCGGCCGCTGCCGCGGCACGCTCGCTTCGCTCGCTCGGCTCGCGCGTTGTGGTCACAGTTCTAACCGAACGTGTCCAAGCATTTAGCAAGGTAAGAAGGTCAAAGTCAAGGTCAAGGTCAAAGTCAAAGTCAAATATCAAGTTCATTCGAGATCCAATGACATTCGATATCAAAGGTTACTTCAGGTCAAAAGATATTCGGGGTTAAAGGTCAAAGGTCATTCAATGTCAAAGTCGACCCGTGTCCTTTTCCCCACCCTTATACTCAAACCTAAACCTAGACCTAAACCTAAACCTAACTGCGCCCCTAAGGCTACACTCCAACCAAAAAGGTCGAAAATTAATGAAAATTATAAAAAAATATGTGATGTCACACAGGGAGGGGGTGGCTGCTCTCGCAAATGTGACCAGCTGTGACAAGGGGCGAGGGTCTAAAAATCATGAAATTCGTGTTACGTAATTAATGGATGGCCCCACATAAGTACCTAGCTATTTTCATGTTTTTACATTTGGCGGAAAGGGACGATGGAGCATTGAATATTCAATACTTCTGGTTCGTTTTAAATTTGAAAAGACTATGATACTGATGTTTGGTTATAACAAGAAAGGCTAACATGGAACACACACGAATGTTGATTTTAAAACCTTGCTTAAGACTTTCCTTGTTTTTTTTTTACAATCGCTATAATGGTCATAATTTTCTTTCAATTCGTTTTAGAAACCTATATGTCCTCATAATGTCAACAAACACACAAATAAGGTGCTTAAGTTTGGTAGAGATTAACGTAAAAATTAATGTAAGGAATTGACAATTTGATAACTCTGCTAGTTTTCATCTCAGCCCGACAGGAAAATGCGGTAGTGTATAAAACCCATCATTGTATGGTGTACCGAGGGGGTCTTGGATATCGCGTGTAGAGCATGACAATGGTAATTATCACGACATACTTATTTGTATATCACTACTTCATTATGCCGAAAATAATAATATACTAACACGATATAAACATCCAACGGCGGAAAACCAAGAAAGGTAATAATAGGAAAATAATGAGGAAAAGGTATGCGAAGTTGGCTGTATTGTATGAGTATGAGGGCGTACCGGGAAATAGGGATTGGAAAAAGAATTTCTACCGAGATGAATCTCTTAAATTTAGAGAAAGACGTTCTGTCGCAACAATAACTTTAGCTACAGGAAGTTTTAAAATTTCGAAATATAATAATATATCCTGGGACATTTTTGTACACACGGTTACCAGATCCCAAACTAAGCAGAGCTTGTACTATGACAATCAGATAACTCATATTACTACATATACTACTTTTTTATGTGTAAATACATACTTAATATACATATACACCCAGACTCCGGACATACAGACATGTTCATGCACACAAATGCATGTCTCGGGTAGGAATCGAACCTACGACCTGCAGCGTGAAAGGCGCCTCCGCGCCAACCACGCTAACGGGCCCGTCAAAATGTATTCGCATATCGGGTCATGATACAGATAGTGGAAGGGTACAAAGCGAGAGGAAGACCCAAGAAAAGATGGATGGATTGTATAAAGAGTGATATGAATGAGATTGGAGTGTATTTAAGTATGACAGCAAAGCGCTATAAATGGAATAATAATACATACTGCGCCGACCCCAGATAATAATGGGAAAAGGTACGGCAGATGATGATGCTATCGGGTCAAGATCTAAATAACAAAAAAAAAACTGATACAAACTGGCACTTTTTTTGTACCTACGTCATTATACCAACGTCACTAACATTAATTCAAATCAATTGATGGCCATTCACTTTAAAATAAACTGGCTTTGCTATACTGACGTCATTTCTCTCGTTCGGTACCAATACTTGTAGCCAGGGTAATTGGAGAGGAAATGACGAATCAGCCCGCGCTAGTGCACCGGGAAGATTACATAGAAGCAAATGCATTTGGCAGAGTACTTTGAAATCTATTAGACTGGAAAGTAAAGAGAAAGTCTACCAAAGAAATAACTACATCAGTACGAAGGCGGAGGCACTTGTTGATTTACGAAAAACTTAACTTCTTCGAAAAAGACTAGAGAAATAGGAAGGACATTTAAAATTCACTAGGGTGGTATTTCCCCGATCAAGCCAGCCCATATACCTACTTATAAGCTGCAATCATTTGGCTTGGCCCTGCCATGTCATATTCCGTCCAATTACAAACTTTACTCTTAAAATATTGTGAAAGAAAGAATCCCTGTACATCAGGGTAGAGCGGGGCGGATCGACCCGCATTGGGCGCCAGTAGGTTACATAACAGAGTCGCGATGCTCGCTGGACTCCGGAGACTACAAGGGAACTACGTTTGTCCCACAAAAAAAAAAACCAGTGGGACCATCCATGAGTTTGACGGACCGGAAATAATAAGTTAAATCCATCCCTTCGAACGTAACAGGGATGGATCGAACTTCTTATTCATGTTTGTTCTCCTATATTGATAGAGCAAGGGGCCGCACGTCAAGGGGCCAAGGGAGCAGACGGGTATAATTTCCAATTATGGGCAAAATCTGTCGAAATATATGAAAAAAAAAAAGTTGTTGTGCAAAGCCGTGTGATCGCAGCCTTACTTCCCCATAAACTCCGATCTCGCCAAGCGTTGCTCGCAATGTTTTTTATTTTATTTTGTGTTCATTGTAAAGGAAGACCGGTTTAAAAGCTAAATGTGAAATAAAATACGATGCATTAAACGGGAAAGTTGTAAACCCACCCTAGTATTCGAGCGCCAGTAAATAAGTTCTATAAAAGCTTTGCAATGCACGTCGTAAAGCGCAGTTACAAGCGACCACGCTGTTAGTTTTATACAGGACAGTCCTACGAAATTTTGATATAATTTTTATACTCTGTTCTCGAATAAAAGGAAAAATGCACTTTAGGCATTGATAATAGGTTTTACTTTAGCAGATATGGTCAACGATGTTTAAGCCAAACTCCTACATATTTACTTTACTTCTATTTAAGCATCAAAAAGCCTTGTTGATTCTGGAATTGCGCGTGTGATAACAGCTAGGCTATTCTGTAATGTCATACTCACTTCGCACGCGTGAATTTTCTAGTGAAATGTCAAATTTCAATACAAAATTTGACATATCACCTGCAAATTCACGTGTGCGAAGTGAGTTTGTCGTTACAGAATAGCCTAGCTGATGTGTGAATTTCGCTGCATGTAGTGGTGCGCTGGGTACAAGTCTAGTGATTTCAATGTAAAGAGCAGGCCCGGGTCTAGGGGGGGGGGGGGGGGCGAGCAGGGGCTCCCACCCCGAGCGTCAGTTTCAGGGGGCGCCAAAATCATAATATAGTAAGTATAATTTTAAAAAAAACTTGGTCCACGAAACGCCGATTTGTGGGATTTTTAAGTAATTTATCTCAAGCGCTGGAGAGAGGGGCGCCACTATCAAGTTTCTGCCCCGGCTCGAAAAAATCGTAGATCCGGGTCTGGTAAAGAGGTACCATATCTGCTAAAATAAATATATCGTTGTCGAGTTCATAATGTGACTTCAGCGTGAATCCAAAAACTTTCTCTCCATATTTTCTTTCCAAATACAATATAACTTTATTATTTCCGACAATTCTCTAAAGCCAACTTGAGTAAGGGCATGTTATTTGTTCGCGATGCGAGGGATTCCCTTAAACCGCGGCGCGCGGATGGGAAACGAAGGGAATGTCGCGGCCTGTGAGCAGGGCGCAAGTTAAACAAAGCGAGCACATTCAATAGCGGGTAGGGTGGCCATATCGTACGTGCACGGGTGTAAAAGTATACACAACGTTCCCTGAAGTTGCATAGTATGTCCTGGACGACGGGCGCTTTTACCATCGGGTGAACTGTCTGACCATCACTCCTAGACAAGTGGCTTTGACTACAAGCGTTTCTATAAATTGCTATACGCTTCATATATGGAAATGACATAAGTCACGTGACCTACTTAACGACTTCTAATGTCATATTTAAGTGTAGCGTTTTGTAGAAGAAGTCATTTGGCTGGATGTACATTTCTAGGCTATAAAAAATGTATTTTTGTAAGTTTTAAACCCGCCATAAGCTAGTTGTGATCCGTCTCGTTTACACATATTTTACACTACTATTGTGTACCTACGAATTCTATAAAGACTACAATCTCTTATTTCGCCCCCAAAGTGCCTGATTCTGATTTCAAGTAGTTATACATTTTAGCAGCTATTGTTAAATCTTATCGTGCACCTATACTGGTGGGTATACTTTGGTATAAGTGTACCGAACGGAAATAACTTAATTTATAAGTCAGCTATCATTCTATTTTTGGACAAAGATAGTCAACTCTCTTCTACCTGCAACACCTAGACTAGTCGTCCCGATTCGGCCATCAAAAATAGTGGCCACTCTATTCATAGTCCAAATGTCAGCAGGCCGGTAGCGCTAACTGGGTCACCTTATTAAAAGAGCGCAGAAACGTCTCTTCACCTGCCACGGGAGCAGAGTGCTTCTGCCTGTACCTCTAATTAAACACTTTGATGTTAGCACTAATGAGGGAGGGAGGGAGGGAGCGGGGCCCTGAGGTCAGTGCAAAGGTCCAATCTAGTGGAAAGGGATTGGTTTAAAAATGAGTTGGTTCAATGAGCTACAGCACTTGGCAGAAACCAAAAAGTACTTTTTTAGGGCCTCCGCAGACTTGCTACTTTTAGCATCGGCGATCGGCGATTTTGCGACTGCATCGATGCTGCATTGGGTTTTGGCGACTCACTGCGTTCGATCGCCGTATCAAAGTCGCGCGATTTTGCGACTGCATCGATGCAGCATCGCGATTTTGCGACTTCCTGCGATCGGACGCAGCGACTGCTAGCGTGTAGTCATCATGAAAAATCGCTGCGACCGGCATCCGCAAGTGTGCGGGGTGTAGCGTTCAGTCGCTGCATCGAGCTTCTGAAAAGCGACTAAGTCGCCGATCGCCGATGCTAAAAGTAGCAAGTCTGCGGTGGCCCTTTAAGAAATAACCACTAGAAAGAAGAAAAAGAAGATGAGGAACCAGTTTTATTTTTTTCATAAAATCTTCTTGCACCCTCGGTCAGGTCTTTGACCATTGTTTATTTATTGTTGACACTGTACCTACTAAAAAAAGGTTCTTAAAATGTTTAAGGAGAAAATACGAGTAAAAAAATCCAATGTTAATGTTATGCTGCCAGTTTTTTATGGGATCGAGTTGGTGTATTGAAAATTTTGGCGCTCATAGCTAGTTGCAATCATTGATGGGTAAACGATCGGAGGTTAAGCAATACTTGGCAAGGTCAGTCAGAGATGGGTGACCATTTAGTGGCATTTGAACTGAGCGTCTCCGTGCAACGGAGGGCACGTAAAAAGTCGGTCCCGGGTGTTGCCATCTAGGCAGCAGTCGTTAAGCCTTGTCAGAGGCCTTCGGGCGGCTTGAACTCTGACACCAGGGGGGTTACTCCGAAATACGTCGCTGACGGATCGTCCGAAGTACGGATTCGATTTACGATCAAAACAATGTCAAATCGTAGAGAAAAACGAAAGAAGAAATGTCAAATCACGACAATCCGTCAGCCAAAACGTTAGGTTCGTATTTCGTAGTAGGCCAGCAGGTTGGCCACTAACCATACGATAAGAAGATTGAACATGTTGGCTAAATATTATTCGAAGTCTATCTTTAACCAAATAAGAATATAAACAACGTAAAATATCTTTATTTATTTTTTGTTTTACCAACTTTAAACTTTGAATAAGCACCAAACGTCTTACTGCCATTGAAAAGCTTTAATAGCGCTAATGAGTGGTGGCACTCTGTATCTCATTAGTATGCAAGGGGGAGATCGGGAAGCTGAGAGCTCGACAACAGCGCGACGTTTCATGTATAATAATATCTTGATTTCTTTGTTAAAATGGATACAATTATCTTTATTTTCTTGTTTTTCAAGGAAGTGTTTTAATTTAAACTGGGGATCTAACTATGCAACATTGCAGCAATGCGGCAAAAGCTTAATTTTTCCGACCCTCCAGCAGAATCCGCAGTCAGGAATGGCGTAAAATGTGTGACTATTTTACAGAAATTTAACGGGGTTACTAAGGATTCTGCTAGAAAATCAGATAAATGAATTGTATTGGCATTGTTGCATAGCCCACCAGAACTTAATAATGGTTATTATAAACATGGTCGAACTCAGCTTACGGGGAAACTTCAAGCATCGGTAGGTAATCACACAAATCTGAGGCTGCTGGTAAAAATGGTGGAAAAATATTTTTGTTTGTTACATCATTAGCATTCAACACTAAACTGTTATTTAAAGCGTCATTTCACTGGCACGTAATTGGCCGATTATGAAAATTACCCCATAATCATTGATGTATTGTTTTAGCAGATATGGTACCAGCTAACATCGCAATCACAAACTTGTGCTCAGCGCACTATTACATGCAGCGAAATTCGCACGTCTGTTATCGCACTTGCAATGCCACAATTTTATTTAACATAAGAAGGCATTATTCACCTGCAGATGAGCGTTATTGGCATGTCGACATGTTTACAACATTATGGCGATTGAGTCGTACTGTGTCCATAGGGTCCATTTAGCAGGACAAACTATTACTGTACAGCCCCCCTAGACAAGTGGCATGAACGCTAATCGAATAGAATAGAATAGACTTCACAATGTATGGAAATGTCAAACGTCGCTATGCAACAACAAGTTGCTATGTAGATCACGTGACTTATGTCATTTCCATACGTGAAGCGTAGCGATTTTAAAGGAACGCTTGTAGACGTCACCCACTTGTCTAGCCCTTCTGGCACGTGTCTCCCTGTTTCTTGGGTCTTTGGGTATAATGATAGTGGTTGTTTTATTTTCTGCAACTTTATCATCAGCCTTTTAGCTCCTTTGAATAAGATATTAATGGCACAAATTATCAAACTTTAAGCGAAATTTAACGTTTGATTAATTATGCAGTTTTAATTATCCCTACTTTCGTAATTATGAGTACTAAAGGGCATATTAATTAGATATGAACAAACGGTTATAAATAATATTTGAGAGCGCAGCTTTAGCGGTTTAGATTAGGCTCTGATCTCGAGTGATTAACGGAACCGGATTATCCGGGAACAACTCGTGTCGGGGCTTGTTGCTCTCCTGACAGATTAATGGCTTCCGAGCGGATTCTGTGTTTGTTGTGAACAAAGATTTTGTCAGTTGCTGATGATTTAATCCAGCTTTAACTCCTCGTCAAGAAAATCGCTATATTTTTTTTTATCTCTGGACGTGATTGGTCCCAACCACAGAGTAAAGACTGAAGAAAGAGGTGCCCTTATTAGATATATGTATGAAAAAAAAACGTGGTCATTGTTTTTTCATTTTCATTGTTCTAACTACCGGTAAATAGTTGAACTACTCGCTTCGTTTTATGTCGATGTTAGTACTAGGCCGACCACACGGCCGAGTTGCTTAGGGCCAGTCCCCTTAGTAATTGGTCCATGGTCCCAACGATGGTACGAGGAATGCATGCAAATCAAAGACATTACATCATTTCATGTCCAATATAAACTTTTAATTCATCTTTACCAAGAGGAAATTAACCTACAGTACCCAGGTGTTTTAGTCCAACTTTTATCTAGAACGTGTTTTGAATTTTAGAAATAATTTTGCATTAATTCTTATTTTATTGGATGATTCGTTCAAACATTAAGGTTATATTAGAATTGAATACTGTATACTCTCCTTCATTACGTCCCCCGTCTTACCTAACACCCGTATAGTCTATGACTATAGTATATGATAGTATAGATAGTAGTACCTATATGATAGTCTATGACTATAGTATATGTATAAGACTATAGACAATTTATATCTGGAATGCTGCAGAGTCGCTTTATGCAAGGAAAAACGATTGACGTGATAGATGTTCAAAAGAAATTTATCTTGCAAGTTCGAAACGACCACCATTTATTAACAAAGAGTACTTTATGTTACCTAATTTAACTTTAGAGCTTCATCTAACCGCACGAACTGCTGTAAGCCTTATCAAAACTTCCCGCGTTACCTCGCAGTCACGAAGATGGCTATTTTAAGCTATTTATTGAAGGTCTGGTAGGCCTTCAGAGAAAATTGAATTTACGATAGGTCAGATTGCCCGAGCCAATGTAAGTTAGTTAGGATTTTACTAGGTCCATACATTTTTCATCTATAAGTGCCACTATGACACACTCCATTAGCGAATTTAGACTCAATTATTCAGATTCTTGCTCTGTCTTTTGTCTGGCTAGTCTAAACAGATTCTTAAATTTTGTGATGCCGGTCCACTCTTTAATGTTTCAAAACCAAAACTTCCAAAATTTTAACACAAAGCCCTATAACCGACGCAAATGGGTCGGTATTTGACATACCAGCTTCCGAAAATAGAGGTAAATTCGTTTCACTGCCAACAGAATAAATGAATCGCCAAACAAAAAGATCATATGGCCCTAAACCATGGACCAATTACTAAGAGGACTGGCCCTAAGCAACTGGGCCGAGTGGTCGGCCTAGTACTAACATCGACATAAAACGAAGCGAGTAGTTCAACTATTTACCGGTAGATAGAACAATGAAAATGAAAAAACAATGACCACGTTTTTTGTCATACATATATCTAATAAGGGCACCACTTTCTTTAGTCTTTACTCTGTGCCCTAAACTAAGCAAAACTTGTACTATAGGTACCGTACAATAGACTGGGGTCGATCCCAGTGACACCCAGACCAGGGCAAATTACGAAAAGGCCGTTTCCGAAATTTGCCTCTGGCGGGAATCCAACCCCTGCGCCAAGCGGTCGTCAAAGCCTCGCGAGAAGGGCGCACGGGGCGTACCACGACCTCTTATCGCGATTCAATTATAAGAACGTTTTAACGTTTCAGCGACTTTTTGTGCAATGACGTACCTTATTGTCATTGCACAAAAAGCCGTTGAAACGTTAAAACAAAACTGCTATAAGAGGTGGTGGTAGGGCCGCAGGTCAAGAAAGTGAAACATTATAAAGCTGCTTGCCTCTGTCCTCGTATGTAGAGTGTCACAGATCACGTGGATCAGAGTAAAAAGTCACAAACAATACTCCTTCCATTTCTTATTGTATGGTTAGTGGCCAACCTGGTGTCAGAGTTGTTCAAGCCGCCCGAAGGCCTCTGACAAGGCTTAACGACTGCTGCCTAGATGACTAACAGGACCGACTTTTTACGTGCCCCCGAGGCACGGAGACGCTTTTTTTAAATGCCAATAAATTGCTATCAAACTTTGACCTTGCCAAGCGTAGCTTAAACTCCGATCGTTTACCGATCAGTGATTGCAGCTGGCTATGAGCGCCTCAAATAGTACTAATGTCACCGTTATGCCAAGTGTCCACTGGCAAGAAATCTTGCACAAGTGGACTTCTGCGACTTGCCGAACTTGCTGCAAGTCCCACGTGTACACGGTTGTGTAACATTGCAGTCAGTGGAAACAAGACGGCAATTGACTTCTGCAAGAAATTGCGGAAGTTACTTGCCAGTGGACACTTGTAATTATGCCGTGTGTCCACTGGCAAGAAAACTTGCACAAGTTTACTTGCGCAAGCGACTTCCAATGTGTAAACGCTCGCGCAAGTGGACTTCCGCGACTTGCCGAACTTGCTGCAAGTCCCACGTGTACACGGTTGTGTAAAATTGCAGTCAGTGGAAACACGTCGGCAAGTGACTTCTGCAAGAAATTGCGGAAGTTACTTGCCAGTGGACACTTGGAAAGAGACTATCAGTGCCTCGGGGTTTTTAAAAATAGAATCTTTTTTTGGTCACGCATAATACATATTTATAATCGTCCCTCATTAGGAGGTACCGATGGCTCGTTGGCACGCACCGAGGCACGCGGCAGCCCCGCGCCGTGACATTGCACTTGACCTGCCATCCCTCTAGTAACTTGGTCAAGTTGTAGGCTTGTCTTCCATGAACTTTAAAGGCCCCTTACACTGTGTCTCGTAGTTATGTAAAAATCATGGATGTATTAACTCAGGATGCGCATCGCATGATCTTCCCCTCTAGCTTTTTTTTATAGGTACTAGACCAAAAATCTCTGACACGTATATAAAAACTGTTTTCGAAATCGATTTGATCAGAGTAAGTATCGTTTTCGCGGTGTAAGGTGCTCCGTGAAAAATGCCGAATTGTCCCATTAAACATGTGCAAAGAAATTACAAAAAATAGTAATATACAAAAAGATGGGGTAACATTTCATATGTAAGTATTTTTGATGTAATTAATGCAATTTTTCTATTAAATTCATTAAAATATTAAATGTCATAAGAATTGAAAACATTATCGATACAATTAATCGAGTACGAATTAATCGAATAGTCTACTGTGACCATAGACGAATCTTTTCTACCCTGGCAACTGTATTTTTTATTTGTCAAATAATTGTCAAGTATTTGAACTTTGTAAACAAACGGATAAATACTGAATTACGCGGTGATAAACCAGTCGCAGGACGTTAAAAACGATTTACAATGAATAAATCATTAGTAATTCAACAAGAGAGGTGATTCACAAAGTTTACAGGCGGTGTCTCGCGGAATTTGAGGTGCAAAATATTTTGTCAGAACTCGACCATGTTTACCAAAGAACCGCTGATATTATAGGTATATAAGCAGTTTATTTTACAGTTTTTAAGTTAAATAATGTGTTTATTGTATACAAAGGCAGGCTCAAAGCTTCAGTTTACAGGTTTTTCAGTAAATATACATTGATCGCTTAGAGGTACATTCGATTGAACACACTTGATACTTGGTATTATTTTTATGTGTTGCTTTCATCTCGACCAATACATAAACTAAGGTTGCTTTATTTTTCTATGTTTGCTTGTCAGTTAACATCGTTACTTAATTACTAAATAAACAAATAATCTTAAAGCATTAAAGAAATGATCTTTTATTGAATTATTTTATTTTTCAGGTACCGTTAGAAGAATAGTCGAAAATTGCTCTTTACGATGACATTAATCGATTAATAATAAATCTTCAAGATGACAGCAATGCTGTGGAGACTGATGATGATGAGTTGATGAGGCAGCGGCAGGCCCACGCCAATATATGGATTTATCAGGAGTGGAATATTTAGACCAAGATTAAAATAAAAAAATAATTAAAAAACGCAGTAGCTATGATATGTTTGTTTTATTTTCCTAAAATACAAAAAAAAATAACTAACTCATGTTGAAACAAAAACACCCACTATCGAAACAATTCAGATAAATACGATCTCGATAAATTCTTGATCTTGATAAACGGAATCGAACCTGACACTGCTCCGGGTCCATATGACCCAGAAGCAGGCAGCGTCTGCTACTGAGGCGATGAATCACATATGGCATAAATATATGTATAACAAATATTATCTTATTGACCAACATCAAAGAAAACTTAAAAGTGCTTGCGCTTGCATTATGAATAATAAATAATATGGAAAATAATAAATCAAGTATCAAAATTATTCAGTCGTATTAGTCAGTGTTGCAAGAATTAATCTCGACATATATACTTTTTGATTTGAACAGTGTTGTAGTAGTGTTTATTTATGATTGCAGCCCGGTATCGATAAAAATATAATATATATAGTGTATAATAAACCTTGGGAGAGGCCTATGTCCAACAGTGGACGTCTTTTGGCTGAAATGATGATGATGATGACATTAGTATAATAATACCTATTACGTTTATACGTACCTACCTAACAAAAGATATCAGCCAGGCCAGTGGCAGCAGATGGCGCTGGTCGAGTGGGAGTGGGGGGGGATGAAACAGCTTATTTGGGAACATTAGGTACTTATTTTTTAGATAATCTCATTTTCAAGGAACTGAATTGGGATGTACCCGGAATCATCTTGTTTCCGTTGAATATTTACGCCTCGTGAGTTACTCATTATTTCTTGTTCAGCTGTTTCAGTAGAGATAATTCAGTATAATTCAGTAGATTATAATGACAGCTATAAATGTAATAATGAGTATATGAAACTATCGATATAGCTAATTAGAAATATCGATAGTGGTATTCACCCTATTACACCGATGGTCCTACGGTAGTAAAATTTTGTATGTTGACGTATTAGATCTTTTAGTGTGCGTAAAATATACTAGTGTTGCACATTTCTTTACGTGTGCGTTTATAATGACACAAAATGTTTTGAGTAAGTGTGCGTCAATTTTAATGTAGTGGTTACCTCCCCTCCCCCAAGAATTGACAGAACATTTTGTTCGTTGAATAATGCGTGTTGCGAGTCCATTTTGTTACTTTGTTCAAGGTAAAAATAGAATGTGTGTGATCTTCTATTTTTTTATCATATAATTATGATTGATGTATATTTATAACGGTGATTTGACTGTGTATGGCTCGTGTAAATACGTTTAATATTTTAATGTTACCTACTAAATTATTTATCAAAAGGTATACTATTTTGTTGGTTATTAGGTAATAGTCAATTCCTGTATACACGGCGACAAGGTTCACCACCTGTCACGTTGGGTTCTGACTATCTGGTGAAACGTGGGCTTTGAGTTGGCTTAATACCTCCACAATGTGGTGGTGTATGGCCACTCCAGGCTCTGACTATCCCCGAATGGGGATAAAAGTCGTGACGTTATATATATATTATATATATATATATATATATATATTTTGTTGAACTTAGCTTTCGGCTTTGGGAAAAAGTCGAACAACAAGAAGGGCTAGACAAGTGGCATGAACGTTAATCGAATAGAATAGAATAGACTTCACAATGTATGGAAATGTCGAACGTCGCTATGTAGATCAACAACAAGTTGCTATGTAGATCACGTGACTTATGTCATTTCCATACATGAAGCGTAGCGATTTGAACGAACGCTTGTAAACGTCAGCCACTTGTCTAGCCCTTCTGAGGTGTTATAGTGATATAGAGCAGTTCAAACAATTCATAACTCTATAACACTTTAACATTCAGCATTCTCTATTTAACATTCTGTGTGCTATCTGAGGAAAATGTAGTTGATTGTGCATTTATGTATCCTGTACTCCTAAACTGTATTTCAACTGCCATAATGTACAATTGTTTGTTTTCCCAAATAAATAAATAAATAAACACTTTTGTTCTTCAACTTTTCTCCAAAGCCAACAGTAGCAAAAATAGTATAGTCCTTGTATAAAATCAATGGCTGTCAATATTTGCTTTTGAGGTTGCGCAATATGAAAGCGTTTTTCACCACCGCTGAACCAACAGCATTCAAATCTTACTTCCTGTTTATAATCAGGAGGAAGCGAATCATTCATGAGGAACGCGACACTGACATTGTACTTGACCCGCCCTGCACGTGCCTACCGCGCTTATCTAGGCAGCCTATGCTAATGAGTATACCTAGCTCTACCCACTCTCTACCCACTCTATGTAACGGTTTGTGTTCAAACCAAGTTCAAACTTAATGACCACGGGCCCGTTGGCGTGGTTGGCGTGATGGCGCCTTTCACGCTGCAGGTCGTAGGTTCGATTCCTACCCGGGACATGCATTTGTGTGCATGAACATGGCTGCATGTCCGGAGTCTGGGTGTATAATATGTATATTAAGTATGTATTTACAAACAAAAAGTAGTATATGTAGTAATATCAGTTATCTGGTTTCCATAGTACAAGCTCTGCTTAGTTTGGGATCAGGTAGCCGTGTGTAAAAATAATGTCCCAGGATATTATTATTATTATTATTATTATTATGTTATGCTTACCGTTTTTTCGTGTTGAAATAAATCGACTAGTATATTATTTCCTTACATGATATTAATCGATACTTTGTCTATGGATTAGATTATGGATCTATGACAGTTCCGTTGTCTATTCCTTCTTCCTATGGCTATTGCGACGTCAAGGTGTTTTTGTGTAAGTTAATTACATGAACGTAATTTCTTTGGTTAATTATAATTCCGTGTTCATCTTGTGTCTTTTGGACTTAATAAAAGCCAAATGGAATTGTTGAATTCCAGTGAAGTTTATACCGCATTTCTGTGTTTTAATTTCGCCGTTTGCCTGACCACTGTGCCGATACTTTGCGGACATTTCGCACCTCATCTTTGAGTATTGAATCTTAAGCTACGGCAACTGCTTCAAATCATGCACTGCATCAAGCCGCGCGCTTGTTTGTCATCTTAGTAACATAAAAAAATTTATGGTAGAGCCCAGCTGTAGCCAATTGACTGCAGCTCATATATGGGCTGGCTCGACCGGGGTAGTACCAACCATTCACAGCAGATATTACAACTACGTATCTTGCGATGAATGAGGTAGCCGGAAGCCCAACCCGTCCCCTGTTCCACTCTTCAGGTCGGTAACTTGCGAGCGATGCCTTTGGTATTGCAAGCATCTATAGGCTACGGCAACTGCAGTACACTTGTTTGCCGCCTTAGCGCTAACCTACACGGACTGCATTTTGCAGTTTGGTTGCAGTCGACGGCACGCGACTGCACACGGACTGCATTTTGCAGTCGGAAGTGACAGCTCTATTGCAGTGGTTGCAGTCGACGGCACGCGACTGCACACGGACTGCATTTTGCAGTCGGAAGTGACAGCTCTATTGCAGTTGGTTGCAGTCGACGGCACGCGACTGCACACGGACTGAATTTTGCAGTCGGAAGTGACAGCCCTATTGCAGTTGGTTGCAGTCGACGGCACGCGACTGCACGCGGACTGCATTTTCCAGTCGAAAGCGACTGCAAAATGCAGTCTGTGTTTGGCGGCGCTTAGTAACATTAAAAAAAAACCATTAAAATCATCGTATTTCTCGATGGTTTTCCTCGTAATTTGAACCGTGCAGCTGTCATAAGGGTCACGTTGGAGCGCCACATTTCCAACTTTAACTCGACTACTTGATAATGCGCGAATCGAGTTGCTACTCTGAGGTACTAAGGGCTCTTAAGTAAGTATTAAGACTTATCTATTCCGGTCCTAGCTCTTGGAACACTCAGGATAAGCAATGGCCTGGATCTTCACGCTTGTTATCTGTAGTGGAGTAAGCAGGAGTGGAGTGGTTATATCAAGGTAATCGGGTTTGTGGGTTGTGTGTCATGTTAATTGTGTGTTCATATATTGAGGATAAGTTACTACCCAGTGAAGTTTTATATAATAGACAGGACATACAAGGTCAGTCAGAGATGGGCGACCATTTAGTGGCATTTGAAGGGATTTGGGCGGCATGTAAAAAGTCGGTCCCTGTTGTTGTCATCTAGGCAGCAGTCGTTAAGCCTTGTCATAGGCCTTCGACCATACGATAAGAAGAAAAAGAAGTGCGGTATGTCGCATCTAAAGGTTCAACGCATTTTTTTACTACCTAAAAATGTCACTGACTTCATTAGGGCCTCCGCAGACTTGCTACTTTTAGCATCGGCGACCGGCAATTTTGTGACGTATCGATGCTGCGTCGCGTTTCTTCGAGCGCGAACGAGCGAGACGCAGCATCAAAATCGCCTATCGCCGATGCTAAAAGTAGCAAGTCTGCGGTGGCCCTTAGCGTTAAGAGCTCAATAGAGCGTCATAATGAGGCCATAATCGGTTTTCCTTATTTCGTCGTACTAAGAACCTAGTGAGTCGTCATTACTGATTTCATCGATTCCAAAAAATCATCATCATCATCATTTAAATATCATCATCAATACTATTATTAACAACGGCGCTCTAATATCCAACAATGACTCCTTATTCTTTTAATGTCAACAGTTCCACTATTTGTTTAGACCTTATTTATGAGATATTATAATTGGCTTTGTGGCAAGAATGCTGGCTAAATCACAACCACAAAATCGTGCATTTAAAATAAAAGTATTTTCGTTGGTATATAATACTAAGTGTATTAAAAAAAACAATTCAATTCCACATTTCTATAAACCGTACCGTCCGTCCCTCGATTCTAACGAACTGAAACCTCCCAAGTACCGTTTTCTCCAAACCTTACCTCCAAACATTACCTTCTTCTTCTTAGTCGGTACGCTCTTGGCAGAGCGGTCGTGGTCATCATGTGGAGCTACCTTGGGCAGATGTCGCTCGCCTCACGATCTCTCGCCATTTGTCCCTGTTGGTGCTGGCTCTGGTGCATTCATACAAGGGTCCACCCACACAAGATTTTATCTGGTCAGTCCATCGCATGGGTGACCTGCCTCGTGGTCTGATGCCCTCTACCTTCCCCTGCACAACAAGACGCTCTATGGAGACATGTTCCCGCCTTGAGACGTGTCCGAAGAACTTTAGGATGTGAGTTTGCACTGTAGCTGAAAGGCGCTGCTTAATTCCGAGTTCCTGGAGTATGGAAGCATTGGTACGGAACTCGGTCCATGATACTCCAAACATTACCACTGAAGTGGTAAGTAGTTTCCCTTTATCGACTTGGAATCAACATCAGAAAGCGTTCATTAATTCCCGAGGTTATTAAGTTCTCAGAGGCGACGTGTCTAGTATCGAGGTACCCACAACACAAGCGGTGATTTGGAATCTATAAAGGAACATAGAAGCCTTTGAAGGCGTCGATGTTAAACGTTAAATTAATTAGAGGTGAGAAACAAGACTTCATTTGTTAAGTCTGTATAGGCACCTAACGAGGCATGTTTGGAGGCCATCTCCTCTTAGACGAGTAGAGTAAAATTTTTGAAAAAAATATCACCGTATTTATTGAACCCTCATTTTTAAAAAATAAGCAGGAAAAAGTGCTACATGCTCTTTTCTCTGTGAAAAAAAAATATCAAAGTGAAGCTGTTTTCGTCTAAAAATTTATATCTCCTTCTAAATGGCTTGGAATTTTTAATTATTTTTTTTCACCAAAAGATGGAGAAAGATAATACCTAAAAAAATAAGTTCGATTTTGGTTATGCAATAGTTTTTCACGTCACAATTAATGATTTTCGATATTTTCGCAACAAAAGTGGGCGGGGTTTGTGCGCTCTCGACCAATCCAGACGGCGAAAACGCTCGGCCGGGAAGCAGGGCCTTAATTATAATTACTCTGTTATATTCGTCTTTGTTAGTTGGTTACATAGGTACAAGATCTCAGTTAACAGGAAGTGATTGAAAACATTGCTAATAATAAAAACATATTTTTGAGACACCAAATTAGGTTGTGCATTGCTTAAAAATATTATTTTGCCACAATCATAAACGTGCGTGTTGCCCTTATCAAAAAATATAGGTCAATTACTCATAATTCTTTCTCCATTCCCTAGAGTTTCGAGATGCCATCACAAGAAGCAGGGAAACGTCACAATCGATGAAGATCTGTCGGAACAAAGGCACGAGGCACGAGGCAGATGACAGGCGGCACTCGTCACGGGACGAGGAAAAAGGGGAGCTCACATTATGTAGGACACACACAGTGCGGTAATCCCCGCTTCTTATGGATTGTTTGTCGTACGTGGTCACGATTTGTTTGTGATAGGATGAGCTTTTTTTTTAGGAGAGAAGTACCCATTTTGATTTTGTACCCGCGTGCGAAAATAAAATAAATATCGCCAGACTTACAAACCAACTGTATGGTCGCAAACTAATCAACGCTTGTAATATAGCCATAGTTCAATAGAGTTAAATGGAAAAAACCGGATAAGTGATAATAGATAACTCGCACTTAAAGGGTTCCGTACCACCGTAGAATATAAGCAAACAGAGAGTCACACGTTGAAGTCTTTTGTATGGAAACCGACCATAAGACGAATAAGTTTTTTGTATGGGGACCCCCTTTATTTTTAAGTTTTATTTTATTTTTAGTATTTGTTGCTGTAGCGGCAAGAGAAATACACATTCTGTGAAAATTTCAAGTCTCTACCTATTACGGTTCGTGAGATACAGCCCGCTGACAGACAGACGGACGGACAGCGTAGGCTTAGTGATAGGGTCCCGTTGGCACCCTTTGGGTACGGAACCCTAAAAATTGTGTCAAATATTAAATTTTGTACAATGGTACGTTGACAAATTAAATACCTACGCACCTTTCAGTAAGTTCTTATTACAGTATTCAGCGGCAACCAGCTTTGAATATGGCCTAGTTGTGAACGAAGGCTTTTCTTGCTTAATTTGAATACCAAATACCTATACTGTTTACCAAAATATTTGCTTACTGCTTATTTACACAAAAACCGTAAGCAATAGAGAGCAAAGAAATATTTCCCCTATTTCCCTATATTTTCCATATACTAAGAATTTCATTCGAAAGAAGAATTTCGATTGGTTAAGCACGCGTCTTGCGGGCTTAAGGTCATGGGTTCAAACCCTGGCTCACACCTCTGGATTTTTCGAAATCTATGTGTGAATCATAACTTTAATATGATTATCACTTGCTTACGGTGAAGGAAAACATCGTGAGGAAACCTGCATGTCTTTAGACATGTGAAATCCACCAACCCGCACTGGGCCAGCGTGGTGGATTATGGCCTGAATCCCCCTCGCATTGAGGGGAGGCCCGTGCCCAGCAGTGGGACGTTAAAAGGGCTAAATTATTATTATTATTATTATTATTCATATTAACCAGTGTCGGCACTGGGTTATTGTGCAGTCTGGAAGAATGCCTCTATACGGAATAGTGCATCAGGGCCGTCACGTCGCCGGTGCATTTGATAGTCGGCACCACAGAGTAAAGACTAAAGAAAGAGGTGCCCTTATTAGATATATGTATGCAAAAAAACGTGGTCATTGTTTTTTCATTTTCATTGTTCTATCTACCGGTAAATAGTTGAACTACTCGCTTCGTTTTATGTCGATGTTAGTACTAGGCCGACCACTCGGCCGAGTTGCTTAGGGCCAGTCCCCTTAGTAATCGGTCCATGGTCAGCACTAGTGTGTACTGCTGGCAACGTGCTTGCAATGCATTTGGTATTGCAAGCATCTATAGGCAACTGCTTAACATCAAGCGGGTCGTACGCATGTTTGCCACCTTAGTAAAAAATAATTATAGACCCCTATGTACGTTTTCCATGAAGTTTGATGACTCACAGTACCCACGTGGAATCACATATGACGCTGACGTTGACGAGTTCCGCATAAATTGAATCGGAAGTAATTGAATGCATCGTGTTAAATTCAGCATTCCGCAAATCGTGTGATGCGACTAAATTCAGGGATGAAATTTGGTTTGTAACTGCTGCAATAGAGCGTGCTCTCATTGCCACTAAATGCACTTATGCGACTAGTAGCGGACTGTTGCTGTTAAAAGCTCCAGCGATATGCAGCTCTCGTATAATTGAGGCTTTTAATTGATTCTAGACCGCGCGTGGGAAGCGTATGTAATAACACTCGGCAATATTCCAATGGAGTATTATTTTTTATTACAGCTAAAGGTGTTAAACGTCTTTATTGTGTTGCATTTTTAGAAATCAGTGTTTTATTAAAAAGAAAAATGTTTTTTTACATTTTCGTTCTTATTGGTAAGTGCACCATTTTACTTAGAGCGAGTGCTTTTGAAAGCTAAATTAAAAGCTAGTACATATTAGTCTTAAAGTTCACGAGGATTGAACCATTTATCTAAGGTCTTTAGCGACCCAGAAGTATTTGAAATCTATTTTAAAATGATTGTTAATGCTCTTATAACGAAAGTTTTATTTCATATGAATAACAACATCAAAGTAGCTTCGCAAGAGTCACTCTGAGACCATACCAGGCAATAACATTAAGTCGGACAGACTTAAGTTTTGTCAAAGTTGCGTCCAACTTGGATAATATAATGCAGGAAGTGCACTCGGCTAAGTTGGGGAGACGAGCATAGCCTTTAGGGGGCGTCCATAAATTACGTGAGGTGATTTTTGAGATTTTTCGACCCCCCCTCCCCCCGTTGTGAGATTTCGTGAGATTTTGCTCGACCCCCTCCCTCCTCGTCTAATCTCATGTGATATTTTTCAAAAGCTATATTCTAGAGAAAAAACATGTATTACTTAATTTAACCCAGTTTTTTTGCAAATTTACACTGTTTCTAGCGGTAAAAAAAAATTACGTGAGATTTTCTGAGACCCCCCCCCTCTCCCCCACGTGAGATTTGGTGAGATTTTGCTCGACCTCCTCCCCCCAATGCCTCACGTAATTTATGGACGCCCCTTATGGCATTTTAACAACCTGTAGGATGGCACTTATTTTGATATACGAGATATCGCTTTAAAATTCTGACCTTGAAAATTAATAGATACATAGATGTACCAAGTAGTAGACAAAGGTTTTCGAAAAAAAATGTGGAAAAAGGAAAGTTAAACGTGAGATGTGATAGGTAGGTTGACTTTCGATATTTTATTTTGTATCAAAATGGTTTACATTAATAATATAATATCCTGGGACATTCTTTTAACACACGGCTACCTGATCCCAAACTAAGCAGAGCTTGTACTATGGAAACCAGATAACTGATATTATTACATGTACTACTTTTTGTTTGTAAATACATACTTATTATACATATACACCCAGACTCGGGACATACAGACATGTTCATGCACACAAATACATGTCCCGGGTAGGAATCGAACCTACAACCTGCAGCGTGATTTAACCACGCTAACGGGCCCGTCCCGACATTAGTAATATCTGTGTATTCTGTATAGCAGTACTTAATATAATACACTTGTTATAACCTCATATATCAGACTACACGAGATTAGTACCTCAGCCTACCCCGCTATAGGTACAAAGCATGTACCTACGACTTTTATATACAATTATTGTTATTCCATTTTCTAGGAAAACACGGCAACAGGGCCGGGACAATACAACTTCACAAAAATCAATTATGCCGAACAAAAAGCGCCAACACAATGCTTTTAGTTTATTTTTATTTCAATATTAGATTGTGTTTTCAGGCTCCATTTAGACGGTTTCAGCGTTTCAGCGATTACAATGAAGTGTGAAAGGGACGAAACCGACCAACACGTGCAATTTACCTGAACATGGTGAAAAGGTTACTGGAAAAAAAGGGTAGACCTTTCGACAGACTGAAATCTTCTACATAAAATATCAAAGGTATGTGTGTGTGTGTGTGTGTACCACAGACTCCTCAATACCACAATCAGAATAGACAAAGAAATAATAGATAATAGCTGACCTGACTCACGACCGAAACACCTGTTTTTTCCAAATTCCTATTTTAAAATGGTAAAAAGTAACTAGGTACCTACCAGTTATAAGTAACTCATGACTACATAAGTAGAAAAGACAGACAGACAACGAAGTGATTCTATAAGAGTTCCGTTTATTCCTTTTAAGGTACAGAACCCTAAAAATATCAAATTTTTAGTTTAGAACGAATTTTCTTAAAGCTACTTTAGCTATCAAAATAACACAAAATAGTCCCACCCCCTCAAAACATAACATTAATAACGCCGTAACTATTAATAATAATTATTATTATTTTAGCCAACCCCACAGATCTATCGCTAAATTTATATAGATTTATCCAGTTTACAATGGGTTTACAAAAGCATTTCTAGGAACAAAAGTGATTTGTAATGTCAGTGTAATGCCATTATAACTCTCTATAAAGGGACCTAGACTGCGGACCCCACTACAAGAAAGAAATGGAGAAACTCTAGGATGATGTTTCCCATGTTACTAATAACCCTTTACTACAGTCAAATAGATAGTCACCGAGTAGTAAAACGGGTGGGCCATTTTACACCCGGTATACGGAGGACGCCGTCCTAGCCCAGAGAATCACAGTTAAAAAGATACCTAGTCATCCAGTTGTAAAACGGGTAGGCCATTCTACACTAACGTGCGTCGTTACATTATTTTCACGAAACGTAACGTAACCGGTTACGTCGAGGGCGTCACCGGTTATTTAATAGGTGATTTTTGTAACTATGTAGTTATTTTTGTAACCCTATGGTTTTCGTCACTACTAGGTTCTTGTATACAAAAATGTCTATGGGTGACCGGTGATACCTATGATGTAGTTCGGGCTACAGCTAAATAACCTGTTACAAAAATCACCAGTTACTCGTTCGTCGCGTAAACAGTGATTCGGTGAATTAGCTCGTAACCAGTTAATGTAACCGGTGACGTGAAATAACGCTCACGCCTATTCTACACCCGGTCTACGGAAGAAGCAGTCCTATCCCAGAGAAATACCCATTATCATACTGCACGTACGCTATACAAACGCTACGCCATTTGTTACGTCAGCGCGGCTTACATACACATTCAGCTTACACCACGCCGTATGACGTGGATTACACGTTTCACAGCGAAAATAAACGAAAGCGTTATATTATGTGTGTTAGTTATTTGTGCAATTAATTTTATAGAGAACGGAAGGATATACATAGAGATGAATATGGAAACGTATATCTATTTCTTATAGCATTAAATGAAACCTCTTCTTTATTTCTTAGATTTCTATCATATATAAAAAATGTTTGTGAAAAAAAAAAATACCGAAACAAAAGAAAAATACCTACCTCTTTCACACGACAAAGCACCGCGATGACACCGTTCTTGATAAGAGGGAATCACATCGCACTCAAGTAACAACAACCCAGAAAGATTCCATTGGTAAAAAAAATCCCACTGAATCCCTTTACTTTTCCTTGCGTAAGCAGGTAATTTAATTCGAAATGTCAAGTTGTGCCAAAGAGATTATTTACGTAGGTTGGCCTCCTCCTACACAAGTTTTACGTAGGTACTCGTTATTTCTTTCGAAGTACGATTAAGCAGTACCTATGACCTACGGGACGTAACGTAAGTGTGTTACTAAGCTAGGGCTCGAATTAATAAAATCATCTCAAGATTGAGATCGACCTTAAGATGCTTTTTGACAGATGTTCCATACACTAAACGTCAAACTGCATCTTAAGATCGATCTCAACTTAGAGATGCATTTATTAATATGAGCCTAGTTCTTATGATATTCGAGGCACATGTTATTTGCTAGACTTTACAATAATTTGTTTTATGAAAAATGAAAAGGTAACTTTGAGTAATCTTAAATTAACTTATCTAAGTATAAACTGAAGTAAGTATATAAAATAATTAAACTTTAAAACTTGCCCCGCCTACACCTTGTATATTCACAAGCTTTCTGTTTGAATTTAATTATTTCAACCCCTGCAACGAAATTTGTTTGCATACTACAAGCTACGGATTACGCAGATGCCTTTGTTACAACTGAGCAATTTTCTTTTGGATATTTGTACGGCTTTTCTTAATAAGAATAAAAGTAGCATTCAGGTTTGTTAAGACTTGAGAAGTATTCGTAACGTTTCGACACGCAGGAAGCGGAGAGCGTACTAATTTATAAGAGTGTGGTGGTAAAGTCGGGTGACGCGGCGAGTTAGTTACATCATGCGGGAAAGTCAAAGTCAAAATGTTATATTTATAGCCTATTAGCTATCATTGTAATTATTATTAGCTAGACTATTTATCTTTACTTTACTTTACTTAATAAACAGTTTAGCGGTACCACCGTTCGTAATGTTGCTTTCGTTGAGAAGAGCCGGCAAGAAACTCAATGCTTATCTAAAAAGAAAACGCCTATATCTAAACAGACCAGCGCCTATACTTTGTATGCAGGTATCCTCGCGAGTTAATCTCTTTTTATTAAGAAGTTGGTAAAAATATATCTACGATGTTGGCCTTGTTAAGATGTGTCCAAAAGTTTCTCTTGTAGAAGTGCGTGGGGAGAACATAGGCATTCTGGTATAATTTTTTTACAAACATTTTTCATTGAAATGTTTTGAACCATTATTTTAGCACATATGGTACCTTCTAACATCGCCATCACAAAGTTGTGCTCTGCGCACTACTACGTGCAGCGAAATTCACACATCTGTTATCTATTTAACAATTCACTTATTAAATACATATAAGAAGAGAAGAGGCCGTGTGGGCGTGGGCTGTATTGGTAATACCGACATGTAAATGTTGAGCCCACCTTCAAAGTCCTGACAAGCTTCTACGAAGTCATTAATTTGGTTAGATTTATACGATACATATATCTATTAAACATTTCAGTGTTCGGTCTTATACAATCGTTCTCGAATCTGTGCGTCTTTGCTTGAAACTTAAAAAAACTGTCTTGTTCAAAAACATTTATTGCTAGGTTTAACAAAAGACCGCCCTTATTCACAAACATTACTAGGAACTTGCTATAAATTCAGTGCACCCGTCTATTGAGAAACGTCTATCTTTCTATATATTTGGGCCACCGCAGACATGCTACCTACTTTTTGCATCGGCGATCGGCGATTTTGCGACTGGTCGCTGCATTTAGCTTCTAAAAAGCGACTAAATCGGCAACCGGCGATTTTGCGACTGTATCGATGTTGCGTCGCGTTTCTTTGAGCGAGAACGAGCGAGACGCAGCATCAAAATCGCCGATCGCCGATTCTAAAAGTAGCATGTCTGCGCTGGCCCTTAGTCAAGAACCGGTATAGTTCGCGAATATGGCCGTAAAACCACTTACCTATACTCTGACTGACCCATATCCCCAGCATGTCGAGTTGCAACAGCCGGTGGTAGAGGCTCTCCCCGCGCGTGTGGTTCATGAACAGGTGGTAGAGGAAGGAGCCCAGCCAGGGCGCCATGGCTCCCAGGAGGTGGCACAGCGACAGGAACCAGGCGCCGGAGCCGCTGCCCCACGGCAGCAGCCCCGGGAGTACCGCCATCATGTACACGAGGGATACACCTGGAAAAAAATAGTACTTAATGACATCCAGGATTTTTATGCCTGAAGGCAGGCGTGCCAAGTTGGGGGGGGGTGACTTTAGTGTGTCATGTGAGGGTGTATGCAATCATTTATATTTGTAGTGACACTGACAGAAGTTAAGGAGCAGATAACCAGTCTCCCTGGTCTAATCAAGTGACATCTGGTGTCTGGAAAAATCAGGATTGTTAAATTCGTAGGTGGAGGTTTAGGCACCGGTGCGTTACATTTGGAGATCCCAGAGCCGTTTCGATGTGCTGAAGGCAGCAACAGGGGAAGTACGATGAGTAAAAATCCCATATACCCCAAGCCAAACCCTTAAGAGGTCAGAAGGGCTAGACAAGTGGCTGACGTCTACAAATTCGCTACGCTTCATCTATGGAAATGACATAAGTGACGTGATCTCAAGCGTGATCTTCATAGCAACTTGTTGTTGATTTACATAGCGACGTTTGACATTTCCATACATTGTGAAGTTTGTTCTTTTCTATTCGATTAGCGTTCATGCCACTTGGCTAGCCCCTCTGGGCATGTTTCGAAGATTTCGGTAAACCGGTAACGGGAATCATAAAACGGTAGAGGTTTCGAGTTTTGTATATACCAAGATTTTTGTATCACTCAACCAAAATAAAGATTGAGGGTCGATGTAGTTCATAGAATTTGCAGCACAAAAATGTCTGAAATTTTAATATGTTGAGATTGAATGTTTTTGTATTTAACTCTTATTTGGACATTGCCAAAACTAGAAAGGGAACAGATATCCAATTGGCGAGTATTTGTCATACTAACCGCATATGATATTCATGAATATGTAAAACAAACCAGTAGTGAGGGCATTGATCCCATGCGAGGATATATACGTGACTGAGTTGTGAAGAAGGCTGCAGAAAGCTATGATCATGCAATATAGCTTTTATCGCTTTCTCCTTTGGCAGACTTTTCGCCTGATTATTTATTTTGCCTCATTTTTTCCAAATAGAATAAGTAGCGAAATGGGATAACCTAATGGGGATACATCTATTTCTTTTGTGCAAAAAATTATGTGAACGTTGACTTGGAAAACCTTGTAGTTATAGATATTTTTACGCAGTAGATTCTTACTATTCTATTCTCTATACATATAGTTAGTATTCTATTTAGTTTCTCCTCTAGTTATACTCTAAAATTTCTTGCAAATAAATTCAGCGGTTTACATTGCCATTTGTGATAATGATTAAGTAGGTTTAATTTTCCTTCGACTGTACATCAGCCAAGAGACTCTTTAATTCTTATTAACATGTTTTTTATACTGTAACTCTCTTTATATAATGCTTTCATAACTCAATATCTACGGAATGGGATACACTTTGAAATAACTTCTTCTTATTAAGAGGGTACACTTTAAAAGTCCTTAAAGAGGTACACTTTAAAAGGATTTCTTCTACTACTGTTATAGTTGACTGACAGTGTCAATATCACTTCTGTATAACTACGATAGGTACTGCAACGGGTACTCTGTGTAATACAGATAGCAATTGGACGCAATTCGATTGGCTGAGCCCCGCGCCAGATGCTGTTATACCTATTAGATTATGTACCAAGTGTTGCAATTGCGATACGTTTTGAATAAATTACGTTTACGAGATTTTGAAGGCTATGCAGTTGATTGAATCACTTGTTATTTCAGAGGAGTTTGATCTGTAAGGTAGGAGTTGGTTGCGTGCGGCAGTGCGGCGACGGCAGGCGGCAGACGTCAATCCCATAGAATTGAGTGCCGTCGGCACATGTCATCGTGACAATTTTGTATGAAACTGACGGTGACAACTGACGTCGCAGCAACTGCCGCGTCCATCGAACTCCTACCTTTAATGTTTAGCTGAATTCGTATTCGTGTATTAGCCATGATGTTTCTGAGTTTGATCCCAGATTTGCAACGTGTCATTAGGATTCACGTTTAAGATTTGAAAATGCGCCCGGCAGGAAGGTAAGTGGCAATAGGCTGGCCCATATTTGAATGTACACTTCTTAGGGGTAGGTACCCATTTGAAGGGCGCGTAATGTTATGTAGAGGGTGATGTTTTTTATGTATTCTTTTTCTCACCGATCCCACCGCCATCGTTTCCAACATCCGTATCTATAAACAAGTCATGAATTATTCTTAAGAGAACTCTAATTAAAAAAAGTATATTTGACAATCCGGTTTTGACATATTCTGTATAGAATAAAGTCATATTATATGGAAGATGTCTCAATCAAGGAAGTTTTAAGTCTCTAACACCTGGAATGCGGACTTGGCAGCAAAAGTGAAGCCGACAGCGAGATACCATATTGAACGTTGTTTCCTTTGCCAACAAGAGTGACAATAATATTTTGAAATTTTGAGATCGTCCCCATGGACATCTAGTGACAACGTGCTTTTGTTCCGAGATTGTTATGATAGGAAAATCATAAAATAAGGAAAGGGATGTTTATTTTCTTAAGAACATGAGTAGGTACAATAAATTAGTCTGCGGTGGCCAAACCACACGAGTGCCTGTCTGTATCTTGGCAACCTAAATGAAGTTACAAAATAGTATTTAAGATCGTAGATTTTGCCACTTTGTAATATAAAGTAACATGACACTTCACACGCTTGGACGTTGTCTAGGCTCTCCATATCTATGGTTTTTCCTATACTTATCTTTCCTATACTTACTCTTTTTCTATGCTATAAAGGGTACCTACTACTGTTAACATGTTATGTTTGATTTGGGCTGTGCAAGTTGTGACAGACGGACATAGAGACAGACAGACGGACAACAAAGTGATCATGTTAGGGTTTAGTTTTTTTCCTTATTAGGTACGGTACCCTAAGAATATCTAACTAATTAGACCATAAGACAAAATTAAAGGACAATAGGCAAAACTGTATGGGACTTGGTCCAAATATCCACCACTGACGAGACCTACGTAACCCGATAGACCACTAAATATTGAGTAACTTTTACAAAGACAGTTCAACAAAATAAGCTGTAAGTAAAAAAATACGGGTAGTTTAAAAAAATAATATGATTTCACCATTAGTATTATGTTTATACATTTTTTCGAAAGGTAACAATATAAATACTCTTACTAACATTAAATAAAAATAAAACAAGCTGTCAGAAAGCAAAAAATGCCGTGAAAAGTTTTTATTATTATTTTTGTTACCTGATGAAAAGTGAACAACAAGCGCTTCTATAAAATAAATAAGCAGGTACCTTCTATGCGTTACCTTACTTTTTCACTTATCATCAGGTAACAAAAATAATAATAAAATATGTAAATTTTATTTTTATTTAATGTTAGAAAGTGTATTTATATTGTTGCCTTTCGAAAAAAATGTATAAGACATAACACTAAGTGTGAAATAAAAAAATTAAAATATTTTTTTAAACTACTCATATTTTTTTTACTGACAGCCAATTTAGTTGAACTGCCTTTGCAAAAGTTACTCAGTATATAGTGGTCTATCGAGTGACGTAGGTCTCGGAAGTGGTGGACATTTGGACCATTTTTGCCCATTGTCCTTTGTGCTAACGAAAAGGAACAGTGAGGGCAGGGCATTTTCCTTTAAAACTCGTTGTGTTAAATTAGGGACATAATCTGTCGGCTTACAATGCTTGCTGTATATGACGGAATTTTGGGTAATTTTTCTGTAGCCAATAGGTATTTGTTGTAACCACTTTACACGCCTGGGATCTGTAAAAGACAAAATTGTTTTTTTGTTTTTTATTGCTTAGGAGTAATCGGGAAGTGTAAAGTCAAAAGTCGTCCCAATTGCAAACAATTTCAATCGACAAACCATCGGTCTCGGCCTTTATTTTATATTGTCCATCAAGGGTTGCAATGCTGACCGCGCTGTGGAGGCCTGGAGCTGCGCTGCGCCGCGCTTTCGGCCATCAACAACGCGCCCAGCAACACACTCATTACAGACCGTGGCAGTAATGTACTATTAAAAAGTAACAAAAGGGTAAAGGAAAGGGGCCCCGAGAATTACATTGCCTGAAAGGGTTAATCTGGCCCTAGACGTGCGCGTTCCTCGAGCGTGTGAACGACGCGAACGCCGTGTGCGAGCCCGGCGCGGCGAGCCGTGACAACGCGGCATGAGCGTCGCGTTTTACCAGCGTGTGGTCTGTCGCGCGTTGCAAATGCGACCGACTTCAAAAAGTAGCGATGTAGTCGTGCGGCAACGAAAAGCGCGACTTTATCGCTGCAAACAGTTCCCGTGGACGATATTCCTCAGTTAACACAGACACAATAAGATTTATATTATAGTCCTTTTTACTAGCGAAATTTATGTCACCCGAACATCTAAAATGTACTTAACGTGGAAAACATAGTTACCCACTTACCTATGTTAAGATAATCCTTAATTCGGATAATATTCGCTTTTACACCCTTGCATTACGCATATTCTACCCATTTTTATGAGAAAATTCAGCACAATCCTCTAGATTTAAAATTAGCTGAAAATGTCGTGTGTCACGCAAATTGACGTTCTGTGTTTCAAGTTTTTAATTTTATTTCTGCTACGATTTCTGTAGACATCACGGAACTGACAATTACAAGCGAATTATTAAAGAAGGTAAGTACTTATTTCCAGATATTTATTTATATTTGAAATTTTAATCTTAGGATATTCTTATACTTTACCATTGGTATTTCATTAATCGACTTTATTGTTTATTATTCTTAACATGAAAATGTACCAAGTTTAAGGTGATCGAATAAATATTAACTGGCAACACAAGGGTTGAAAGGTTGTACTGTTAGAAAGGGAAAGAAGGCGCAGTTATAGGTATCTGGCTGGGACCGGTTTTTATAAAGCCTGCATCGTGGGCGTTAAGTCCGTCAGATAAGGTTTATTTTTGAATGAATGAAAGGAAAATAAAGTTTGTAGTCCACAGTCCTCGTTCAATGGTATTACGTTCATGGTCTCAATACAGGATTTTGAGACAGGTTTTTGTTGAAAAGAACACGTAATCTCTTGTTTATTGATACGGGGGTAAGTATTCAAACAACGCGGAAAAACGCACGGCTGTAAAATTACAATAGGAAATTGTAAAATATCTGAAGTATGGTGACGCAAAGGGTTTTATTTATCGAGGTCCTGGCGGCCATCATGTATATTTGCGTAAATAACGCCATTGCTCTAGTTTCCTGTCATACAGAACATACACGAACGAAACAATGGGATCACATTTTAGTATCTACTGAAGGGCAAACTATAAATAATTACATCTATGTAAACTCAAGCCAAATGTTTTGTAGTAAAACATAAAAATTATGTCTCATGTATGATACCTATAATAACAGATATGATGTATCATTTTAGCAGATATGGTACATTCTAACATCGCAATCACTTAACTTGTTAGTAGCTACATGCAGCGAAATTCACACAGGTGTAATCGCATTCGCAATTCGATAATTGAATAGCCACGAAGGCATTATTCTGCAGCCGTATTAGAAATATCAACATGTTTTCAACATTATTTTCCGCGAGCCACTGACTCGTACTGTGTTTATGGATTCACCTCTTTCCCTTTTTCTAGGTCATGTCAATTTTTAAAAGGCGATTTCAGTTTACAGACAAATCTTTCCTATAAGGGGCCATCCATAAATTACGTCACACGAATTTCATGATTTTTAGACCCCTCCCCCCTTGTCACAGCTGGTCACATTTGCGAGACTCCCCCCCTCCCTGTGTGAGTGACGTCACATATTTTTACTATTTTAAGAATTTTTCAAAATGTTTCGTTAAAAAATCAAATTTAGTTTTTAATACTTAGATATATTAGATTTTTAAATGTGACGTCACAAAACTTAGGACCCCTCCCACCCCCTTGTCACACAATGTCACATTTCGTCGACCCCCTTCCCCCCTTACGTGTGACGTAATTTATGGATGGCCCCTAAGTACAAGCACTTACTTATACAAAAATGTTAATGATGATCGTCCTTGGGCTTATCCTTTGTTCTTTATTGTTTGTAGCTTATATCTATAAGTACTAAGTACCTATAAGAGGGAGGTTAAATAAAAAACGTAAAAAGTAAATTGATAATATCCCGTAGTATCTTATCCCTAAGAGCTGCGATACACGCGACTGCTTGTAGCTGCCCATCTCGACCGCTAGAAGCAGACGCTGCACGGCGAACAGCAGTTTCAGTACAAAATTGCCATTTACCATACACGGACTGCTCAAGCAGTCGGCGAGCGGTCGATGCGTATTTCCAAAATATAACTTATGGCTTTTGCCCGCGACTTAGTCCGCGTAGAATTTCAATTTAAAAGAATGGATCCCGGATCCCGGACCCCATTTCCCGGATCCCGTCTTCCTGATCCCGTATTCCGGAAATCCCGTATCATGGTTCCCGGATACCGTAACTCGTTTTCAGGCTCCTGGATCCCGTATCCCGACTCCCGGATCCCGGAACCCGTATCTCGGATTCCGTTTCCCGCATCCCGTATGGCTAATCCCGAATCCATTTCCCGCATCCCGTATCCTGACTGCCGTATACCTGATCCTAGATCCCGTTAGGTTAGGGTTAGGTTCGAAGGTTACGACGTGGGTTACGTGTTAGGTTACTGGTGACCCTAAATGCACGGGGCTCCGTCGACCTTGTGATGGAGTAATATGGCTGACAAGTGAATAAAAAAAATGTAAATGTAACGTCACGACTTTTATCCCCATTCGGGGGTAGTCAGAGGCTTGAGTGGCCATACACCACCACATTGTGGAGGTATTAACCAACTCAAAGCTCACGTTTCACCAGATAGTCAGAATCCAACGTGACAGGTGGTGAACCTTGTCGCCGTGTATACAGGAACTGACTATTACCTAATCCCGAGGGATAGGTAGGTTTCCTCACGATGTTTTCCCTCACCGTCAGCGAACTGTAAATTATGCACATAGATGAAAATTCATCCATTGGTGCTTGCGCCACCGGGGATCGAACCTGGGACCTTCTGATTGCTAGCCCAACCTGTTCACCCCTAGGCTACAGTCGCTATACAAGTGAATGTACCTACTTATTCTGTGTTGACTTGTTGGCTTACTCCAACCTGTAACCGATCATAACTTTATGGAGCGCTGACATTATAATTTGTAAATACGCCGCTCTCTGACAGGTCGTTTCCACGAACGTAAATGAATACTGGACAGCTTACTGCAGCACAAAAAATGAGCCGAGTGAGAGGGGCCCATAGTGGTACAGTGTCCCTCTACTAGGGTGTCCACGCAATAATAAAATTTTAACGTACTTATTGTATTATATAGGTACATGAGTAACACACATGATTGATATTTTATAACTCTAACGGAGGTTTATCTATGCCTGTCGAAGATATAAAAGAAAGTGCCTTATTACTATGTTTCATCTTCGCGTTGGTAGCCACTCTACAAGTAAAATAAACATTTCAAACAATGGATAAATAAATAAATATCTCCAGACAATACATCAACTATTAGGTCCCAAACTAAGCAACGCTTGTACCTACTATAAATACCGTCCAATGGACTGGAAGCTATCCCAGACCAGAGCAAATTACGAAAAGGCTATTTCCAAAATTTTCCCCGACGGGAATCGAACCCTCAACCAATCGGTGCAATGAGCCCAGCGGCCTACGGTCAAACCACTGCGGCAAACGGATGACAAAGTCATGTGGTTTTATGGCCACCCTAGCTGAGCATTATTACCAATGTTACCATCTAAAGATTTAAAAAATCCGATCTTTTACAAAATATAAATAATATTCAATATTACTTGCTATAAAAAATATATGACTACAAATTAAAAATGATCATTATGAATCCAACATGTTTCGACGAAACAATAGTCACGACACGATAAATAATAAATTATTTTATTTGGTTGATTTAAAAACTACCAATCACTACCCAACGAATATTATTTTGGCATGGCAACTAGGAGTGAGAGGGACAGGGTCCCAACTGGGGCCTCTCGCTCGGTTCGTTTATCTGTCTAAGAATTGTCATAATAGACCTTAAGGCAGGAGAATAAAGTTGAATTTCTTAATTTCTTCTTAACCAAAAACTCAAGTCATCAATCCTTCATTATACATCCGTGGTCGCTTCAGATCAAATCCCCAATGTTGCCAAATGACCATGTGAATTGTTCCCAACTTTTTTCAAAATCCCTCCAAAAATTCGTTTTTTGAAAAAAAAATATTAATTGGTTTTGCTCATTTAGGAGAAATACAAAATCAAAAATACTCTCTTAATTTTTATATAAGTTCAACTACATATTTATAAACAAATATTTTTATATTCCATTTTATTTTACCTGTTTCATTTAGCATATAATTTTTTACATGTCATGTTTTCAGTATTAAACATTTATCACATTTTCGATGTAGGAAGAAAATTGAACGGGTGGACCGATTAAGATTTAGTTTTTAGGGGTCCGTACCTCAAAAGGAAAAAACGGATCCCTTATAGGATCACTTTGTTGTCCGTCTGTCTGTCTGTGTGTATGTCAAGACGTGCAGAGATTTTCATCTATGTGCATAATTTACAGTTCGCTTACGGTGAGGGAAAACACCGTGAGGAAACCTACCTATCCCTCGGGATTAGGTAATAGTCAGTTTCTGTATACACGGCGACAAGGTCCACCACCTGTCACGTTGGGTTGTGATTATCTGTTGAAACGTAGGCTATTTGGTTTTGGTGATTTGCTTTTATTCAAGTCCGCATTCTTAGTAACGAGGAACCGTACTAGATGTCGCTAAGCCGCTAGGGCAGAGATTCCCAAACTATTTTGGCAAGACGCCCCTTTTCCTAAATGAACTCAACAAAAAAACTGTGTGATTCAGTCATTCTTATAACAAGTTGGTCTACGTAATAGTTACAACTTATACGGTATCTTGAAAGTTTCAAATAAGAACTTGTGTTAATTAATAGGGGTCGATTTTTAGACGTCGTCGACCCCCAAAATCAGTTTTCGTTTATGTCGATATGTAACCAATATCGACCACTTTGGGAATCCCTACGCTAGGGCAACTAAATATGATTGTTTAGATTGGGTTACCCCTAAAAATATAACGCCCCTAAAAAAATCCCATCCCACTTATTTACCCCCTAAATTTGACTCCTTTAAAATTAGTAAAAACTATTTAGGAGGATTTTTTTCTAAAAGTGAATTTTCGCGGGAGTTCGAATAAAATTGGTGGGAAATTCACATGGTCATCAGCTGGCCACACCGGTATTATATAGAATGCAACGCGCAGGCGCGCGGACCGCTACAAGCAGTTCGTGTATGGTAAATAGACATTTTGTATTGAAACTGCTACTCGCCGTGCAGCGACCGCTTCTAGCGGTCGAGATGAACTGCTACAAGCAGTCCGTTTATTGCGGCGCTTATTGTTAATATTAGTTACCGTACTTTTTTTACTTTCAGAGTTAATACCACAAAACACCGCCAAAGCGATATTAACAAAGCCGCAACGAAAGCTGCTCCTGTAGTTAATGTTTACGGTTATAGCCCAAAGACCTTGTCTCATTACGCAGCCCATTACATCCGTGCACATTACCTACTTTCAGGTCTACAGGGCTTGCCGCTGAAAATATTAACATGTACGGTGGAAATTGGAAACTTCAGCAGGTTTTATCAGAATCACAGTATACAGGTTGTTACGTAAGACGAATATTTCCTTTATTTTTTTGAACCGATTGTCCAATTAATAAATAAACGAATTAATAAAAAATGAATGAATCAAATTAAGTATGAAGGATGTTGCGAAACTTTTTGCAATATTTTTGTTCCGTTATTAGTGTTATATATTATTTATATTTTTTAGTACGTGTAAGCATACATTATCATGGGCATTTTAAACCGTTACTGATTTGTTAGTTAACGGTACAGACGGTAAGTCTCTACAATAACAAAACTAACTCAAAAAATAACTTTTGAGTACTTGTTATTATTTTATTCTCGTTTATTTATTTACATTTAGTTTGGTTATCGTTCATGCTAACATTTACTGAATGGAATATAAACGAAGTTTAATAACATGCTTCCAAGTTTTAATCTACATTTAATTTTAAATTTCGTATTTTCCCGGCAGCTAACATAAACACTTGCTGATAACATTCATAGCGCTGTGAGCTTATGGCTAACCCTTCAAGTGAGCTACTTTCCGGTCCAAACATTTTTCGCACTCCGCGTTAGATGCGGTAATTAGGGACCCTTTCTGTTTTTATCTTGGTGAATGTTACCACTTAGCGCGATGAGTACTTATGAAGTGTACCTATTATATGGCGGATGTGGTACAACTCGTGCCCGCAATTCCGACCTTTTTACATGTAACTAGTATTTTGCTCTGTACCTCAATACTTAATGGGTCGTGTCGTGTTGATACGTACCCTATCTTAGAGTATCCAATACCCCAGTATATAAAACCCTACTGATATCGATGCAATAGTTTCTCCGTAATATTCACACAGATTGACGGAAATTCTTAAGGATTCAGTGGAGACGTCCTAATATTTAATTGTTCTTGCTTTTTTCATATCTCCTATGTAACATAGAGATACTGGATGCCTACATATAGCTATATACAGCTCTAAGTTAAAATATAGTACGTCTTGATTCCCATAGAAAAGATACCTTATCTTCTTTTTCCATACATTTTGTAAATGCTTAGGTACTATACCTTGCCATGTGTAAGTAAGAAAAGACGAATAAATTTAATATTACGCCTTTATTATGTGACGACTTGAGGACGAAATACAATTTTAAATCCGTCATTTATTTTAATGTCCAATTATTGTAGTAAATTCAGTAAAGTGGCATAAAAATAAAAGGGGATTTAGGCACGTGTCGAGGAAGATTCACACTGAGAAATTGCTTCGAAATCTCAGAGGGACAAATGGTGAATATAAATGTGGAAACATACGAAATTACATTTCGTATAATTTAAAAAGTTTTGAGGCCGACGGCCGAAAAAAGTAGTTGTACCCAAAATATATTAAACCTTGGTCTACCGTTGATGTAGATGAGCAAACGCATTATTCATTGAAAAACATAATTTCATCCAGAGGTTTTTGATTTAGAAGATGAGTGCTAAGCGAGAGATAGAGGGGGAAAAAGAGCTCTAGTCCATAGCTACGTACCTATTATTTGATCAGGGGGCTTACCACCACCTCTTATAGCAGTTTTGTTTTAACGTTTCAGCGACTTTTTGTGCAATGGCGTTTCTTATTGTCATGGCAATAAGGTACGTCATTGCACAAAAAGTCGCTGAAACCTTAAAACGTTCCTGTAATTGAATCGCAATAAGAGTTCGTGGTAAGCCCCCAGGAAACATAACAGTACTTATTGTTACTTTACAATATTCAATCGTTGTTATATTGTCGATGGGAAAGTTTATAACTGGCAGAGTGTATCACGAGTTGCCTTTGTTTTATAATTTATAGGTAAGTTAAGTACGAGTTAATAAATGCGCTGTTTCATTTGATAAGTTATGCAATTATTTTCAACTATATCAACCTTGTAGAATCAGTAATTATATTGGCAGGTTTTTATAGATGGTACACGGACGAAACCAAAACGGACTTACGGACCTTGGGAATGAAAAGTTTACCTAGACCTAAGATATTAATATTCTATTGTTGATATTAAGTAGCTCTATCGTGATTTTTATACGTAGCTAGAGTCACTAGTCGCTAGTCTCTACGTAACATATTTGTACACTGAGAAAAAAATTACGACAACAAAATGGTTTTTGTAATTTCTAGTAGTGTTTTCAATATTTTTTACTAAACGTTTTGTATTTACAGCAAATGTTTTATGTAATGTCTCACATTTATAAAACATTTGCTGTAAATACAAAACGTTTAGTATAATATACTAAAAAGACTACTAGGAACTACAAAATCCATTTTGTTGTCGTAATTTTTTTTCTCAGTGTATGGAAAGTTAGTTCCTCGCGTACATTTTTCCATTTCATATTTATGTGGAGTCATGCGATTCGAGCGCAAACCCATGGTAGAGCTACAATAGGATTATTTAATTATTCCGTGTTATTAGTGCAAATACTATCGATTGTGGACACGGCCCTGACACACGTTATTAACCGACAGCCAGCAGTTAGCCACGTCGCCACTTTTTAATGATACATTAGCAATACATTCATTCTATCATTTGTTTGCATTTTCCAGTTTTTCAGTATTGAAAATTTAATTTAATTCCGTGGATAATAGAATGTATTTTCACGACCGTAGGATCTAGTGGTTTGAGCATGAGCCGCTTCGATCACTTCACCGAATAACCGCGAATTCGATTCCTGGTAAGGCAAAGGACAACTCCACTTAGGTCTCATAGTTCCTGAGATATCGTGATGAGCATTTAGATATACATTATCAATAAATAAATACAAGTAATGTAATAAATAAAACATAAACATTTTCTTTCAACAGAAATCTTCACTACTTGAGCTTACTCATTCGGTATACATTTGTCAAAGTCAAAAGGCATTCAGATAAACATTAATCTCGGTTTATTTATGATACGACGAAATACAATATTTAATTCTAGCAACCCCATTTTTTCAGTGAAAATCTAACTTTTTTCAGTGAAATAGTCGGTAAATTGAAATCGGCAGCAAGTCCTATAAATTATTCTCTTTTCACTATCTCGCCATGCCGTAAGTGTAAGCAGGTGTAGTGGGTGTAGGTCTGACTGAACTGAGTGTACAAAAAAAATGAAAATGACTGACTACATGCTCGAATATAGGTACGCGTCCATAGTTCAAAGTGTAAACACTCTAATAGTAGGTTCCGACTACTTACTACGCTGAATAATAAAGGCGGCCGCAAATAGATAGGCTATGCACCATGCAACATGGCGTGCAGCAAATGTTATAAATACAAAATTACGCCTGCCATTTTACCCATAACTGTAAACGTATTGATACAATGTAGGGCATTATTAAGGCCGGGGCTGCACTGGTAAGGCGATCGCGGTGCGACAGCGATCAAACTTCTATAAACATGGCGTTGGCCGCATTTTACAAGCGAAAATTTGTATGGGAATCGGCGACCGGTTGCTAACGTCTTACCGGTGAGCCCACTGCCTAATAATGGAATTATGCTAGCTATTCTATGCTATGTAGCGCCTGCATAACTGAGTGAAGGTTTCAACCAACTGCCGCGTATATTACGCGCGTAATGCGCTCAACGCACCGCCGCGTCTAATGGAAAATGTAAACTGTAAATATAAATAAATTTTAGGTTGGAATTTCTGTAAAAAAACCAGCGTATTCGCGTTTTGCGGCAGTGCGTTGAATATTCTTGCGTATTTTATGTAAAGTCTAAGTCTAAATATTTTCATTTATGTAGGCTAAAGGAAGCATTTATGAATCGTCAACATAAATATTTTAGTGTTACCACCGATTCGTGATACTGCTTCTATTGAGAAGAGCCGGCAAGAAACTAAATGGTTACTCTTTTCAACTGAAAAAATTGTGTAAGTACATTACAGTACATTTTCAAAACAGCATCGCAATGTGAGCAGGTAGCACCATTGTTGCTAAACAGTAACTCAATATTATCAAACTAACTCTTTAGAAAATAAGTCGAATGAAGTAGTAAATGAGGTTTGTTTTTACTTATAACGCCGCACATTATACGCAGAATTCGATCGTTATTGAGAGTGAATATAGGGGAAGGAAATGTCAAAAAAGATGGATGGTTTATGTGGTGTGACTAGTGTGATTATACTGACGGGAAAATAAATAAAGAACACAAAGAAAGTAGCAGCGTAGATGTCAGTGAGTTTGCGTATAACATTGCCATACGTGCCCTCAAAGAATCGTGGAATTTCCAGTGACGTTTTATAAAATAGACCCGACATACACGAACATTTAAAAAACAGCACAATACCTACATATCTATGAAAACAAGCCATATACGCCAGACCTGCGGACCTAAGGCGGTCGCTATGCAATATTGCCAATGCAATTCATTTTTCTGATTTTATGAGGAATCCTTAGCAATTCCGCTAAATTTCTGTAGAATAGTCATACATTTAACGCCAGTTTCACGGAAATTTAGCGGATTCTGCTGGAGGGTTGGAAAAATGAATTGTTTTAGCAGAATTGCTGCAATTCATTTTTGTGACGGCCTTAGCCCCCCTGTTATCAGAAAGGGATGAAATTTACATCGCAGCGTCATACCTAGGCTTCATAATCAATGGCACGCGCGCGCGTGCAGCCGTACAGTCGCGACGGTGGGTGGTGCGTGATTAAGTAGATGTCGGGCAGTTGCCTTGCATTAATGTTGCCAATATAAGCGCGGTATGTCTCATCTATTCATAGGGAATTTCTAGACAAGCGTTGTCTCACTATTGTGAACATAGTAACACTATCCCATGTAAACAATTCAACGCGAAACTAACACGTACTTGGCAATTCGCAGACAGAGCTGACTCGGCAGAGTAGGTATGTTTAATGGATTTGGGTATTGGCTGCGGTCGAACTTCGCAACTTCGCCTTGTTTGACCCTACTTGTGAATTATTGATGGTACGAACAAAGCCGTATTGTAATTATAATGCTTATGCCAGATTCTGATCATGACTTGCCTAGATTTCCAACCGACATAATACGAAACATGAGAACAAGGAATATTCAATGGCGGCGTCTTCATCAGGCGCCTCGCGCGAGCACTCACTTTTGACGTCGGAACGCATAGACGTAATGTCATAATATGAGTGCTCGGGTGAGGCATGCGCGCCATATGGACACATCTAATGAAAAACATTTGAAAATCAGGAAATACTGAGTGTTTTAAAAGCAGAAAATAATAATGAAACTACATATACGGTAGTTGATATGTTAATGCCTAGTGAAGACCAACTATACGTAATTAATAGTTTCTGAGTTATGGGCATTTGAATATTTGTGACAACTTTCGTGTTCCGGCCTTAGAACACATCAAATGGCGTAGAAACCAATGTAAACTGCATTTAGGAGTAGGCCCTCGCTTGGCCTGCTATGATAAAAAGGAGACCTAATGATATTTCAGAGTACCTATCTATCCCAGCACCAAATAACATAAACCATCGTTCAGCTGTTTTTAAGTGACACTCGGTCAAAGGAACAAACACACTTTAGCATTTATAATATTTATTAGGGCCTCCGCAGACTAGCTACTTTTAGCATCGGCGATCGGCGATTTTGATGCTGCGTCTCGCTCGTTCGCGCTCGAAGAAACGCGACGCAGCATCGATACGTCACAAAATCGCCGGTCGCCGATGCTAAAAGTAGCTAGTCTGCGGAGGCCCTTAAGGATTACTGTAAGTAGCATTCATTTGCCAAGGGCCTATTCAGAATCGTCGAAATAAATTAAAATTTATTTGGTGAATAAAAGTTGTCTGATGCTTCTAAAACAGGTCCTAATTACGCTGTTTTCATTTCATTTTATTATAATAGTAGGTAAATCCAGGTACCTATTTAGTTTTAAATGGATATAAAATTGCCTATAGATAGATAGATAGATAACACTTTATTATAGACCAGCGGCAACAAATATGTACATACTAACTTTTGCCCGCGACTTCGTCCGCGCATAATTTAAAATAAAAAAGTAGCCTATGTGCTATTCCAGGCTATAATCTATATCTGTGCCAAATTTGATCCAGATCCGATCAGCCGTTCTGGCGTGATTGAGTAACAAACATCCATCCATCCATCCATCTATCCCTCTATCCATCTAAACTTTCACATTTATAATATTGGTGAGATGACAACAATTACAAACAAAATAAGAAACAAAAAACAGTGTACAGTGGGCGGTCTTATAGGAAGCTGCGATCTCTTCCAGACAACCTTTGGATCTTCGGATCTAGCCTATCTATAATATTCAGCGCTCGTTTCATTTCCGCTATCGGTAATTAAGTTCCGGTGTTCAGTCATGAAATGTGAAGCTCTGTTTGACACTCAGCGCTTTGCGAATCCCACGTTTTAATTAAACCATGGTCAATTTAATTAGAGTTTGAAGTAATTAGTTGAACAGATAGGTCATTTACCTCCGAATTCACGAACGAACTCAAATTTAAGAGCTAATCGGGACTTGATACTTGAGTAGAATTGTTGTACTATAGTACGTTTTTTATACTTGTCCTATTTGGTAAGCAAAGATGGCGTCCAGCGGGGCGATTGCGTAACTTTTTTGTCAATGTTTCAATTGGTTTAGTTCATCCTGTGTCAATTATATACGAAACCAATTGAAACATTGGCAAAAAGTTACTCAATCGCCCCGCTGGACGCCATCTTTGCTTACCAAATAGGACAAGTATAAAAAAACGTACTATACTTATACTACGGCCAACGAGAAGCGATACGCAAATGTATAGATTATTTTTATTTGTAGTGTGGTGGTTTTTTAATTAGTAGGTATTTAATTAGTCTTATGTTAGCAGTCCTCGGGCCGACAGCATGCCAACTGCCAAGAATTTACGATTTACAATTAAGAATCCACGAAGATAATTGGAGAGCGTTGGTTTCGCAATGGAAACTTGTTAAGAGACTCGCGGCCCTGGATATCCGATTGAGAGTTGAGAGGGTGGTGATAACGAGTTGAGCCAACTGAGATTATGAACTCGTCGGCCATTTAAACTTGGCAGGAAGTACTGCTATATGTTCGTAAGGGGCGTCCATAAATTACGTGAGGTGATTTTTCTGATTTTTCGACCCCCCCTCCCTCCTGGTGAGGTGTCGTGAGATTTTGCTCGACCCCCTCCCTCCCCCTCTAATCACACGTGAGATTTATTAAAATATATTCTAGTGGATAAACATGTTTTAACCCAGTTTTCTCGCAATTTTACACTGTTTCTTGCGATAACAAAAATTACGTGAGTTTTGCCGAACCCCCAATTCTCCCCACGTGAGATTTGGCTCGACCCCCTCCCCCCTAAATGCCTCACGTAATTTATGGACGCCCCTAAGGTACATGTTAGCACGCACCTATATTAAGCTTAACGTTTTATGAACTTTATGGCTTTCATAATGAAAACTCCAATAAATCTCGTTAGAATTAAGTACTTATAGAATTCGGAACGACCCTATAATTTTAAATGCTCCTGAAATTCAGTACAGGTCGCGTAAATTTTAAATCGTGAAACGTGCATAGAATACTGGCAAATAATTAGGGTTGCCAGTTGTTACCACTGTCAATGAGAAAAATTAGATCTGAAGGCTGTATACGATAGGAAAAAATTATTAACAGGAAAATACATTGTGAAATTTGTTTGGTTTAAAACAATCCAAGTTAACTAACGTTTATTTTCCTACTTTATTAACTTAATTCAGGTCATTTAACTCTGGAATAAATAAAATATATTTAAATTTAGGTTCACCATCGGCCTACTTAAACAAAAAGTAGGTGACTCGAATAGAAATTGAGAACAAACCGGTTAAAGTTACCTACTGCGGCAACCCTACCTGCTCTAGACCCCTGGGTCTGTGACCGATGCTGAATTATGTACGGGCTGGACCCCTGCGGAAGCTCGTCCCCTGTTTAATAAGTTAATATGTTAGTTAAACTTTGGCCGGGATGACGCACGGGAGTTAAAATATGTACGATTTAAATATTATTCGTTATTCTTGCATTTGGGCCCTCTCTATGCATCTACCAAAGCTCGCGTTAATAAAGCCATCTCAGTTATCAGGAAACTTGGGTAACTCGATATACCTATGGTGGAAAAAATATCTTAAATTAAGTTGAAATCGATTTATTACATTAAAATGATAATAATAAACTACCTAGCAGTAGAAATAAAACACCTACTCACCTCAGGATAACATTTCAATCGCAGGGTGAAAGACAACGTTTTGGACCGCAACGCGTTTAATTAAAGTAATATTGGCGTAATAAACTTAAACTGAACGTTCGCATTTCATGAAACGGTTTAAATAACACTGGCTTGAGTAAATTCATGTTTAAAAGAGAATTGTTAAAGCACGGATTAATTTATTTCTCACAATTACCGAAGTGTTAGAACAACATTATGTATATCTAGGACTTAATATTAGGTTCAAAATAATTAATAATATACTTAACATGTCTTCGAATGTCTTTGGACTACTTTGAAAACGTTTGCATATATATTTTCTTACCCATATTCTCTACTAATAGGTCCTGAATGATATTTTTTTATTCTAGCTTCAGCGTCGTGTTTTCAAAGTAACGCAAGTTAGGTAGACCATATTTATTAAACAATTCTGTACGTCTTCAACGTTTTTACTCGAAAATTGAACAGATAATACTGCCCAGATAGCAGGTGCTGAGGTTCATCCCCAAAGGTATTTAATTCAAAGGTACAACTGCGAATAGCTGAACTCTCAGGTTCACTGTCCGAGAAATGGTCTCCGTTGCCCTCTGATTGGCCCGAAAGATTTCCGAAAGGACCCTTTTACGGGTCCAAAGATATCCTAGGATTCCTTTTTTATTTGTACCTAACTGTATATATGTAGACTATTATACTATATCAATAGCTTCTACGCTATTCATATGTTTGAGATTGCTAGGCCAGTAACCTTTGCCGAACTGAATAAATAAGATTTAATTCGAAGATTAAAATGGAATCATCCGGTAGTTCTATTTATTTTCCTGACTTCGGATATTATTATTTTGTAGTGATATTAACTACATGCATTTAAACAGACGTTCGGTTTTGAATTAAGTAATAAAATGAATAAAGTACTGTTTAACAAAATCACTCCCAGACTGATTACCACCACAGGTGACAAGAGGGCTGGCTCTTTCCTCGCTCAAAAAACAGCTTGACAGTACAGCGAGGAAATGCAGCCAGTATTCTTGCCACCATCCCCCACACGGACGGGATTTGTACGATTAGGGTTAGGTTTTTAGTTTATTATAAGTTATGTATGTATATTAATAATTAATTACGAATAATTATCACTTATTGGTAATGAATTGATTATTACTGTCAAAGCTCACAGCTTCGCTTTCGATTATTTGTTAAACAAAAACCTTTGAAAGGGGTCGTTGGCATAATTGATGAGGAGACTCCACTTATCGAAGTAACCGCCGATAGTTACCTATCATTAAGTAATATTATACAAATTAGTGGTTAGATATCATTTACTGATTTGTTGGTACAATTCACGGAACCAACACGCCCCAAATTCTTGAAGGTTGCGACGTTATGAGTGACAAAGGGCCTGCTGGGTCCTTACATAATATTTACACTGCGGATCCCTGCTACGGAACACGGAAATTATACGCCAACAAGGAACACTACCTATGCAAACAAGGACATGTGTAGATTTACCTTGTACAGGTACCTATCCCATGGCCAGCGAGAAGCGATACAAAATGGTAACGTACCTAATGGTAATCCGGTTTATTAAAAATAAATAATAGAGAAACGTTAAAAAACTCATCAAATAAAATTATGTGTACATTTTTGTATCGCTTCTCTTCGGGCGGAATATAACTGCAGGATGACTGGTAAGACATGGATGAAATCCAATTTCTGTATAATAATAATTATACATTTTAGATAATTTACTAGCTGTGACCACGACTTCGTACGCGTGAAATTATATAAAAACTGTTTGGTAATACTTGATAAAAATTAAAGTAGTCTAAGTTACTGCTTATAAAATTAGATATCTAACAGTGAAAGTCCCATCAAAATTGGTCCAGTCGTTTCAGAGAATAGCCGGAACAACAGTCATTTTTTTTGCTATAAATACCGTATATACTTTCATAATATACATATTATGAAAGTATAACGGTTCTTTACTTAATAAATTTAGTAAAGAACCGTTATTTGTTATTTATGCAATGCAATTAAACATTTACAAAAAACATGTTATTGAATTTGATTATGTAGCTATGCATGGATTCCATGGAATACTTAGATAATCGACCACACAAATATACTGCAACACGCTCTCTCAAGGGCCCCCACTCGCCCCAGCTTACGATGGTACAATGTACCCGTGTCGCAGTGAAATGGTTATAGCTTCGTATATTGTTTTTGTTACATTGAAATAATATGTGTGAATATCCCTAGTTAAGTAGGTACCTTTATCTTAGCGCGTATCTATAGATCAACGAGATGATTTCTTTAGGCTAGAGTACATAATGTATGCTAGACATCAAGTAAGGAAGTCAATCCTTTATTTTTTTCACCGGAATTAGGTCAAACTAAGAATATAAAGTTCTAAGTAAATATACCTGAGATATCGATAATTCAACATTCTTCACCGGTCGCGGTATTTCTTGATAGCGCCTGAATTCAGTTCGTAGCGGAAGCGGGATAGCGGCTACGAGCGGCGTAGCGCGTAGCCAATGCTACGTATGCGGAGGGCGGTATGCTCGTTATAATTAACGCGCTACTCCTAACTTTTATCACCTATCACCCACTTATTTAGGTATTTGTAGTACTTTTGTGTTATGTGTAGTACTTTTGATCGTGAATAAGCCTGCCTTTTTAGGTAGTAAGTAAAATCGAAACAAATCCCTATGTATTTTTTAATTTAATTCTGAACATACCTATCTATTTATTTTCTGTTGTGACCGTAGTCTTTCATAAACCTAATTCTCATTCAATATAGGCAACAATATCGGTTACTTCCTCTTAATTGATAAAGTCCCACCTTATAAATCTCCTCGGTAGTGTTTCAAATGCGATAAAGGCGCAATAAATTACTGCATAAATCTTCTGAGGGTACCGATAGCGACAATACCCATTGTCAAGAGAATATTGATAGCCGGTAATTGTGGAATTTATTGCACAATACCGAGACCCTTCCTGGAAAACACTCAAGCACTTCCAATAAGGTTGATCCACTACTGGAGGTACGTTCGAAATAGTTCATAGAAATCTGTGATAACTCAAATAGTATCTTAGTTGCCACAGATATTTGTAGTAAGTAGATAGTACTATGAATGGAATATCATTATGTAAGAGTTGAAAAACGTCTAATTTAGCCTACAATAAAATATAAAAAATACGTTAGTTTTAAAGAATTTAATAAACCCGTAAGTATCGGAACGCGCACACATTTCGAAAAATGTGCTACTGTTATGTTACATGCGGTAGGTGCCATTATCGTGTCTCATACAAATATCTAGTAAGGAAGCTCATTAAAAATAATTCTTAAATATTAGGCATTTTTAACTCTATCCCAAACACACAAGGGTCTTGTTAGAAAAGGGCACGCTCCTCAAAGCTAAGTTTCGATTCATCTAAACATTAAAATTGAAAATTGGCATGCACATAGGCAGTTTCGATTTACAAGCGAAACGAAACGGACTTACCATGTGTGAGAATATTGATGGTCTCATTGTGAAAGTAGAAGAGGCTCCTCACGCACCCGCCCCAGCCCTGCAGAGGCCGGTACCCCGTCAGCACGTACGGGTTGAACTGGAGGTGCTGCGGCATATCGCGCCAGTGCAGCAGCTCGACACCTCCGGACTCTTCCCCGGCGCCACTCTTCCCACTATCCCCGGACCCATTCGCCTCCGAACCCTCCTCATTATCACAGATATGCTCTAACGACTTTTTCCTCTTCTTCGGCCCCTTCCCGTTCACCTCTTGAATTGACATATCGAACATTTTTGTACATGTATCAGGTACGCTCTGCACGTCTCTCATAACTGCGTGCTGTAACCGCGTGGGGGAGGCTGCGGGGCGGTGATCTCGCGATGCATGGCCGACTCGCCTGGGGGTTTTGTACTTGTATCACAGTTATAACATTGCAGCGGAGGCGAGGGATTGCGGGGCTCCTTTAGTGAGTTTTCTGTTAGTAGTGTGTGGTGAGTGGTCGCGCGGCCGCTCGGCGGGGCTGTCCAGAGTCCGGAGGGTGCGCTGGGCGGGCGCGGGTCGCGCGACTGTTGGGGCGCCGCCGCCGCGCGCCCGGCTCGCGCCCCGCCGCCCCTCCACCCGCCCCGCAGATTTGCGCAGTGCGCAATCCCAATCAGCTGTTGGTTATTCCCGCCAGAAGGTCGGCCCGCTCCGCTCCCTTTCTTCGACGTACTTTCACTCCTCGTATAGTAGGTACACAACGGTAATGAAAGTTTGCATGCGATACGTTTTTGTCGTTGTCGTTCATGAAAACCACCCTCCTAGTAACTATTCCAACCAACCTATTCATCCTTATGTAAGTAAGGTACTTATGGGATCTGTACTTAAATCATCACGCCTGTATATGGCCAATATTATGGTCAATATGGCCTTATGATGTTATGCCGAACACCCCTCTTTCTTAGGTTTAAGGGGAATTCAGATCGGACCATAGTCCTTATATACCTTTTACCGAGCTGGCCCCATGCGGGTTCATCTTCAAAGACCATAATCGCATAATCATCACCTGGGCATAGATTAATTTTTGTTGCTGCGGGGGCGTGCGAACCATTTATAAATCCATGCTCTCAGGTTGACAAACTTCACACGATTATCTTCATAAGATGTGCCAGTTTCCTAACGCACGATAGATTTTGTCTAAAGCCAAGGTTTAATTTTACGCCTATGGTTCTAAAGCTACCTGTCTTACTCTATTAAGTACCGAAATAATAATTTTATAACCATATTACTTATAGAAAAGAAATAAGCTCTAAACTATGCGATTTTTTTATCTGAAAATATGTTTGTCTAATATAATTATGAACGCATCATGATTAATTAAATATGAACGCATGTGTTAGTTTACTTATGTTGGCAACTCGTATTAACGTCATTTTATCTGCCAATGTTGCAACTAGATGGCAGTAGTAGCACAATATTTTTGTACAATTTACAACTTTTTAATAATTTACTATGTAAATATACTTCATTAGTCGCATTTTTTACGTTAGTAATAAATATAATTTATTTTTAATTGTACTTTTTATATATTTTTTGTCTAAATGAGCTTATATGGATATAAATAATAGTTATTTTGAAACGGAAAAGAAAACAAGCTGCCATTTTACGCCATCGCGCTGCGTTCGACCAACCAACAAGCATCTGTCTGTCTTGGATTCGGATCGATGTTCGGGCCTTTATTGCGAACAAGCATTCTTCAAGGTTCTGCATCGCGAACTTGGAATTGTCTTACTAATTTCACTCAACTACTGTGGTGTAAATTGAAATATTTACGTGAATTGAGGGTAAGTGATAATGGATATGATTTACTCTAGAAGCGCGTACTTAGGGCTCCAGCCAGCGGAGTCGTAGTGAAATCAACATGGCGTCAGCATGTAAAATGTAAATAACTTGACATTCTACTGTGTGGTCCATATGAGCGAGTTTATTATTTTGTTAACGTACTTATCATTGATTGAAATCATTCTGTAGTCACACAAAATGCAGTGTAGGACTGTTTATTCACTTAGTTGAGGCACGATTTTTCGTAAAGTATTGCAAATATGTTTTAGATGCTATGCAGTTGCGATAAAATGGATTTAGACAGCTAATATCCTGGAGAAATTATCTTGGAAAACCTTCAGAACGTTTCTTTTACTAGGTATTTGTCCATTGACTGGTATAAACAAACTGTCTTTTATCAGTAGGTGTCAGTGTGTGATAAATTGACGAGCAAGGTTCGTATCTTTGATTATTAACTTGTCTAGATAGAGTGTTCGAGCGCCTAAACGCCAAAAAAAATATCAGCCAACTGTTGGCTCATAAGCTGATTTCGCGCGCTCAGTAGCGATACTGACATTGTACGGAGAACACGAGTTCTATGGCGTATAAAAATGACGATATGCGCTAATAAAATGTGCAGGAATTACAATGGAAAATTGAAAAAAACTAAAAAAATTACCATCATCGGTCTAAGTAAACTTGAAATAACAATTTGTTTAAGAAACAATTAAATTAATAAAGTGTACATTTATCCTAAAATGTACCGCCATTTGACGCCATGTTTACAGGGTTGCCTGTTCATTGAATTTAAAATTCCCATGTGAGCGTTACCTTATTTAAAAAAAATGTTTTATCATAATCCAAAAAGCATTATTTCGAATTTTTAAGCCGCCATATAAGTATTAAATACGAAATAATAAAATTTTAGTTTATCTATTTTAACTAGTAATATTTTACCTAGTAGGTATACCTAGTAATCCATATGCGCATACGGCTAGTATATGAATAAAAATAATTAAATGAATTTAAATTTAAAATAAAAAAATATAGATGCCTCAAAATCAAAACTCTTTTCCCCATCTTTTAAAATATTATATTAAAATATTCAAAAGCTGGTATCACTCAGAACGCACCGTTAGTGACGCAGGGACAATAGTTTACTAATACTTGTGTGCGTGACACGCACACAGCGCTTTCAAATCTGGCCTGTTTTTTTCGTTGCGATTGCAGCGCAACAGTCCATCTAGACAAGTAAATAATCAAAGGTTCGTATCATCTGGATAATAACAACCAAACATGTAGATTAATAAGATTCATACTCCCAGACATTACATACCTAACATAGGTAGTTATTGGACATTCAGGAATTCACACCAGACTGAGACATGATATAGAAAATCATGCCTTATTGGTTCCCATACTGATTGGAACGGAACAGCATGAACAGAGTTCATATTTTGGTCATCTTTATCAAATTATATTAGACATGCACAGCTTCAGTCGAATTTTTAGTATTGATAATCATTTTCAATGTCAATTACATCGCTTTTACAGATATTGTGCATGCCAGTTTGAAATCTTTTCCCATGAGCCTTGACTAATTGTCAATGGTCTAAAAAGTTTATGTTTTTCAGCTTAAACTGCTCGGATACGAGTTTTGGTATCTTTCTTATGGTAAGTGGAGGTACCAGATGTACTTTCCTCCGGTATGTGCCTGACAAAAATAACAGTCATTTCTCACTGTTTGCACTGACCTTTACACTGAAACATGATGTTGTCTCTTGTTTATGTGAACATAAAAATAGGACAACAATGTTTTTGTATGTTTCATCAGTGCGAACCAAGGATTTTATTTAAAGTGCCAATTCTGTTGGTAAACTTAAACTATTCCTGTCTTCTTCGTAGTGCGAGCAAGACGGCAGTATTTTCAGTTGTGTCAGTTTAGTCATATTCCAACCTCCATAGACAGAATTAGGTCATACAAAAGTTATTTTTGACAGACACAAATCCAGCATGTTTGATTTATTGGAATGGCTTGATGCTATGTTAATTATAATTTCTGTCTACCATGAAAGAATTAAAATGAAACCAGCAATCATTCTGTAAATACAATACCTCACACATTTAGGAACATCGTGAGGAAACCTACCTATCCCTCGGGATTAGGTAATAGTCAGTTCCTGTATACACGGCGACAGGGTTCACCACCTGTCACGTTGGGTTCTGACTATCTGGTGTAACGTGGGCTTTGAGTTGGCTTAATACCTCCACAATGTGGTGGTGTATGGCCACTCAAGCCTCTGACCACCCCCGAATGGGAATAAAAGTCGTGACGTTATATATATATATATATATATATATACACATTTAGGAACACTTTCACAGTAGACACATTATTTGTTTAGATGTGTTGCAGATTTCAAGGTCAAACATCAGTCTTTAAACACCATATTAATTAAATCTGTATATTTAATACCTTGTATTTGTGTTAAAATAACCATTAACATATCACCTCCAATTCTCATTTTGACAAACATTTGTTGATAACATTTTCATAATAGCAGGATATATGTTTAACAATTAGATTGTAAAAATAACCTTTTTATGTAACAATAAATTATAATCATTGTTTTAACATCATGACCCTTATCTCTTGAGTCAGTCAGAGACATTCTGATCACTAAGGCTCATATTAATAAATGCATCTTAAAGTTGAGATCTGTTTTTGACAGCTGTTCCATACATTAAACGTCAAAACTGCATCTTAAGATCAATCTCAACTTTGAGATGCATTATTAATACGAGCCTAAAACAAATATGAAATATCCACATTTCGCCACAATCACAAGATTAGTCCTTATTCCAAATTCGTATACCAAAATTTGTGACGTACCTATCACTTGAAACAAGCTCAAAAATTGAAAATTGTAATGATCTAAATCTGCTTACATTCCTGACTATTGCTGCTAATTACCAATTGATTAGCAGCAAAACTATTTGCTTTGGTAGCATACAGTAAAAGCCATGCTTTATGGTACACCATATACCAGTAATGTTAACATTTTTAGCTTTACAGTACACAGCTTGCAATTTTATTTTGACTGTTGTATCCCTCCCAAAGTTGAGCAATGCTAGAAATGCTAACATGTCTGCTTACCGGGTCTTTCATTGAGGAGTCTTGTTCCTACACTCCAGACGCCGCCATTATGACCATACAATTCCATACAATGTCATGGTTGCATGAATGTTTTTCCTTAACATACTCTTAGAAAAACTAACATACAGTGTCTGGCGACAAATATGGCCTGTCATCCTGAAAATTAACAGTGTAGATTTTTTCTTTATTGGTTCAAGAGTTTGTGAAAAGGTACTAAGAATCTATGCACCCTTGGATTGAACATGACTCATTAAGATAAAAGAGCATCAAACCTTAACAGTTCACTAGGTAGACTATTTGTGGGACCAAAATGCTATGCAATTTTCTGCAGAAAAATTGACACGCGACGCTTGCTTTTTGAATAGGAACCCACTTGTAAATAAATAAAATACACATGTTGCAAGTAGTAATAGTACTTATGTATATTGACATTAGTAGCTGCCTAATGTATATAATTAATAAAGTAGTAATTTAACAGACACACAAATTTGGTTAGGTTAAGCATCCAACCGCTATATGAAAACAGGGAGCTTCCATTTTTATTAAGTTTTGGTTCTGACTTATTAGTTGTATCAGAAATGATTAAAAGATTAACAGCTTTCATATTCAGAATGTGCCATTAATATAGCCAGGTACTGTATTCTCTTAGAAAGTCATACTGGTGGCGTTTAAACACAACTCCTCAAAGTACTAAACATCGTTTAAAGTCATGTTACCCTGTTTGCAGATGCCACGCACTCGTAGGAAGCACTACTCGTCGCACTCGAGGTCGCGGTCGAGGTCCTACGAGGCAAAGCGTCGCCGGTTAGACGACGGGACCACAGAGGGGACGTTTAGGAAGCGGAGCCGCAGCAGGGATAAGGACAGGTATGTTTTTTTTTTTTTAAACATTGCAAGTGATGTTTTATCATATTTTTGCGACATTTTCACCAACACACTAACGGACCATTAAACAGAGTTGGGCAAAAAATTATTGCAATTGAATTTAATTGTCACAATTAATAATTACTCGTGATTTGTTTGTCAATCGCTACTAAATCATAGTTAATTGTTAATTGTGACAATTAAATTCAGTTGCAAATAATTAATTGTAATTAATGTTTGCCTAACTCTGCCATTATAGCAAGCAAACCATTTGTTTTATGTGCTGGTGACAGTCCATTTGTTGCTGTAATAGTCCATTAATGTGTTGGTGAACTTAGCCCTTAGTAATCCCACTAGCTCCTCCAACTACGTGAAATGCTTGTACTAGATCACGTCAATAGTTAAATGGTGTTGAGAATCGAACTCAGAACCTCTACGACGGTTACGAAGGCGTCGAACCATTACCCCCAAATTCATAGAAAGTTATGATCGACTTGCAGTGGAATTACAAATCACATTTGTACCTCAAAATGCTTTTCATAACCTTTGTAAATTGGCAAAAATCTCTATGAATTTGGGGCTTTTGACGCTCTCATTATTATTATTGTAGTCATAACCGAAGGCCTTTGTAGTTACGCACCTTTCACTCGCACACAGCTGTTCAGTAGTGTTACAAAAGGGTACAAACATATATGAATTGTACTAGTGCTGTATGCGAGTAAAGGAAGTATTGCGCAGTATACTTCGAAGCGGAAGCTATTATCTCAAGTATTAACTTGCTTGACAAGCATGCTTGATAGTTGACTGGCTGCGTCCACGGCAGGCGCATGCCGCACCCAAACACTCGGTTTTGACGTCGGAACGCATCGACATGTCATAACATGAGTGCTCGGCGAGGCATGCGAGGCATCTGGACGCACCAATTAAATATCAATTAATCCGTTTATTTACATCTATGGAATTATTTGCTTGACAAGCAGCCTTTAATATGCTTGGTCAGCAGTACCAAGGAAGGATATAGAAATGCTGAATCACAAGTCGGACAAGATAAGTTAGATGTTATATTGGAATGTATTACGGCCATTTTAGGGTTCCGTACCCAAAGGGTCCCAACGGGACCCTATTACTAAGCGTGCGCTGTACGTCTGTCCTTCCGTCTGTCAGCGGGCTGTATCTCACGAACCGTAATAGGTAGAGAGTTGAAATTTACACAGAATGTGTATTTCTGTTGCCGCTACAATAACAAATACTAAACATAATAGGGGGTCCCCATACAGGAAACTTGATATTTTTAACGTTTTTATTCTAGGGTGGTACGGAACCCTTTTATGTGCGAGTCCGATATGCACTTGGCCGGTTTTTTTGTGTTAACTTTTGATGTCCTGCTACTGGGATTGGAATATTTCTTTTCCCATGGCCCATATGCTTGGGAAACAGCACATAATAGTTTGAGTAATCTTTAAATATTTAACAGCGTATTTTATAGACGTGTCTGATGGCACGCACGAAAAGCAGTAATTGGGTCATTGTTTATCCCATTTCGAATTATACTTCATAGGTAGTTGACCGATACCTAACCTAACCTAACCACAAGTCATTAGAACACAGCCATTCTAGAATTTCCGACTATGAAATTGATATGAGTCGTCTAGTTAACCATAAGTTAATACCTTTTGTAATTAATAAGATATTGCGTAACTACGGGCGGAGTGCACCAAAACATAGACCTTTTTCAGTAAACGGACTGTCATCAATACATTATAAAAATCGGTTACTGTTCTGACGGTCCGCTAGTGTGTTGGTTAACACGGCCCTTTGACTATCACTTGTTGAACGGCGATGGAAAAACTTCATGAGGAAACCTGCGCGTCGTTCGAAAGTCATGTGTAGTTCATCAACCCGCACTGCGCCAGCGTATCGGACTATGGCCCATATCCTCCTCGCCCTGAGGGGGGAATGTGCCCGTTATGGGCAACACTCATCCCTATAACATTGAGATTTAAAAAATCAACGAGATCCTCTGCCTATCCCCTTGGGGAGTATAAGCGTGATGTTGTATTGCGTTTATGCATTCGTGTAACGAAATGTATAAAAATGTAACGTCACGACTTTTATCCCCATTCGGGGGTAGTCAGAGGTTTGAGTGGCCATACACCACCACATTGTGGAGGTATTAACCAACTCAAAGCCCACGTTTCACCTGATAGTCAGAACCCAACGTGACAGGTGGTGAACCTTGTCACCGTGTATACAGGAACTGACTATTACCTAATCCCGAGGGATAGGTAGGTTTCCTCACGATGTTTTCCCTCACCGTCATGTTACCGTCGTGTTAGGTATATGGTGTTGAAAGTTGCGTGCCTATGAGTCTGCATTGCGGCATATTGATTCTACGCTTATCAGGTTTATGCTTAAACTGGACCCACGTTGGTTACGTTAAGTAAACTATCGTAGTAGCTGAACCACGAGTTTTACGGCATTTTACGCTGGTTAGTGGCGTTTACGTAAAATATTTGTATAGGAAATTGTACAGCGCCCCTATCACCCACCATAGGAACTAGTAATGTGCCATATTTATACAGGGTGAATTTAAAATTATGGGCATCCTTTTAAACGGTGATTCTACACATGATTCAGAATACTTAAGGGATATTAATCAACAAATCAATTGATCAAAATTTATTGCCCCGGTAAGGAATAACAGTTAACGGGTTTGCTTATTTGCTTACTCGAGCAATATTATTACATCAATAGATTTTTTATTTATTTTCCCAAAATATTCTGAATCATGTATAGAGTCATAGTTTAAACGGATGCCCATGATTTCAAATTCACCCTGTAGGTATTGTATTGTCTATGGACTTCACGTTTTGGGAACTATGTAGCAGTGAGTGGTCACATTTAGAAGCTTGCCTTCCTTACCTGTTGTGCGATAACATGCAATCTAAAAATTATCTACGCCTGCTTCAATAAAATTTTGTTGCTATTTTTATACCGAATTGGTAATGAGGAAAAACAAGTACAAGGTAAAACTTAACTAACGCCATCTATGTTGTGATTATAACTTGTTCCAAAACTGGTGTTGGTACGAGCTAAGTTGGTGCCGCTACTCGTCGCTAGATGGCGATACTTGTTCCAAAATGAAAATTTTGAGCGGGATTCGAAACAGATAATTTTATTTTTTATGAACTTTATTGGTATGCCCTTGTTTAATTTAAAAGTTTAGTTATTATATTAACATAAAATAAGTTAAAGTTTGTATGTTTTTTTGTGCAATTTGAATACATCGCAGTGTTTTTATATTAGGTAGGTATATTGACTTCCAAAAAGGCAAGCGAACCCAACTTTATCATATTGATGATATTTTCCATCCAAGAAAAAGCCGGGAAAGAAGTAAAATGCATAACTTGTTTTATTACAACAATATAAATATAAATAAATAAATAATATTGCCCTAATTCGTAATTTCCGTGTTTTTGTATAAGAAAACAAATTGAAACGAATCGAAATTAAATTAACTCTAACCACGCTTATTAGAATGCAAGTTTCACAGCGATTCAGCCTTGGAACGGCCAAGTTCTTAGGAACTAACCCAAATTTAACGCACAGGAAAAACAGCGTAAATTATAAATTCCTCACGATTTTTGATTTTAGATCCGTGTATCCCTATTGTCTCCGTTGGTATCTATCTCTATTGGTATACGCGTATGCATATGCGTACCAAAATTAGGGGCCATCCATAAATTACGTCACACGCAAAGGGGGGGAGGGTGTCGACGAAATGTGACAGTGTGACAAAAATGTAATAGGTATATCTAAGTATTAAAACCGAAACTCGAACTGTTAACGAAAAATTTTGAAAATTTCCGAAAATTGTCCGGAATCTCACAAATGTGACCAGCTGTGACTAGGGGGGGACGCCCCATTTGTTAACAGATGTGTGTATTACCGATATGCGCGTAATATGCACTATTAACCTCTGAACCAGATGCATTATTGCGTTACTCGATGTCAACTACGCTGTAATCGCAACAGCAACAGATGACGTCAAACGTAACTACCTACTTTTCCATAGAGTGAAATAAAAGCAATTTTGATGCCGTAAATAATGTGGACACATTATATTTTTAGATCCTACAGTAGGGTGTTTGACACCTGTTCCTGTTATTCAAATAGTTATTTCATGGACGGATGATTCACGCAAGCAAAAAGGAAATACGAAATTGGTCAGTTTTTGTTGTATATGTTTTTTTCGACAACTCCAAATGTTTCATTACTTATAATAGTGTCATAGTAGCTATATTTGTTAGTGCTACCATGAACTTTTATGTAAAAATAACGTTCATTCATTTTTATTCTTACAGAAGTCGTTTATACGGTACCTAAAATGCTTATAATGCTTCTAACTTTTCTTAACAGTCCCAATCCTCATGCATTCTGGCACATCAGAACAAATGTCAACGTTTAGTAGGTAACCCTTCACATATCAACTAATATTATGTACTATAAAAAAATAATTAAAGTTATACACGGTGGTGACGACATAGTGACAATAAATTAAAACACGATCCCTGCTAGTCAATCACAACACATTAAAATTATAAAATTAGGTTTACATCAAAGTCCAAAATTTCAAACAAATTAAATGCGGAATTAGTCTAAACGAAACACAACAACCTTTATAAATGTCTACCGACCCCATATACTGACCTGTAAGTACAAGCGTGGAAATATCGCTTCGGTGTCGGTGTTTTTAGCGGTATCTTTGTAGGTGTAAAGTTAAAATAGTCAAAATAAAAAAAGCAATCCCGTGGCAATACCCTTGCATGTAATTTAATAATATTTTATGTGCGAACTACTAATGTGATACCCAGTATGTGGTTTCAATTATTGTCATGTTGTCGTCACCACCCTGTATAATTCTACACTGGTTATGAGCAGCGTACCCATTCCTTGCACAATACAGTTGTCTATGATAGACCGGTGCTATGCTAACGGTGTCCGAAGCCAGGGGTGTACGGTACTCGCGGATTAGGGCCCTCGGCGGGGGCATATGTCATGTCGGTAGTCGTGCCGGGTGGCCGGTCGACCTCGCTCCCAGCCACCGCGTTTTGCCATGTACCGGTGCAGAACCATGCTGGTTCTAGGAAATGTGGGACTTGGTTTCTATGCTAGCACTACCTCTTTATTTTGCTCATACATTTATCTTGATTGTATCGGCCGAGATTCGATGTTGACATTGGAGTGACTATAATAGAAAGAGTAAGATACTAGAGGTTGATATGGTACGGTATGTGATATTAATAGAAATAGGTATGTGAGTAAAGGGGGCGTCCATAAATTACGTGAGGCATTTAGGGGGGGTCTCGGAAAATCTCACCTAATGTCACGTGAGGGAGAGGGGGGTCTCGGAAAATCTCTTGTATTTTTTTTTACCGCAAGAAACTGTAAAATTGCGAGAAAAATGGTTTAAATTAAGTAAAACATGTTTCTCTACTACAATTTGGCTCTTGAAAAATCTCATGTGAGATTAGAGGGGGAGAGAGTGGGTCGAGCCAAAGGGTGGGGGGGTCGAAACATCACAAATATCACCTCACGTAATTTATGGACGCCCGTAAAGCTGTGATGGGTTTGAGTTTGGATGGATACAGAGCGAGAAGACCCCAGAAAATATAGATGGATTGTAATAAGAGTGTAATGATAGAGGTTGGATGAATGGAGGTAAAAGCAATACTGCCGCCAACCCAAGCTAATAGGCAAGGTACTTTTATATAAAATCTTGGAGCTTCTTGTATGGGTGAAAAGTTGAGAGGTACTAGTTCAAAGATTCTTTCATACCTAATTTGGAAGGAAGGCACAACCATAAGATTAAACTAATAGCGTAGAATGTGACACCGGCGACACAGCTCTGAAATACAGACTCGTTTAGACTTTTAAATAACAACCGCTGCTAGATCAGTGTCTACTCTGTTTAATCTTATAGCATAACCTGTCTACAAGTCTTAAATCTAGATTACCACATTTAAGACGCACCAAGATAGCTCTGATGAAAGAAACCAGTATGGCACTAAGACGCTCTTGCCAACGACTTGCCAAACAACATTGATGCGTAATAATCTCATACCTATTATAGATTATCAGATTGCGCGTCATAATGTCTTCTTAAAATAATAATTTGCGCGCGCCCATGTCTTTGTTCTTGTCAACGTAAATAAGAAATTATCTCGCCAATGCAATCTTGTTTCTTTATGGGTATGAAGATCTGAAAAGTCTGACGCAAGAGACCGTATCGACAATTTATGTATACGTGGCTTTGGGGATAAATAAGTAATCTTACAGGCCATAAAAAACCGGCCAAGTGCGTGTCGGACTCGCACATAAAAGGTTCCGTACCACCGTAGAATAAAAACGTCAAAAATATCACGTTTCTTGTATGTGAACCCCCCCTTATTTTTAAATTTTATTTTATTTTTAGTATTTGTTGTTGTAGCGGCAACAGAAATACACATTCTGTGAAAATTTAAACTCTACCTATTACGGTTCGTAAGATACAGCCCGCTGTCAGACGGACAGCGTAGGCTTAGTAATAGGGTCCCGTTGGCACCCTTTGGGTACGGAACCCTAAAAATGCTGTGGCAACGCGGCGGGTTTTTGTTGGTGGTCGTCAAAGGTGCCAATCAATTATTGTATGATTAAGTAGGTGGTTCAACGTACAAATTGGCAGTAACGCAACCTATAGAGTAGTGCTGTCACACGCCTCTGATTAACGCACTAACCTTCGCTTTGTATCGTTTCGTGGGAACGCACTTGACTTTTTTTCTCCGTTTGGCCACACTAACATTGACATTCGTTTACCCTATTGACCAAGTTTTACATACGAGAATTAAGCTTACTTGGCTTCTTGGACGATTAATGCTTATACCTTTTTAGTTTTTATGATTAACAGGACTGATAATAAAACAGCGTTTTTATTATATTTACAGTTCTGTTCGAGGTTCGTTAGTTTAAGGATGTGATACATTCATAAAATAATAGGTACTTGTAAAACATTAATCGAATTCAATAGTTTTTATTGTAAAGCGAGTTAACATGTTTTATAAATTATTCGAATGTAATTCCAAAGCCAAAAGTTAAAATAAAAACGGAATCCAGTTTTGTTCTTGTATTTTCTGATATAGTAAGCTCCTGCAGTTATATTTTTTTTCTCTTACTGTACCAATTTAAATGGCCAACCAAAGTCATAGGATCAAATTTATCCTAATTGGATTGTTGTAAGTGCAGGAATTATGGCATCTTTGGATGTTCTCTTCATTGTATTTCTTATCTTTACTTTTAAATCATTTTGCCATTCTGAAGGGAAAATAAATAACACCCTGCTGATTGTTCTTACCAGATTCCTCAGTCGTATTCCATACTCATTCCTGTTATTTTATACCTTTGGCCTATAGATCAAGTCTGTGTTTTATTACTATGCAGTTACTTTGTTAATTTATTAATATAGGTAAGTAGGTAGTTACTGAGGTGAACGGAGTTATTAGACAATTGCACTAACGTAACTTGGCTGGGGGATCACTGAACTCCAGCGGGGTTCCGGCATTTCGTATAATGAATTCAAGTCGCAGGGCTATAAATTGATATTTCGCACAAAGGGCCCGCGACAGTAATTACTGGTTTCTCGGCAAATTGGTCATATACGTGTTCTGTAAAATTGTTTCTTTAATCGCACGGCCTGTGACTCAAGGATACTACAGCTAATGCCAAACTGTAATTTATAACAATCAGTACCTACATCGACCACTAATAACAAGTATTGAGTAAGCCCAACAATATTTTTATACGCGCACGATAATGCCCGAGTACGTCTCGGTACACATGTCGATATGTTTTCATTTTCTTGTCTTTCGCAACCATTGTATGCCAAGGACCTCCGAAAGGTCGTTTACTAAAGCGGTAATCTTTATTTTATCTGCGTGCAAACATTGTGATTTTGGTTTTCACTAACTGTCACACGTCATCGCTGAATTCATTTGGACATTCCTGCGGCCATACCGAGCCGCAACCTATATTTGTCTCATTACAACGTGAAGCAGCCGAGCGCTATTGTTTTTAAAACAGCGGCACTGTTGCTAAATAAGGAAGCTCCAAACGGCATTGTTGTTTAGTGAAAAGTGCAACATCTCGACAGCGGCCGGTGATTGCGTACACCGGAGCACCGATTGTCGCAAGAGGTGTTTCGTGTACTGTTCAGGTGACAAATGGCGCGGAGCGCGCGGGGTGGGGGCGAGAGGCGTTGTTCTTGACACAGTAAAACTAGAAGTGCAGTAGGTAGGTGCAGCTGCGGCCCACGCTGAGCTTTTTGCAGCTAATGCTATCCGCAACCGGTCCTGTGAGCTTTTAAGTGCGGCATTCTTGCTTGCGTTTGGCTTCGATTGAACAAGTTTGCTATATTGCAATTATAATTGATACTGTAATTTTCGGTTATACATCTGGATTGGTTATCAACGTTACTGAAGTAATGATAAGATACTGTGTGGAATAAAACATGAGATTGATACGGATACGGGTTGAAATACAGGAATTAAATAGAATCTTATATGACACGGGCCCGGTTTAGCGTTTGTATGTTATTGTTTGCAAATTTATGATATCGCCGCGTTCTCGGTACGGCACGAAGTGCAAGATTTATCTGGCGTGATCTGTGTAGATTTCGGCCAAGAAACGCTTTCCATGTCGCGAGGTGGCACGCCGCCGCCCGCAGCGCGGTCGCGCGATTTATGCCCTGTATCGCATCGACCGATATAATCCGAATGACGATTTATGCCAACTGTCTGTACCAGAACCTTAGCCCACGAACCGCCTTCCATTTCCTGCCGACGTTCATTATAACACGCATTTTAATCTAATGAACTTTTTGCACGCTTAAACGTAAACATCACGAAATCCTAATGATCATTCTCTAAATCGCTAAAGAAAAAAACGAACACTTCCTTAATGGTTTGCCCGCATGCTGTCACACCCATTAAAATTTTTGACATCGAAGCAAGGTGATATTCATTTGAGAAAATTGTTTCCTTACGTATAGGATTATGATAGCGAGGTTGCTGCTCATCATATCCTGCTAATTCAACAATAGCGTCGCACGCGCATCGGCCTTGCAGTCGTCACTTGCGAGGGTTTCATCAAGGTCTCCTCTGACACGCCGCCGGTTCGCACATACCATTTTGCGATGAAGTATATCATCTGGCATGTTTGAGAATCTCTTACAGACATAGCAGTTACATAAAGCGCACTCCTTTCTTTAAAGTCAACTTATCGAATTTAACATAACCAGTGGAGCAAGAAATAGATAACAATCACTGTCGTGAAGTATAGAATTTAAAGTTGTAGGTATACAAGGCGCTGTAATATTTGCTTACAACATTTTTATGAGCGTATCGTCAACGCGAGGATGTCTTTATAAAAACGGTTATTTATTCCTTCATTGCAACTGGTCCACAGTCGTCTTCGAGCTATTGTGCGTAGAACGAGCACAAGTGACGGAATCAACGACCGTTCAGTGAGAGCTCGTCCATTTGTCACGTCAGAATGTATCATTGAATGTGCAAAATTAAACCAGCCATTTGGAACGTACTAATATTAGATTATCACACGTTGCCAAATTACATGTCGATCGAATTTTCACATGTCTCTTTCTGATTATTAAAAGTTTTCCAAAATGCAAGATATAAAGTTGAAAGATAACGAATGGTTGTTATAAAACAGTATTTGTGGCTCTGTGCGAGTCAAACGGGCGTCTAGTTTATTAGTTACTGTTCGCTATAAATCACTCATCTTAGGCCCTACTTGGGCAGTTTGTAAATCATTCCTCCGATAACTACGACATTCTGTTATTTATCTCCGACCATGTTTGCAGTAACAAACGTTATAATGATCTACATTTGTTATGGCATATGACGAATGTCACTCCCCGTTAGGTTCGCGTTTAAAAGCGAGCATTTCGTAAAAAGAGGAGATTAATTGGCGCCATAAAATGTACACAAAAGGTTTTGTTGAGGCGTTGCGTCTGTCGCAATGGTCAAGACATACGCACTCGCGAACAATGGCACCATTGTCACGTCCGCGGAAATCGGCCCGGATTCACGTAAAGTTTAACGCCCATTTCAATCGGTTTAGAGAAAATTGCGCGAATAACGCGCACACTTTGCCGGCGAAACGGTTATTATGGTGACATAATGATTTTAAGTCGCCACCCGCTGAACGTGTTATACAACAGAACGGACAGACGTTGGTAAATCAATACGTGCCTGTCCGCTTGTTTGTAACGTGGCTTATAAATATTAAACTAGTCTACTTTTCTAAAGTATAGATATCGAATCTAACTCTATACTCCCTGGGGCCTCGCTGGTATACACAGACCCCATACACAAACTAAAATTGGTAGGGGAGACTGAGGACACTTGATCCCCATTTTGGTTTTTCGCTCATATTTCATAAAATAATAGTGTTTAACGGGATATTTTTTTATGATTAGCTAGAAGATATAACCATCTATCTTTTTGCATCATCAAATCGTGAAATATGTTTGTGTTTCCTCATTATTTTTGCGTTTTCCCAGAAGTCTACGAAAGGATCAAGTGTCCCTTGTTCTGGGACACTTGATCCGGGTAGACATGATCATAGGGGATTCTTTTGTAACATCTTGCCAATTCGGATAAGTAAATATACAATCAAAAACGAGGGATCAAGTGTCCCATGCCAAAGGACACTTGATCCCTCTGTATACATTTCTGAGGTTTTGTTCCTGTGATCAAGTCTACCCATGCTTGCCATGATCAAGTGTACCTTTGAGCGAGATTTAAAAAAACTATTTTTTTAAATTAAAATAAAGAAAAATATTCAAGAGAAAACCTCTTAACACACACTTCAACTAATCAGTTTTCATAAGTTTTCTTTGTAATCCGTAATTTATTTATTTTAATATCTGAAAATAACGATTAAAATACTCGCAATAAAAGATGTTGGCCCGCCGCAAACGAAAACACGCCACTGCTCTGAAGTTGTCGATTATTTACTTCCAAAATGACATGGGTCACCGACAATGATTGTTAAGATTATGGATGCATGTAGTGATATTAAAAATAGCTTTTAGTTTTTGATTTATGGCCTGGTAACCAAGTCTCCCAAGGGATCAAGTGTCCTCAGTCTCCCCTATAGAAAGGGGCCATCCATTAATTACGTCACACGAATTTCATGAATTTTAGACCCCTCCCCCTTGTCACAGCTGGTCACATTTGCGAGTCCTCACACCGACCCCTCCCCTCCCTGTGTGACGTCACATATTTTTTTATAATTTTCAAAAATTTTCGTTAAAAATTAAAATTTCGGTTTTAATACTTAGATATATTCGATTTTTAAATGTGACGTCACAAAACTTGGGACCCCTCCCCCCCTTTACGTGTGACGTAATTAATGGATGGCCCCAAATCGCCGTTGCATCGTAATCGCTTTACCGGTGCCACGGCCTTACGAATGGAGTGCATATCGGAGTAATGGGCTCGAGAGTACAAGAAACGCACCGTGACACGATATTTGGTCGTGGCTAGTTGCGGAGGAGCCGTTAGTCGCGTTTAGGCGCGGACAGGAGCGCGGGCCAGCCCAGCCAGTGCGGGATCGATTAGTGAACCGGTCCCCGCAGTACGTTGGTCGTTGACTCCCGAGGGCACTGCCTGCGCTCGCGCACGCGAATTATTGTGCACCACCGCGTCCCCCATTGCCTACCTACCATTCCTGGACGTGCTTTTATTGATCACATTCCTCTAGGTTACATACGTTTGTGACAGGTAATGAGACTATGATGCAGTGACAAATTGTACCTTAATGTCATTCTAAGCTCGTTTTATTAGAGTTCAGTACCTTAAAATGAAAAAATAACCCTTAAAGGTTCACTTGGTTCCCCATCTGTCTGTTTGTCCGTCTGTCGAGAACGCATAGCCCAAACCTCTGGCTGGTGTTTATGGCGTAGGCATCCATAAAGGAATGCTTTGGAAATTCCACCCCTAAGGAGGTGATGTTTGTATGGGGTCTCAATTTTTCAGAAGCTAGAGACATGACTATTTATATTTTGGCTCATTACAAATAAAAAATATACTTTTCGACGTTTTAGAAAATTCAACCCTTACTAAGTTTGTACGGATCCTTTAGGACGCCAGTCCTACTCGTACTTGTCCGGGTTCTCTTGTCACAAAACGAGCACAAACTGTCCAAATGATCGATGTACTGGCAGCGGATGGAGGTGGGACTGTAGGAAGACGTGCTCCGTAATGATCCAAGTAGATGCTGTACGGTCCACGGCTAGTTTCACTCCACAGATGACGAGTTTGACCGGTATCTCGTTTTTAACTGCACATGTCCGCTTACGTGTAATTACCGGCAGGTGCGCCCGCGCGGCTGTCGCTTGTGACAATTATAGGAAACTCGGTAGTTCTTTTTTCCCTTCGACTAGTGACAACCAACCGGTCCAAAGCGGTCGCGAAGAAAAAAAGACCCTTATCCAGTCAGCAGAGAAATCTACTGCATTGAGTACAGTAGGCGCTGCGTAGAAACTACATTCATACATACCCAATACATCCTTTTACGTGTATGGTTCATTTTTTGTAGGTATCTGTAGTGCTGTAACTTAAAAACTGCTGTATTAAAACAATAGGAAGGAATACTACATACATACTACCAGACTTAAACAGACTACCATACGATATTGCACATTGTTATTCAAAAACAGGATGTAAGTAATGAATGTAACTTTGATAATCATGATGTATGTTTAGTTTGGTCCGTGTTGAGAAATGTAAACAAGAATCGGTGGGCTATATGGCGATTCGATGTGATAACACTGGTACTGTCTTGGTCCTGGGCTCGTAAGGGCCGCGCGGGGAGCGGCGACCGTCTCCGGGCATCGAACCCGCGTGGGTCGGGGGTCAGCGGCGCGACATGCGTTCATTAGTGCGTCTACGCAACCCTACATGTAACATGTTACAATGTACACACGTACTTGAATACAATCCGGAACTTCGACTTAACCTAAGCGACGAACATCTGTTACTAGTTAGACAATGACCGAGAGCTTAAGCAGTAAAGGTCAGTTGACGTACGAAGGTCCCATCGCGGAAGCTGTAAATTCTTCTTTTCCGTCCTGTCCAAATTTACAAGTTATTAAAAGCTGTGTCGATTATCTTCAGAACATTAAATAATGTCCTTTGATTTGTTTATTTTTAATGTTTATTTACTGGTCCGGTTTATTAGTCATTTCTTTGTCGGGTACGCACCTATTGTTGAATTAAAGGTTCCACGAGGGCATACGCCTCACGCTCAGGGCCATCGCGACGTTTATTGTGATTTTACGTTTCCCTGTAATTCGCGCTTACTACTTACTTTGGCCACTAAAAAACCCCGTCCTCTCATTACTAGCTCTTTTGATTAATGGCTACTGGTTCGCCTACACCGTCATATTTTCATATTTACTTTCCATTTCATTTTGCAATACGTCTTCTAATATTGTGACGGCGGACTTAATCGACGAAAGTCTGGGCATTTGTTGTCACAATGGGTTCGTGGTAAAGCAAATTGATTCGGAGCCGTATCATTTATCTAATTCGCGTTGCTAGACGTATGCAATGAATTAGTATGAGTCAATCGAGAAAGTAAACCAGTAAGCATTGTTCCAAGTGGATGCGCGTCGTGGTGGGTGCGTGGGCGCTGGCGGCGCAGCGCAGCGGCGCGAATTAAAGCAGCTCTCTATTCATTACTCATCGTTATTGCTATCGCCATTTTCGGGAGACGAAAGCGAGTGTAGGCTTTTAACGTGTATTGCACCAGGTTGGCTGATAATTTTATTTTTAAGATAAAAGACGTGTATTTTAGATCCCCCATCACGGTCACCACTCGCCGCACATGAGTGGTCATTCCATATATGTGTTCATGCTCAATTAACGCTTATTTGAGCGTGATGAACCCCCTTATTAGTATTATTATTATGCATTAAACACACATGTGCATAAGGTTTAATATAGTACACAGTGCTGCTATTCGCGTTCTTGTACCCAGATACGAGATAGCGGCGTAAAGAGCATCGATTATAACAAAGAATATCAAACAGATAAATCATGATGCTTGTTCAAACTCATCGCTTAACATGGTTACCCATTTTACTTATTGAGCTTCTCAATTTGCACGAAATATTAGCACCACTGCACTCTATTTTGTCTTAAAAAGATTCACAGTTTTTATCTATACAGTAATTAAATTATACCACCTATGTCAAAGCGGTTACGCCTATAACACAAGACAGTCTAATATAAAAACCAAAGACGTGTATATTTACTTTTACTAATATACACAGAATGTATGCAAGTATAATAATGTGATTGTTCATTGTGGCAGACGAGTCTCGTAGAAAGTACTGTACGCGTGCAAGAACGCCAATTACTGGCGTATTGTTATATCTCCGCCGTTTATTATGATTAAAACAAGTTGCAATATGACGAAAATTAGCAAGCCATTGTTGTTCACAATGTATTTTGTTCCAGTTTTGCAAGCGGAGTCGAAATCGCAATGTTGTTAGATTTTATCTAGAGGCGATGCGTTTTTTCTTTATAGTTATGAAAGATGATGGCATTTTAGTTAACTTTCAGTACGAATTATTTATCTAACATGCATCGGAATTTAAAGTATTAATTCGCGAGTCAATAACATAGACCCAATTAAACTAATTGAATGATGTCAGCTTCTATGTACAAAAAAATATGATATATTCAGGCAGATCATCATTAGACTTGATTCCGACGGCCGGGTGGCCTAGTGGTTTGTGTATCATCTAGGTTATTGATGATTAGGGTACATACCTGTATCACTGGTTCGATTTTTGCACGCGCAAGAGTCGCAGAGTCATTCTTGGACTTGATCTTGCTATAATTAGGAGAGAAAGAAAGATCATTTTATTTGCTAAAAACTATGGCACTTACAAAAGGGCTTATAATGTCATCATGATTTTTGACAGCGGAGGACATTATAGACATTCTCGTGGTCTTCTTGAGAAAATGCAAGACTATTATGGACAACACTAGAACAGTCAGTTGCTCAATTTGGAGTCGATAAATATATTATTTATCTGGCTGTATTTATTTCAACCGTATTAATTTGATCAACCGTTGGCTTTTCGGGTCAGAGACAGGTGTCGTTCGCCTTCGGTTTTGGTCATAAAGTTATAATGGAATCGTTGAGTACGCGCAGGTTGGACGTTAATTTCCTTGTGTTTGGGCGGCTGAAGGGATGCGTGGGCGACTCCAGTCGTTGATCTCTCGCTTTTGTGTCTAGAAGTGAATGTAGCTTGATGGATACAGGCTCCAGAAATGATGTAATCATGGCGGGATAACAATTTGAAGGTATTCAAATTCCCTTACTTGAGACATAAGTTACTACCAACTTAATCATATGTCTTCACGAATTATTTAATTCAGTTAACACACTGTTTAGTCACATATGTTAACTCAAGATACATAAATTACTTACGCACGAGCGTTGGTAATTTTCAACATAGGCAACCAAAAAGCCTTTCTCTCTTAAAATTACTTACCGTGACATCTTTTCACTTTTGCCATTACTAAGTCAATCATATGCTGAAACAATTAGCGGATACTAATTAGCTATATTTTCTAGCTAGTGCTGGTACGGTAGCGATGATCTTTCGAATTCTCAAATCAGTGTTCAAGCCCTGCAAGCTGCCAGTGAGCGTTCAGTGACACCCACACCATTATAACTTTTATTTATTTAAATACATTAATAAACTCTCCATTTCATAGAATGGTCATAAATTTTTATTGCCCGCTAAGTGTCGCAATCGAGAAATTGAACCGATCGTAATTACGGATATTTAATTACCTTGTATATTAAGTATAACTATTTGTAATCGGAGAGGAGAGATAGCGGCCAGAAATACGACATTATTTATACGTCAGAACTCAATTACTAATGGAAGTTTTCTAACGGTTAGGCCAATTCAATTTTGAAATGTGTTACGTCGAAGAGAGTCCGATAAGACATCTCCATTGTATTCATATGAGCTCTAATCGAATGTACCAAAATATGCGTATGTTTGTTAAATAGTACCTAAAGCCGTTATGTGTGTGCGTTTCATGGAACTCGTACATAATGTTTTATTGTTTAGACGATGCGCGTGGGACGCGACTCGTTTGGGCCTATATGGGTCAAACGCAGACAATTACATAGATTAATTGTTATTTAAAATAAAATTAATTATATCGTAATCGTTTTGAAATTGAATGAACATACACACGACTACTTTGCGTACGCTTAGATAAGAACATGCGCGTTCTAATTTATTTTTCTCACCTTAACTTATTAAACTAACATTATGTATGTCATTGTTTCAAAATTTACCAACAAATATGCATGTGACCCAAAACACACATGTTTTTATACAATGGCGATGAGAAGACTGGCGTAATGAGTCCGCGAGACGTGTTTGAATGTAATGCGATATGAAAAGATGTAGGGTATTGGAGCAAGTGCGGACCTAGACCGACTACAGTTAGCTTCGGTTCTGAATCACCATCGTAAATGATCACGTTAACCCGTATTGTCAAGATCACTTATTGTCTCCCCGTGTCTCCAACAGCTTTATTTAGGGACACCGCAGACATGCTACTTTTTGCGTCAGCGATCGGCGATTTAGTCGCTTTTAGCATCGGAGCAGTCTCTGCGTCCGACCGCAGAGAGTCGCCTAAACGCGATGTAGTCGCAAAATCGCCGATCGCCGATGCAAAAAGTAGCTTGTCTGCAGTGGCCCTTACACCGATTGAAATTATCTGTTTTGTTTCTTGGTAATTCTTGAAAGTGGGAAAGGTAGTGTTAGTTTTGTGCATCGGGTGTGCCTTATCGACTTGATGACTGGCCACACGCACGTGTTCTGACATACGTTATTATGGTCATGATGTGGTGAAATACACGTTCACGAATTGTACATGGCCCTTGCTGACTAACGCGTCGAGTCGCGTTTCGCACCTTGGCATTGACAAAGTAGGCAGCCGTACATAGGAAAAATTGTAAACATTTGTGTAACATTATTAAACCTAGTCGTGCGCATATTTTGCATTTTAATGTGACGGTTTATTGTTAATTTATTCAATACGATGCGGCCGCGATTCATTACGTTTGTTGAGCTAGCTCACTATACAAAGATCAGCCGTGACGACCGCCGTCGATTATGCAAATCGAATCATTTATTTCCTTTTTCGTAGGAAATAAAAATAAGAAACGCAAGCAACGTTGTCGATGCACTCGTCAGCATTTTTACACGGCTCACCATCGGCTGCGGGGCACGACTGCGGAAGTTTCATACATTATTTGAATCATTTTCGTCAAGGACGGGCCGATTGCCGGCGTGGTGTGTACGTACTCATTAAGTGCCAGATAAGATTCCTCGCTTTACAAGAACGAAAATAATGACAAGGGAGACCTTGTCGAACATCGATATCGACTATCCTTAAGGGAACTCAAGTAGGTAAACGAGGTTTCCATATAAGGATTGGCAATGCACCGACCGCCCACCTATTGTTGAGATTTCGACGGAGGCGTCGCACTAAAACATTGCAAACGAACGTTCGGCAATACGATCGTTCACGGAAGTATTTACCAGCCAGTCGGTCGATGTAAAGCGGTTTACTTTTAAGTCTTAACTTATGTGGGAATATAATTATGTACCGGTCGTGATATGTGGGTACGGCTAATATGTACCTGCGTATGTAAATATCAAATGTTTGCCATTTAATAACAAACATCGACAGTCTTTTAAATATACGTAAATATTGTTAATGCATACTCACAAAAGGCTCATTGTTTATATCACAGTCACAACTATTGTGGTTGATGCGTAGTTGTCAAAACACATTTAGACAAAACTTTTTCAGAGAAAGTTCGGCCTATTTGCGTGTCATTGAATTGAATGACGAAAAGTTTTCACTTTCTTCAATTAGCGAACAACATAAAGACGGCGCAAATGTCCTTTAGACGACAGACTTCATTAATTATTCTCATTTCTCCGTTTAGCTATAATGGTGCCGTCTAATCTATCAGAATGCGGTGCGTGGGCGATATTATTTCCTTCGTGTGCAGTTTAAAGATCTGCAGCTTATGTTTACGTAATCAGATTCGCATCCCGCGTAAACTGTGATCACTTTTGTTTTCGAACGTCTTCCGAGCTGCGCCTGCGTCGTGCCCACTCCCCACGACCTTGATTATGATCCACCCGCGCTGTTGCATTGTCTGCAGCCGTTTGTAATGTGACCTGACATGATTTCCCTTTTATCAAAAGAAATATTAATAAGCGAAAGTTTCCATCAAAGCCGGTCGCGACTATGAAGATTTATTACAAGTGTTTTAACGCAATTGACGTTTCGGAAAGTAATTTTGATCGTTTAACCTTCTTCTGACAAATCGCTCGTTTCCGCGTTTCGAGTGCGGTTCAAGTAATATGTCTCTTATTGTGAGTCATTGCGTACAGGTACTAATGATGGTGTTTCAGTATCCAGGTGAATGCAACACCTATTGGCAATGCTACATGGGTTATACCACTGTAGGTTTTGGGTATTACCAATGTCATTATTCACAATCAGTGTTCACTAAAAATAAATTATACTGAGCTATTTACGCTTCATGCTAGTTTTCCTTAATCTTCTTACATACCTTTTCCAAAGTTGTCTAACATAATTATATTAAAATAATACCAACCGTAAACGTAGGTAAATATTAGGGAATTTTGTGTGACTCATCATGTTATCAAAATTGTGGTTTCAGCACTTGTTGAAACATGTTTTATTTGTGGGCGTATCGGACATTTGTGTGTGGTACACGCAGAGTGGAATTTCATCAAAAATGATTAGGTGCTGAATTTACTTGGTATAGAAAGTCAAATGTAGACAAAATATTGCACATCTTATAATAGCAGGTACATAACGAACCCTAGACCTACTATAAAATAGCCGCACACCACACGAAACTCATTAACCGAGAGTAATAATACTACTAGTAATAAATAATACTGTACCGCTGACTTAGTCGCTTGCGATCGCAAGTTCTTAATTGTATAATTATGTATAATTACCATTACATAACGTAATTATAATTATCGTTAGCATCACAGTGAAAAGTGAATAATTATATAAATGAATTTTAATGAATTCACTACGTAGTAGTGTACAAGGAAGCGTAAGCCTTGAGCAAATATGTCTGTTGGTATGTGGATCCAAGACAGATAATATCCCTGTCAGTAACAAGTATATTCGCATTAATATCTAAGCATTCCTCGATTACATTCCTCATTGCGAAACGTTTGCAAGTTATGAGTAAGTAAGCAATCATATCGAATGTTTTTTGTAACATGTCGTCATCGAGAACGAAAACTAATTGCCAGAAAGCCCAGAAAGATCATGCATTGGAAAGTTTTCCCCTAATCAGTGTTCGGGTACGTCCACCCACGCGTGGATCATTTCTGCGACGCAATACAATTGCCGACTCCTTTCTAATCGCACAACATAAGTGTGACGCCGGCCCCGAACACAAATTATGGGAACGGGCAATTTCTTGTATGAAGGATGGAGACCGGCGGTAATGTGGCTGGCGACACCTACGCGCCTCTTCGGAGAATCCAACTGTACGCCGGCACAACACGACTTTCTGCCCCAATTACTGATTTCTGGTTCCAGCACGTGGGCATCGTTACTTTCATGCTTCGATCAGGCTTTCAAATATATGTGGAAATCTCTCGAAATTAGTGAAGGGCTCTATTCTCGGAGTTATCGCCGTAACTATCGATGCACCACCAGGGCACACAAACACCATAAAATCATTCTCTCCAATAAATATTTTATTGTTATTGCCTATTTTTTATAGCTGACAGGAGCGTTGCGTTGGGATAAGCTCTAACAGATCTATTAGTTGTTTTTGAACACGTATCTGGCGTTTGTTTTTTGTTTTTGTTGTCTGGATCGAAGGCTGCGCAGGAGTGTGACTCACGAACTCGTACAGGATCTTTGTTGTGCTTCCGAGAAGCCTCGGTGGGCACCTCTTTGTGGGAAAGGCGTTTTAACGCGGGTCGACGGACCGATTTCTCCTGTCCTGGTTACCGGACGATACGAAGCTAAAAAATAATTAACTGTCTCGCCGCGTTAGTTTCTGTTTTATTCATGATCCTTAATTTGACGCCGAGAGATGCTCATGCTTTTCCCACGTTCACGGCAATCAAACTCGAGAATAAAATCGTGTTTTTTACGTTGCTTTTGATTATCTATGTCGATGAGATTGATAGACGGAGCTTTGAGTATCATAAACTCACTATACGTAAATTCTGTAATGATATAGATCTTTATTGCTTATGGTTACATAATGTTTTGTTTGTATTTTGTTTCACTAGATATAATATGACTGGAAAGTAGTTGGGTGATGAAGTAGTACGCTTTTTGATTTGAGAATTTTTCCGTGATTCAGGTTCTGATTTCCGGCGTTTGGTTTGGTTTTCCCTGTGACCCTAATACCCGGTAATTTTGCATGGTTCATGTATTTTAAAACGGTTGTTACCAAGACTTAATTAGATGCGTGACGCATTTAATATACATATAGTCTGGTTATATCAAAAAGTCGTCGCGTCGTCGGGTAAACTGGCAAAACCCTCGTTTTCCTTATGCGCGCTGGTAACTCATTTGACATGATTAGAAGTTGTACTGGAAAATGCCGTTGGCAGTTAACCGATTGTAAATTAAACGGAACGTTATGAATGATGTACTGCCGTTTTTAAAGTTATAACGGTATCATCTCTGTAGGCTGATTTACCATGAAACACGAGTATGTAAGGCAAATTAATTCGCTTTTAATGCTAATCGTAAAGGAAATAATGGTCGAATTTGCGAACAAAAAAATCTCGGTGATGACCGATATAATTGAACGATGACGAATCAATATCGAGTAATGTTCTGTTATGTTGTGTACGTGGTTAGTTGTTTGACCGATTTTGACCCGAATGATTAATGAGGACCGTTACTCTTGACTCAGTTATTATTGCGTTACTTTTTGAAATACGAACATCACCGCCTCTCGCTAATGTACTGTAATTACCGAGAAGCGAACCCGCGTCGTTCTTAAATCCTTATTTCCATATCTCATTATTTTCTATTTGCCGCTTTATGCTCGATCTATGGTTATTGCAAGTAGTCTCGCAAGTCAATTTAACATGAGTTTCTTTTCACGAAGCAATGTTACTTACTGTCTGTGGTTTGCAGAACAGGTAGCATAGTTTTTTCTTCAAAAAACTTTACAAAAAGCTGCCGTAAGTTAACCTTCTTCCTAATGGTTATCCAAGGCTTTACTTTAGGAAGTACAAACATTGGTGGTAGATATAAACAACGTATATCTCCGTGATTTTATGCAGTACGTTGCGTACTTATTCTATGCAGAAGAGCGTGATAATATGGTTCGACACGCAACATTAATTAAATGGTGGCGAAGAATTGCAGGGCACCAGGAAGTCTATTTATGGGACGGTATTTTGATAAATCATTTAGATTGCTGCCGGAGTCGAACTCGTGCCTGCTAGATCAGGTTTCCGTCAGAATACCATATATGGTGTCGGATTAATTCGCCGTGGTCATTGCTAGCACCGCAGCGTTTAAAAGGTTCGGCTAATATGATCTGGCCATGGATTGTTTTGTATGAGAATGCAGGGATGGTTAAGCTCATCGACCTTTCCGTTTTGGATGTGAAGCACACTTTAGCGTCGACAAGTCCACACCAGATGCGTGACTGACGCGTTCTTACAGTCTGAGCAACCGCGGAAATATCCTTTTCATGTCTCGTCCAGAAGGCTCAGGGGGCTTACCACAAGCTCTTCTTGCGATTCAATTACAGGAACGTATTAACGTTTCAGCGACTTTTTGTGCAATGACGTACCTTATTGTCATGACAATAAGAAACGTCATTAAAGCGTCGTGAAAACGTTCCTATAATTGAATTGCAATAAGAGCTTGTGGTAAGCCCTCAGTTCGGGAATCATGCTGAATCAATTGACACTAATTGCCAATCAAGCGGGAGCTTACCGACCGACGAGACGCGACGTCGTGCGCCAGATCGTCCGATTTTTCGTTCGTTATTTACTCTAGGCGGCCTAGTAATGTACCATTTGGGTCATTGGACCTCGCCGTTTGTTGGCTACTCGCCGCCTCCGGTGTCATTATTTTTTTGCCGCCATTTACGCGCCACCAATTGTATGTAGTGACGCGCAGTCGCCTACAATCGCAGGCCGAGATATGTTTTTGCCGACCCGTGTATGTACGTGCCGTCAATTTAGAATGTTTCCTTCTCTCACGTGTAACGGATTGACTTTGATTGAGGGCTTGCATAAAGAAGCTTTGTGTAGGATGCAATAAAGAACCGTACGTTAGGGGATTCTCGGGCGATTAGTAACACACAGACATCATTATTTTTTGTACTTGTTTGCTTATGTTCCGTATAAAAATAAAACTCCAATATTTCGTTTGATTAATATATCCAACTAATTAATCAATTATATGACTATCAATTGGTTAAAAGAATAGATTTTTAGTAACATGATTCATAGTTGATAAAAATGCGAAAATTATGCATATTCTTACAATTTCCTTAGTCACCTTGTTGACTTGTGAATCAAACATTTAATTTTGAAATCTTATTTATACCTGTTTACCGGCTTTGACTCCCAACTTATTTAAATTTAGGATGTGACACCTGCTACCGAAATAAAAAAGTACTTACTGAATTTCTTATTTTATATTAAAAAAGTGTCGAAATCCATTGAAAAGATTTTTAAACAAACAAAAAAGTTGCTGTTGGTTTACTTGGTAGACTGAACCAGTAAAAAACGTCCGATGTAGCAATCGGTAAAAAGAACAAAGATTTCAAGCTCGACGTACCTACTGAGTCCGGTTTATGTAAAGTTAGATTAAACCAATATTAGTTATGGCAATACTTTGTTAAAATATTTTCAGTCCGACTATTTACAGATTGCGATAAAGGTCAAGCGTAATGTTGCGTAGCTTTAAAGCCCTAAGGTGGAATGGAATCATACGAGCGCATAATCGTTGGCAGTGACACACATCACCACTGAATAAGCAATAACGTGCCAGTCTAGGCCGTGTTTGTTTCACACATAAATAAATATTAAACGGTCCCTGCCATAAACCACATCATAAAAAATATTATCTTAGAAAGACTTTTCTGTCTCTGCGAAAGGAAATTATGCGATAAAAACCTTTTAGAGTGTTGCAACTGTAAACATTTTAATATATTTAATCTATTTGCTGATAGAGATCCAAGTTAGTTTTTGCTCTTCACCTTGACATGTTTGGTACGTGTTATGATAAGATATAGACAGATTAAAAACTTTCTCGTTATCGGCTTGTATGAGGTCTAGTTTAACACAAGGATAATGTTTATAGAAGCTTTTAGTGACGTCAAATTAACATACATGATTCTATTCCAGCCACGCGGCTCGTGCTTGTTTATTTGGTACCGTGCGGTGACAGTATTGTGTGTCCTCACAAGAAAACCTTGTCAGGCACTAGTCAAATCAATTTTATTTATTCTGCGAACATGTTCTCTGAATTTATGTTTCTTAGTAATACAACGTAGGCAGTCGTAATTTATTTGGAACTCTCGACAGGCTATTAATTTTATTTGTTTTCAATATTGACTTTCGTCAACTTTCACCCATATTTGGAGGTCTGGAAATTTACTCGCAGTTATCTTCAATCGTTCTGCAGTCGTAATCATTCATTTCTTCTACGTAATTGATGGTAACGTTTGCTTTAAGAATTGATTTTACATATTTATGTGTTTCCAACTGTTGATTGATTACGTGTGGCACGTGTAGATCGAATATAGGTTACGCCGCTTCAAATAAACTTCTATTACAATAACCACTTCAGAGTTTTTCATTCTATATAATATATAAAAAATATATATAAATATATGTTTTTCATTGTCTTTTATTAAATTGTGACTTTTCTTACTCGCTTCACATAGATTCAGTCTCAAACTCAAAATTTTTTTTATTCATTAAGCTATAAGTAAATAGCATTTAAAAATCGTCAAATTAGCAAAAATTCTTTAGATTGATAGATATATTTAGATTAAATTTCTATAGCACGGAAATATGTCCAAACTATTCAGATTAGAAACACCTTTGTATGTAAACAAAGGAAAAACAGTCAAACCTAGAAATATCGGAGTAACTTAACTGTCAGAAAATTGACGATTAGTATCATGATGACAGAGATTCTTTATAGTATTAGTACTTACTTAAATTTAGTTTTTGAAAATTATAGCTAGCCTATGGATACCTACCATTGTCGATCCTGGCTTACAGGAGTAACAGTGGTGGGAATGTGTGGCGGGATTAGTCCCAAAAAAAAAAAAAAAAAGCCTATTTATATCGATAATTTATTTATAAATATTGTACGAGTTATATTTTCACAGTGGCCCAAATACATAATAATGTTCAGTTATTGCAAAACTGTTTCGAAACTCCGACCTTCTGTACCCCGGTTGGCTTGATGTGTTCATGATGTATTTTTTAATTGCACGTGTGCGTTTTATCATTCATTCTTATGACCAAGGTTTAACGAAATATATTGTTTGTTTCAGGTAAATATCAATTGCTATTCCATTGCAACGAAATAAAACGTTAAGGTGAGGTTTCAAGTTTTCTCAACTGCATATAGGAATGTGTGTTACTGCGTGAAATTCAGTGTATTTGGCTTGCGTTCGCCGCGCTAATTAATGAATATATCCTCATTATAAATGACGTGACAGACGTACAGCAGACGCTCTACAAAAGGCAGACAAATTAAAAAAAATGCGATCGCGTACTTGAAGAGAAAACTGGATGTGCATCGCTGGAAACTGTTATTTGAGATAATTAATTTTAACAGACGTTACACGGCGGAAATTCTACTTTGTTTACCAAACCGTTCATTTTAACAATCACCACTTACATTAGTTGGAAAGACAATGACCAAATTTATACAAAAAAACCCGTTCATACCGAAACTGATCGCTTTCTAATTATCGACCAATGTCACTGTCGGAGTGAGTTAGTTAAACGTCCGTTATCATTAAATGGTTATGAGTAAAGTGCACTTTGTTGGCAAGTGCGGTGTGGTAGTGGAAGTGCACTCGGTCGGATGCAGGCGTGCGCTCCGTCGCGCTGGGCGCTGGTGTGGCGGCGGCGTGTACCGAAGGTCAGTGCTCCTGCGAACAGACCGTATTGCTCTCGCGATAGGCTGGCTGCACACTTGGCCTCACGCTTGATACAAAATTTTCCTAGCTAACATAAAAAAAAAAACTAAAAAATTACTATTTGTATGCTTTATGAAATCAATATCTGCAATAAAACTAACTAATAACAAAAAAAATAATTTGGACATCTTTCTCCATGTAAAACAATAGAAATTCAAAAATTCATTCATAGGGACTGTTTCAAAATAGTCACATAAATTTTATTCACCTAATAAATATGACGTTTCGCCAGATATTCTATGGAAAAACGGACAATACGTCAAATTTATTTGGGGAATAAACGCTATACACAACATACAAGACAAGTGGTATGAATGCAGACAGAAATGATACCTAAAGCCAGGTTGTACCAATAAAAAAGTTGAGTCAAAGAGAACACTATTCGGTCGGTTGGTGCCCACAACATAAAGACAGTTGAAGTCGGCGAGTGTGTAGCGAGCTTTAGAGTCAGCGGTGGACCGCAGGAGAGAGGCGGCAGCGGTGGGGTCCTCGCTTCGGCCGCGCGCGTTGCCTCCCTTCAGTCAGTTTAGTAGCAGCGGTGCACGCACACCGCACGCAGTTCTCGCGCTCGCAACGAGAAGGTATGCACGTACCGACGCGCCGCTAACGAAACACGCACTCGCTTCCGGTGGCTGATCTCCGTACAACACCCGATGGGCGGCCCGTTGCACATGCCATCTCCGCTTTACATTTAATGACCCGCGGTTTATATCACTAGCCCGCAGCCACCGCAAGCGCCCGTGTTAATCCGTACGTGTTCAGTGAAAGAATCTAGTGTTAAATTAAAAATGTGTTGAACTAAATTAATATAACGAGTGCTCCTCCTTTGTTTTTCCGCAACATCAAAACAATACCCGCTTTAATATATTACAAACACTATAATATGTGTTGTTATCTCGCGTGATGTATTCATTACTAATACAGCCTTACAATCATGCATATGTAATGCAAGTTGGCCTTATTGTGAGCCATTTGATAAATATTTTGTTTGATCAATGTCAAAAATGATCTAGACAAATGATCGTCAGAACATGAAAACAAATTAATAACATGTTGTACCTACTGGTAGCGATCTAATTTGAGTTGTGACAAGGCAATCCGATCTATCGCACAATGTTAATAAATAACATACGTAACACATTGTCCCAGAAACGTTGTTTGTAAAGCGATAAGCGGCACCGCTGCAGCTGGGAGACAGGCGAGGATGTGTCGGCCGCGGGCCATATGGCAGCACCGCCACTAGCCATATTAGGGACGCCATCAAGGCGAAACTTGTTGCACATATACGGCATAACTGCTCCACAAAACCGGCTAGCGCATGAGTGACGTCTTATCACTATCCTACCACTTAATGGATTCATCTATTACTGATTGACGTTCATAAATATGAATGCTACGTTTTTGCTGCTCTGGATTATTTATATCTGGTTCTCGTCGTGCCCAGTGGCGTAACTGCATAAGAGATAAGAGGGGGTTGCGGCTCGCGAGTGCGTTATGCAAGGTGGTGCGAGCGGGCGCGTACTGGGCGGTTCGTTGACCAGTGCGTCGCACCGCCGCATCGCCGCCCACCGCGAAGGTCGCGGCCCACAGACCGTCGACACGTCCGCGACATGCACCTTTACTTATAACGTACACAAAAATACACACACACTCCCATACCCTTCCGACTTCCTCACTCGAAATCGTATCATTAAATTAGTTCAACACATTTTTCCACCGTTACCTTTTCAGGTAGAGTCGATATGTGTTCAGTGTGCTCAGTGCTAAAATAAATTTTATTGTGAAGAAAATTGTATATGACTGCTGTTTGGAAATTTTGATCTCAAAATGGTGACTTCGAGAATACCGGCTTATTCTTTGAGTTCGGAGTTCAACAGGGAGTTCAGAAGTTTCCGGATAACCCGAGCCACACCACGGTCGACTCTGTACGCTCCCGCCATTGTTCCTATTCACGAGTACCCCAGGGTTAGCGTGCACGAGCGGCGGGAAGCACTCAAAGCTGCCTTGGCTAAAGCGTGGTCGTCGAAGAGTAGCGAGAAGAAGAAGCACGACACCTGGACCGTTCCCAGCGAACAGAGTAGAGCTGCCATCACTGCCGCCGATTTCACAACGAAATCGCAATACAAGAACGGCGACGTATCGCGAGTAGCACTCGCCAAACACGAATTCGAGAGTAAGGATGCTGACAGAACGGAAACTGCTGATAACAGAATTGATAGCAGCCAGCCTGCCAGCTTCACCTACGGTCGCATCAACGGGAGCGGTATCGATATACAAGATACATTAAAAAAGGGCTGTGATAAAGGATTACACAATAAAGATTTAAACTATAGCGACTATCTAAACAATGTTCCTAAATGTAAAACTAGTTTCGAAAACAACTTCCTCAAACAGAGCCACGAGGAACGTTATAGCAAACGAAACGGGTACGATGCCACGACCAAGCGAGTCGACAGAGACATCAACCTGAACGTCGAATACGGCAGCCTCAACGGCGACGCGTACGATTCTTTAAAGTATTCGCGAATAGCGAACTGTTCAGAATCAGTGCAATATAAAAGTTACGGTAAGGTAGACACCGTTAAAAGTAAATTGCTCAGCACAGATAGCCCCAAAAGCGTGACGTCTTGCAACGGAGAGAAATTAAACGGTTACGGTGGTTTGGAGCGGCGCAGTGCGAAAGAGCAACAGCGGCCTTTGACGAGCGGCCCCAAAGCGGTCGTGGAGCAGAGGCTGGCCGAGCGCCTGGAGGTGAAGGTGGCCGAGCTGCCCGCGCTCTACCGCGGCGTCGACTCCTGGACGCCCAAGTCCGCCGCCTTCCAGAAGAACATGCGCGAACACGAGTGGAGCGTTTCGTATGTACCCACATGTCGACACACCAACTTCTTTATACTAACAAACCCTATCCATTACCCCCTTTAATGCACATAAAATATCCATGCAACATGTTTCGGTTTCGTGTGCGTCTTTCGAGCGTCGACTGTACCGGAGTGTACTAAATACGTTGGTAACTGAGGTCGCCCCGTGTGCTTATAAATAGGAAAAAAAGTGTGCAGTGTCGAGAGTGCAACGACTTGCTGGTCCGGTCCGGGTGCAACTAGAGCAGGTTTTACGATATTGTATTTACCAACAGCCGTACCCTAAACTGTATAATATAAACATTATAAATGTACAAATAATCACGTTTTCATTAGTTCACAAAATATTTGTATATCTGTATCACTCTCTATACCATAACTGGCGTGTCCGAGACAGTCATTCTTATTTCGTAGACACAATGTTTGTACCGTTACCGCGGCCGTTGCACGGTTTTACCGGCTATTCGCTAACTGTTTTAAGACAATGTAATTATGTTTCCACAAAGTTGCTACCGTCCGTGACCCTATCTTTCCAAAGTGCGTTAGTTTGAATTATTATGCATTATGACAGTGTCGGTGAGGGCCCGGGGACTGGTTGTGCAAAATCATTGCACAACGCCGGGTGACTCACCGCAGCTTGCTTTATTCCATCCACTGTTGGTTGCTTAATCTAGTCGCTCATTATCGCCATTTGGTTGACTTGGTGGAAAGCTAAAGAGAAAAGACGCGTGGCTATTCGAAACCAACCTTATCCAATCTTTATCACGGTGCCACCGGTTGGCTGTTTGCGGCTTCCATTCGCGCACGTTTACAGAAGCGTAATTATTGCTTTCGGGTCGAATAACTGGTCTTTCGCGTGCGGTATTATCCTGCAAATAAAACATTGCTGCTTTTCATCGTTTCACATTGATGCATGCCTATTTTGTCAAAATAGTTCTAACATGAGAAGTAAACATTGTAGAAATCCGTGGGCGCCCGGCACAGCCATAGCTTAAAAGATTCGTCTCGATAGCGTTCACAGTGAATGTTTCAAGGTCCTGTCCTGGTTTGAGCGCTCGCAAAGGATTTGTCAACTTAGTAGGCGTTATGACGTAATTGGAACTTAAATTCCTTCTGTTCCTGCCTCCCTGTAGATAATATGAATGAATTTGATGTCAGTTGTTACGCGTTTCATGATATTGTATTATTTGGATTTATAGAAAATCTAGGAGAAATGAACGAAGATGAGTTATTTGCGGTGCTTTGGATGTCACTCTCTATTGCAAACGCATACATTACAAGCATGTCGGTTGTGGGAAAAGGAATCTCAAGTTCGATGTCGGTTTTCATGTTGAGCTAGAAAAACAAAGCCAGTCTTGTCGTGGGAAGATAAACATACCTTCCCACGCAAATTGTTTAAGTCATATAAAGCGAAAAGGACCACGTTTTCAAGGTCCAAGACACATCTAGTTTATATTTTTACGGTATGTAAAAAATGTACCAGTTTATTAAGTACTAGCTGTGCCCGCGACTCCGTCCGCGTCCAGTCGGTGAAGCCCTTAAATATAATTTTGTCTATCGTCTAATCTGTATTACGTCAGTCTGCATCAGTCTGAGTTCGTATGTCCGTGGCTGTCTATCTGTACCAGTCTATACCAGTAAGGTGGTAGAGTCTGACCAGTAAGGTGGAGATCGGCATTCAAGTAGCTAATTTACCTTCGTTTCGTATGATGAGGGAGAGAGCCGGAAGCGCAACCCAGCCACCTCCCCATCCCCTACCACTAACCCCACTCCCCTTCAGGTTGGAAACGTGCTAGCGATGCCTTTGGTTGCAAGCATCTATAGGGTACGGTAACTGCTTAACTGCTGTTAAGCCGTACGCTTGCCTGGCGCCTTAGTTGTATAACAAAAGTTTGACTTTATTTGTCTGTCTGTATCAGTCTAGCTGTAAGTATCTGTCTGTCTGAATCGGTCTGTCTGTAATCTATCGGTAGGTAAGTATCTCTGTCTGTACCAGTCTATCTGTATCCGTCTATCTATATCTGTAGTTACTCACAGTATCACGACTGAGCGGTTGGACTCCAGAGCTCAATGTTTAAGTTTGTACTTGATACCCATGTTCCTTATTTAAAATGAGTGAGTGCTCCAGACTCACGGCTTAGATAAGAGTCACTTCGCAACAACGTGCTTAAAAAGTTAGAGTCCGGAGTTTATCGTCTAAGTCAATAGTCAAAGCGTTTATTTTGTTTAGGCCTAGGGGGGCACTTACAAATAGTAATTTTACATGTTTTCCTTAAATTCTACCGCCGGATCGGAAACGCGACCTCGCCTGAGAAGTTTCTACTTGATACCCACATTGCTAATTCAAAGTTAGCAGGTCCTCCAGATTTATGGTTTAAGCAGGCACTACCCAGCAGCATCATTCCTGAGGGGTTGGAGTTCAGAGTCCAATGTCTATGTTTCTATTACTACTTAATTCAAAATTAGCAGGTCCTCTAGACTTACTTCTTAGGTAGGTAGCTTCCCTACGGCATTAGTACTGTGGAGATGAATTCCAGAGATTCTAAGATTCCGCGTGATACAAAGACCCGCTTAATGTTTTTTTATACGTAATTAGGAATAAAAAAACTGAATTTCTTGAAGCAAGGAAGATATTAAATTTTGCCATGTGGTGCAAGGCAGGCATTGTCTGATTTTAAGTATAGCGACATCTAGTTAAGAAAAACTAAACTTAAGATTGTAGAACGCAGCAATAAAATATTTATTATTATTATTAAAATTAAGATTATCTAGTCCAAATAGTGTCGGATCACACACAACGTAGGGCTCCGTAGGGCTCCGCTCTAAACAGACGTATTTCAATAACTTAAACTTATTTTTGGCAAGAATTTCTGTGTGGTCATAAAAATTTACAACTTAATATTTTAGAAAAAAATATCCTAGATGTTAAGTTGGACTATTAGTCATATCCATGCCAAATTTCATTGAAATCAATCCATTGCATTCAAAGTTGTGCGTGTTCGAATATTTAGGTAGATTTTGAATGTTTTGTGGCAACCCTAAACTTTACCGAAAAAAAATATGCTAGATGTTAAGTTAGACTATTAGTCATATCCATGTCAAATTTCATTGAAATCAATCCATTGGATTCGAAGTTGTGCGCGTTCAAATATTTAGGTCGTTTTTTTAATGTTTTGAATTTTCTGTGGCAGCCCTAACCATTCTCGAAAACAAAAATATCCAAGATGGTTAAGTTGAATTATTATTGATATGCACGCCAAATTTCATTGAAATCAATCTGGTGGATTCGAAGTTGGTCGCGTTCGAATATTTAGAATATTTAGATAGTTTTTTGAATTTTCTGTGACAACCCTAAAAATTCTAAAACGTGTTAATGTCTTTTGTTTGAATAAGCTATGTAACACAAAACTAAGTAATTTTTAATATTTAGTTTTGCAAATGTTCTATGGCAACCCTAAACATTTTCGAAAAATAAATATCCTAGATGTTAAGTTGGACTATAAGCCATATCCATACCAAATTTCATTGAAATTAATCCGGTGGATTCAAAGTTGTGCTCTTTCAAACATTTAGAATTTTTAAGTAGTTTTTTGTATTTTCTGTGGCAACCCTAAATATTTTCGAAAAAAAAAAGTATCCTAGATGTTAAGTTAGACTATTAGTCATATCCATGCCAAATTTCATTGAAATCCATCCGGTGGATTCGAAGTTGTGCTCTTTCGAAAATCTGAGCAAACATACAAACATACACACAGACAAAAATTCTAAAAATGATAAAAATGAATTCTGCTGGTCCATCTAAGTCCCCCCCACTATTTTTTTTCCAAATATTTCGAATGTACAGACGCGACCAATTTTACATTCTTATTATATATATAGATTTTGTGCCTCTGCACCGAATAATTACCTAAAATTATTGGATATTTCTAGTTGTGGTAGGAACTTGAAACTTGTAATTTAAGATAGGTAGTATTTTGTATTTGAAGATTTTGTATTTGGTTTATGAGGCATTGCAATACATTATCGACTCTTCCAATGCGTCAGTTGCAAGCGTGTCGCCTCCAATAACAGTAGTGATCCATTTTCCCATGTAAAACTCGACAGCTTGCGCGTGAGAACAACCAGCTGACTTTCTTTCATTCCTAGATTAGCGTAGAAATTTTATCATCGTCATTAATGTCGTCTAAATCGTTTCTAAAGTAACATAAGAGTGATGTTGGATGTGGTCTCGATGGAGTGGAGTTAGCCCAAAATAAATGCATCAATGAGCTGCGTGCGCGAGCAGCGGCTATTCTCAGCAACTGCAATATAAACAATCAAAACCGTTGTTTGCCCTCATCTGCTGTCTTATGCATTTCTACTGTATGATAGTGCGTTTATATTACTATGTACTGTTTCGATTTCGAGCTATTTCATTATGTGCTGCCTAAGAGATTTCAATACAGAGTATAATATGCATGTAGCCTTTACGAGTGTATAGTACTTTAGTCGAATTTGAGTATAAGTTATTCTACAATTTTATTTTATGCAATTAACTGCTTGGTAGTTAACATATAATTAGATTTCACTATGAATCATGATGCCTTTACCTACGCATAACATGTTTTCCTTCCCCACAGAATCACGTTCAAATTATTTATATAAAATGTTAGGGAAAATTGTCAGCTTGCGCAACAAATTGTGGTATTGATAATACTAATGACTGCATTAGCCGGCTGGTCACGTAGACCGAATAAATGTCAAGAGCTTATACGAGAGTGGATCAACTTTCACCGTTCGCCCTGCGCGTGCGTCGTAATACGCCGCGTTTTCTGAATTACATTATTATTATTATTGCGTATTATCTAACACTACGTAACATTTATTTGAATTGATAATCTTTTATATTAAACAATTGTTAAATGTTTTCACTATAAAACGTAACTGCGATATTATTTAGTATCCTCGCTGACATAATGATAATAATATTCTTTTAATTTTTATAATCAAAGCTTTTATTCGTGTCAGTCTACTAATTCTCGCCAACGATGGAGCTATAAAATTCATATTAATGACAATCGTTGCGTTAATAAGGAAAAAATAAAGCACATTTACAATATGTATCTTCATGTTAGCTAAATTGATAGTATATAAATAGGAACAGGTTATTAACCTACATGTACCAACACAACCGAGGTTTTATTTCCGTTCGTTGTTCATATAATTGACGCGAAATAATGGCATTGGAAACATATTCCACTACCCCATTTTCCTTTCTCTTACACATAAAAATGTATAATTTAGACAATTTGCTGAGGCCTAGATGCATACACAAGTAGGAGTGATGTGCATATTAAAATTTAAATTTGAATTGAAGTATACAATTTTAAGTAAGACTGACTCACAAATAAAAATATTCCCACATGATTGCTTCTTTTTCATTAACACATTTTAATTAAATGATGAGATCATACTTCCGGCAGACACATCAAAAAGTTAACCACTTTTGACTAAACAGTTAGGCATTCGTTGTGGTTTGTTTTTGTGTATGAACATCATCAAAACTTTAGACAAATGTATTCTCATAATATCCTTACATTAAATAATAAAAGTTCTGGAATCAATTCGTCCCTTATTCAGATTTTAACTTCCTCATGATATCGTTCGTAGTACTGTATTGACTTGTGGTATATTTAGAAAATACCCAGAACAAAAACGAATGCACATAAATATGCATACATTAGCATCTGTCTTCCTAAATTATTCACTCTCATGACGAAGTAACTTTCGGTTATCGTCTATTTGGCGTTCTAATTAAGGTTAATGGTTTTCGGTTACGCGATCTAGCGAAACCGGTGTCCGTGCGCCCTCTGCGTAATGTTTTTTTGCCACGGCCTAAAACGATTCAGGTCGTCTCGAGCCGTCTGCCTTATGGGTTCTTGTTGCCTACGAAAAACTTTATCCATTAGAACATTTCAAGGCTTTTTATTTTGAGTGCCGACCTTAAAAACGCGCGTTTTTTGGTTTCGCTCGATTGTGGAGATTGTCTTGATCGAGTCGTGCTTGTCATTGACCCGACGAAAAGCGGTGCGGGTGGGTGATTAGACGCGGCTGCAGCGTTGACACGGTTCACAGTAATCGCTCATCCGGTGCGGCCTTGCCGACAGCACAGCCGTTCGCTCTAGCTACTGCTTAATTGAACCACACTCATACATACGCTCACACCTTGCATTGGATACTTTATCCAAAAAAAGTAGCTCAGATTGCGGTACAATTCGAAATATGCAAGCGTTGCGATATCTCGTCGGCTGTCACATCGGGAGATAAAAAATGAACAATACCAACACGCCATGTCTGGTGTGCAGCGGATCCTTGACCGGGCGACGCTCGTGTCACGTTGCAGACTGAGGCTTTCGATTTCGTAACAGAGCCGCAGTGTGCACCGATCGATTATGGTCATTGTGCCAAAGGCGTTCCACTCTCGCCGCGATTTTGCGTGCTCCGCTGCCTCTCTGACCTTTGAACGCACTGTCGTTCGTGCTAATTTCCTTACTTGTAAACCTACACGCTCGTACGATCATTAAAGTTGCGAAATCACGACCTAACCTTACAAACGGGTTGAAGAAAGTAAAATTACGAAACCTAGTATAAGGAAATACCAGTAGATCTGTAAACACGGAGATGACTCAATCCGATACACGTGTTCGGTAATGCTAAATATAAAGAACCGTTGTGAGGATACCGTTGTTGCTTGTTGTACGTTGACCGCATTGCAAATTAATGTCCGTTCAATGCTTCTTCATTATACATACTTATTTGTACAATTTCCTTAATGGTGCAGTGCCTTCGCGATAATGTACGCGTACCATAACCTCCCTGCGTCGTGCTGTTTTACAGACGATAACACAAACTTTCACGAGACATTTTCTACAAATATTGACAAGTTTCGTTATCACGGCTCGGCTCGCCACCGTCTGAGTGGAGCCGAAAGTGCACGTTGCGACAACATAAACACACGACTCGCGAATTACGACCAAGTTTGCTTTCACCTTCAACGACCACCTTAGGTTGCCGTAATTAAAGAGTCCTCGACTACTGGTCGCTAAAAGGAAAGGAAAGCCTAATAAGGCATTTCGCCAATTAAAATTTAACGTGCAAGCTTAACGAGAGAGACGAATATACTAATTAATGAAATTAAAACGAGTGTCAGCACCGTGACGCGTATTACTGGTCACACTGGTTTTATATTTTTACCAAACGGCCGGTTCTCTAGCGTTCTGCAGTCGTACCAAGCGAATCTATAATGTTATGTGGTCGTCGAAAGTGAATGTTCCGGCGTTTGTTATTCGCGCTGGCGTCGTATCGAATGACGTGCATCGCTTTGTTGAACATCGACACCATCGGGTGCCTTCTTTAAATAACACTTGACAAGTTGTGCAATCATTTTGTATTCGCGTCGAGCCAATGATAGATTGAGACAGGCAACACGATATTAATTTTAGTCGCCAAACTTGCCTCTCGCGGCTCTCCATGTCTCAAGAGATTCAACGGACTGGTGGTCTAAGATACACTGAAGAGCGACCTTCACCGATCGACTTACCGGATCAACCCTGGATTTTATCAAATAAAATATGTGTCTGAACATATACCAATAGGGTTGCCATAAAGAATATGGTCAAGGATAAAAAAATAAAAAACGCTAAAAGCATGCACGGCTTCGTCGCGCGCAGCTGTTGTACTGCATCCTCCTCTATCGAATGAAATAGTACTCGGATGCGCAATGCTTCTCTGTCAATCAATTTTCAATTTTTTTATTTCAAAGTCCGGCTACCGTTAATCTTGACTAGATTTTCGCAAGCAACACTATACATTGTATTCGCAATAAAATTGCCTTAATGTTGATATAATTTTCATTTGGCAAGCAAGTCGGTGAAAATTGTTAAATAAAATGGTTTTTATAATTTTAATTAATCATAGCCATGACCATATTTTTTACGGCAACCCTATTGGTATATGTTCAGAAGCATATTTTATTTGATGAAATATAGGGTTGCTCCGGTAAGTCGATGGGTGAAGGTCGTCCTTAAGTGTATCTCGTACTATCACTTGATTGAGGCTTCCACGCGATCCTGTTTAATTTTCTACGCCATCCTAAAATAAGCCATCAATGTTAACAGATCGTGCGAAACACCTAGGAGGCGTTAAATTATGGCGATAATCTTGAACTTTATTGTCTCGAATGATTTATGTTTTTTTTGTCAGCTTAACCTAAATGTAAAGTAATATGATTTGTATCAGATTCTGTTTTAACTATTACGGCATCGGACAAATTTGATGAATGAACACAGGTTCTTGCGAGATTAGTGCCTACCTCAGTTCTGACTAGACGACTATAAATCAAAGAGACCGGCGGCGTATCTAACATATGGCACAAACAAGCGAAGGTCCACAGCCTAGAGGCAATCATATGTTCAAGTTCAACCTCTCAGCCGTTGGCGCTAAACAATGTGACATTAAGCTCGACATATCGACGCCCGCGCAACTACCCGCAGCGTGACGACGCACGCCGCTTTTGGCTTAAAAACTGTTAAATTATTTATTTTGATAACTCAGTTTTCCTTTATAGATACACACAGTTCGTATAAGGCGTTAATGCCGAGAATTAGAATATTATATCACGCTAACAATAAGGAGAACGAGACAATCTTAATAAAAAAGCTCTCGTGCCGTCTTGAATTCTTTGTCTTCGAAAAGAATCTTACAAACTTCAGTTCACAAAGATACTTGTTGGAAGTTTCTCCCTGATAGTGGGAAAACTGAATAAAAGCTTTATACAATGCGGTATATTGAATTTTATTACAGTTAGTCTGCTGTAAAAGCGTAACAGGTAACAGACAGCGTTTCACTTTTACATAATATATTGTTTGACCACATTTGTTTACATATTTTGTGTGCAAACCTGTAAAACAATTACCCCCTTATTCATAGAGATTTTGCCCAGTTTGCAATGGTTATGAAAGGCATTTTTTGGAACAAATGTGATTTGTAATTCCACTGCATTTCGATAATAACTTTCTATGAATAAGGGGGTAAGTCTCAGGTGTACCCAAATAAACGTTTCACCAGCGTGATCGAGACAATTTTATTCATAGTGAAAACAAACGTGTTATGCGAATGACTCGAAATTTACAATTTTGTTTTAATTAGCTCATGTTAATTATGAAAAAATAAAAACAAGTTAAACACCAACCATCGCAGACTCGCTAACAAAAGATCGTAATATTTAACAGTTACTTTCACTTAGAATTTAAGAATGAGGTCATATTTAAGACTTGTTAAATATCCTGTTTCCGTTGGAAATTGTTTTTTAGTTTCTGTTAACGTAACATTATATTATGGTAGTAAATACTTTGTAAATTGATATCACTGCTTTGTTATGTATCGCGATTTGTTAATAAACGGATCCCATCCAGTCGATGCAACATTTGCTGGAGTGTCCCTTGTGCCCCAACGCCTGCACGACGGAGGACTTGAACTCGGCCACACCAAACGCTATTAATGTGGCCTAATAGCTTGTAAATAAGGTCTAACCATAGTAGAGTAGAACTGTTGACACGAAAAGAAGAGAATAAGCGGATTGCTTTTCAGAAGTACATAAATTCACTTAACATAACGTTGAATAGTTGTAAGCCTAAAATCATTGGTGGCGCCACCTTCGTTTCTATTATAAATTATGTAAATTTACAATGTTTGCATAGTAATTTAGAGACAAGAAGATGAATCAAAAGTACAAAATAAATCCTTTAAAATAATATTATTAACATTGATAATTACAATTCATTCAAATGTTTAAATGCATGTAAGTTGAACATGATGCTTAATATATATGAGGCTTAGCGTAATGTATGTATGTTCTTACACAAATCTCTACAGGGTGATTTTGAAATCGTGGACATCCTTTTAAATGGTGATTCTACACATGATTCAGAATACTTAGGGAATATTAACCAACAAATCACCTGACAAAAATGTATTGCTCAGAAAAGGAATAATAGTTAACGGTTTTGCTTATTTGCTTACTCGAACAATATTATTTTTTTCATCGATAGATTTTTTTATTTATTTTCCCAAAATATTTTGAATCATGTGTAGTCATAGGATGCCCATGATTTCAAATTCATCTATATACTTACAAAAGATAAGCACAATACATAGGTACAAAAAATACACTATAACTCCATGTTAAACCTGTTAGCAAACATTGCATAGGTACATTATGTCAGCTTAAATTACTTTCATAACGTTACATTGTTCCACTACTCACCGCTAGATGTCACTAATGATTACTGTTTAACCGCTTTGCATACATTGTCTTAATTCATACAATACTCTTGTTATATAAATGTTTTCTGCATTGCCATGCTTGTATGGATATTTATCTTTACAGCGAATGTAAGCCAATTACGTGCATTTAATTCTATTAGCGGCGACTGCGTCCCTCACGGCGCATTCTTAGTTATTTTCACTCCATTCTTACTAGTGATAACTTACATCTCCCATAGTAGTACTACACGTCATTTTAACGCGATGCGATGACACTATACATTTCGAACGAAAAGAGCGCTAGTGTAACTACGTCCGATGTCAGTTTTGTACCTAGTCCGCAAAGTTTGCGCGTCTGTTGGTGAGTCGCGACTGCAACGTAGCGTTAATTGAAATCGCGTTACTAAGGTCGCACCTTATTTAACTTGATGTAAAAAACATCTGTAATAATTTGCGTCAATTTATCATTGGTTTCTCAGACGATGACATTGCGTCAGTGGCGTCATAGAGGCTTGATTGTTTGCTCGTCAGGTTGTGACGGTGTTTTGATACGGACGTTTGATTGCACGCTTAACTTCAGCGGGTATCATGTGCGCGGGCGGCGTGTCAGCGCCGGCAGTGTGTTCGCGACCGCAGATCGCGCCGGGTCCTCGCCCGATAGCTCGACAACAGACAGCGACCGACCTCTCACATAATTACCTTTTGTAATACAACCTCTCTCCAACATCTGTGTGTTATCGCCTCACGTCACGTTCAAAGTGATTACTTAATGCTTGTTGTGACCTTGACTGTGAAGGCTCTACCGTCGATATTAGGATTGTGTTTTAGCGTAATCATCTGCGGTTATAGTATCCATTATATATTGAGCAAATATTCAAAAATGTATTATGCGCTTTATTGAACGTTACGCCTTCTCGCTATGAACATAAATGAACGCTGTTTAGGTTGATAGAATAGGGCGCTAAAGGCATAGGCACGGGTCAAAGGTGCTGGACTGTCGTGCAGGCGCTGCTCGGCGCCTGCTGCCTGCCGCCCATCGACCATCTCGATCAGCTGATAGACCCGCATTCTGCTCGCGGAGAACGCTCGCCAACGTTAGTACAACCTCGCCGTCGACGCTCTGAATTTTACGCTCGCACACGAACCTCACCTTAACGTTCGTTGCATACGATGTAACACAATCTTCTCCTACTCACTAACCCTACAGCCCATCGATCGATGATTTCACAGCTCGGAGCACTCGTGGAGGCGGAGAAATGAACGCTCCAAACGGTCACATCATCGGCGTTCACCTACGTCACACAGGCGGAGGAGACACCATCGCGAAGAATCATCACCGCGTTCACCACCAGAACAGGTCAGTATCACAGTTTCTTTTTCATGTTTATGAGTGAACTGATGTACGAAAGAATGGTGTGACTCGTGATATCCAACGTTCGCCATTACCACTGTAAAGTGTCCACCCGGAAACCTGTCCGTCTCACACTCCGGCGATTCCGCGCATACCGTAAGCAAAGTGCGGAACCAGAATAAAGCGTAAACGTCAGCGTGCCTGTTTGGGATAGCACGCGGGACGGGTTTGGCTCGCGAGTGCGCGTGCGCGTGCGCCTTCGCCCGTGAAGATGTGCGCGAGAGACGGCGACCTCCTCGCGCTTGCGCCCGTTCTATTTGTGTTCGCCATCGTCACTCGGACCGCCTTCAGTCAGTCGCAAAGCTCAGCCGGCCGCCCGGCGCGTCTCTGCCGCACCGAAATACTAGTCCGCCGCGTCGGCCGCGGCCGGCCAGTGCCGCAGCCATGGCTGCCCAGCCGCCGCGTCCGCCCCCCAATAACCTGTTGTTCTGTGGGCCCCCGCCCGCCCTACCGCACGTGGTGCTGCTGCCCAGTGATCGCGGTGACCTCGGCGCCGCACCCGACCCCATCAGCCAAACAAACGATGCGGATGCTTTACACGAAATAAACAACGTGGGTGTGCCCACCTATGACGGGACGTTCAGTGAGCGAGTGGAAGTATTTGATAAAGATCAAAACATAGAATTTCAATTGCCACCGGAAACCTATTTACGAAGAACGCACAGTTTTGATGTTTCGGATATTTACGCTGCACAAATGGAGAACGAATTCGACTCCCGCGCATTCCCACACAGGCGATCTGAACCTGACTTATCGAAGTATGGATTGTTTGCTGAATTTACGATGGAGTGTGGACCCATGCAGCCTCCGCCTCTAGTGCTAAACAACCCATTTTACGATGGTTCTTATGCGCTGGACCCTAACCAATTAAATCAAGCGATGTTGCCTGAAAATTACCTGGCTTTTGAGGATTCTTTTGTTCCCTCATGGGATTATAAACCAGAATATATAATTGATACAGATTTAAATCCCGAATTATATTACGATGGTGGTCTGCCCTTAATTCCATCAAATGATCCATGGTCTGCTTACTGTAATGAAAATGCTGCTTTTGAGTACTATTCTCCTAATTTTCAAACTCCCATCGTAGACAATGATGGTGTTCATTACTTGCCTTTGACTGATTTAGACTATGCTATACCACAATACATGAGTTTGCCAGTAATAGAACAAGCTAACGGCGAAAATTGTGCAAATAATAACAATAATTCAGATAGCATTCAAACAGTTACACCTAGTGTTGATGTTTCTAGTGATAAGAATGACAACGAATCAAGTTTACAAACAACTGTTCCAATATCAACTGTCACAGTGAATAATGTAGTAAGTGAAGATGAAAAACTCAGTGCCATTGACTCTTCTACAAATAGAGAATCATCTACACAAAGTGAAGAATCGTTTAATGCAGACATTTCTAACGATGTGACATCAAGTCTGGCGTTTGTGCCTAGTAGTAAAAGTTCTCAGAGGCCAGTCGATGCTGGTGATACTAGTGATGATACGTCCCCGTGTTCAACTGACTACCACGAAGCCTCCGCACTGGATTTGGTGCAAAGTCTTGAGGAACTCTCGTCTTGTGATAGTACAGATTTTTCACAAAGTAGAGATGACGCTTCACCGACGATACCAGAACCAGCTAAGCCCAGTACTGTCACGAATGAAAATCAGGATGTAGAAAATAAAACTATATTAGACGGTCCTAGTAGTACGCCAACAAATCTACCTTTAAGCCAGTTACCATCCATTCCAGATCAGCCATCAACGCAACTACCTCTCGTAGCTACTAATGTGCCAGAAAAAGAACCAGTTAAAACCAACACAACTGTTCAACTGAAATTGGAAAATGTAGATATTATCAAGCAAAATGTAGAGATCAACAAGCAAAATATAGAGATAAACAAGCAATTTCACAGTAAATCAGAACTAGAAGTGGCCAAGTCGAAAGATACCTCGCAGTGTAATGCTATTCAACAAAAACCAGAAGTATCTGTAAGCCAAAATGTTAAGGTTAACGATAATGCTGTGAAGGTGTTGCGACCGGCACCTGTGCCACCGGCCGTGCCCCCAGCGTGGCTGACTCCTAGGGCGCCTGTCAGTGGTAACCAAACAAACATTGTGCATCCACCGCAGATACGAGTCCAGAACGCTGAAGGACTAGTGACTGATCAACAGAAGAGCCCAATGATCCCGTCCCAGCCGCCCGTAAAAAGCAACCCGCCCGCAGTGGAGCCTCAACCCTCTTGCTCATTCGTGCCACCTCAACTTTCACAGCTCAAACCAGAGAAACAGCCGAAAGAAGTAGAGGTCAGCCAACAAATTATTAATGTAACTAGTTAATATAACGTGTAGACTGTTCACTCTGTTTTAAATGAAATACATATAAACGATGTATTAAAAGTACTGCGCCACGCGTTGCCAGCGCGCGTGTATTGAGAGCAATGTGCATCTATTTTAGCATATATTATTAGGTCAAGGATTTAATTTGTCATGATCCTCATAACGTTTTAGGTGCTGTTTTTAAAACAAAGCGAAGGACTTCCCTGTTACTGTTTGTTATATGTAATTTGCCGTCTTTAACCTTTGCTGCTGTTGTGATGAACTAATAGATACTTACTGTTTTTGTTTCCTAACAAAACACAAGTTGCTGCCATCGCATGCATATGCGTTGATGCATGGTTTCCATTTCGAAAAATATAATTTGTTATATGATACAGTTTCATCTTTTACTAATACAGTTGTTTCGTGTAGGATGACTTGATACATTTTTTATTTATGATACGAAACAATGAAATGTTCACGTATATCTATATGCAATAAACAATATTATATATGTATCGGTGTGATGTACTAAAATAGTATCAGCAGCTGGCACAAACTATGAGATTCGAATGGCGCTGGATAGATGGCGCCGCGTGGCGTTATACTCGCGTTGAAAACACGACGCATGCGCACAGAAATAGTATCGCGACGATCACCTTCACCTAGGAAGAACTGCCGTCATTCCCGTCGCATTATGATAACAGCCCATGACGCCCCCACGATTGATGGAGCCAATAATTAAATTTTAAATTCAAGGAATTACGCTTCTAAAACACACTAAACACACAAATCTTTAAGCAAGTATTCGTTTGGGCGGGTAAACCGTATCGAAACTCACATTAAAATTATACATGCGTATCTCGTCTACTCCAATAAATTGATAAGTTATTCAGATAACTAATGCAATTATTAATACCTAGCTGAATATGACTTTGATTAGTAGGTATGATTTGAGGGCGGAATACAAGGCATTAAATGTAACCGAAATGATGAATGTAAATACAACGAGAGAAAGATCAAAGAGAAGATGCATTGCAATGATATGAAACGAGAATGAGTGAATGTGATGACAGGAAACAGAGATGTGTGAAATGAAAATGCATACTGCGCAGATCGCAGCAATGACTGTTTGTTGATGATGATGTTAACTGATTTCTGTTCGATCGCCACCGTCGTCGGCGACCGGAAGGGGAGTGGGACAGAGGGAGGGAAAGGAAGTGGGGGTTGAGCTTTTGGCTCTCGCACTCATCGTACGAAATTCGACTAAAATTGCTATTTTTCGCCGATCTTTTGTGAGAGGGTGGTACTACTCCGGTCGAGCGACCCGTATATGAGCTGTAGTCAGCTTGACTCTACCACCACTTAAGTACTCAACATCTTAAAACGAGAATAGAAGAGACTGATGTTCGAAATTTTTAAGCCGCCACTAGATTTCTTACAGTTATCACCAATAATAAATATGTAAGGTATATAAAATAACAAAACAGTTGTTTATCAATAAAGTTTGGAAGCGTACTACGAACAGTTACGTGTCCAGATGAGCCACATGTGACTAATGGAGCCTCATCAACTCGCGTGCCTCTCAATTGTTTTGAATTGTGTGATACCAAATCTATAAATTGCAACTTGTTAGATCCGGATTCGGTCGGATGACGAGTTCTTAGGATAAATAGGACTCGTCCTCTTCATTAGTATAAATTAAATGTCATTTTTCCTTGTAATCTGCATGAAATAATTTTACAGTACATATTTTGAAATAGCTTTCACCCTCCTACCTTGTTATTTTGAGGAACAATAATATTCAATAACTCAAACAATATGCAAACATTACATTATGATTGAGCTGTAAAGCCAATAATATAACACTGGATGATTTTAATATTAAAACTTAACATCGTCTGGTATAAACTGAACATAAAATGCATTTTATTTTGTACATCCGGAACCATCTAGGAAATTTTTACTCTGTCCGGGACAGATATTTGTTTTATAAATAAAATACGCAGGTTATTTTTGTGTAGATATTAATTTTGACCCAATTTTTAACATACTCAACTTGTACAACACATAAATTTAATATATACATACGGATTACGGGTTAGAAGACTCATACGTCTATGCACAGATAATGCATTAAAATGTAATGAAATGTATTGTCAAAGTATCTATCTGCATCTCCCTTGTCCATTTCACCTTTCATTCTTTTACATACATACAGACTGTTGTTTCATTAAGATCTGAAGGTTACGTAGATTCTACTGCTGTAGCTAAATTATATTCTTTTTCGTTTTACAATGTCAGGTCGTGAATAAAGTCCTACTCTTCAAATTATAAAACATCTGGCCTACAAAATGTCTTCCGGGCTATGTCTTTTGACACGTATTTTACTTGCCTTTAATAAATTTGTATTACCGTGTTTACCATGTACTAGAAAGTTCATTATGATAAGGAAACAACCATTTACTGGACCCTATCGATGACGTATATACAACCTTTATGAACACATGACGCTTAAGGTGTTCAGGGGTCAAGTTCACTGGTAGCGAATAGAGCTACAATCTTACATCATTAATAGCTGGCTCGGCGATGGTAGTTGTCGAGATATGGTCTGATAAATGCTCGCTCGCTCGTTGTTCCCCTGCCCCCACCTATCTGTTTGGTAAGGCCCGGTTCCTTCCGGCCGACCTTGCGCCGTTGTGTTGCGCCAGCCGCCCAGCTCGCGTGAAGTACACGGTTCTGCTTGGGCGGATGTCTTTATCAGCACGTGATTACGGATCTGATCGATCTCTACTACCAATAAGTTAGCAGTATCTCAGGCCTGCTATATTTTTAAAACCGCTGTATCTTCTCATCTACATCACATAGTATCTCATCCGTCTTCGTTTATGACTATGCTCGTTTATTTTTTATTAATTAATAATTCAGAACTCGTCCTGTGTATATCTCATTATTTTTAAATTGTGCCATCAAGATTATTTTTAATTAGTTTGTCCCCATTCCTCAGAATATTGTAGATTTTCATTCGGCCTTCAATTCCTTCCAAATTATTTGATTCCAGCGATAACTAATAATAGGTACGCGAATAATTTTAATAAGACAAGTTCAAACTTCAAATAAAGGTCTTTGCACATTGACCGATTCGTAAACTTTTTTGCACTTGATATTTTCGAGGATAACATCCGTATTCGTTGTTATATCATAAAATAATTTGCTGCGATAATTTTGGTTCATTATCTGTTATTTATTTTATTGCAGTATTAGTTATATCCAAATAAAGGGACAAGAGCATTGACCCGATAAAAAAAACTTGATAACTCGTACACAAAAATCGTCCCCAGACAGTATCGTGTTTATAACGTTACAGTGTAAACGTACAAAAATGCGATTTTAACTAATTAAAGATTAACCTTGTTTAGTGAATGGAATGGCAACAACGTTAACGAGCGGGACGCGGATCAATCCTGTTCCAACCGAAACCGAAAGCTTCGGATTGTTCGCCGTCTTAATTGAATACCATGGAACGAGCGTCCACGCAGTTCACTCTTAGCCGTTGAGCGAAACGTAGTGCCCATACTATTTTACAGCACCGAGTTTAAGTTATCTTTTTTTACTGTGTCATCTGTCGTCCGCTCGGTAAAGAGCCGTTCAGCGGTAGCATCGCGCGGCGCTTACAGTTGAGCAACAGCCGGCTGGCTGCTCACCCGCCCCACGCCGGCTTCGCTTCACTTCTAACCCACAATATACACGATACAGTTAGTGCAGTGCGGTGCAGTGAAGTGTATTATGGCCGAAGTGTCCATCAAACACGATCGCACGCGGCTACCCTTGCGGCTCACCTCCTTTTATGAACTGTACAAACGGTTCCTCAAGGATCACGGGTGCAAATGGCACGATGTGTCGAAATTACTCTCCGTAGTTGCGGAGATCCTTTTTGATGTGGACGGCGCTTGTAGCCGGCTAGTAGGCAAGGTCAGTTGAACATTTCGGATCTAGGATGATCGTCTTGTCTCCTAACAATAGTGTTTTCTTGTTTGATCTTATCGTTACCTTGTGTAGGTGTTCGTTAAGAACGTTGAACTTGTCTAGTCTTTTATTTAGAGAAATAACTTAAAACTTTGTGATGACTAACTTTATCGCCATGCTCAAATCGTGTTCGCGATACACAATACCCCATCTTGTATTATTATTATTCTCAAGTAAATCCGCCGGGCCGTTGTTACCTGCGTCCCTTTCTTGTTTTTTTGACCCCAAAACAGCTGGTCCCCAGACAGTACCAATGTTTCTTCGTACGGGACCAGTGTGCTCGCTATGCCTGCCAATAATTCCCACATCATGTTAACCATATTTAAGTGTTGTGACTCCATCACCAGTAAAAGTCAACTCGCTTCAATTCTATTGTTAATCATCACAATGTTCGTGACTATCCGCAAAATTAAAACGTTGTGTTTCTTAAGAGTTCTCGAGAAAATTGTACACTTCAGTTACCCCGTGCTATGTGACGATTATGTGTATCAGGCGGTATGTATTTTACAGTAGATGAATACTGACGAAATTGTTGTGGAATACATGCGTCTATACAGTCTCGAAATTCCAAACAAACGTTGTTTGGAATTCAGAATTCCGACGTTTATGAATTTAAAACTGCTTGAAGATATCGATCCGCAATTAATGGCAATACGGTAGCACGAAGACCGTTGGCTGGTGTGTTGAAAAATGTTTGCCAAGTGAAAGTAGAAAATTATAATTCTAGCTATGAACAAAGTATAGGTTTGCTTTACGGAGTGCGCGTACGATGAGAATATCGGACATTTCCATTACTCACCTTAATATCGTTTATTATGAGTTCTAATTACGATGTTAATCCGGTTCTAATTTAATGTTATCAACAATGACAAAACAAACGTTATGAAATATTAAAATTCAATCAAGGTTCAACGTTATTCATCTAGGCGTCTGTGCCGCAACTGCCGAGTCAATAGAGTAGTTTACAATATGATAAGCGTGAGACACACAACACGTAGTAGAGACGTGTCGTGTGACTATTTATCATCTCATCTCATCAGCCGGACCCGCATCCGTTGGTAACATCTAACAAGATAACTTAAACCATCCTTTTGTGTTTATACGATACTTGACGCAAATAATAGGCTAGTACACTATCTTTTTATTCAGTAGCATCCTCGTTATAAATTATAAGAACCTACTCATTCTTTTATGGCATTTTGTCAAAGTATTTTCGCTATCTTGCATAATTTCAAAGATATTTGCTATATTTGAGTTTTGAAAATACAAGTAGTAGGGAGACAGTGGATTCTTTCTCTGTCGCACGCGCGATGACTTATGGATTGACGTCACTACGGTCTTCCAGCAAGCAAATTGTTTTAATTTTTCTGATCGGAAACTTTCGTTGTTTGTATTTTTGTAATTCTTAGTAAAAATATTTCAGTGTTCAAATAATTGTGTAATAAAAATATAGTCAACAACCCAATAGACGATCTATGGGATAACTATTACGATAATGCGTGTACAAGATGGTTATATTGCGTACTGGCGACCTGCGCGCGCGGCGGTATCGTCCATGTCGGCATTGTTCGGGTTCGCCCCACTGACCCAATTACCTACAGCTTATTGACAGAACAGAATTGTCTTGGCTCAGCAGCTCACCGTTCAGAGAAAGGTGTACGATCATGTCATTACATATAACCATTACAGAGCGCGAACACATGTAATTCAATAACTTTTCTGTTTTGTTTACACTGCTACATATTTAGCGCGCGAACGGACGATGACGTGCGACCGGAGAGTAGACACTGTTGCTCATGATATAGGTACTAATTAAATATTATAACAAGAAGAGAATGGGAAATAGTTGTTTGCCAAAAATGATGACGTAGGCCATACAAATAAACTTTCATGCTTTTTTCGGTTCATCGACTCCGATAGATGAAGATGAAATAGATGTCCCAAAATAGAATTTCCAAGAATAGGCTCCGTAATCCATATTTTCTGTAATTAAAATGACAAAAAAAATATTCGTAGTGAAGTGTAATGCGAAGAAATGTGGTGGCGGCGGGCACCTCGGGAGTGCGCGGGAGGGCGCTCCCACGGGTTGCCGATATTTTTAGTGCACGGCGATTACTTGGCACCGGCGGCCGCACTCGGTTGCGCTAGTGATCTTTGTGAAATTCGTTCGCGCTTAGGTACGCTCTCAATCTCGAGATAGACCCAGTCTCATGTCCGGTGGCGGGGCAAACGCCGCGTAAACGAGAAAAAAGTCGCGACACCACCAAATGTTTTGCAAAATCTGATCTTATGTGTAAATATGACGTTTCTGGAATATTATGTGATACATCCCGGGTAAAGTGCTTGTAAGAGGAAAGTAAAACCAGCCAAAACAGGATGGCCAGTCTGAGCAACGGTGCGAATGGCACGTCGAGCCCGCGACGTCAGCGTTACAACCGGTCCTCCACCACGAGCGTCACGCAGCTGCTCTCCGACGGGTACTCCAGCTTCATCAACCGGCTCACGCGCCGCGGACCCTCCGAGAAGAACGACAGCATCAGTGACGCGAAGTTAACAGCCGCCCGGTCGCGATTCGACGATAAACTAATTTCGAACAAAAATTCCACATTAGCGAGTGTGCGACGTTACGAGAACAATGGGCACATCTCACCGTACACGTCGTTAACGTCCGGTGCCGGCGCGAGGAAGTTGAACGACGACCGCACGTACTCGAGTTACCTGGGCGCCGCGAAGACTCGCATCGATACATCACCTTTGCATTCTACCTCCGGCATTAGCGGACTTGGCCGCAGTGACTCATTCCGTAGAGCTCATTTAAAAGAAAAATCATCACCGCTCACTAAGCGATATCCTCTCAAGGAACCCAATAATAACATTGAGAGCATTGTCTTAGGTAGTACGAGAAGTCGTTTGGAGGATAAATATTCCTCAGTGCTCGACAGAATTGCGATCCAGAAGAAGGAAAGAGCCAGGAAGGAGAAGGAGGACCGCGATAAAACATTGGAACCCGAATCTACTCTGTCGCGGGGACTGATGAGAAGCCTTACCACGGCCGTGTTCGGTGAAAGTTCGTTTAAAAGAAATAATTATTCCCACGAGAAAAGAGATAAGACACCTTTCAGGAACACGACTGACCGCCGACTGTCGTCCAATAATAAACCAAAAGACGAATACAAGAATGGATTCGATATTTCGTTAAAAGATCGTGCATACTACGGTAAAGATAGAGACAGTGTCTACCGAAGACACCTAAGACGATCCCTCAGGGCCGAGAAAAGTGAAAATAGCGACAGGAAAAACGGGAAACTGTCTCTGCGTCCGATCGATATCAACCTGCAAGGAGTGCGCGATTTAATATCGCCGACGCAACATGCCATCAACGACACTAACGCGAAGCTAAAACTCACCAAACCGCCGGCATCCTCGCCGACGAGAGGGCAGAAACAGATATATTTCCCGTCGAGCGACGAGGACGACGACAAGACGCCGGTCGGCGATCGCATACTCAGCGAACGAGAGACCAGACGCAAGGAGATCCAGGGCCTGATCATGAAGTACGCGCACCTGGACGAGGTGTACGGGCGCATCGTGGACAAGGGCGCCGGGGACGTGAGCGCCGCGGTCGCGGCCCGCAAGCCCGAGCCGCTGGCGGTGGGCGACGTGGTGGCGCTACCGCCCGAGCTGCGCAGCCGCCAGCGGCCGCAGCGCCCGCGCCACCTCACGCGGCGCGCGGCCACGCCGCCCGTAAGCACACGCTAACAACCGCCTGCGCTCTGTGTGCCGCTAACATACACCCGGTCCGTGGATTTTATATTCACTATTTACATATTGTCCGACAGTTGCATTGTCGTCCTTAGCATTATCTAGCGTAATAATCGTGGCGAAACTCGCGTCTGACGATGAGTAGACATGGCTTAAACGTATCTTAAATTATTAAAATTCCTTGCTTAAGTAAACTTTCTATAGACGCATGTATTTCCCGACCAACAATTTGTAAAAATTAAGTCGGTACAAAGAGAAAGTTTGACATTATCGCGTGCGGGTATCTAATGAAAATGATGCATCGTTAGGTGCAACTAACCGTGTGTTGACAATTAGGAGCGTAAAAGTGACTAGATATTAATAAAAATGATTGTGCATGTGCTGAACTTACTCGTGCGTGGTTTTAGATCTAACATGTCTCTGCTGTGCGTGAAAATGTTCTCAAATATGAAACGTAAACGAGCATCCGATAGATCGGCGTCGCCCGAAGTCAGTAATGTACAGTTTTAACGAGACGATCGGGTGGACACTTATCCCAAATTACCTGTGTGCGAGATGGTGAGCGAATGCGAGCGAGTGCGATGCGTGCGATCCCGTTCCCGCGCCCGCGCCCGCGCCGTGGCTCCCGTCCGCCCCTAACAGCATGCTCCCCGACACACCATACCAATTGTCGCTTGTCTGACGGGCAACCGTTCCATTGTTTGATTGTTGGGTACAACACTACTCGGGTCGTGGCGATCGTGGCGCGCTCTCCGTGGCTTGTGGCTGGTGCGTGCGGTGCGTGCTGTGCGTGCGGTGTCGCTGCGCGTGCGTGCGGCTGCTGCGCGGTGCTGACGGCGGCGATGGCGCCTGCAGAGCTCCCGGGCACGCTCCTCGGTCAAGGACGACAAGGACGGACACCTGGTGTACTGGCCCGGATATGTCATGGGAGGAAGATGTTCGTGTCCACACCCATAGCTTAAAACAATCGTACCCACTCCACACACTTACAGACTGACACACACTATATATTTCACACTCTGACACACATTTTGTCCCACATTTAAAAATATTACTGTTCTTCCAGTACATAACTGAAGTAAATTCGTTCGCACACCACACATGACTCATGACGAGTTCGACAATTAACAGATGACAGAGAATCGTGTTTTCTCGCAATCATTTACAGCGAAACCCTTGAAGTCAGTGATTCGTGTTAAATGGACATTTTTTGTTTTATATTTTTCGTCCCAGCAAAATACCGAAGATCATGGAAGTATCCACCTGGATATGCCTGAAGTCATGATGGAGCATCGTCAATGGCGCTTTGAGATAATAATTGCTACCGACACAGAGACTGCCTTAACGAGCAGCTATTATTTTGAACACCAATGTCGATTCCATCATGACTTTGTGCTGTGCACAGTTGACTAATCAGATCGCATTGGTTTCATTGCAGATAAAATCATCGACACGCTTGGTGAGGGCACCTTCGGCAAGGTGGTCGAGGTGAAGGACTTGGAATTGTAAGTATCACTCTGTTTTGTCGCAGCTAACTTAATTCAAATTTCAGATATTTCTATCGCGATAGCGTCTGGTGCAGCGCGCGACACCGAATGTACGAAACATTTATGTAAACTTAACTGTGGGTGTAAGCAGTTGTTGCCCAGTTTTGTGTTCATAGAAAATGGGGGTAGACTGATGTCTGAAGGAATTCTTGCCTTAGATGCAAGGTTGTTACGAAAAAATCATCATCACTGTGCTTAAAACATGTTTTAAACATTTAAAACACAATGTTTTTTTTTCCTTCAGTGTTAAATCAATGATCTAAACATGTTTTAAACAGTTTTCATTTTAAATTTCCTGTTTTTTGCAATTCTGCTTAGATGATACATTTTTTAAAGGCGTGTATAAATAATTGATGACTGATCGTGTCCATCAGGGTATCTTGATATATCATTATGAAGACTATACCTACAGGCCGACAAGTAATCAAGTGAATCGTAAACCCGAATACTTGTAACCATGCATACGTAAAGACATCTCCTGAAATACATTTCAAGCCAACAATTTAAATGTACAAGTTGTTACCGAAATCACTTGCATAGTTCCTTAATTGTAACGAACGGTGTCGTTCACATCACACCCTCGCCCGCCGGATGATGACACACATTGTTTGGCAGGGCACGGCGCGACGCACGCGCCACGCGCTAATTATTATTCATTTTCTATTTCCAATTGTTTATAGTAACACCGGCAATCACCGATACTTATTGCCAAAAATCCCAGTTTTATGGCCAGAATACAAAATAACCATGTCTAATTATACGTTTACAGGGAGCACAGAATGGCTCTGAAGATAATCAAGAACGTTGAGAAGTACAGAGAGGCTGCGAAACTCGAGATTAACGTATTAGAAAAGTTGGCGGATGTCGACCCTGATTGTAAAAAGTGAGTGTTTGTAAAGTATTCACTGTCTAGACTGAAAATGCCCTTGATGATATGTTACATTCGACAAACTAATAACAACCTTGTCGTGTTAGGTTCAGTGCCTGCATTCTATTATTGTTTTTCATAGAAAAATATAGTACACTACACTGCACTACACCTATGTTGCACCGATAGGATATCGCAGCCAATGTAATAGGGCCGAGCTCGTTGTCATAATACCGGGCACATTCCTCCTCAATACGACTCGGGTCATCAGACTGGTCCAGTGCGGGTTAGCGAACTTCACTAGTCTATTCGAAAGACGTGCTAATTCCTCACGATGTTTCCCTTGACCGTGCAGCAAGTGATAATCTTATTTTTCTTCTTGATTTTCGTAACAGTATTGTTTAATTACTGTTTGCGCGTCTTCCGATGTTATTGGTCGGCAGCGATGCAGAGCGACGCCGTCAAACCTGGCAATATTTGACCTTGCACGTTTATATGCGACGTTATTGCTCTCGCCTGGCGCGCCGCCAGTGGCCAGCCGATGTCAACTCCACACAAAAATACCGGCCGCTCGCTCCGCGCTCACAAATAATTTAATGTCCATTATCAGACGTGTATAACGCCCTTGATTTTGATATATTGTTCTAGACAGTAATTTTTGATAGAGAAAGTAGTTTTTGCACGAATAAAAATAATCTCACATTAATGTGGGTAAATCTACAATTCGCCAAGATTAAACATGACCGCGACTGCTACGTCAAGAGTATTTACGATTGAAAAGATATCTATCAAAGCTTTATTGAAAATTCCAACACTGACCAAAATCCAAACCAACCAGATCTGTAGGCCTGAGCGTTGATTTTATTAGATAAGTCACACAAAGTAGTCATAAAATGTCTATTTTCTGCCTAGTCGCGTTGTTTTGCTAATCAACATTGATATATGTATTAATAGTTTTGTTTTTTCTTTATTTTCAGCTTATGTGTTAAGATGTTAGACTGGTTCGAGTACCACGGGCACATGTGCATCGCGTTTGAAATGCTCGGACAAAGTGTATTTGACTTCCTGGTGAGTAACAACCATCATTATAATGTATACCTACCAAGCGTGCGTCATTATAACGATAACATTAAATGCGTTAATTGTGTCACAATTGTATTGGGCTTTTCTAGATGTATTTGTTTCAAAAATTACCTCGTTTGCACAGTAAATTGCACGACGCAGCTGAAACACATTTTAGTAGGTTATTATAAAGTTAAATGAGACATAACAACAGTAAATTTATGCAAAGCATTGTAACATCCCGTAGATAAATATGACTGATGACTAGTATCAGTAACTAGTGATTTTCTGTATTATTTTGGTACAAAATTAAACTAAGAGAATGCAAGGTCAAGTTCTGCATCCTATTCCAAAATAATTAAGAACTGTTTACATGGAGAGATCTACGCTTCAATGTGTAATTTAATTACGAATGAAGGACGTTTGCTTCATCTACAATAAAAATGATACTAACTGACAGACTCTGATAACGCACAGCCTGAACTGGTGGTTCTAGAAGCATCAAATCAAATGTTGTACAGGAGTTATAGGGTGGTGAAATGTACACTTAAAATGGTTTAAGTGTATGGCGTCATTGGGGGTCATTAGGGATTAATAAATAGGTGATGAAAGTTGGTATAGAAATTCCATAGTTGGTGTAAAAATACTTGAGATATTGTAATTTTTTAATGTGCGGGATTTTTAAGTATAACATTCAATTCTATTGCCTGCAAGATACTCTTGCATGGATCCAAATATTATTTTGGATTTATGAAACAACCTGTGACTACAGAGAGATTCTAAATCAAATGCGGGTGTGAAGTGCACTGCGAGCGCGGCTCTATCCCCCTCACATCTTCCAACTGCCGCGCGCACCTATTATTTACTATTTCACAGCAACTCACAGCCCTCATACAGTTTGAATCCATCTGTAATAAGTACGGATGAACCACCAACACACCACGCAGGTATAATAATAACGTGTTATCATATTGTAATTGCAGAAGGACAACAACTACCAGCCGTACCCGCTGGAGCAGGTGCGGCACATCTCGTACCAGCTCATCTACAGCGTGCTCTTCCTGCACGACAACAAGCTCACGCACACAGACCTCAAGCCGGAGAACATACTGTTCGTCGACAGCGACTACGAGGTCGTCAGCGTCTACAACAAATCTAAAAAGGTATGTACCATCGTCGCCTTATGCGGGATTTACACGGGTCGATATCTGCCGCACGACTAGGAACAAAAACGAATAAAATGTAGGTGTTCAGCCGCACGGCGAAAATCGACCCATGTACGTCCCTCATTACTTTCTCAAACTTGTATCTAAAGAAAAAAATGTTTTCATACAGTAGGTATGAATGTTAGTGTTAGAATGGATACACATTCCAGAGTTTCTACACTCAGATTGACGCCTATAATATGAAATAAAGGTTTTTTCATACTCCTCCAAAATCTCCCTTTTTGGTATACGATGTTGAGGAAGTAAATGGTCGATATATTATTTTATCAGTACATTGATTGACATGAGTTAATAAGACAATGCGTATAATGTGTTCAAAGTATATGCCTGCGACGTGGCAGAATATATTACCTGAATATTTCTGGCATTGAGCAGTGTCAGATATAATATTAAATCAATAGCCCCGCTCTTTATTACTTTGGCGCCAAAATACCACCCAGGGGGGGGATATTATATGGGTATAATGGTGTTGTATTTTTTAAAATGTAATTGTAAATGTGTGTTGCAGACGCACGACCTGCTGCGCGTGAAGCGCACGGACGTGCGGCTCATCGACTTCGGCAGCGCCACGTTCGACCACGAGCACCACTCCACCATCGTCTCCACCCGCCACTACCGCGCGCCGGAGGTCATACTAGGTCACTATCAACACGACTTACTCTTTACCCCTCACCCCAGCCACGAGTTCACCGACACTCAATAACAGTGCAATACTTAAAACTAAAGCGCTCGAAAGAAGTGTGGAGACAGCTTTGCGCATCAACGTAGAGGATCCAATAGACGCGCTCGAGCAATCGTATTCCAATATGGCACACCCTGAAAACTGTTGCGCAAAGGGTCCCTACTCTTACACTTAGCACTCTGGTAGGGCAGAGGTGTACAACGAAAAAAATGTCCCATCGTCCGCCCGTCTTAAAGCTACAAGAAAGAAATACATCAGTCGTGCGTCTCGTTTCATTTGAAAGCTCTGCCTCTGTTGGGCTGTGGATCTAACAAAGTACAGACGGGAGCGCCCGATAAGCTGTTTAAAAGCGTGTACTTCTAATCCAGAAATACGGATTAGTAACGAGAATATCCCATTCATAAGGAGACAAAGAATCCGTTTGACAAAACCAGTGTCACGGTCACGTATCATTCTTGTAGACTGTTAGACGCAGTGCAACGACGTAGACGCGAATAAAAATGTATTGTTGTTTTCCAGAATTGGGTTGGTCCCAGCCATGTGACGTGTGGTCCATCGGCTGCATCATGTTCGAGCTGTACCTCGGCATCACCCTCTTCCAGACACACGACAACAGGGAACACCTCGCCATGATGGAGAGGATCCTAGGACCAATCCCATACAGGTACGTACTAAATCTTACCCGCTATTATGACAAAAACTGCAGTAGATAAGTTTTCTTTCGCGCTGTATGCATAAAGGCTCCTATGCACTAGGCAGCGACAGGTAATCAGATGAATGACCCACGCACTAGGCGGCCAAGAATGTCTGCCTGTAGCAGCCGTTAGAACGCGCATGTTTGCATGGTTGCCTAGCCAAAATGCTTAGTGAGTGGGAGTCGTAAGCTAATCACTCCGAAGCCGAGAACAGATTATATTTCACGCCAATTAGGAGTTTCATTTTATAGTATTTAACGACTAATTTTGAACAATGATTATTTATTATTTGCTGAACGGTGAAGAATAATCGTGTGGAAATAAGTCGTTTTGCGAAAAAGTTGTCGAGGTACACTTAGAGCAAATCTGCCTAGCCGCATCGGGGAACATAGGCATGCTAGATAGTGTAATTTTATTCACAGTTTTTATGTATGCCGAAATCTGTCGTATGTAATGCAAAGAGCAATAATAGCTATAATTTCTTTAGTAACGTCACAGATGCATCGCGTGCGTCATTCATGTTTATGATAACATTGTTTTATGTGCACTCGCATTGGAATATTTTGTTACGCGATGCACATGGGGGGAAGCATTACGTATGTAATGATTAGATAAAGTTGAAAATATTATTGTATTTGTAATTTCTACTGTTATATTATCACTGCAGCCTGTCTAGCTAGTTAAAGACAAGAAAGTACTTATCCAGTTCTTTTTATGTAGATGGTACAGTAGAAAGTGTTCAGTGTTTTCGTAATTTGCTAAAAGTCACATCAAGAACAGAAAACACTGAAATATCCAAATAAATAAATCTACTTTGCAAGTGCTTTTCTGTTTGTGCTTCTGAAAAACGGACATCTGTGTGATTGAATCGGTACAACTGTACACACATACTGCCGGTTATGCTCGGGCACGTTCCATACCGCGTTACGCAATCGGAACAGTTTCCTCAACACAGCGCCGCGCACGGATAAACCACTATTTCGAATCCGCACTCTAGGACAAATGTTTCCGAAATACATACGCTTAAAAAGTCAATGAAAGGAAAAGGGTAACTCTGGGCCGATTTTTTGAGATACTGCCGCCCCGCAAGATTTTTCCGAAATAATTCCCAGTGCGGAGTCCACAGGTTAAATGGTCCGTGGTCGCGCCGTATAAACAAACACACCGATTGGTTTCGCACACAATTGTGCAGACTGAAATAAACACTCATAACGCCCGTCTGGTTTTTCAAGAACTAGGGCTATTAATTTTCCACAACCTACATAGTACGGAATTAGATTGGTGTTCAATGTCAACATGTGTTTGCAGAATGGCGCGCAAAACGAGAACAAAATACTTCTACCACGGCAAATTAGACTGGGACGAGAAATCGTCGGCCGGCAGATACGTCAGAGAAAACTGTAAACCACTATTGGTGAGTTACTTGTTCTTGCAGATTCCCTCCCAATAGTTCGCGAGACATGTAAGGGGATCGAATATGCTGATGATTAGTGATCATTATGCACGATTTACATGGTCGATTTTAGCCGCGCTGCTAGTTACAAAATTCTGGATTTTATTCGACTTTGTTTCTAGTTGTGCGGCCGAAATCGTACCGTATCATGGTCCTGCTATAAACGTGTCATGGTCCACTGAGCAGACACGATGTTGGTGGGTGCATATTGAAACTGTTTACAGTTATTTTTTTTTTGTAATGGCGTAAGTATTAATGTCAGCGAGTTCACACACGCGGCATATTTCGTATCCAGTATCAAATTACTTTGCCGAAATAAAAAACGGTTCCGGTAAATCAGTTCTGTATGGAGGACACTGTGTGAACAGGGGATTCTTTGTTGCATGTGGCTTATGGTTATAGTACAATCTAGTGGTCAAAAAGTCCTTTAGTAGTATCATCATCAGAATTTATATAAAGATTAAACTGTGTTGTAACGTGTTGTTGTTCTCTGCAGAGGTACCTGCAGAGCAACGAGGAAGAGCCGCGTGCTCTGTTCGAGCTGATTGCGCGCATGCTGGAGTACGAGCCCAGCCAGCGCATCACGCTGCGCGACGCGCTGCAGCATCCCTTCTTCACGCGCCTGCCGCACCACCAGCGACTCGGTAACTACACGCGCTCACATCCCCACAACACAACACACATACAGACACCTGACTACCACTTGCTAGATAGTGCTGAAAAATCTATAAAAGCTACACTCGGCAGTTCTCATGAAGGTGGAAGTTCGATCAACGCGGCAAGACAGACGTCAGTCGGTCCATAGAAATTGAGTGCCGTCTGCCGTCGCGGCACATGTCATCGCCACAATTTCTAAGGACCAACTGACGTCTGCTGTCTTGGCTCGTTGATCGATCCCACCTTTACCGAATAGTTTGTCCCAAACTCGTGACTCTAGGGACGTTGATACCTCGATATTTGACACATAAATACGTTGATGAGAAACTTGGACATTTATTCAGCCTAGCTTAGATCTGTCTACAATCGTTTCTATAAATCTAGGGTGATGTAGACCAAACGAGTGATCGCTCATTCTAGCCACACACTTTCAAATTCTCTTTGTGTAAACAAAAACAGAGCATTATTTCATTGCTCTATCTTTTTAGGCAGAGATGAATTGAAAGGAAAATAATGCTCTTGTTTCAGCGACAAAGAGTTTAAGGTGGACTAGCTAAATCCGTTGACGGAAATTACAAAAACCGTCAATAAGTAGATCATGGAAGTTTTCATTTCCATACATTGAAGCGTAACTATTTATAGAAACGCTTATGGACAATTAATAATAATAATAATATCCTGGGACATTTTTGTACACACGGTTACCTGATCCCAAACTAAGCAGAGCTTGTACTATGGAAACCAGATAACTGATATGACTACATATACTACTTTTTTATTTGTAAATATATACTTAATATACATATACACCCAGACTCCGGACATACAGACATGTTCATGCACACAAATGCATGTCCCGGGTAGGAATCGAACCTACGACCTGCAGCGTGAAAGGCGCCTCCGCGCCAACCACGCTAACGGACCCGTCAATTTCACTTTCAATTCGTCAATTTCAATTTCACTTTTCTAATTAGGTACTATAGAGAATGTCTATTATCGACTGTTCACTTGTGATTTCCTCATCAATATCATGACCTCCAAAACACTTGGAAATCAATGACTATCCCCATGTACTGTGATCATAAAGCATCAATTCCCGTGTGGTATTTTTACGAGGTGCAATGTGCCAAATGCAATGACGACATTGCGCCGTCCTTGTAGCCGTTTTATCACCGGCTCATCTGTTTATACCAGTATATTTTAATCGAAAGAAACGATCGTACATGTGAGGTATTACAACTTCTCAAAACATCACATCAACAAGATGCCTTCTACTGTTATTTGTGACGAATTACATCTTTTGTTATAGGATACCAGTTTACAAGGCCATCATTCCTTAGGTCAGGCCTTTTTCTCGTTAGACGCTTACATAAAGCTTTATTTTGATTTTAATTACTGGAAAACATCCTGCGACATGATTTTTAATATTTTTATGGTTGAATTCGTTTTATACTGTGCTGTTTAGTGTGCCGTTGATTTCTTTCGCTTACTATATTTTGTTATCGTCAGTAACATTCGTCGTTTGTTTTTAGATTATTTTTTTAAGCTGGTCTAATCTCAGTCACCGCTGCATGAGTCCCGTTATCTGTGTTTTCAATTGTAAATTGGGAAAACGTGTGACTGAGAATTCACTTGAATTGTACGTTAAATAGTGTAACAGAGACAAACTGCAACAATGTGGTGGTGTATGGCCACTCAAGCCTCTGACTACCCCCGAATGGGGATAAAAGTCGTGACGTTACACACACATAGTTAAGTTTCTATGGAAAGTTAAACCTCATATTAATTAACTATGGGTTCTTTCTACTGAAGCGGCTTGTCTTATGTTACTTGGTATTTATATTTCGATGTAGCTGTAACGCGTTAGGCGAAGGCTAGACGTAAAGTATATACTGTGGTCCGTCAGTATGTTAAATAATGATGGATGTCATTCCATCGACGGAATAAACAGGCAGGCTAGACGTTCAGTATTTATTCCGTCAGTATTGTGACGTAGTTCGTACAGTGCAGACGTCAAATGAAACACTTAAGCTTGTATGGATATTACCTTAGCGCTTGGTTTAATCCGCAATCTCAGAGGACATGTCCACTCTATTGCTTTCGCGTCGCGTAATGACACGATACCGTGGTCTAAACTGATCGTGTAGGCTAGTGTACTGATGGATGTCAGTATTTACCACAAACTGTCATTCTGGATTTGAAATTCGTGGTAATTAATAATCAGTACACTAGCCTACACGATCAGTTTGGATCACGGTTTTTGATAAATAATGACGGACCACAGTATTTACTTTACGTCTAGCCGTCGCCTTAAGAAGGCACCGTGGAACTAATGAGTGTTGCATTGCAGGCAATGACCGCGCGCGGTGCAACGGTGAGAGCTCCGCGTCGCGCGAACGCTCGCACTCGCTGAGCAGGTGAGCCGCCGCCGCTAGCGCGCGCCGAGCGCCAGCGAGCCCGCCCGAGCCGCGCCGAGCGCGCGCGAGCACGCCCGCGCCGCGCCGAGCGCCCGCGAGCGCGTCCGAGCCGCGCCAGACCGCGCGCTCCGCCCGCGCCGCTCGCCGGCGCGTGTAAACTTGTACAGTTGTAATGAAGTGATAAGTGATAATTATTTTGTCGAACATTGTATGTAATCTAGGAAATATTTTGTTGTGAATCGGTACTTCTCAATTTGTATTTATAAAGTAATTATTCGAAATAAAGACTGGTCAGTCTGATGTTTGTTTTTTATTCCTGACTCTACCTCGCTCGCATCGCACGAGCTAACTTTTCTCACGAAATCAGCAGGTCCGGGTAATATCTTATAATCGGCCCGTGTATTTAATTAAAATTTGCTTATAAAAATACTAGTTTTGAAGTGGGGTTAATTTGTTTTCATAGTTCTGTCCAAACTAATAAAAAGTATTCAGTAAATAATGATAATTTATTTCAAAATTTACATATAAATACCGCACATTCATGTTTACCGACTATAATTTGAAAGGAACATGCAAGTTATTTCTAATTTTAATGTACACATTGGTGTCACAGGTTTACATAAACCATTTATACATTACAATGCAATATTAACTACATGAGCAGTGATTTAACTTGGTAACATGAGAGGGCAACCAAGCGTTAATTTATCAATAAATAACACTTAAGTACAAAATATAACTAATTTCATGGTTACTTTTGGAATGATGAAAATGTTAACATTATTAAGTGCTTTCCAACTTCAAAACAAAATGGCGCTGAAGATAAAATCAAAATAAACATTTCCACTCGAAACACCGCGAGTCGTAAACGTGAGAACGCGCGATGTTTTGATTGGTCATGTTTCTTGTTCTAGAAAAATACCGTATGATTAATAAAAGCGTGGAAAGACATTACTTTTCGTATAAAAAGCCCAGGACAATGTAGTAAATGCCTTATTATATAAAATTTCAGTCCCTTCGTGCCTACGAATTTGCTGGATATTTATCGATCGCTATTTCAATGAGCTAAAGTCAAACGTTAGACTGGGCACAACAGCCCCCCTAGACAAGTAGCCGACGTCTACAAGCGTTCCTTTAAATCGTTACGCTTCACGTATGGAAATGACATAAGTCACATGATCTACATAGCGACTTGTAATGTCATTTCCATACATTGTGAAGTCTATTCTATTCTATTCGATTAGTGTTCATGCCACTTGTCTAGGGGGTCTGCAGACCAAATGCTCTCTGTTGCTAACATTCGATATTATTTATCACAATATCGAAAGACAAAAATCGAGCAAAGCTGGCACCTTAAATAGCAGTACACAATAAATATATTAAATTAATAACTTACGTCGTCAGCATTTACATAGCAAAACTTGAATCACGAATCCGTTTCAATAGCCTACGTCATCGTTGTAGCAATTCATTTTACAATATACATCAATCACTTGCTAACTGCGGCCAAAATATAATTTTCATACATAAGTACAATACAAGTATATAAATCTACAAAATATACAAACTTATACAGCAACATTTGGATATAGATTGCTTATTTACATTTAAAATGGGTACAAAAGCTGAAGATTATACAATTTGGAATGATAATTAGAAATATACATCATTCTCGTAAGATATAGAGCATTTTTATATAAGGAAAAGCAGTATCTGCAGTATGTGTTCAAAGCTTTCCGTAGTAAATAATAAAATAGGTATGAATGATTAACTTAACATTTTAGGTAAGTACAATCCTACAAAACTCCGAAGTAGTCGTCAAAATCCGCAAATTCGATCATTACCGAAGAAGCAACCCAATCTAAATTCTGATTAATAATTCAGTGAAGTAATTAAAATGTGAATTTATATTCTAATTGAACCTATTTTTGTTTTGAATTGAATTAATTTGCACCAGAATCATAAAAACAACATTATTCATGATGAATGGATCAAATTAATTTTACGTTTGACAAAAATCTGTCATTTTACTACACTGAATTATGAATCAGACTTTTTAAGAAGAGTGAAGAATGTGAGTAATGTAAAAAACTAACTCGTGAAAATAAGTGATCGCAAAAAAGCCACATCGCGGCGCCACATTCGCATGGGTTTTGTAGTGACACTGACAGAAGTGAAGTGACAGACGTCACACCAATACAATCAAGCGACATCTGGTTAGCCGAAAATGTTATCCGTTCGGGACGGACTGGCGGTTACTCCCGAGTTATATAAGTACATGAGAACTATCCTATGTATTTAGATTCGTCGGCCAGGATGATAGATGATGGTTGATGGTTAACAAGGAGAGTGAGTACAGTGTGGGTGTGGGCTAGATCATGTCGACGGTGGGCGCGCCGGCGGGCCACGCGTATACGGGCGGCACAGCAGCCGCGTACCGCACGTCGTACATCTGCGCGCGAAGGAACTCCTCCGTGTCGATGGGCTGTGGCAGGACTGATGCTTTTTCTACAAAAAAAAACCAGTATGTCACTTAAATTCATAAAATAGATAGATATTATAACGGCTGCTCTACACTAATGCCAAGAAATCTCAACAATAATTCTTGGCAAGAATTTTGATTTCGTAAAAGGCGTATCCACACTCGTCCTCATCGAGTGTGTGCTGGCAAGTGATTAACTTCGCTTTTTTTTATACTCGTAATTAGGCGTCTTTTTATAATTTTGCCACAGGTCCATGGCCAAGTCTTTTAATGTTCAAATGTCAAATTTGTGATCTACATTTTGGGAATTGTACATTGAAAGAAGCACGTTGGGAACTGAATCGATACTCACGGCATGTGTAGGCGTGCTCGACGACCTTCTTGGCGATCTTGACTGAGCAGTTCTGTATGCCCGCAAGCGGCGGGTACAGGCTGCCCTGGTCCAGGTCTTCCTGCGAGACGATCTCAGCCAGTGCCTGCAAAAATGTATCAAAAACTTGTAAATTATGCTCGTAACCAATAGGTATTTGATCCTTATTTTAAACCTCCGAAAGGTAAAAGGACTCTTCTTGATTCTTCTATATCGTTCTCGCAAAAATAATGGAGAACTGCTGTTCCCGGTAACTGTTCGATGTGTTAACGGTCTAACTATGCCCACAGTCATACTAAATAGGAAGGTGTCAGGAGGTACCTCTGCCGCCAGCAGCAAGAAGTCCTCGGTGATGTCGATGATCCCGGCGCAGATGATGCCGAGCGCGAGTCCGGGGAAGATGTACGAGTTGTTGCCCTGCCCCGGCCGCAGCACGCGCCCGTCCTTGGTGTGGTAATCCGGGAACGGGGACCCGGACGCGAATATCGCGCGTTCCTGGATGAGACAGAGTAATTTAAATTGTGTGTATGCTAAATCAGTGACGCCTGTGGTGACCCGGCGATCTTGACGCCTGGTAAAAAGTCATTCGGAATATAGAGTATAGAGAGGAGTTAAGGCGAATTCCATTGGCCCAGCAGAGGGAGAAAATGGGATAACATATGTAGGGTGTCCTCATCGAAAGAGTCGGGAAGCAAGGTTTTTTAAAGTCAGTATGTTTTGTTAACTGGTATCGCAATCTCGGGAAAAATCTTCTTTTTTCAAATTTTGCGGCTTAGAACATTTCCCCTCGTCTTTTTGCCATCGGAATTGATTTTTCTAAAATGCGATTGCGATGCGAAGATTATTCCCTCGGGTCTAAATTATACACTTTCCCACAGTGACCCCTTTGTCAAATTACCACTTCTCCCATTTTATCTAAAAGCTGGTACTCACGCCGGTGTTGGAGTAGGCCTCCTCGGCGGTGCACTCTGCCTTGCTGGTGGGGTTGGAGAGCGCGAAGATGATGGGCCGTGCGTTGTACTCGCCCATGTTGCGCAGGATCTCTGGAGTGAAGGCACCGCCGATCGCCGCAGCACCTGGTAATAATGGTCCTTTATTAATGCCCTACGCATTAGCACATTCTCCTTCATTCTTCGATGGATTCCTCAAGTTATTTTAATTCCTATTTATTTATTTTTTATTCTCGCTTATTATCCGACATGAAGAAAGTACTGGCAATAAAATCGTGACCGAGCATTTAAATCCGTCTCGATCTTGCTATTTGATTCTCTAGTCTGACAAGAATGGAACAGCTAAACTGCTAGTTTCTTTAAAATAATGAGCTTTAAAGACAATGGACCGAATAAATAATCATTGCTTAAAGTATGTCGACTTACCAATGAGTACCGAAGGCCTGGCGGTCTCGACGACCTCGGCCAAGGTGCGTACAGGCGCGTGGTCGCGCGCGAACTTCTCCTTGTGCTCGTTGAGGCCGCCCTCGGGCCGGTTGCGCACGATGAGTCCCTTGGAGTCCACCATCCAGATGCGCGCGCGCGCGTCGGCGTCCGAGCACCCCTCCGCCGTCATCGCCATCACGCACAGCCCCGCGATGCCGAGCGCTGCCTGGGAGAATATTACAGTTTAGGGATATCCATCCAGACTTCAGGTAACTAGGGTCCCCATAGAAAATAACGAGAAAAATAAACAGCCTGGTCCGAAATAATCTCTCGCTTGTTCGCTGCAATGCGATGGAATAAGTCTAACGTGCAATGCTCATTAATTATTTGGACAAATGAAATCTAGATTGAGCCACACTTAAATTACACGTAGATTTTAAACAGTTTCGTAAAAAATAAAGGGTTCTACAAAGTGCTGGAGAGTCATGTTGCCTACCTCTCCGGCGCCTTGGAAGACAATGGTGTTCTCAGAGAGCTTCTTGCCGGTGATGCGTAAGCTGGCCAGAAGCCCCGCCACCGCCACTGCAGCTGTGCCCTGGATATCATCGTTGAACGTGCAGTACCTGCGAAATAACGAGACTATTTACATCTATGCGTCGGTTATTTTGGTAACCCTAGGCATTTACAAAAATAGCAAAAGACAACAAATTGCATTGTTGTCATCCACTCACTTGCCCCTGTATTTTTCGAGCAGGCGGAAGGCGTTGGCGTTGCCAAAGTCCTCGAACTGGATAAGGCAGTTCTGTCCGAAGCGGCGCACCACCGCCTTCATGAACTCATCGATGAATTCATCGTAGGCCGCACCGCGGACACGCTTCTGCCGCAGACCGATGTATAGGGGGTCATCCAGGAACGCTTGGTTATTGGTGCCCACATCTGTTGAAAATAAGTGTAATCAAAACAACTGCATTACGTTTTTGTCGAGAACTTTTGAGAGAAAAGCCGAGAGTGTTGTGGACGCAGTTCATTGTTGTGACGTCTTGCTGAGAGAGCGTTCGAGAATTCTTGGCACGAGTGTAGTAAAGCTATAAGGCAGACCCTCGTCAAGGCGATAGTCGTCATTACGATACTTATACCCGATTAATAGGTCCCGACAGGATATCCACCGCTGAAATGTTCCATGGGCCTAGTAGAATCAATCTTACCCAGCGTGATGGGCAGGCACTGGTGCGGTTTGATGCCGGCGAGCGCGGTGTAGAGCGCCAGCTTGCCCACCGGGATGCCCATGCCGCACGCGCCCAGGTCGCCCAGACCCAGGATACGCTCGCCGTCGGTGACCACGATGGCACGGACGTCAGATTCCGGCCTGTGGAGACAATACTTGTTGGTTCGCTAGGACTGCGGACAGACATTGTGACTAGGTCTTTGCTTTTCTTCTGAGAGCGATTTGAAATCGTATCGAGTGTCATGGGTCTTGATTTTTTTTGCGTTTTGGGAATCTTCTTATACCTAGAGGCTTGTCAATATTATTATATATCATTTCACCCTCATTGTATCTCCTTTTCATATTTTCGAACTACTTCAATTTGCAAATTGAATCTAACCCCAAATGTTTATAACTTTCCTGGGGCCGCCACCGAATGGTTAAGTTTTGATAGCGAATATTAAACTTTCATAGTCATCTCAAACTGGTAAAGTTGTTGAATTTGTAACGCGGTGCGGTTTAGCATGATAATAACGTCGGCATTCGACGACATTAGGCCACGAACATAAAGATGCTCTCCAAATATGAAGCATTTGGTTTAGTTATAACGTTGAAAATGACAATGGCAATTCAACAAACAGAAACCGTCTCTTGAAAATTCTTGCCGAGAATTCTCGCAAGTGTAGTGCGGACTTAAGGTCTTTTTTATTTCATTTATAAAAGTTACTTGCAAACGATTAGACTATAATATTACTATTTCTTAGTAGTATTCACTACGTACGTCCATAGTTCACTGACACTATCGGATTGATTGATTACTGCAGTAGCCGGGGCTATGAGTACATCTGAATGGAATAGGTATCTACCATTGGTCGGCTGCAAATCTCAGCCAACATTTCCTGCGTGAACTGTCTTTATCACTGACATCCGTGAATCTAGAGTTCAGTTTATTCTGGAAATGTTACCTGAGAGGTGCGGTTTCTTCTCGCTAGAAATGAAATACGATATCAAGCCTCACTCACCAGTTCTTGAGTATATCATAAACGTGTCCCTTGTCGTGTATGGTGATGAAGAGTCCGCGAGGGCGGCGGTACACGAGCCCGAACTTCTGGCAGGCCAGCCCCACGGTGGGCGTGTACACGATGGGCATCAGGTCCGCCACGTTCTCGCCCAGGAAGCGGTAGAACAGGTGCTCGTTGCGGTCCTAACATCAGAAGTATTTAATAAAACAAGTCCTGTCAAACAAATAGCCAGTGATAAGTATTACCCACTGAGGAGGGTTTGGCTGAAAATCAGCGCTGGGGGAGTCTCGTTCCCCTCTAGCACATGCTGAGCTAAATACCTTTTTTCTCTTTTTTAGGGTTCCGTACCCAGAGGGTGCCAACGGGACCCTATTACTAAGGCTACGCTGCTAATTTTCACAGAATGTGTATTTCTGTTGCCGCTACAACAACAAATACTAAAAATAAAAACAATCCCCATATCAAGTCCCCATACAAGAAACATTTTATTTTGGACTTTTTATTCTACGATGGTACGGAACCCTTTATGTGCGACACGCACTTGGCCAGTTTTTATTATTCCTTTTTTTTCTCTTTTCCTATGCTTATGTTCTGTGTCTTGCGATGAGTGTCGAATAAATGTTTTTCTTTCTTTACTTTTCTTAGCTAACAATAATACGGCACGCCTGATGTTAAGCAGTTACCGCAGGCTATAAATACCAACAAGCGTAGTTAAATGCACGTCGCAGGGACTATTTCTAGCGTAAGTTGAGCTCTCTATCTGATAGGTGACAATAATAAAGAAAGCTCAGCTTATCTGGCCATTACCCTGTCAAATATCTATTTTACCTATACCTATACGCACTACAAATTAACTCAAAGTAATTAATCATTTATATAATTCAACCTTGAGAGGCCATTGTCTCTAGACTACGACTTACGACTGTCTCTACTTTTATTTTTTCACATTAATTATCTTATAAAGTAATGCGTTTATATTTGTACTCAATGTTCACGATACTAGGTACCTATAGTTGGCGACAGGTTCGGAAGTCCTTTTTCTAGTGATGTGGCAAAACGTACCAGTAGTTTTATCGATTTTTTTTTGCAATGTAACAAAATAAGATTAAAATTAATTAAGTTAATTAAACATTTTATAATAATATTTTACTCATAGAGTAATTATAATAATTTTTTTCCGTTCAATGTCACATATTTTTTAATACTTTTCTGGCTAGTTGTCGTGTTTGAGAATGAATTATTGGTTTCTCTGTTTTAACACATGACGAGGAAGCGACCAAAGTCATTTTAATCACTAAACTACAACGACGAGATCGAAATCGATAACTACTGATAGCGATAGTTATCGATAGCGGACTCGTGCAGCGCGGCGGCTAGGAGCGCGCGGGCTCGGCGCGAGTATGTGGGGTGTCACCTCCCCCGCGCCTCAGCTCATACCCCGATGGTCATCCGAACCTGTCGTCTACTATACCTACCTATATTTTGTTTTACAGAAATTATGTTATTTACCTAAGAACCTGTTTCTGAATCGTCAGATAACTTTTATATATATTTTTGAGTTGGTTAATACCTCCACAATGTGGTGGTGTATGGCCACTCAAGCCTCTGACGACCCCCGAACGGGGATAAAAGTCGTGACGTTACATTACATTTTTTTTTACTTTTATATACCAATTAAATATGGCGTTTTGTCAAATTTTTCCATAGAATATGAACCTGGAACATGCCCCTTAAAGTTTACGGTGAAAAAAACAAGCCGAGCGCAACAAAGCAGACAAAAACTTCTATCTTTGAACAAAACACCTTTACAACTTTCCTTCTTTATTATTTTGTCGTTTAATCAAACTTAACATGTTTTTTTCTTCCAAATGGAAACAAAAACAAGACGTACCTAGCTTCTTTTCACGAAAAGCAAATTACTGGAAATTCGGTAAAAAGTAGTCGTTCTTGTTCTAACGAGTATTTGGGTCATTGCGAATTACAGTTGGACTACTTTAGTACCTACTAGGTCCTTGCGAAACAAAATTGCCTGCTTTTACTTGCAATTACCTAGGCTTTTAGCCAGTTTAATTATGTCTTACAAAACTAATTCTACGGGTTCTTGTAATATTCAAGCATTGTTACCAAAACCCTTTCAAGTAATTCCGTAAAAACTCATGAATATTCTAAATCAAGGAAAACCTTACCTAAACTAAACCTACTTGAATTTATTTATGAAACTTAAGAAAATGTAAAATGTATTTATAGGGACTGAAAATTAATGAGAGACGAGAGAGATTGCCTTCCACAGTAGAGTCAGTCCAGCCCCCCAAGCCAAGTGGCTTTGTGTACCTACAAGCGTTTCTACAAATCACTACGCTTCATGTATTGAAATGACATAAGTCACGTGATCTACTATCGACTTGTAATGTCATTTCCATACATCTAAGCGTAGCGTTTTGAAGAAACGCTTGTACACAAAGCCACTTAGCTAGGGGGGGGCTGGATCCTCCCCTCCAATAGGGCTTTGGACATATTGTGTCGCGGCGGCTAGCAGACGATTCGAGAAAAACGGGATATAAAACTCTCGAGTTTAAATTGCAATTACTTTATCGGGACATGGTGTTTATCTCCGGAGAATTATACACAGGATACCTACAAATTGTTTTTTGCACATAAAATTTAATACCGGCGCTATTTTTAACGCAGCTCTGCGAATTAATCACTAAGAGAATAACGTCATAACGCGCACGCGCACCGCTCGAGATCGTTTCCATGCTGATAATGGAAACCGAGCTATTTTTATTAATCATCTTATTATGAAACTCTTACCTAGTATCTCAATATTACAATTATATCAATTGAACCAAACGTGCATTCAAATTACAATTTTGCAGTTGCAATTTGCAATTCTGCACTCCGGATGCAGCTCATCTGTATACACTACTGTATTAATTGGCCTGTTAACTTATTCTAATTGTCCCACTGCTGGGTAAAGGCGTGCCCTTCTCGCTTTCATAACTGATGTCCTTTTTTTAATAAAGAACGCGATTAACAAGTTTACCGTCCGCCTGATGTTAAGCCGTAGCCTATAGATGCTTGCAATACCAAAGGCATCGCTCGTATGTTGCCGATCTGAAGGGGAGTGGGAGGATACAGAGATGGGGGGTTGGGCTTCCGGCTCTCTCACTCATCCTACGAAACGTAGCTAAAATACTTAGTATTTACCATGGACCAATTACTAAGGGGACTGGCCCTAAGCAACTCGGCCGAGTGGTCGGCCTAGTACTAACATCGACATAAATCGAAGCGAGTAGTTCAACTATTTACCGGTAGATAGAACAATGAAAATGAAAAAAACAATGACCACGTTTTTTTTTTCTTACATATATCTAATAAGGGCACCTCTTTCCTTAGTCTTTACTCTGTGGTATTTACTATGCTAATACTACTTTATGCCGATCTTCTGTAATAGGGTAGTACTACCCCGGTATATGAGCTGCAGTCAATTGACAACAGGTCTACCACCACCATGTTCTAATCCATATTAATAAATCCAACTCACGAGCAGTCCCATAAGGTAGATGTACTTGTTGAGGGGGTCCTCGTATCTGTCGATGGAGAGTCTGCACAGCTGCACCTGTTCCTCCTGACTCTTGACCCTGGCCGGCAGCAGCCCGTGGATGCCCAGCGTCTGCCGCTCCTCGATCGTGAACGCCAAGCCCTGGGGACAATCGTGATGGGCACGTTAGACCTTGCGTTGATGCTCATCCATGTACCACTCTACCAAGCGAACTAGGAACCTGTCAAATGTGACGAGTAACCGAAGGCGGTGACGGTGTGCGGGAGGTGTGGCGGGCGGGAAGCCGCAGCCGGTGGAAGGTATGCGGGCGGGGAAGCCGATCCCATCCGAGTTTCTAATTGGCTTGGTAGAGTAGTAGGATGCGTTCAGATTGGCCAATGCACGGATAGCGCTTCCCGCATGACAGCCGTATTATGAGAGTTAAAGTGCTAGCAAACTGCACGCGCGCAAGGCCCCAAGTGTGCTATCTTTTAACATTGAAAACCACTGGTCACATGGAAACCACCTCATGGCCACAACGGCACTTTAAAAATCAATGCGGTGATAACGAACGAACGTATCAACACCGTAGTAGGGAATGTAAGGTCTATAAATAAACATGGAATTAAATATTCGATATAATATTTAAAAAAGCAGTGGTAGCCGATTGGTTAAGCACGCGTCTTGCGGGCTTAAGGTCATGGGTTCAAACCCTGGCTCACACCTCTGGATTTTTCGAAATCTATGTGTGAATCATAACTTTAATATGATTATCACTTGCTTACGGTGAAGGAAAACATCGTGAGGAAACCTGCATGTCTTTAGACATGTGAAATCCACCAACCCGCATTGGGCCAGCGTGGTGGATTATGGCCTGAAATCCCCCTCGCATTGAGGGGAGGCCCGTGCCCAGCAGTGGGACGTTAAAAGGGCTAAATTATTATTATTACATTTTTTATAATATAATGGAAACTGGAACTCTACATTTGACATGGTTTTGTAGAGGTCTTCAACTTCCTTATTTATTATTATTTATGCAATCAAGTCATTGTTCTGTTCAGGTATAGCTACTGCTCGCATAGGTACAGTCGCCTGCACGTCTATGGTAACATTTCCAACATAAGCTGAGCCCTCTTAATTACGAGTGTCAATAATAAAGAGAGCTCAGTTTACGTCTTTGTGGATGTAACTTAGTTCACACAGGATCACTCCACATGTGGGGAGCTTACTAAGTTTACGCTCTGTTACGGAAACTGATGTGACATTTCCAGAAAAATACCTGTGACAATGCAAAAATGTGACGTCCTATGTTATAAACGTCAACAATCAGCTGTCTCCGTGACGCAACCAAGGTGACCGCTAGCCAATGACCTTCGGTTACGCATAGTTTAGTTTGTGGTACTGAACTCTAACAGTATTAACGTAGAGGCTAGATTAGGTTGGCGAATAAAATTGTGTTAATGATCGCGTGTTTCAGATCGTAATGGTTTTGATTGTCATTATGAGACGGTTTGAGTAATGGCACATTCTATTTGATTTAACTATCAACGAATAACACGAATTACAATTAAGATGCTTGCTGTTTCAGGGACGCTTTAAACTGTAATAGATTATGCAACATGAATTTACATCTTAATAATGATTAAACTATTGTTTAGTTAGCATTCAAGAAGCTTCTTGTGAATCTCCTAAATTGTAGGTTACATATTGGCTAATTCTCAGTCCGACCGTTTTATGCCGACCTTCGGTGTCAATAAAAAAAGGTTGACACCGAAGGTCCACTTAAAATGGTCAGACTGAGAATGAGCCTTTTAAAAAAATACTTAAAATACTGCGGCTACTTTGGACCTGACAGGCATCGTAGACTGATAGAATCAGTTCATAGAGTGCGAGCCGACTTTAGGCTTTGGAAGTACGTTCCTATTTTCAATGGGGCCAGTACAATGCGATTAAAATAAAAATAGGACGGGCTCTCGGCTAACTTCACTCATATAAAGTACTGTACTTATGAATGAAGTCAGCCGAGAGCCGGAACAGTTCCAGATGTGACGTCACAACATGGCGCTAGGCCAGTCCCATTCTTATTTTAATATTGTAGTAAATTGCTCGGACATTTCTCCGTTCTGTCTGAACTCACCCATAATTACACGTTGAAAAAAAAACCGGCCAAGTGCGTGTCGGACTCGCACATAGAGGGTTCCGTACCAACCACCATATACTTAAATATTATTTAATTTTAAGTAGTTTATATTAATTCTGTGAAAATGTTAGTTTACACATATGCGACTAGATGGCGCTACTGTCGCTTAAAAGTTAATAAATTGGTAAAAAAATGTAGTTTTACAATATTTTTTGTCAACAATTTATGTAAAAGCTGTTATAATGATCACTAATGGTTAAAATATTTGTTTTCCCTTTATATATAGTTTAATTTATGAATTATAAATAAAAACGTCAAAAATATCGAGTTTATTGAATGGGGACCCCCTTTATTTTTAGTATTTGTTGTTGTAGCGGCAACAGAAATACACATTCTGTCACATCAAGTCTCTAGCTATTACGGTTCGTGAGATACAGCCCGCTGACAGACAGACGGACGGACAGACAGACAGACGGACAGCGTAGGCTTAGTAATAGGGTCCCGTTGGCACCCTTTGGGTACGGAACCCTAAAAAACTAGAAACCTAGCTAAGTTAAAGCTTAGCTCACTAAGCCAGTACCACACTAATGCTGAAAAATAATTTATTAATTGAGTAAATAGAGACTAAGCTGATGTTTTTAAAACAACAACTATTTATTTGGCATGAAAACAAAACATTAGGTAGTATTGTACCTATATAACCGAAGCAACGTTACAGTAGGTACTGTAACACTAACAATGCAAGGAAAACGTTAGTTGTGGTATTCCCGATAGGCAGGAAAGCATGAGTCGGATACGACCAGGCAATCATGACGAAGCAGCTGGTACCTCACTAGTGGCTGTTGACTGTGACTCAATGCGAAACTAGAAGATTGACAAATAAGCATGAGTAATCATGACGAGGCACCTTAGCTACTGACTGTAAATGCGGAATGATCGTCAAAATACTTATATCATAGTCATTTATCATTTCATCAATCATCATCATTTCATCAATCTCCTTCTCGAAAAATATTCCTTTTGCCGTTCTCAAATATTCATAGAGATTTCCATCGATTTTTAGAGTATCAAAATAAGTGGGCCTAGAGTCTCTTAACCATTGTCCATTGCGAAACCACTGGTCCCTAATATTATCTTCGTGATAGATCGTTATAAATCGTAGGTACCTTCTTGGCGGTCGACAAGTTGTCGGCCAACTGTTAGCAGTCCTCCGGCCGACAACACGCCGACCCGAGGCCGAGGAATTAAAATTAGTAGGTGCCATAATGTTAATTAGAAATAAATCTTCCCCGTCAGGTGCTATCCGGTGAACACAAAACGCTAGACCCCAATTAAAGTAAACCCCCAACTCGACAGTAATTAATTAGGATCGTCTCAGGAAAGCACTCCAAAGTGTAGCCATTAATATTCATTTACATTGTGCTAACATTTGGAGGCCGCAGTTGGCAGCGGCCAAGTCCTGCTAATATTTTTTACTGTGATAAGCATCGCTAAATACCAGGTCATCGGAATCTAAACACATGCCTTACCTTGCTATAATCTGGGTAGGTATAGCATTTATTAGATACTATCCTGACGTACTGATCATAAAACTTAATATGTACCTACCTACCGACACCAAGAAAGGATTTCGAATAAAAAGGTATTTTTTTTAAATTTAAATACATATATAAAGAATTACTTAGGTAGTAACCACGCCACAGTTTCGTTTACTCCCATACTCTCTTCGTTAAAACACCTTCGCTCATAAGAGATAAGTTTGCTTACGATGGGCTTATCTCCGCTCATTAGAGAAAGGTTAGCTTACGATAGGCTCATGAAAGAACGTACCAACATCTTCCCAATAAACAATAACCCAGATTATAGTGGCTATACACGATCAAATAAACTTGACCAATTCGCATAATAAAACACGAACAAACACATGGTAAAGCGCCGGGCGCCCTCAGTGTAAATTGGACAGTACACTTGATCGTATGTAGCCACTATTACAAGGCTTTTTAATTTCTATACACTTGATCGTATGTAGCCACTATTACAAGGCTATTTAATTTCTATAGATAGCTAATTGGGCCAGATGTGAAAAAAAATGCACAGGATGGGTACCAGATAACGGACGTCGCCGTGTGGTCGACCCAGAAAAAGATGGCGTAATGACCTCGACTGTTATCTGGAGGGATGGTTGGAAGCGGCGTCTAATAGAGATATGTGGAGTATATTGGGGGAGACCTTTGCCCAGCAGTGGGATAATGTAGCTTAAAAAAATGCTAATGGACAAACCCGTGAATCCACAGCAGCCAAGCATTCCGGCACTGGGAACATTTCACGTCGCGGCGTCAGCTGCCACCAGTCTCGGTCCATAGCTGAACTTCAATCCGTTTCCACGCCTCAATTCAAACCCTTTCCACAGTCATTTAGAATGTTCACCGATTACCGTCACTTACTTGAAGGGCGCACTGAATGTCACTCGTCCGGAAACATTTTGTATTACATCGTAATGTTAAATGTCGTTTTATGTCAATCTTATTTTATATTAATTTTCATTACATAATATGGATTTACCGATCGACCAATCGTACTAAATGTTTAAAGATTAATTTAAAGTAAGTTAGATAAATTCAATTCAATTCTGGATAATGTTTCCAATTTACCGACCCATCCATCAACTATCAATCTAAGTTATTTAGAAAAAGCACTTGACCTATTAAATTGTTAAAACGTGCATCCGACTTCACTTTCCATTACGGGTTTGGGTAACACCAAATCACAAAAATTACAACTTTAAAGCAAATGATTATTGGTAGGTACCTATTCGATTGTGTTTAGGTATTATAATAGCGTTTCGACTTCGGAAGCGTTTCCCATCCACCCTGTAGGTATTACCAGTTCCGTTTTTCGATTTAGACAAAAAGCATGTCATGAAATATGTATTATGTAAACCACAGAGTAACAACACATCAACATAATTGTCTAAAACTTTCAGAGAAGCCACAAAGTATCACGACACATATTTAACATCATCTGAAATAGCAAAATGTTTATCAATTTTCAGCGTCGCTAGCTATACGGCTGCAACTAGACTGAACGAAGGCTCTCTAGGAACAGCTTTTACTATTTTATTAGAAGACGACGTGTCCGTCTGTACGCGATCGATATGTTTGCTATGCATTGTTTATGATGGTTTTGTGGGGCTATGCACAGGGGAACTTTTGCGGCAAATGGCAACTCGCAACTAGCTGTTTTCATATTAAAAAAAATCGCGGCAACCGCGGCAACTGTTGCTGCAACTGGCAATTGTTGGCAGCAACTGCCAAAAACCCATTAAAAAGTTGTTCGTTTCGGCGATAGTTTCGGTTGAAAGTTGCTCCGTGTGCATAGCCACTAACGCCTGTACGAGGGAGGATTTGGACGCGGCCACACCCAAGGCTATTAATGTGGTAAAATATCTCGTAAATAAAGTCTCAAGTGGATCTGTTGATATGAAAAAGACGAATCCAAAATCCTATCTATGTGGAGTAGTACTCCACCAAGCCAACTAGAAACCTGTCAAATGTGACGTCATCCGCACAAAAAGGCGGTGGCGGATGTGCGGGCGGGGAAGCCGCATTCCATCAGAGTTCCTAGTTGGCTTGGTAGAGTAGTAGACGTATCTATAAGTCTAAATTACCAACTTAACACAAACACGTTACCCCTAAAGGCACATTAGTATAATTCATCAACGCTGATCGAATCGTAACGTTATCGAAACCTACATCATTGCCGTCGACGGGTGTATCGATACAATCTCAAATTGTCCCAATTACATGGCTAATCACCATCTACAACCTTCAACTTGACGCCGTGACGCCGGGGGCGACGTACAACCTGCGAGATTAAAGGTTGGCACACATCTATCAACTCGGCACCCGACCAGCACCGCCTCGTCGGTCGGCATCCACTGACTGAACCGGAAATAAGTGGACCACGCGCTGACCACGCGGCTTTCACTCGGTGACCACGCGCGGTCCACTGGTTGATCACGTGACGTTTACGGTGTAAAAGCAGCGTCCGCCCGCGGACCACCTGTCGACAACGAGTGGACGCCGAGCGGCGAGGCGGTGCTGGTCGGGTGCCGAGTTGATAGATGTGTGCCAACCTTAAAACGACTCTAAACGTATTTGGCCAGTTCTTCTGATTTTACGATTGTAATTGACATTGCGATTGGAAGAGATTGTTAATCTCTCAAAGGTTGTAAAATTAAATCCTTGCCTTGGATTCTAAAACCTTGGGACGGGTAGTGTCTTTTAATTAATCATTTAGTTAGAACATAAAAATCGTGCTTGGAAAACTGTACCGTTAAAAATAACTTAACAGTTAAACTAGAACAATCTACGGCTTTGCAGCATCCTTTAACGTTTCTTAATCGTGCAATATTTCTAAATACATAAATATCATAAAAATTTCTGAACTCAACTTGTTTATTTCGGAACAATAATACTTACCTAGGACTATGTTCAAATCTAATTTACTTTCGATCCTACACGTTAATTTGTTATCAGAACCAAACTGAAACACGAGCAAATACCGATTCGTACGTAGAAATCCTGTGAACAATCACAGAGAATAAACAGAACTGCCGGTTTCGCAAACAATCATTTCCAGAAAGCAACTTGGAAGTATCAACTTTTGGCAAAGCATAAAATTGAGGGCGGGTGCCGAGTACGGGTAACTTTGGAAAATTTACCGTTAATTAAACCGTAACTGAATAAATAAGGCAGGTTATATAACACGAGCATATAACTCTATATTTTACAAGGGAGAGTTTAGTAGAGGTTGAAACGTGTAAAATTTTTCGTTCAAATAAAACTTTTGAATATTCTGGAGAGCTTAGTAATTTAGTTAACTAATAAAGAAAACTAAAATATATCTCAGTATCTGAATACTGATATAGACAACACAATGCACAATCCCGGGCGTCAGGATTTCTAAGACTACGCAGACAATTGGATTATTTTTATCAGAAACAACTCTATATTGTATAGGTATTTACTATAAACCTTTTACGAAATGCACTTTTTGAGAAAACTACATTCCGCGATACGTTGCAACGATGAAAAGTGCATTTGGCGAAAATGAAGTTGCTATTGCACAAACACCTAAATGTCCCATTTAAAGACACTTTTGGGGTATATCTAACACCATTGCCTCAATTTATGTTGAGTCACGCTAAGTAAGGTACGTGCTATCGATTATTTTCAAGCAATTTCCACGGATGGTGCCAGGTGCCGACTCGTGTTGGAATCACCGCTTTCAAACTCTTTCGAAGTTAATTGAGTATCGACCGACACCGGCGCTCGTATAAATGAGTACTTTAGCGAGTAAGGACGTTATTTTCCACGGTTGAATGTATTTTGGATGTCTTTAAAATTCATAATGGATGGTTTTATAGCGGTAATAGAAACGTGCCTGGAACGACGAGAATAACAACGAATCTTAAAAAAATCCTGAAGTTCCGATTTTTTCCAATGATAATTTGCTTTTTTTTCATTCAAGTTTTTTTTTATATGTAAAAAAATGTAACGTCACGACTTTTATCCCCATTCGGGGGTAGTCAGAGGCTTGAGTGACCATACACCACCACATTATGGAGGTATTAACCAACTCAAAGCCCACATTTCACCAGATAGTCTGAACCCAACGTGACAGGTGGTGAACCTTGTCGCCGTGTATACAGGAACGGACTATTACCTAATCCCGAGGGATATGTAGGTTTCCTCACGATGTTTTCCCTGTTGTTGTTTTTTTTTATACAATCGTTGTATATTTTGGGAGAGAAGGCCTTAATATTTTTTAGGCCTTGTCTCGGCACTTTTCGAAGCCATGCCTCACTATACATATAAAATTAGAATTTCCCCCAGATTATTTATAGCTAATCCCTCTTTAGGTTTTTGCTTAGGTCTAGTATCGGTAACTTAGTAGTAAGAAACCCAACCGGGCATTATTCACAATTTAAAAAAAAACTACATTTATAGAATACACTAGAGTATTTCAATCTAAAATCCCTCTCCTATCTGGAACAGGCCTTATTACTTTGATCGACTCTCCTGAAATGTCGCGTACGTAATGAAGGGATGTCGTGTAAATGAATGAGTAATTCACTCCCGCAGTTAATCCTATGAGAAGCTGCCAGAGAAGTGCCTACTGAGGGCCCTTTGACAAATTGTATTGAATTATCTTGCTATTTTCTGAAGGCTGACAGTTATTTTATAACGTTTATAATTTTATTTAAGTAAGACTATCTGTTCCCAAAGACGGCTTACGAGCAGGCTAAATTCCTTGTTAAATAGAGATGAGCGAGACAAAGGATTTCACATTTTCGGTGTTATGATAAAATAGTTCTTCTACAAAAAATCATGAAACTAGCTTTAGAATTAGATCTACAATTTATGAGACCAAATACACAATAACAGGAAAAGAAAAACAGATCCACCTAAAATCTTTTATGAAGATGAACGGATCTCATCAGTATTGTTATTTGTTACGATCACAGAAACGACTCTACCTACATGTAGATTAACGACTACGATTGTTAACGTAATCGTCTTTTATGTCCGAATAGAACGATGTTATCAGAGACTTAATTATGACGTCATTTTGCCTAATATTTATTGCAATTTGGCGTTATGATACGGTTTGTATGCTATTGATCGTTACACCAAGGCGTATTGCTATAAACTCTATGTACTAAACAAATTATATCAAAACATCTATGAGATACGTCAAAGTATAGGTGTATTGGAAGACGCCGAGTGGGTAGGCCCTCCACAAGGTGGACCGACGACCTAGTGAAGGTCGCGGGAAACCGCTGGATGCTAGTGGCCCAGGACCGGTCGTTGTGGAAAACCTTGGGAAGGCCTATTTCAAACAGTGGACGTGTCTTGGCTGAAATTATATAAGTAATAATGGGTATTCAAGTAAGTACCTGGACCCAAAGATGTATAAACCTGTTGATGCGACATAGGTACCGCGCTTGATGTATCCGATGGTGTCCGACGATGACGCCGAGGTTTGACCCTCGACGCGTCCCAGAGGAAACTAGCGAGAAAAAACATGGCTTCGAAAATTTACTTGTTAACTGCCTAAGAAAGGATGATTTTATGTGTTCCTTTGTAACTGTCGACCCATGACATCTAGTTACACTAACATTGACCCAATGATCGCAAATTGCTCTCGTTTATGCTGCGAAAAGTCACGGCCATTTTTTGTAAGACTACGTCTAGTAACAGGTTGTTACGATGAATTAAATTACTTTATTTGCGAGTATTCTTTTGTAATTTTGATAACAAATAAGTATCTACAGTCTGTTTTTTCTAAAATGTCTTAAACTCATAACAAACCGTCCTGGTTACGAAAATCATGAGTTTTGGCATAAATCACAACCTTTACCTAAGTTATGAACGTCTTGATAATTAGAAGAAACACATATGGTATGAATTACACCAAAAACTGCTTCAAATTAACTATTCAAACACATTAATTTTCATAAAATCAAAAAAATATCAGAATCCATTTCAACAGATTAAAAATGATCATCACAACTTGACATTTCTAAATGCGAGTTTGTCTTTGGATTGTAGTGATGCGATAAGCGGATGAATGATTCGACCAGTGTGAGTGAACTGTACCTATAATTTTTAGAACAAAAATAAAAATTAATTTCGAAGAAAAAGAAATAAAAGCGCAACTTTTAAGTAAATTTAGCAAAAACAATTATAATAAAAAAGTTGTGGACGAAATGGCAGCCCGCAAAAATATTATTGTTTTACGCCTTCCGCCCTATCATTGCGAATTAAATCCGATCGAATTAATATGGTCACAGTTAAAAACTCATGTTGGCAAAAATAATAAAACCTTCAAAATGGCTGAAGTCAAGGAATTGATCAAAGAAGGCTTAAGCCAAATTGGTAGGTGTCCTGGAACAACTGCATTAGTCATATAATAAAAGAAGGAGATAAAATGATGCAGCTTGACGGATTAATAGATGCTGCATCAGACGCGCCGACCCCCAGTTTTATTGTTCACGTATCCGAAACAGAAGACTCGAGTGAAGTAACTTGTAGTGAATCTAATTAATAAAAAAGATAAAAATATCTTGTCGTTTTATTTCTTTATGTTGGCTAAGATTGTTTTGAGAAATTATTTCTTTGATCATGATAATGAAGGATATTCTGGCAGCTTACTACAAAAATATTACTGTCAACGCTATTAATTCCCATAGTCATAACCACATTGTCAGGAAATCTCACATCATGAAAATCATTCAGTACAAGCTTCCTGAGTATATTTGTTCACTTGTTCATTCGATAATGTCCCAACACTATCAATTGTCTTTGGTTACTAGGACGCCATCTTTGTTTACCATTTAAGTCATTTAAGGAAAAACGGGGTATACAGTAGGCAGGTAATCTACTGATAACAGCTGCATATAACTTAAAGTTCAATTTGTATTTAAATTTACTTACTACCTAACGTTTAAGTAACCTGGGGTCGCATGTCAACTAAAGTGACTTTACCTTTTCAACCACAAATACTGACCACGTCTGGCGTGATTTTATTCCTTTCAAAGAAAATTGTGCAGTAGGGCACCCACAGATAGTGAATAAGTTACCTTCTCACCATTTACTACTATAAGGTTTATAAGGTCTAACATTATGTAGTAATGTTTCATCCTTTTCTTAGAGTGGGGTATCCACAGAGTAAAGACTAAAGAAAGAGGTGCCCTTATTAGATATATGTATGAAAAAAAAAATGTGGTCATTGTTTTTTCATTTTCATTGTTCTATCTACCGTTAAATAGTTGAACTACTCGCTTCGTTTTATGTCGATGTTAGTACTAGGCCGACCACTCGGCCGAGTTGCTTAGGGCCAGTCCCCTTAGTAATTGGTCCATGAGGGTATCTATCTACAATAGTAAAGTTACAATCATATGTTTTTTATGGGAATTTGTGATCTAACCTACTGATTGTTATCTTAGTTTATTTTACAAAAGGAGATGGCGGGATGAGTTGGTCTCCTACTTAAAGTATTGGACCAGTAGTCCAGTATTGCCAAAAACAGAGAGGAGTGGATGAAGAATAGGGAGACCTTTGCCCAACAGTGGGTTAAATGGATATCTATCTCTACCAACAAGAAACTGAGTTTGACATGAAAATTTAATTAGACAGTACGTATTTGATTGCAAGAACAGTTTCAATTGACAATACATAACCCTCGACTGTCCTCGAGCGATAGATATTACTAATTAACTTTCAGAACTTCGACAGTTTCCAATAAACATTTTCTGAAACTTCTATTAAAATTAACCGTTAGCAAAAGGTTCCTACTAATTTTGCGGGATATTAATTTGGTACGGAATACCTCTCTACTTATCTGACTTTCTACCGTCAGTGATTAAAAATACTTCAAAGTTTGGGGCAACGCCCGTCTTAATTAATTAGTTAGCTGTTTAGTATATTGCCCGAATTTCCCTCGCATGGGTAGTGTATCCAGGGGCTAACCCATATTTTATTGAGGGCAAAATTCCATATGAGGAGTTCTGCCTACCCTTCGGGGAATGTCAGCGTAATGGTGCTGTACACACTCCCGTTATTCTAAGTTTTATCACATGATCCGATTTAATAAATATGTACGTTGAATAACATTTATAACATAACTTTCATAAGAGCTCTACAATGCAAGGATTTTAGTCGAGGCGGGCCGGATTATCTAGCCTAGGACACCTAGGCTCGTACCGAGGTTACAAACAACAGTGTACCTAATAAAACATAAGTATATATATACTTTATGATGTTATGGTTCACAGAATAGAAAGAATATAGAAGGTACGTTTGTTTATTCAACGAACATTCGAGCTAAAAAGTATGGATACCGATTTATTCGCGTAAATGTGGTATATTATTTTACGAATATTATTCTGTGCTATTCCATCAAATTCTGAATACCAATTAAATTATATTTTTAGGGGAAAGCATGAAGCATTATTTATTAATTCCAAAGAATATTTAGTTAGTATAAATAGCGCATAATTATTTATATCATTATTATTAGCGCACATGCCTGGTGCATGATATTATTAAAAATGGAATTGGTTTTTTTTTTACAAATAGACACAAGTAAAAAAAATACTCAGTAAGTCAGTATGCTACACAAACACTGCTCAAATTTGGTCAGTAAACAACACCTTGTCGTCAAACATTTAAGTCTATTGTCCAAAACCACAAAGGTCCACACAATAGCTGGTTAAATCGGGAAACGCTTTGACACTACCGAGGAGGTGTCTACGTGGCGGGTTTTATATCGCGGAGTAGGTACCTACGGCGGCGGGTTATCTGGTTGCCATGGTGACGGTAACACCTTTAACACCGTGGATTTGGTTATTTTGACGGGCCCGTTGGTTGGCTAAGATTCGGGCTTTCACGCTGCACGTCGTAGGTTCGATTCCTACCCGGGAAATGCATTTGTGTGCATGAACATGTCTGCATGTCCCGAGTCTGGGTGTAATTATGTATATTAAGTATGTATTTACAAACAAAAAGTAGTATATGTAGTAATATCAGTTATCTGGTTTACATAGTACAAGCTTTGATTAGTTTGGGACCAGGTAGCCGTGTGTAAAAGGAATGCCCCAGGATATTAACTGTTAAATGATCGAATGGCGTTGTGAAAGTAACGCTGGTAGGGACGAGAGCACCATGTACACAAACACTAGTACTCGGTCTGTCTCGTGATGTTTTGACGGGCGTGTACAGTCGGCATAAGGTATTATCTTCGTGAGGTTTAACAAAAGCCACGATGAAGGCTCATCGTGGCTTTTGTAAAACCTCACGTGAGATAAGGGGAGGCGGGATCGAGCCAAATCTCACGACATCTCACCAAGGGGGGGCGGGAGAAGAGGTCGAAAAACCGGCCCCTAACAGCAGTGGGGGTGTGTGGTGGGCCTAGTGATAAACAAATCTCTATTTTATGATCGATATATAGAGATGACTGATAGGTTATCTTACAAAAGGTGTTGCTTTGATATGGTAGGCTTGTGCCGCGCGGTTGAAATTAGCCGACTTCTATGATAACCGTTATCATAACACTCATAACAAATCCCCTGTTATCTCCATTGAAAACCAATATTGTGCCTATTGTATCAGTGATAGCGTAATCTTTGTCTTGGTGATTTAATCAAACGCTACCTTTTATCTCCCCACTCTAATTTGTGACCTAATTTGACATATCTCCCCCATTTAGGACGTATATACAGGTGAATACATAGGTACAGATTTTTATAATCCTATCCTACTTCCTACTAATCCTACTAATATTATAAATGCGAAAGTATGTGTGTGTGTGTGTGTGAATGTTTGTTACCACGTATCTCCACAACTACTAAACCGATTTTAATGAAATTTGAAACGTAGATACTGTAGGCTATGGAATAAGACATCCAATTTCCACGCGGGCGAAGCCGCGTGGCACAGCTATTATCGAATATAACCTATCTCCCTACACCTTACACCTTACAGGATTCGCCCGCGACTTCATACGCGTTGTTTTTTTCGTAAATGTTTGCTAAAATAAGTCTCAGTTACTTCTTATAACATCAGCTATCTGACAGTGAAAGTCCTGTCAACCGTCCTGCCGTTCCGGAGATTAGCTGGAATGAACAAGCAGACAGATATTTTGTTTTTATAATTACAAACTCATCTGTAAAATTCTTAACCCCATTGACCCCATGTTAGTTAAACACATTTTATAGTTTGGCAAGTCACGAGACGAGCTTGCCCCCACTTGGCAGATAATACCATGTTTTCTTCCATCCCATTATCTGTATTATAGATATCACATCACGCCATAGGAATTATGTAAAATATCTGCGCGATCTTGTCAAAACATTCCGGTAAGTAATAATAATATAAATTCCGCATAATTATTCATAACTAGCCGTGACCCGCGGCTTCACCCGCGTTGAAATTGATGTGTAAGATTAGCCTATGACTTAGGTATTCCAGAGCCTACACTATCTACGTTTCAAATTTCATTAAAATCGGTTTAGTAGTTATTGAGATACGTGGTAACAAACATTCACACACACACACACACACACACTTACGTTCGCAGTTATAATATGTATTAGTAGGATAGGTTGTTATAACGGAACGAATCACAGAAATATAATTCCATAATGTTTTTTACCTAAAGATATATACAGGCTGTTATGTAAGACAAGACAGACAAGAGACATTTGATTCTCATTCCAAATGTGTAAAAAATAACATAATTTTAGACACAAAATACGAATTTATTAAAACATAATGAATGGATCAAGGTCATTTACATGAGTAAATTCCCTTAAATAAGTCAGCAAATAGTCACTCGCTAGCGTAAGGGTGGCCCATGCTGGGAAACTTTTGCAATATTTCTGTCATTTATGTTTTATTTTACTTAGTTATTAGTTACGTCCTCTGCCCGTCCTCGGTTAACCTAACACCCTGTATAGTTTAAATACGTGTTTGTATAATTAATTAGTCTGCTTACCCCCTAGGGTATACAGGTACGATTATGTACCTATTCTTTTTTATTAATTGGTGTCGCGTCATCAAGCATTGCTTGTAAACTCTGAATCCTTGACTGACAAGACTGAAAATATAAGTATAGTGGATAAGTCAATGGCTACGTCAACATCAGGCGCATACCACACCCGAGTAATCAGTTTTCACGTTTAAACACATATTATAGATATCCCACTAATATTATAAATGTGAAAGTTTGGATAGATGGATGGATGTATGGGTGTTTGTTACTCTTTCACGCAAAAACTACTGAAGGGATTTGAATGAAATTTTGAACACAGATAGTTTATAACCTGGATTAACACATATGATACTTTTTATCCCGGAAAAATGTCAGGTTCCTGTGGGATTTTAAAGTTAACGCGGACAAAATCGCGGGCAGTAGCTATTAATGTCATAAACTCATAACAAGAGTGCTCGGGCGAGGCATGCGAGGCATCTAGACGCACTAATTCTACACAAAACTATTAATCAGTCCTTATATTATCTGTAGCACTGAACAGTAAACATTCGTAAGAAAACATACCTACGCAACTATTCGAGGGTCCAACATATCCTCGAGAATAATTGTTTGCAATCTTCTCAAGACAAGATAAATAACTGCGTGCGTGCGGTTACCGGCTTTGTTTGGGAAAATACGACTTTGAGCAACTACTTGGAAAAAATTCACACAGATTTATAGATAGGTAGGTACTTACTTCACGTCTCGTTATTAACAAAAAAAATGTGGGATCGCTAGAAAAAAAAAAGGTTAAATATGTTTATGTTACTTGCCCTACTTTAGTGAACAAATTCAAAAAGAAAACTAAAATAAAACCATCAATATCAAAGGTACAATTGCAAGTACAGATACATATAGTAACAATAAATTGTCGACCAAACGAAATAAAGACGGCGAATTGTCGCCGTCGCGTAAAAAATTAGGTAATATACATTTTCTACAAGAATTTTTCCTTATCGTTTGTATTTTTTGTGAAATTTGAGAGAAAAAAATGTTATCCTGTATTATTGGATTTTCAGGACGGTCTGTTGACAACGGCAGAAATTGTATTTGGAGTAAGTAGTACAATTTTGTACACCACCTTTCAAATTGTCAAATTCCTTTTGACGAAGGCTTCACATTTCCGTACCCGACATTTCCCAAATCTGCTGACTTGGAATAATCGTGGACCAAACAAATATCTTATCACGGGTCTGTGAGTCGGACCGTCAAACATTTGAACAAAATGTTATTTCTTCCTAAGACGTCCATTCATGAGGAAAATTGGCAAATACGTCCCAACAAATATTGGGCATGCATGATCACAGAATAATTACACAAAGAAGCAATCTAGGTCCTTGACGCGCTGAAGTATCATGACGTCACACACGTCATGTATTTTTATTCTCGACTGTACAACCTTGTTTTCAGAATGCGGGATACTGTTCAAGATGGGAATTCGAATATTGAACAACAAAATAAAGAGATAGTTAAAAAAGTATTTTTTTTCCTTTCTAGGATTTATTCAAGAATATAACAAAGCGTATATTGCCTATATCGCCCAGTAACATAATACAAATGTCAGTATAGTACAGACACGTGCCGACTTTTGATTGGTAGATACCTAACTTCAAAAGCAATAAATTTTCATATCTATGTGAGAACGTGAATATATTTACAAACAATCCATAGTCAAAGTGAAACTAAAGAAAATGTATTGAAAAGTAAGCTCCGAAGAAACTCTACTAGTCTTGGGCACGTATTAATAAATATATCTCAAAGCTGCGATCGATCTTAAGATGCAGTTTTGACATTTAATGTATGGAACACCTGTCAAAAGCAGCATCTTAAGTTCGATCTCAAACTTGAGATCGATTTATTAATACGGACCTTTGGCTCTACTCGTCGGGGACCTTGGGACTAATTAGGTCGTTGCGTGTAAAAATTATTGTTCTACTGCAAGAATTCAAAAAGCAAAACTAATTCAAATATCAATAGTTTATTCGTAAATAGTTATACTTTAACAAAGTCACGGATTTTCGCTCAAATACACTTCGTTAAGGTGGGGATATGATCTGGAAATTTTGGCTGAATGGGCGGAGCTAACGCATCGCCGGGGGTGTGCTCCCCGCGCCAGCGGCGGGCTCCCTGCAAGAGCCTCTGACAGCACGGTTAATGCGTCGCTTGTATTCTTATTTCAAAACAAGCCGAGCTACCACAACGTAGTAGGTCTACAAATAAGTTGATAATTTCGCTCTATAATGCAAATCCTGAATAGCTCAGTGGAAAAGTCATCCTAAACGACGATGACGCAGGATCAAATCCTATAACTATTTGCTTTTTTATGTTTTCTAATTTTATTGTAGGCATTATCTTTTTATTTTACTTTTATATACCTACCTATATTTTAATTAAATCGAATAATTTATTTATTTATTCATAAACTAAAGTCTAAATAAAATAGATCACAAACGAAAAACGATCAAAAACGTAGGAAAGAAAACTGACGGAGCAATTTACGATACGATTCGAGTTCGAATCCGACAACAGCATAATATTTTTTTAATGTTTATTTATTTACTTATTTTTGTTTATTCATTTGGCCTACTAACGATTGTTAACATTATAAATAGCGTTTTTTCGAATGTGATATTTTCAAATATTTTTTATTTTGAAGTTTGACATCTTGACAATACCACACTATAAATATAGTATATAATATACAATACAGAAGGGCTAGACAAGTGGCAGACGTCTACAAATTCGCTAACGCTTCATCTATGGAAATGACATAGGTGACGTGATCTCAAGCGAGATCTTCATAGCGAGTTGTTGATTTACACAGCAACGTTTGACATTTCCATACATTTTGAAGTTTATTCCATTCTATTCGATTAGCGTTCATGCCACTTGGCTAGCCCCTCTGTACAGTCGGCCATCGCCTTTGATGTTTGTGAACATGCCGCCACCTTCTTGACAGTTGGTGCGACGACTACTTGTGTAAGGGTTGGCACACATTATAATATTTAAAGGAATACCTACTTATTTCAGACTATTTCTCTTGTCTGTCTTCTCCTGCCTTTGTAACTTTTTGTATTTGTCTTTTTTCTTTGTTTTCCTGGTCTTGTGTATCTTTCTTGTCGTTTCTTGTCATTTATTGGCATTTCGTGTGATTTTCTGTCATTTACTTTCATTTTCTGTCATTTCCTGTCATTTCCTGGCTTTTTCTGTCATTTTGTCATATTTGTTATTTTCTGGCATTTTTGTCATTTATTGTCATTTTCTGTGATTATTGCAATTTTCTGTAATTTTTTATATTTCTTGTCATATCTGTAATGTTGTAATTTTTCATTGTTCCATCATTTTTGCCATTTTCTGTCATTTTGGTTTATTTTGTCTATTTTTGAACGTAGGCTGTTCGGCTCACTGCATGCGATGGTTGCGAGTTCGATTCCCGCCAAATGAAAATTTCGAAACGGCCGTATGCGTAATTTGTCTCGATCCTGGTATTACGGGGACCGCCTCCAGTCCATTACGGTACCCATAGTACAAGCGTTGCTTAGGTTGGGACCATTCATTCGCGTCTCATGTAATTCTCTCTGTATTATCACAGAATAACTATATGTATATACAGTAAGGGCGAGGCCCCATTACCATTCTTGACTATACTTAAAAGTGCACGACTATTTTTCTCAACAATTGTTGACCACTATTGACCACTCTTGACCATTATTGTCTATTTTGACCATTATTTACTATTTTGACCATTATTGACTATTTTTGACCATTGTTGAGTATTTTTAGTCTTTGTTGACTATTTTTGACCATTGTTGACTATTTTTAGTCTTTGTTGACAATTTTTGACCATTATTGACTATTTTTGACAATTGTTGACTATTTTTGACCATTGTTGAGTATTTTTAGTCTTTGTTGACTATTTTTGACCATTGTTGACTATTTTTAGTCTTTGTTGACTATTTTTGACAATTGTTGACTATTTTTGACCATTGTTGATAATTTTTGACCATTGTTGACTTTTTTTTACCATTGTTGACTATTATGACCATTGTTGACTATTCTCAACTATTGTTGACCACTATTGACCATTATTGACTATTTTTGACCATTGTGACCAATTTTGACTATTTTTGATTATTTTTGAACATTGTTGTCAATTTTTGACCATTGTTGATTATTTTTGACAATTGTTGACTTCTGTTGACCATTTTGACCATTGTTGACGGTTGATGGTGAAAATAGTCAAAAATGGTCAAAAATTGTCAACAACGGTCAAAAATAGTCAACAATGGTCAAAATTAGTCAAAAATAGTCGACAATGGTCAACAATGGTCAAAATAGTCGACAATGGTAAAAAATAGTCAACAATGGTCAAAATTAGTCATAAATGGTCTAAAATAGTCAAGAATGGTCAAAATAGTCGACAATGGTAAAAAATAGTCAACAAAGATCAAAAATAGTCAACAATGGTCAAAATTGGTCACAATGGTCAAACTTAGTCAACAATGGTAAAAAACAGTCAACAATTGTCAAAAATAGTCAACAATGGTCAAAAATAGTCAACAATGGTCAAAAATTGACAACAATGTTCAAAAATAATCAAAAATAGTCAACAATGCTCAAAATTGGTCACAATGGTCAACATTAGTCAACAATGGTCAACATTAGTCAAAAATGGTCTAAAATAGTCAACAATGGTCAAAAATGGTCAACAATGGTCAAAATTGGTCACAATGGTCAAACTTAGTCAACAATGGTAAAAAACAGTCAACAATTGTCAAAAATAGTCAACAATGGTCAAAAATAGTCAACAATGGTCAAAAATTGTCAATAATGGTCAAAATAGTAAATAATGGTCAAAATAGACAATAATGGTCAAGAGTGGTCAATAGTGGTCAACAATTGTTGAGAAAATAGTCGTGCACTTTTAAGTATAGTCAAGAATGGTAATGGGGCCTCGCCCTTACTGTATATGTAGATAGTTATTCTGTGATAATACAGAGAGAATTACATGAGACGCGAATGAATGGTCCCAACCTAAGCAACCCTTGTACTATGGGTACCGTAATGGACTGGAGGCGATCCCCGTAATACCAGGATCCAGACTAATTACGCATACGGCCGTTTCCAAAATTTTCATTTAGCGGGAATCGAACTCGCAACCATCGCATGCAGTGAGCCGAACAGCCTACGTTCAAACCACTTCACCAAGCGGGCGTCAATTGTCAATGGACGACGAAGTATGTAGTTCATAATTTCGCTATGTTCCCCAACATGAAATTAGCTGAGTAAGTCAATGCATAAGTTCGACAAGGCAAGTTCGAATCCTAATCTTTATATTTCCGAAATCTATATTTTTTACATGTTATTCTAAATGTAGGCGAAGGCATGAAGGCGACTGCAAACGCACACTGTCACAATGTGTTTGTACATGTCGCACACAAGCAAGGGCCAGTCGCCTTCGTGAAAAAGATTCCAAATTCAAATCACATTCAATGAAATAAAAACGTCCAAGATTCCATGATAACGAAGTATATAGTTCATAATTTCGCCGATTCAAGTAATATGTAAATAGCTCAGTGAGTCAATGTGTACGCGCGACAGTATGTAGGATCGAATCCTAGTTTTATATTTTGGTTTTTTTTTTCATGTTATTCAATTTTTTTATTATTTTAGGCAATTGTATTTGTATCCAATTGTATTTTTTTTATATAATAACAAAGAATTGTAATTTATGTTCTAAATTACAACTCTTTATCACAACTACTTAGGTACAAAGGCGTATAAATGCGCACAAATATAAAATCTAACAAATGCTAGCTATCTACAAAATATTCTAAACCACTGCAATATTTTTACGTATTTATTTATAAAAAAGAGATACACGATAATTGAAGCGACTGGAGCGTAGAAAAGTGACACAACCTCCCCGTCCAACAGTCATCGCGGTACTGCCGCCCGTTGCCCCTCGAACCGGATCCGCCCACTTTGTTGGCGAATATTTGGAAAATCATGAATTGTGACGTGAAAAACGATTGCATCGCAAAATCAAGCTTACATTTTTTAGGTATTATCTTTCTCCATCTTTTGGTGGAAAAACTATTTAAAAATTCCCAGCCGTTTGGAAGAAGATAGAAATTTAAATTTGAAAATTTCTACATTTTGGTAATTTTTTTCACATAGTAAAAGAGCATTTTTCACATTTTTCAAACTTGTTTTTTAAAGAAGAGGGTATAATAAATACGGTGATATTTTTTTCAAAATTTTTACTCCACTCGTCTAAGAGGAGATAGCCTCCAAAAATGCCTCGTTAGCTACCTGCCCAGTCTTAATAACAGTGTCATGTCAAAGTGTAGCGTGTCTTGCCTTGCTTATTTCGCAGGGCAGCACACTGGAGCTATTGTTTACCAAAATAGATTGTATTAAAATAAGTAAATGGCGATTTAAAAAATAAAATAAAATTAAAACAATGTAAAAAAAGACAAGCCCGCTGAGTTTCTTGCCGGATCTTCTCAGTCGAGGTTTCGTTTCCGATCCGGCAGTAGAATTTAAGAAAAAATGTAAAATGACAATTTGGGTTTTGTTTAGGCCAACGGGGGCACCGTAGGCCTAAACAAAATAAACGTTTTGAATTTTGAATTTGAATTTTGATACGCCTGAAAAAACTGTAATTTAGAAAAATTCTTCCGGATGGTTTATACCTATGCATAATAAAATAAATCCTATAAATAAATCCTATAAATAGTAGAGAAAACCCGTACGAAGCCGGGGCGGGTCGCTAGTATTTTATAAAAACCCATTTCCATCCATGCGTCCGTGCCTATTTCCACGTCTAGTGTCGTAAACGTAACGGTTCGATTTCCGATACGACCCATCTTATTGCAAGGTCAAGGATGAGGTCGGAATGACCCTCATCAAGAGTAATCGTAATCGAGACATGTCGTAGATTTTATGTACTCTAATATGAATTAACACGTTTTTTTTCTTAGAGCGCGCCAAAATTATCAGCTCTCAAAATTAAGTCGCGTTTCGTCACCGAAAAAGCATGCTGATCTACAGAGTGGTGACGACATGACGACAATAATTGAAACCACATACTGAGTATCACGTTAGTAATTCGCACATTAAAAAAAACTAATTATGTTCAAAGGTATGGTCCCGGCATTGCTTTTTTACTTTTTCGATTTTAACTTTGCGGCTACAAAGGTACCACTAAAAACACCGACACCGAAGTGAGGTTGCCGCGATTGTACCTACAGGCCAGTCTATGAGGTCAGTAGACGATTATAAAGGATGTTGTGTTTCATTTAGATTTTTGCCACACTGAATTTTTAGAAAATTTGGAATTTTGTACTTTGATGTAAACCTAATTTGATAATTTTAAAGTAATATGATTGACTAGTAGGGACCGTGTTTTAATTTATTATCGTAATGTCGTCACCATCCTGTATAATGTGACTGACACGGAATCTTAAATAGTTTGTGCCTGAATCGCCCCTTGAATTGTAGGGAGGCATACCTAGCAATGGAAGTAAAAAGTAATTTGAAATCAAATGCGCTTATCGTAACGATCAACAGTTTATGTAAAGGTACGATTAATGTCATTACCAAGCACATTTATTGACCTCGTGTGACGATCGCCGACACACCCACTGTACGGTACGCGTTTGTCTGACTACGGTCACTTCTCATGCATTTTGTATGAGTGTGTATATTATGTACCGACTGATAGGTACCTATATCTGTATTGATATCTAAATTAGTCTGGTATTCCACTCGTCCAATATCTTTGTCCAATTTCTATGTCCACGATTTGATAACATTTCTTTGTCGAATGCCCATTCCACTCGTCAAATATCTTGGTCCAAGATTTCTATGTAATTGGCGTACCTACCTATCTGAGATTTATAGATTTTTTTTATTGAAATTTAAATCTTCTTGCGAAGTTGAAAATATTCGATCAAATATGGGTGTTGATAGTAAATTGGATGAAGTCATCCAAATTTATTTGATTTAAATGCACATTGGACAAAGAAATTTTAAAAATTGATTTTTTTATTTTTACTTTTTACTTTGCAACTTTTCTGCTTATCGCAATAAAGTTTTTTCTTTCTTTCTTTCAAATTGAGCGAATGGAATGCCAGCCTGAGGGGGCGTAAATACTTGAATAAATTACGTGAGACATTTCGGGGGGGGGTCGAGCCAAATCTCACCAAATCTCACGTGAGGGAGGTGGGGGTCTCGGCAAATCTCACGTAATATTTTTTTACTGCAAGAAACAGTGTAAAATTGCAAGAAAAAATTAGATTAGAGGGGGAGGGGGTCGAGTAAAATCTCACGACATCTCACCAAGGGGGAAAGGGGGTCGAAAAATCTCAATAATCACCTTACGTAATTTATGGACGCCCCCTTAGATACAAAAATCATAAGCAAACGAAATCAAATATCATAATCAAAATCAATATCAATCAACATTCTGTAAAACGGTAGAGTTATAACATATATCAGAGAACGCTTTGCTGGGAATGTTACAATTTATTAAAGCTACAGTACTAAGTTCCTTCAGGTGAGTAATGTATCAAATCATTCGGTAGACGTCTGGCTCACGGAGGACCATCGATTTTCGCTTTAATGACTAGGTACGTTGAGCAAACGAAATACAAATATACATACATTGATATACACTACTCATTAAAAAAATCGAAACACCTCTGAAGTTAGGTTTTGAATAATTTATTATATTTTGTTTTTTTTTAGATTAAACAAAAATAATAATGATGCCAGTTAATTGCGGATATTATAAGGTATCGTTTAACGAATATTAATGTTTCAAATTTAAATTAAATTTCTTTAGCTATCGTGTTTTGTTCAACAGTATGTTTTTATCGTCGGAATTTCTCCGTTCGGAATTTCCGCATGGAAGCAGTCATTGGAGCCCGGGGAGGAGATACGAGATACTAAATAAACTTTTTTTTTACGCCTTGCTTTATAAAATTTTACAAATTTGTCTTATAAGGTAAGAACATACCTGTGGAACATAATACGATAGCTAAAGAAATGTAATTTAAATTTGAAACATTAATATTCGTTAAACGATACCTTATAATATCCGCAATTAACTGGCATTATTATTATTTTTTGTTTAATGTAAAAAAAAAAAAAACTCATTCAAAACCTAACTTCAGAGGTGTTTCGATTTTTTTGATGAGAAGTGTATTATTTTAACAGATATGGTACTTCCTAACATTGCAATCACTAGACGTGTGCTCGGCGCGGCGGCGCTCCACAACATGCAGCGAAATTCACACATCAGTTATCAGCCATTTTGATGCGTAATATTCACCAGAAGATGAGCTATATCGGTAATACCAACAGGTTTTCAACATTATTATCCGCGAACGACCTAGACGGAATGTGTCCATGAACTCAGGTTAGTAGGACATGCTACTATGGACAGTCACATATCAAGCTCTTTCTTGGTAATGTCTTTGTATAACTAAATATGTATTAAGTACTTACACATTAAAATTCGTCGAGAAAAGTAGTGAAAAGTTTTTTCGATATACTTAATGGGCGATAACATCGAAAAACATAGTGATAAGGTAAGTAAATTGTATTTATTTGTCTTATTTTTAACTGTATTTTACGATCTGACTTCAGAGGGGACAAGTATGTATTAACAGTATTATGACAAGGAAGGACTAAGGCCCGCCACATACATACGGAATTTCCGTACGGAATTCCGTTTCGATATATCGAATAGGGGATTCCGAACGCAGTAAATGCAGCCAAATGTATGGACGTATCGCTTTCGGAAACCCCGATTCGATATTTTGAAACGGAATTCCGTACGGAAATTCCGTATGTATGTGGCGGGCCTAACAGTTAATTCACCCGCCGTGCTTTCGTATGACGCATTTGTGGGGTTTCTGTTGCGCAACTGATGGAAACACATCTATTTTTATGCATAGGTACAGTCAAACGTACAATTATGTAGGTATACACTTAACGACATGATGGATGCCGAGAGGAGTGTGGAACGGGATACATTTACAGGCCCTTGTTATGGAATAAAATAAACGAGAACAAAATCGGTTATGCCATATTTAATGCTTTACGTTTGTCAAACCCAGGAAATATGTACCTACTATGTAAGCAATTATTTTTTTATTATCTAATGGTGACGACGTTCTGAACTTGCTTGATATTTCTGAAGTAAAACAATAATTAAATATCGCCAGACACACACCAACTGTATGGTCCCAAACTAAGCAACACTTGTATTATGGTTACCATACTATTCGCAATCGTATATTGTAGGTATATATATTTTTGCCTTTATCTATACATACCGGTTTTATAATTATAGAATAACATATATATTTGCAAAATCATCCACATAAACATGTATTATGTTTTAACATGGGGATTTTACATTATGTTATTCTAGTATTTTCCTTCTAATAAAAAGGTCCAGTTACTTAATTGAATAAAAATACGAATAGCTAGTGGTCCGATTTTAAAACTTTATCAATACTTACTACTGTTTTAGCCAGTAGCAGAAAGAAGGCAAGTAATTATTTTTAATGACGTTTTTATGTGCAATTCTCGATATAACGCTCGTTATTACTTTGTAGTATTAGAAGATTAGCAATGCTATGCATTATGTAGGAACTAATAAAGACACTACGGTGTATAGTTAAGTCCTTTTGTTCAGGCATACGGGGAACTTACAAATTGTCTTTTTTAACTCTACAATCGGTAAGGAACGCGATTTCAACTCAACTGAGAAAATTACGTAAAAAAACTTAGCGGGTTCTTTTTAACAGATTTTTATAAATCACCAATTAGATAGAGCTATAAAGTCTTGGTTGGTACATCTGGTTAAATAGGTAGTTAATTTTGTATATAAAATAAATACGTCTAGAAGTACCTACTTCTACTAGAGCCCTAGAGCTATCAATAATTTCAATAGTTGTATTGACCAATTGGAAGTAGAGATACCAAAGATATAGTAGAGACCTTGGATCTCTGATAAAAGATTGTGTCGGTAAGAATGCGGGTAAGTAAGTACTTCAATCATAATATTGGTAGTCAAATAGAGAGTCCAAAAGTATTATAGAGGTAGAAAGGTATTTAATGTGATTCTACGTCAACCCTCATATGTAGGTAATGCAAAAGTACTTATTATAGGTAGTTATGACGTAATGCGTAGTCAAAACACGCGCCAGTCACCCCATGTGCCGTCTGGATGGCGACCCTTTTTAAAGCTCTACATAGAGCTCCGACAAAGCTCTCTAGATGAATAGCAGTAGGTATGGCTTACACAAAAGTCGGGATCCCATTGATTTGACTGTGTGGGTTCATGAGAAGGAAAATAATAGACTTTAGTTGACCTTACGCGAAAATGTAGAGTTCTAAATACTCTGTCGTGTCCATTGATGTATTATTCTTTGTTCGCGTCATAATGTCTTTTGTTCATCTTGTCGTTTACCTGTTTTCTATATAGGGAACAAGGAAAGTAAGCAAATGTTACAAAAAGGAAAAAGTACCTATTAGTAAGAAAAGTAAGGTACGAGGAAAGAGTAAGGATAACAATTATTAAGATAACATTCGCAGTAAGGTATACCTACCTATTTTATTCAGGCACTACAAAAAAAAAATTGTTAGTAAAAAATGTCATCATACCTACATAATACGTCATCAATTATTACATTCCATTATTATGTTAAGCCTATCAGATGAATGCTGAATCATCTTACCTATCGTTTTCTGATGTTATGTGATTCATTGTCACTCTTCGAGGTTAAAAATATTTAAACGGTAAACAAACACGCGACGGAAAACCGAAAGTGCGTTTGTCATGTTAAAGCGAATTTCGTCAATCACTGTAACATGTTAACAACAGTTATAAACTTTGTTTTATGATAATAGTTATTAGAAATCTTATGTTTAAAATGTTTTACCTGTGGAGAAATCAAAAGTTGTAAACTATAGAGTGGAATGTTAATTAGTAATTAGGTACAGTTACGTAAAGTTCAATGTTAATTAGTAATAATTATGTATAGTTACGTAGAAAGACATTGTTGGATATATTAATAAAATATTTATTTACAAAGAAACGAAATGCCAAACAAGGCATCAAAGGCAGTTCATTAATCTGTTTACATTCGACTTCCCGACTTGCATAATGCAAACTCAAAACATGTTTCAACACAAGTTTGTTGACACAACGAAACAGTGGCGTGAACTTTAACGCCGGGGGTAAAGTTCGACACAACATTTGCATCAGCGTCGGACACCGGACATTGGACACCGACACAGAAACCGACACAATAGGGTCGCGATGCACGTCCCGCAGATCATACGATGTGCCCGTAACACTTCCGCCAACTCGCAACCATGACCTAACCGAAATACTCGGTCATCGATCTGTCAAAACTCGAACGTTCAAAGGGTGTTCTTACCTTGTTGAGTCCGGGGTGTCGGAGCCGGTCGAGGCCGGAGAGCCGGCCGCCCGACTGTCCGTCGCCGGAGCCCCATAGTCCGATACGGTCGCGTTCCATTGTGTCGTGCGTACACTTCCCTCCGCTGGCGAGTAGCGACTGTTTGGTGGCGGCGAATGGTGCGCTGCTTTTGTCACGGTGCGAGGGGGGCGCTGGGCTCATCGCGGACTCGCTCCTGGGAAAGCGGGAAAATATTTTCAGCGATAACTGATACGAACCGCAGCGCGCTCGCTTCCGCTCGATAACAGATGGCGTTATTGACCCCGATAACGTGGGAATATTTTTGTATCAGAAGTCCTCGTGAGCGGGCTAGTTTTGTGCCAATTTCTTAGTGCAATTGTGTAGTTGCTGAGTTGTGTACAATAGTTCAAGCTATAGTTTTCAGCAATATACATTGATGTAGCCCGCTTATGAGCCCCATTGAGTTTGTCTTTCAGCAAGATTTTCAGCAGAAATGATTTTTTTCTCTTTTAAAATTGGGTAATTTAAGTCTCTACCTTTAAATAAAACAAAAGGAAACACCTAGGTACCTTTGAATTTTTAATCTAAGCATCTAATATTTCATACCTACAACGTCATAATTGTGATAGGCACAATGAATTGATAATAATGGTCGTTGACACAGATCGATATGCAAACCGCATCCTACCGGGGTGAACGTATTTTAAAACACATGTCGAAGCTGCGGCGCGGCTATCGTTGTTGGTTTTTAAATATCTGTGGAAATGAAATTCGCGTAGAGACCGCTGTCAGCTGCAGGCTCCACAATTTGCACGTAGATAGAGTTTTGACGGTCCAAAGGATGATTTTATAGGCACGCTTGAAGCCGCGCTTACAGGGTCACTATAAAATTAAAATCAGCCAAATTAAGCATGAAATTACTGATTGCATTCGTTTGTTTTGTTATAGTTGGGTTCCTATAGATAGGCAGACCGCTGAGGGCCTACTCTGTTTCGAACGAAAATGAAATTTCGGACGAAACTCGCGTATTTCCTACTACGTTTCTCACTGATTCCGACATTACTTACGAACGAAAATTGTTTGACGTCTTCGTCGTCCTCGAATCTAAACGTCAAACAATTTTCGTTCGTAAAAATTGTCGGAATCAATGAGAAACGTAGTAGGAAATACGCGTATTTCGTCCGAAATTTCGTTTTCGTTTGAAACAGAGTAGGCCCTCTGATAATGAACACAACTGAAGTGAGTTTGACGGCTTCTTTATTTTGACCGTACCAAACTGGTCGACAACGTCTCAAATAGCTGAGTAGGTCTTAAATATTAGAGTACCGAGAGATCTTTTCGGTTTTCGACCTAGAGGCAGGTAATGTTTTAATCGAAAATCGAGAGACCTTTGCCCAGCAGTATGATCGAAAAAAAACATGAAGGTAAATAAAATTAGCAAAATCTCAAAGCAAATATATAATACGTCAACTTTACATAACACGAGTTGTACATAAAACAAACGTTTTATCATTGTTTATTTTTCCTCTGTGTCATCTGACGGTGCTTATCGTCCAATCATGGCGTTATGTAACTATTTACATACCTATTTGCAAATTATGTTATGGTTTCTGTATATATTAAATCGTTAATTTAACTGCGACGTAGGTTTAGCTTTGGGTGTACCCAAATGATTTCAGTATTTATTGAGGGCTTAGGACTTCCTTGCATATCGATTTTATAGGTTAGGCATTTTATAGGTTGAGTTCACCAACAATATAACGTAACGTTAGAGCAGTAACCGATTGTTTGATATCATTATCACCATTTCAGCCAAAAGACGTCCACTGTTGGACATAGGTCTCCCCCAAGGTTTTCCACAACGACCGGTCCTGTGCCACTTGCATCCAGCGGTTTCCCGCGACCTTCACTAGGTCGTCAGTCCACCTTGTGGGGGGCCTACCCACGCTGCTTCTTCCGGTACGTGGTCGCCACTCAAGAACCTTTCTTATTGTTTGATATACTGGCAACAATCGCTTGCTGCTCTAACGGCCCGTTGGTGTGTTGGTAAACTCAGCTCTAAGATTAATAGAGGGTTATCAACCTGAGTTTTTAGCTAAATTTATCCATATAGCATCCAGGGGATCTACCCATCCAATAAATTGTAAAATATAGACGAATTTGGGTAGCACCCGTATACTGCGCTAGCCAAATTCGACACTAATCATGACTTTATAGAGTAGCATATCAGTTGGCGACATGAGTCGCGGTTGCGTAGCTTATGAATATATCTGTCAGAGAAAGGCCTATCATCTACTTCACTATCCCTTCACAGAATAGGGGGGGGGGTCCATAAATTACGTGAGGTGATTTTTGAGATATTTCGACCCCCCCCTCCCCCTTGGTGAGATTTTGTGTGATTTTACTCGACCCCCTCCCTTCCCCTCTAATCTCACATGAGATTTTTCAAAAGCCATATTTTATTGAAGAAACATTTTTTACTTAATTTAACCCGGTTTTCACGCAATTTTACACTGTTTCTTGCGGTAAAAAAAACGTGAGATTTGCAAAGACCCCCCTTCTCCCCCCCAAATGCCTCACGTAATTTATGGACGCCCCCATACGGACACGATGATAAACTACACTCTACATAAGAATCTATTTCTTGTGACTCTACATTGTAAGCCGTAGCCGTCTACACGCTACGCGCTGCGTCTACGCGTCTACGTGTCTACGGGTCTATAAGCGCTACGGCCTACCTAATCACGGCTGGACAGAGCTTGCCAGACGCCTGGCAGGGGCAGCTCATACGAGAACACTATCTGAAACCAAATTATGGCCAGTTATATATCAGTCGTTTAAAAATGAATTCAAACTAATTTTAACTAAACTACCTACAAACATATAAATACAGCAATTATAGAGAGGGACCCACCACTCACCCTCGGAATTGTCAACCTCCAAAATTATAAACCAAATGAATTGATCGTTAATAGAATAACACTAATCTCTCTATAATTGTTTAACAATGGATTTCCGCAAAGTTACGCCTGATTCCATCAATTATATAAGTACAGGTATTTTAAATAGTCAACGGTGACAATGTGTCTATTGGGAAAGTTCGTCAACATCCTTGAAATCTCAAAGACTGCGAGGCACCTTTAATCACATTAGGCACATAATAGGTGACATGAGGCGCGATTTTTTTGAAATGTGCCATTCGTAAAAAGATCCATTATCAAATCAATTAATGAAAATCACAAAATGTTGCTTTACTCTAAATGTGTAAGCTTAAAAAAACCCAAGATACACATTTTAAGAAGGTATACATAAAAGATCTTATGTATGCTACATAAGCAAATCAGGACAAACTGTTTAAACTAACTGTTTGTTTTACTTAGCTTTTCCCCGGGACCCGTCGAGGGTGAAACCTTGGCGTCATCGTTGGACACCATTGTCGATTCTGGCTTACAGGAGTAACAGTGGTGGGTATGTGTGGCGGGCTTAGTCCCAAAAAAACAATACTATTAAAAAATATATATACAGCTCAAAACGTACAAAATTATTTAAAGTTATCAACCACATTAATTATCACTTGAGATTTCAATAAAATAACTTTCCCAATGAACGCGTTTATCGCGGTTGCTTTACCTAAATAATAATTAAATATAACAAGTAGGTATGTAAGTACTTAATTAATGTAGGCAGGTAGGTACTTCAATTTAACGAGTCTTGGTCTTGCAGTAGGTGAAAGCAGCTGATGAGCTTTTGTTGCTATCTAAAAGGATTTAAGCGTGAAAAAAATGCAGTACCTGTCGATAGATTTGTCAAAATTAGACAAACACAACGTCTTGTAGAGCAACTGGCTAATGTTACCTACAACTTCTTAACTGTCTATAATAACGACTAAGTAGATACTCCACATAAAACATTATTATTGTACAATGCCTGTCACAAATCACATCATGAGGAATCATGATGTAATAGAAGAATACTGAAGGAATAAGCACTATTGCTAGGGCATCTTTTTAGATGCTCTACGATTTTACGGACATATTTGTAGTAGTCCGGGTTCCCTAGTGCATTTTTTTTTATTAGTATTTTAAGTATCAGCGTATCACGCAAATAGTCGATAGACGCTGTGGTAGTAGCTAAATAGCTACTATAGCCCGGGTTCCCTAGTGCATTTTTTTTTAAATTAGTATCAAGCTAATTTTCCGTGTGTAGCTTCATTTTGATGAGACGTCAAACAATTTCTGAACGGAAAATCTTGATTGTGGTAGGTAAGAGGGGTAGCATAGATATAATTGTTGATTTGATGATTCTCAAAAAAATATTACTAACTGTATACTAATTGTTAAATCTGATGATAATTATCTAAATTATTCGAAAAAATATTTGTCCTACAAAATGTATGGTTTGATTTAAGAGTCCCCTCCTTCCAACATGTATCGATAACAAGGTCATCAAAAATGATTACTAACCAGCTGATATGATATTTTTCCCAATAATTTTGATAATTATCGTTAGATTAAACAAAAAAAAACCCATTTAGTAATAAATTTTGAGAATCATAAATTAACATATTTTATCTCTGCTACCCCTCTTACCTACCAAAATCAAGATTTTTCGTACAGAAATTGTTGGGCGTCTCATCAAAATGAAGCTACTCACGGAAAATTAGCTTGAACCTAATAAAAAAATAATGCACTAGGGAACCCCGACTATAGTAGCTATATAGCTACTACCACAGCGTCTAGCGTCTATTTGCGCGATACGCTGATACTATGCTGTGTGGTTACTGTTACGTATAATTTGTATAGAAAAGCACAGTTTTAATTGCGTTTATGTTTGGAATAGCACTGCCCAACTGGTCAGACATTATAGTCGTGAAGTTACGCATATATAGTATAAGAGTATTTATTGAAACATACGGAAACTTACCGTTTAAATTTTCCAACATCGGCCGAGCCATTCACTTTGCAACTTCTGTCAACCGGACAGGAGTTGACGCGTGACTGAAATTCCATTTTTAAAATTAACTTTTTTTCTTACGAGATCCAAACTTATCACAGATTATTTATACCAAAGAGGTTTATGATTTTTATTAATTTAATTATCGTCTGCGAACTTCAATTCATTTTAATTTCGATAAATCTTCGGGTTTGACAAGATGCTCATAAGAACTTTAAATGACCACTAAAGATTGGCGAGCAAGAACGGCGCATATATCCAGTTATCAAATATCTAGCTGTAAGTAAATGATGGTAGGTGGACCATAATGAACCTGCAGTTATCGCGCGTCGCAAAATAAATAAACTGAATCCGCGTGATCTCTGATCTGATTACATACCTACCTCGAGTTTTCGTTTTTGAGGACATATTAAGGGTGCGTTTCCACTGACGCGGAGCTGGGCGGAGTGGAGCGGAGCGGACCGTGAATTGGTATATCACAGTGCTTGAAATCTCCACTCCGCTCTTGGCCCGTCACAGTTGGCCAATGACAGTCCGCCGCTCCACTCCGCCCAGCTCCGCTTCAGTGGAAACGCACCCTTATAGTAATTTTAGTGTGTATTTTATAAAAGAAAATGTGCCGACCGAATTATGTAATTATTAAGCTTATTGGCAGTGGTAACTAACTAATTTAACTGCTACCTAGCATTAAACTCGAAATGTTTGTTTTGTGCATTATGAAACAACCTTTTAATCTGGTAGACATTTAAAAAACGATATTTTTAAATGCCTAAAATTAAAAATATGTCGCAATTAATTAGGCGATAATTTTTATAGAGCTGTCATTGCGATAACCATGGTCTCAGTTCACAGTTATCTATTGACCTCACCCTAACATAACCATGGAATGGGAGATAGCCTTGCGAGTATGGACTGTGGCGACGAAGTTCATAAAAAAATTGTGCAAAATATTAACTCATAACTATAGCTTTATAACGTAACTTTATCAACCATTTACCAATTGGTTTTTTTAATCCCGAGTTCGGAATCGGGAAGACTTGACACTTCCCGATTTTTTTTTCAACCTGCGTGATTCCATTGCTGGGCATTCCTTTCCTTTCATCACTCGTCCCTGTTTATAATACATTTTAGTAAAAAATCATATATCTGAAAGGCTATTACTGCGTGGATGAAGGCATTGTTTATTTATTTTTTAAATAAGTACAGTCGACATATAAGTACCGACATGATTTCCAAACCTATGATTAAGTATTATTATTCTATAGAATGCCTTGACCTCAGTCGCCCGGGGTTACCATAAAAGTCGAGCAACATGTTCCCCGACTTGTTTGTCGCCTTTCCCCTACTACAAGCTTTATCTAAACAATTTAAAAACTCGTTAGCGAATTCACCATCAATAGTCAAAAGATCACCGTTACAAAAGTCACTGCGTTCGTCATAATAGACGTCGTGCTAACGTTAATGCGAGCGATCTGTCATGGCGCCCTGCATGACGCGAGCATGCTGCGTACGAGCAGGTCGCACGATCAAGATCAGGCCAAGGGCATGGACGCATGTTAAGCATGTATTATTATGTAATTAGCGGTCTAGAAATCTAGATAGGTACTTGTTTAATTGATTTTAAGTACTCAAAAGAACAGCTCTTAATACAATAGGCTTCCACTGCCTGTAAGAGATGAGATCTTTATTAAATATTTTTCGTATCCTTATAAAGACAAAAGATTTGTATGTATGTTTGTATGGATGTTTGTTAAGAGTAAACTTATTTGGACAATATAAATAAATACATAAATATAAGATAACACTACTGGACCGATTTCAAAAATTCATTCACCATTAGAATGCTACATTATCCCTGAGTAACATAGGCTATATTTTTGGGATCCGGGATACGGGATGCGGGATCCAGGATCAAAGATCCGATTTTTTTAAATGTATATTCTACGCGGACGAAGACGCGGGGAAAAGATAGTATTAAGGTATAATTGATAAAGATTCATCCATACAATAGACTGGGGGCGATCCCAGTGACACCCAGACGAGGGCAAAGTACGAAAAGGCAGTTTCCGAAATTTATCTCTGGCGGGAATCAAACCCGCAACCACCCGATGCAGAGAGCCAGCGCTCAAACCACTGCGCCACTGCGGTCGTCAAAATATATTATGTTATAAAAGAGACAAATTTTATCGAATACATCGCATGAGGGCGGGTCAACAGATCGACATAATTATGATTAAAATATTTATAAACAGCTGTTTTATAAGCAAAAAATACAAGGACCAACTTAATAATATGACTAGGTACTTATCTAGACAGACATCTTAACGTACGCCTTAATTAAAATTTCGCAAGTCAGACAAAAAGCAAGACAGGTAGAGTCCATTAATGAGTGCTGCGTGATGACAGTGTTTCTCAACTTGGTCGTTGCACTGCCGATGTGACGAAACTTGTAGATGAGTTACTTCCTCTGATGATACGCAAAATTTGAGGTTTCGTGCAGTATTACCCGAGCAATGTGTTTCTCAAAGTAAAAGTCAGGATTTTTTATTCATGTAAGTTGGAGGAAGCACTTATGAATCGCCCACTTCAATATTTTAGCGTTTTTATACCGGTTCGTAATGTTGCTTCATTGAGAAGAGCCGGCAAGACACTCAATGGCTACTCTTTTCAATAGAAAGAAGTTTTTGTACCTACATTCTCGGAAACAACAACGCAATGTGAGTGAGCACTATCACTTGAAAATAATACGCTGGTTGAGTTTGTAAGCCCTTTAGAGCATTGCACTGTAGCGCCTTCACATCTCGCTACCAACAGATGGCGTTAGTTGCACGCGCCAATACAAAAATGGAGCCTTAAACCACGCAAGCAAGATTCCCGAGGCACTCAGCACATATACGAGACCCCGACAACGACCATTGGGGCGTAGCGGCCGACCCCGCCAGGCATACCACCCGCCTGGCCGGAAGATCTTCCCTTTTCCGCCAAAGCACTCTAAATTGTATTGCACAGCAACATTCAAACAATAATAAGTAACAACAGAGAAGAAATGATAAATAAGAGAGCTAGCGATCGGTTAAAGAAAGAAGAGACAATTATGTTACCTATAGGTAAACAATTATAAATATATACAGAAAAATTAAAATAAATATCGCCAGACTTACACACTAACTGTATCTATGGACCCAAACTAAGCAACGCTTGTAATATGGCTACCGTATAATCGACTGGGAGCGATCCCAGTGACACCCAGACCAGTGGCCCGATTCACGTAACCAAAACCGTAACGATGTCTCAGCGATATAGTCGTTGATAGCCTTTTCATAATACGAAAAGGCTATCAACGGCTATATCGCTGAGACATCGTTACGGTTTTGGTTACGTGAATCGGGCTACAGGACAAATAACGAAAAGGTCATTACCGTTGCCTCTGGCGGGAATCGAGCCCGCAACCACCTAAAGCAATGAGCCTAGCGGCCTACGCTCGAACCACTGCGTCAAATGGAGTCAGATTTCCCCTATTTGTCAGGACAATGATATAGGTATTATACGCTCAAAGAAAGTGTCGTGATATTACCATGATTCGCAACTTTATGTTGGAAAGTTAACACTAAAATGACTACATTACGACATTCATACAGACATATAGCAAAACCTATCGCTTATGTGACTGGAACACGACATATCGTAGTTTCGAGCTATCTTTAAATAGACATTACTATGTAACTCGAGAAGGTCGAGGTGAAGAATTAACTATACCTATTTATTTTCTAAATACTAAGATTTATCTAATAATAATATTTTCGACACCTGTTTAATGTATTCAGTTAACGAAATGTGTGAATGTTTCACAAACTTTTACGGACCATTTCGCAAATTCAAGGCGATTGTGACAGAGTCGTATAATGCAACAATTTGCTATTTTATGCATTTGAAATAGTCGTCAAGATAAATATAACAATGTAATGTAACTAGAAATAATCTTCTTCCAACTCCTAGTATTCTTTCTTTTGATTAAATTCATGCGGGTTCTAAGACTACTTAGCTTTTCCTCGGGACTCATCGAGGGTCAAACTTTAGCGTGATCGTTGGACACCATTGTCGATCCTGGCTATAGGAGTAACAATTGTAGGAGAGTGTGAACATATAAAAAAAAATCTTAGCAAAAACAAGGAACCACTAAAATATCTTGTGCAAACGATTGTCTTATCATTTCTCGAACGTTTCATTACTTATGTTACTTTTGATTTGACGTTGACTGTGCATAAATCTTAACTTTACTATGCGTCTGCGCCACTGCCTTGGTAGACCGCTCGGGGCTTCGAGGTCGCATTGCAAATTGTTTTTATAAGCATTTGTAACTTAGTTGAAAAAGCAACAGTAGTTCCTGATTGATAAAATTGTTTGAATGACTGTGTACGGTAGATATAAGGAAGCAGGAAGATGTATCAGTATAATATTATATGTAAGTAATAATTAGGGAATGCACGTTGAATTATTAAACTTGAAACTAATTACTTGATTAATTATTTGAACTTAATTAGCAGTGTGACCGGCTGAGAATATGCACGTTAATCCTCCTAGAAGGCGAGAATAACAAATCATTACTTTCAGGCAACAAGGTTCACCACCTGTCACGTTGGGTTCTGACTATCTGGTAAAACGTGGGCTTTGAGTTGACTAATACCTCCATAATGTGGTGGTGTATGGCCACTCAAGCCTCTGACTACCCCCGAATGGGGATAAAAGCCGTGACGTTATATTTATTTATTTATACTTTCAGGTTCGTTGGCTATGAATTTCTGTAAGCTTACGCCAGAGTCCCTATCCGTTACGTCTCGGTGAAACAAATGGCAGATTGTTAGATCCTCTGGTGGCCGATCATTGCAGTGGACCATGGTAGAGTTGCTATCATAGACGCTATCTAGTTCTAGCGAACGAATATCTTCTTGGTAGAACTAAAGATACAACGCAGAGTCGGTGGATGAGTCGCACTTTTTGAGTGGCAGCAAGGAAGAAAATGAACTAAACGGATGCCTCTATAGATAACTTACACACTAAACAGGTGGATTTAGCATGAAATTGTCCACTACAGGAGTCCCTTATGTAATGTAGTTGAGCACTAAATAAGTTGTTTGTAAATTCATCCCCAAGGGGATTAAATAGGGGATGGAAGTTTGTACCTATCATATGGTAATCCCATCGGGCACATGGCTAGTATAAATTTATGATTCTTATCTTTGACGGGCCCGTTAGCGTGGTTGGCGCAGAGGCGCCTTTCACGCTGCAGGTCGTAGGTTCGATTCCTACCCGAGACATGCATTTGTGTGCATGAACATGTCTGTATATCCGGAGTCTGGGTGTATATGTATATTAAGTATGTATTTACAAATAAAAAAGTAGTATATGTAGTAATATCAGTTATCTGGTTTCCATAGTACAAGCTCTGCTTAGTTTGGGATCAGGTAACCGTGTGTACAAAAATGTCCCAGGATATTATTATTATTATTATCTACCTCTAAGTTAAAGATAAGCACTCGTATGCACTTGACATGTGACAATGACATCAGGCAGCGACCTTGGTTTAGACTCAGACCGTGCCAACCTTGCTTGATTTCTGATGACTAAACCTACATGACTAGCCGGTAGTACGGTCATTATTCAAACGCAATAAAAACAGTCACGGTTGACCAATTACTGTGGTTGCAAGTAAAACACCGGCACTTAACAGTATACCCACTTAGATTAGGTATATTAACTCTAGTGTAAGGATCATCCGTCTTCTACTTTTAATGCCAACAAAATTAATAAATAAATAATATCCTGGGACATTTTTTACACACGGCTACCTGATCCCAAATTAAGCAGAGCTTGTACTATGGAAACCAGATAACTGATATTACTACATATACTACTTTTTTATTTGTAAATACATACTTAATATACATATACACCCAGACTCCGGACATACAGACATGTTCATGCACACAAATGCATGTCCCGGGTAGGAATCGAACCTACGACCTGCAGCGTGAAAGTCGCCTCCGCGCCAACCACGCTAACGGGCCCGTCAAATTGGCACCAATGTAGCCAACGTTGACGCTGATTGTGTTGGCATTCAAACTAAACTTCACTAAATATGTATCTATAAGTTTTTGTCATGTACCTCTTTCTTAGGTCTTGTGTAGGTACTACTTATTAATTTGTTTTTAAATGAACTTCTTATACCTAGTAGGTAGGTTCCTAATCCACCAAAACGCACTGGGCCAGCGCGGTGGATTAGGTAATTATGGTCTGAATGCCGCGCGCATGTAGGAAAAACCCGTGCCCATGAATGAGGCATCAAAAAGGGATAACACGCATCAAAATGCTTCCTTATGTATTTAATGAGTTTTAAACAAATAAATTATGTGTGGGTGTCGCTGTATGTACCTAGTGATGCGCTGAGCACTTAGTGATTGTGGTACCATATCTGGCTCGTCTGTGGCCAGCCCCGGATCTCGGGGGGTGGCTGTCGGGGGTACCCACCCCAGGCGGCAGTTCCAGGGGGCGCCAAAATCATAATATAGTATGATTATAAATAAAAAACTTGCTCCACAAAATGCCTAGATCCGTGAGTTTTTATCTAAAACGCTGGAGAGAGGGGCGCCACTATCAAGTTTCTGCCCCGGTTCGAAAAAATCGTAGATCCGGGGCTGTCTGTGGCTACAATAATAATAATAATCATTTATTATCAGGCGACTAGGCCCATAGTTACATACCTTATAGACTAACATACATAATTAAACATAAAACTAATAATACGCCTCTGAGTCGAGCGTAATCTCGAACCAAAATAGGTACACCATAGGATGTTACCATGTTACCTACCATAGGATGCCATAGGTACCTACAATACGTTTCATCACTATACAAAGTAACAACCTCCAATACATAGTAATCCGCGAGGCCAAGGTATTTGTTTCGGTCTGATTATTCAGCGGTTTGGATAAGTAATGTTCGGTCTAATTGTCGTCATAATAAATTAATAAATATCACCAACAGAATACACCAACTGTATGGTCGCAACTCGCAAACAAAGAAACCTTTTGTACTATGGATACCCTACAATGGACTGGGGCGAACCCAGTGACAGGGTGAATTACGAGAAGGCTATTTCCAAAATTTGCCCCGCCGGGAATGGAGCTCACGACCATCCGGTGCAGTGAGCCGAGAGGCCTATGCAAGAACTAGACCAGTGATACCTAAAGTGGTATATATAGACCCCCAGGGGTCTACGACGAAATACAGGGGGTCCATGGGAGCGAAAAAAGAATTAGGGGTCTATGGGATGTAAACGGGGGTCCACGTTAGTTGATCTCATTAAAGTAGGTCGCGATTTTAATATTGACTTTCCATTAATGAAATAATTATAAATTTTATTTTAAATTATTTTTTTAATGCAATAGTTCGCAACCATGATTGTAGAATTGAGATAAATTACTTTAAAAAACACGAATCTAGGCATTTTGTGGAGGAAGTTTTTTATTTTTAATCATACTATATTCTGATTTTGGCGCCCCCTGTAACTGCCGCCCTGGTGCCCCCCCCCCCCCCCCCAGAAACCGAAAAAATCCGGGCAGGGGGTCTACCTTAATCCGAAAAATATAGCAAGACGTCTATGAGACAAAAAAGCTTGGGGACCTCTGCACTAGACTAAGTATTAATGATTCATTTTGCTGTAGTTATATCGATTAGTCCTCTATCTTTGTCGTTTAAGGAATTAATCTGGAAGGAAGGAATCTTATTTAGCTCCATGAATGAGGCGAGGTTCTAGCTAATAGATTATCTTCTTCTTCGAAGACCCTTCTCGGTGAAGCTAATGGAGCTCTCTCCATCTCTCTCTATCTAGGGTAGTCTCCTTCACCTCCGTATAGGACATGACACGTACTGTTTCTTCTGTTAATCTGACTAATAAACTTATTTACTTAGTATCTAAGTGGATATAGCCCACAGAGTAAAGACTAAAGAAAGAGGTGCCCTTATTAGATATTTGTATGAAAAAAAACGTGGTCATTGTTTTTTCATTTTCATTTATCTATTTACCGGTAAATAGTTGAACTACTCGCTTAGTTTTATGTCGATGTTAGTACTAGGCCGACCACTCGGCCGACTTGCTTAGGGCCAGTCCTCTTAGTAACTGGTCCATGATATAGCCTTAATGATTGCCAGCGTCCGGTAGAAAACGCGGCACTATAAGAAGAAGAAGTATCTAAGTATTGGTAAGTAAAGGGTCATTGTAATGCAAATCTAAGTGCAATAATAGAGCTGATTTTCTAAACACAGCCATATAGTTTCTAACTTTTACTTTCCTCGTATCGTACGCACGTTACGACATAATGTAACTACAGTTATTTACGCACCAGCAATTTATCAAATGATCTGAATTACCTGTCTACATGTTGGTATATAATAATAATAATAATAATATCCTGGGACATTTTTGTACACACGGTTACCTGATCCCAAACTAAGCAGAGCTTGTACTATGGAAACCAGATAACTGATATTACTACATATACTACTTTTTTATTGGTAAATACATACTTAATATACATATACACCCAGACTCCGGACATACAGACATGTTCATGCACACAAATGCATGTCCCGGGAAGGAACCGAACCTACGACCTGCAGCGTGAAAGGCGCCTCCGCGCCAACCACGCTAACGGGCCCGTCAAATATGTTATGTATATGGCTAAATATGTATAAGTTTCTTTAATAACGTTTGAGAGAAACTATTCTATGCACTTAAATTATTTTATTTATAGATAGAAATAGTAACCTACTTACATATTTAATTTGAGACAGTTGCATACTATGCAATGTAATTTTGTTGGTACCAACTTAATTAATAAGTTCTTTAGTAAGATAAACTTTTTTTTTAATTGTCCACAGGGATAGGTGCGATGCCCTAGCCAGTGATGCAGTGATACAGTGCACTGTCGACATTTCACCGGTGGGTACCTACGTCTATTAGCAAGGAATACCTATGCGGTAGCACGATCGTAAAACTAGCCAAATCACGATCTAGCCACAATTTTCATTAAATGGTACCAGTTATGAATGCCCAGTAAAGCTGGCCATTTTATGATGTGTCCAAACATATTTATGTTGACTATTAATAAGCTTCCTGTAGCCTATACGAATAAAAATATTTCGAGTTTGAATTAAAATCCAGAAAAGGTACCTAGGAACTTATCTTATTTTTCTAATATCGTAAGGAATGTATCTATCTATAATACCTACTAATAAACCAAAGAAAAATAGTAGCTATATACTCACTGCCATCGCCTCTTGTCGTTCAATTTGACGGATGCCGAGTTCCCCATATCCAATGTCTTGTTAACCACAATATAACCGGTGTTTACCAAACAACCCGAGCTGCCATACGACGCGTCTAATCAACACTAGCACCGGTAATACTGTAAGGCGGGCTTTGGAGAACGGTGGCCATGACTTTCCCCCGCTCGGCGTTACTCCAATGTACAGCAACTTCCTCTGATTGTCTAGAAATCCTTAGTACTTCAATGGTAGGTAAGAAAATGGTAGGTAAGATAAGGGATAAAGGGATTAATAAAGTAGAGTCGGGGTATAAGTAAAAGTTTTGATTTGTCTACTCGATACGAGATGGCGTTAGTTAGGGCTTTCAGAAAAAACTTTATCCACCTAAAAATATGGCGTTCTGAGATAGTATTCTATGGAAAAACTGTCCAAATGCCGTAATATTTATTTAGTGGATAAATGTTTTCTGACGAGTCTGAAACGGTCCTTAGTGTATTTCTAGTTTTGTTTTACTTAAAATTCTTTATGTTGTCAAATAAGCGCCTTGCATGCAGGTAAAAATCGTTGCATCTTGCATAGGTAAATAAGTAGAGGTATTAAGAATACTAAGTTAAGCCCTCCTTGAGCTGAACGGCATTAACTCGGATTTCTCAGCTCGTGTTCTAAAGTCACCTATAACGTTGGCCTGTGCCTATAACTTTGAAATTCATACATTGGACTGGGAACGATCCCAGTTGACCCCAGATTCCAACGATTAGTTACCTAGCAAACCATTATGTCTGTAACTAGATGAGACAAAGCTAAAATATTTACAAAACAGCGCTTCGAAAATGTGCTCCGCATGGGAATCCAACTAGCGGCTATCCGTTCCTTGAACCAATCAAAGAAATTATAACCAGGGAATGAGGACTTGCCAGCAAAAGTGAAGCCGACAGCGAGATACCACATTAACGTTTTTTCCTTTTCCAAACAAGAGTGACCATCATATTTTGAAATTTGGGACTTGCCATGGACATCTGGTGAAAACGTGCTATTGTTCCGAGATTGTTATGATAGGAAAATAAGGAAAGGGATGTTTATTTTTATAAGAACATGAGTACAATAAATTAGTCTGCGGTGGCCAAACTACGCGAGCGCCTGTCTTTAGGTATCTTGGCAACGTAAATGGAGCTACAAAATAGTGTTTAAGAAAAATGTACAAGGCTAAGGCCGTTGATTTTAGGCCACTTTGTATCATAGAGTAACATGACACTTCTATGTTACAGTAACGCAGAAGTAACGCGAAAAGAACGCATAATGTTTTAAGGCTGAGTGCATAATGTGATAATGCATAAAATCTAAAAAAAAATTACTATTCATGAAGGTAACTCTCAGAGGATACAAAAAAAAAACTGGGAGACAAAAACAAAGTCTTCGCGAACAAAAAAAAACATATTTTTATAATAATATATAAGACTAGCCATAGTCATAGCCATAGTCAGCTCAGCTATTTGGCGACTCCTTCCTGTACTTGCGAAGACTTGCAAAGTCTTCTTTTTTATACTGGGTGAAATCGAAATCGTCGGCAATATTTTAACCAGTGATTCTACACATGATTCAAAATATTTTAGGAAAACAAATAAAAAAATCTATTGATAAAAAAATATTGATCGGGTAAGCAAATAAGCAAACTATTTAACTGTTATACCTTACCTGGGTAATAAATTTTTATCAATTGATTTGTTGATTAATATTCCCTAAATATTCTGAATCATGTTTCATTCGATTTCGATTTCACCCAGTATTTTTGACTTTTTGTAAGCTCACAACAACGGAGCTGCAATAAGAACGCCGAGCCTAAAAAAGGCTCGAAGTTTATTTAAAACACAAGTCCTTATTCAACCTTGAAACATTCCGAGGCGATTTGCTACGACGAGCCCCAGAAAAAAGCTCGAACCTCTTTTGAAAAGGCTAAAAGACTCGAGACTAGCAACACGAACAACACGCAACAAACGCAACACGAACGCGATACAGTCGCGATGCAGTTTATTATTTCTGCCTGGTACGCCCCCACTATCCCCGATGTCCCATTCGAAGCACTACGCGTTAGTAGAGACGTAGAGGCGCTAAGGCTGACCCCTCATTGGGCGTGCGTGTGCGTTCCTCGAGCGTGCGAACGACGCGAACGCCGCATGCGTGCTGTGACGACGCGGCGTGAGCGTTGCGTTTTACCAGCGTGCGGTCTGTCGCGCGTTGCAAATGCGACCGACTTCGAAAAGTAGCGATGCAGTCGTGTGGCAACGAAAAGCGCGACTTATCGCTGCAAACAGTTGCTGTGTTCAGTTCAGTTCTAAACACAACAAGATTTATATTGTAGTCCTGTTTACTACCGAAATGTATGTCACCCGAACTTCTAAAATGTACGAAACATAGAAAACATAGTTAAACACTTACCTATGGTAAGTTAAACCGCAATCCGGATAATATTCGTTTTTGCAGCCTTCTACGATGCATATTTTACCCATTTTGTAACGAAAATATCGCACAATACGTTTAATTTAAAATTCGCTACAAAAGTCATGTGTCACGCAAAATGACGTTCTGTGTTTCAAGTTATTAATTTTAATTCTGCTACGATTTTATAGACATCACGGAACTGACAATTACAAGCGAATTATTGAAGGAGGTAAGTACTAATTTCCAGACATTTATTTATGTTTGTAATTTTAATCTTAGGATATTCTCATACTTTACCATATGCATCTCAATAATCGATTTTATTGTTTACTCTTCTTAACATTAAAATTTACCAAGTTTAAAGTGATCGAATAAATATGAACTGGCAACACAAGGAAGGTGAAAGGCGTACTGTTAGAACGGGACAAAAGGGTGGTGTTTACTATCTGGCTGGGACCGGTTTTTATAATGCGTACATCGTGGGCATTAAGTCCGTCACATAAGGATTATTATTGATTGAATTAATGGAAAATAAAGTTTGTAGTCCACAGTCCTTTAGTAGGGTTATTACGTTCATGGAACCAATACTCAAGATGACATTGACAGTTACATTCGCATTTGACTTTGACGTTCCTACCCACAGGTGACTTTTCTTTCTCATTTAAAGGTTATGTGATACGTAAACAAAACAGAATAATATTTTTTTTAATAAACAAATTGTGCCATTTATCTTATTAACAATGAAGAAAGAAGGTAAACATATTGCTTTAAACAATAAATATGCGTGTATCAATTTATTTTAAGTCGAATCTACGTCATATTCTACTTTGCATATTTCCACAGAAGTCCAAGAGATTTTCTTGAAAATAATGAGAGAAGAAGAGGATGTATCAGCTGGGGTGGCCGCTATTAGGACTCTATTGACTGTGATTCAAAATTATAAAGGTAAGTTTTCTAGGAAACGAAACTCCTTATAAGGTTAGGTACCTTATGTTAAAGTTGCATCATGCTATTTAGCTCCATTTCCCTTATAATTCCCAAAGTATCCTTAATATTGGCCTGGGTTTTATCTGTTATAATGCTAAAATATTGTTTATCTTGACTATTTATAAACGCTTTATTGAGCTTACATGAATAAAAAACTTTTGATTTGATTTGATTATCATGAGAGATTTTATATGTATGATCCTCATGTGCACGCAATGCAGACAGTCCATATAATGACTGTGAATTTTTTTATTTACAGCAAAATTCACTTTTGTGAGTTGTGTCTGTACTGTGATAGGGTTGTCACCATCATAATTATAATAACACTAGCTTCTGCCTGCATCTTTGTCCGCGTCAACTATTGAACATCTTATCGTTTTTTTTTAATAATCCCACAAGAACGTATCATTTTTCTGAGATAAAAAGTATTGTAGGTGTCAATCCTCCTCCTCTTCCTCTTCCTTCTCTTAATTTAGCACTATTGACATATTTGTCACAATTACCACCTTTCTTCAAATCATGTAGCCATTGACAAGCATTATTTAAGTATGTGTAAAGTGGGAGTAGGCATGCACAGCTCTCTAGGCTACATTTTGTTTCAATACCTAATTTCTGCATTTTGCTATTCGCAATGTTGTAATGCCTGCCTGCTCACATAGCGTTGCTGTTTGAAAATATAACAAGAAAAATATATAAATAATAAAAATGCGTTAAAATAAATAGCGTTGCTGTTTGAAAATGTATACAATTATTCTTTTGAAAAGAGTAACCATTGAGTTTCTTGCCGGCTCTTCTCAATGGAAGCAACATTACGAACCGGTGGTAATGCTAAAATATTGTTTATATTAGACGATTTATAAATAATTCATCGGGCTTACATTAATAAAAAACTTTTGATTTGATTTGAATCCAGTTAATACTTTTTGTAACTCAATCATGCAAAATTGGTTGAACTGATTTGGATGAAATTTAGCACACAGATAGTAATAACCATCAAGTATAGTCATCCAAATATTATTCATCCAAATCAGTTCAGCTAATTTCGCATGATTGAGTTACAAACATTCACATTTTTTATATTAGTAGGATAATAATTAGCCTTTTTAACATCACACTCCTGGGCACGGACCTCCTCTCAAATAATAATAATACTATGAAATACTTACCTATTAAAAGTAGGAAGTGAAATATTGATTGCTTCCATTATCACTTAAAGATTGATTTTCTTTTTTGCTCTACAAACATTGGCCTTTTTTAATATACACATAGCTATAAGCTATGGTAACTTAACATCAGTTTGGCCATATTATTGTTTGCCACCTTAGTTATTATAAACAAAAAAATATTTATGAGATTATTCATTAAAAGATTGTTTAATTTCCCTCACGGTACATTTAGGAAGGTTATTATATTTACATGATCAGTGACGACAGTAAGAGAGCTGGACTTGAACCTGCAGCTGGCCGTGGAGGCGATGCGGCACTGCGACCAGCCCGTCACCGCCATATCCTCGGGCTGCGAGCTGTTCATGCGCTTCATCACGTTTGCTAAGCTCGATGTTAAGGTACGCTAAATTCCTAATATTTAATTATATTTTATTTCACAAGTACCATTTTTTATTTGTCGTATTTTGAAAGAATTGTAAAAAAACACAAAGATATTAGCTATTAAAGTTTGCTAATATAAATGGATTATGACATAACCAGCTTCTGCCCGCGACTTCGTCCGCGTTAACTTTAAAATCCCACAGGAACCTGACATTTTACTGGGATAAAAAGTAGCATATGTGCTATTCCAGACTATAATCTATCTCTGTGCCAAATTTAATCCAGATCCGTTCAGCCGTTCTGGCGTGATTGAGTAACAAACATCCATCCATCCAAACTTTCACATTTATAATATTAGTGGGACTAGTAGTTTTTCGAAATTTTAAGCTTCTGTATTTTTGCCAATAAGAAACTTATTTTGAAAGTAATTTCTCGTTTAGTAATCATAATACATACTCTATAATTAATTACTTGTACAATAATAAATAGTCAACATCCATATGCCACACGAACAAAATGTTCATGATCGTAATTTTAATTCCAGTCATTTGAAGAGTGTGAGCAAATTATGCTGCAGCGCGGGCACATATTCCTGGACACATTGTTAGAAGCGAGAGGCAAGGTGGCTCAGCAGGCGATGCCTTTCATTACCGATGATAGTGTGAGTAACATACCTATCCTGCAGATAAGTCCACCAGTTGTATGGTCCTAAACTCCGTAAATCAGCTCTTGCTATGACGCAGTAAAGTGCAATGGAGATCGTTTAGAGGTCGATAAATCAACTCAAAACCAACACTATAGCTAACACTAAGCTTTCTCAAAAATATAATTTTTAAATCATCGAAATCGGTCCATCCGTTGCGATTTTATAACACATTTTATATTTTATATTATGTGCGGCCGGCACGTGTGACGTCACACCGCCGGACCGGCTTAAAGGTGCGCTTTCGATGTTTTTTTCATAAGGTCTTATTTAATAGTGCACGACATTTGCATGGCCCCTTAGTAAAGCTAGAGATGATGTACTACCACAATAAAAATTATTTTGCAGAAAATCTTAACTCACTCGAGATCTAGAGTAGTCTTACAAGCAATGTTGGAAGCAGCTAAAGCTAACAAGAGGTTCGAGGTTTACGTCACAATGTCCTCTCCGGACAACAGCGGGTAAGTTATCACGCATTGCCTTGTTGTCACACTGGTGTCAGAGTTGTTCAAGCCGCCCGAAAGCCTGAGATAAGGCTTAACGATTGCTGCCTAGAGGAAACAACTGGGACCGACTTTATACGTCCCCCTCCCCCTCCCACATCCCACTCCCAGTATTGTAAGCAATTATAGGTTACGGTTACTGCTTAACATCAGGCGGGCCGTACGCTTTTTAACACCGCAGTCCTCAAAAAAAAAACGTGCCTTGCGAAGCACGAAGTCGCTCAGTTCAAATGCCACTAAATAGTCACCCATCACTGACTGACCTTGCCAAGCGTTGCTTAACCTCCGATCATGTACCGATCAGTGATTGCAGCTAGCTATGAGCACCTCAAACGCATTGGTCAGTGATTATAAAAAACACCCATATTCTAAGATGTTTCCCTATCAAATATGTTTTATATATTTTCAAAAAAATGCTGACTTGTATAAAAATGTTCAGTGAACAGATGCACAAACAACTAGTAGCAGCTGGCATAGATGCCACCCTCATTCTGGACTCGGCGATGGGTTATATAATGGAACAAGTTGACCTCGTGATGATAGGCGCCGAGGGAGTCACGGAGAGTGGAGGAATCATCAATAAGGTATGTTGTATGAGGATAATACAGTACAATTATCAGTAGTAGACAGTACAATTCTCAGTAGTAGACAGTACATTTATTATCAGTAGTTAGACGATTATCTTAATTCCCTATTTTGAATGAGGGTTCAGACTTTTTTTCACCAGGCGACACGTGGAAGAGTGACCATAGTGGATGTACTCTATTTATGGGCCGACGCGGCGTTACCCAATGTTTTAACTTGTCGGCAAGTCCCAACTGTGTTAATAAACTAGTCGGTTATAGCCATGGACAAAAGACTAAGAGGACTTGGTCTTAGCAACTGGGCCTTATTACTCAACTAGGCCGCTGACGTCATCACAGTAGGCGTGGCTTAACTCAGTGTGCTGTCAGCGTTCGTCCTGTGCTCACGTCTTGCCAACGTTCGCATCCCAAAAATAATTAATTCTACTCGACACTAGATGGCGACCCTTTGTACGTCCCTTTTACCATCCTACACTTAGTGACATCTAGTGCAAAAAGTTGAACTACGTACTAACATCGACATAAAATGAAGCGAGTAGTTCTGCTATTGACCGATAGATATAAATAATTGGGGGGGGCGGTATCTTGTTAAATGCCACCCATTTCTTAACCCCCACCACCCGCGCCATCCCGCGCAAATTTCCACGCATTATTTCATAGAGAAATCTACTAAGAACATCTCTTCTGTCTATGTTCTCTATGGTTATAGCCAACTGTGTCGGTCTACATGTAAGACACCAATAAATGATTATCTATTAAATTCCAGATCGGCACATACACACTAGGAATGGCAGCGCTAGAGTTAAAGAAACCTGTATACGTTCTAACAGAGAGCTTCAAGTTCTCGAGGATATACCCTCTCAACCAGCAGGACCTACCGAACGAGTTCAAGTACTTATCCAGCGTTTTGAAATCCGGGAAAGATCTGTCTAAACAGCATCCGTTAGTGGATTATACTCCTCCGGCGTATATCACGTTGTTGTTCACTGATCTAGGCATATTAACCCCGTCGGCAGTCAGTGATGAGTTAATAAAATTGTATTTGTAAATAAAGTTTAGTTATACAAAATGTTGTGTTTTTAATGTTACATTTAACATTTCCGAAGTATCTAATATTTCTCCAAGGGTTACCAGATAAATATGGCGTTGGCCGACGTTAGATGTTGGCCAATTTGTTTAATATTTTAGGAATATGGGAAAAATAGAAACACATAAATATATCGAATTCAAAAATGTCTGGCACTTTAATAATGTAATACATATTTACATTAAAATGTCGTAGTATACGTCACACTACGCTCACCTATACATTTATATCTCACTTTGTTACCAAATATCATGCGAAACGTACCTTAACTGTTAAAATGTGGAAGCGAAACATATCACAAACATGTCCATTTATTGCCACAAACGTATTAAAATAACTAAATACAGACAATATACTTATAAAATCTTTACCATAGTAATTCATAATGGAAGCACAGTAATTAAGAAAGTATTTTCTGTATAATATTCTAAACTCTTTTCTATGTTTTTTGATACAACAGAACTAAGTATTAATAATGTAAAAAAATATGAAAGTGGTCAGATTGTAGATTCTGTCTATAGCACGCCAAATAGCAAGCTTAGCTTAATAATAACACAATACAATGCCGCTTGCTTATAAAATATGTATAACTTATAAAATAATTTCTGAGAACACTGAAAAAAGCTACTCATCGGATTGGAATACAAAACATATCTATTATACATAAACATAATATACACATTATATCTAAAAATACTCATAATTATGATACACATAGATTATACTGTTACATTGTACTTATACTTAGTATACTCAGTCGGAAACTGATACTAATACATATTTAATACAAAAAAGAACTGCCTATATTGTCATCTTTATAATACCAGGGCCTGAAGACAAAATATCTGTATACAAATCGTTAAACCAAAATATATGTCTATTATGCGACTTCTTTCGCATTTTTTTTATTATTGTAGCGTTTTTGTAGAAATTGTAGACAAAATATATTGTCTACTAGGGCTGATGATGACACTTATCTACTCTATTATTTCAGACATCACTGTACTTATAAACTAAAAAATGTATACTGTTACATGTAGATAAAAATAACTATTTTGTATAACACAGAACTCAAACTATTTCAAATAACGGAATAAAAAATATATAGGTACAGTAGGTAAGTACTGCAGTGCTATTCTGTAACTATAAAATCACATCACGTAAATCCGCGGGTAAATTGTCAAAATTTGTGTTGAAATTACTTTTTTATTGTTTTTTTAGTGAGATGGCTATCGTTACAGAATAAGTCGGCTGGTTCTGTTGGAACATCAACTAAAATTGACTTAACTAACTGTATTGTTTTTAGATTAGTTAGTCATGATTATGAAATGAAAATGTTAACTTTTAGGTTTAAATTACCATTACAAGGCAATCACTTCAATAGACACTTGTTGCGCCTACGATAGCCAAACCAGTTGGTACCTATTCTGTAAAATATTGTACTGATTTTATTTGTTTTGAATTTAAAATTAAAATTACTACAGTTAAAATTACTACAGTTTGTCGATACTATTTTATCTTACAGAATAGGTCGGGCCCCGCAGTTGTCAACTTCAATCGTCGACACAACATGGGGTAATAATAAAAAGCTATTGAAAGATGGTTGAAACCGTTACTTAATAGCCTTGGTATATTGCCCCCTAGCCAAAATCTAGGTTGGTGGGGGGCCATTTATGAAGGCCAAACGAAAAAGGTGTAGGATGCCTGAAGTTATTCCCGGAGAATTTTATTCGTACAAACTCCAAGTATTGAAATAAATCTGTTATCTATTGTAAATGTTGTCGATGATGGTGTATATCTGGTGGAAGTGTGGTCGCTTGTCGGCCTCGTACTCCCAGCACCGCAGCATCAGCGCGTACACGTCCTCGGAGCAGCCTTCAGGAGCCGGCATCCTGTAGCCTGGAGGGAGAGACATCAAATGAGGTGAACCAACCCAAGCTTTCATACAAAATTGTGATCCTGATGTGTCCAGAGTGGATACGTAGTATACAGATAAAATAAAATTCAGCCGGACAGTCAAGTAAAAAAAATACTTATTTGTGTCAGCAGGGCTAACACACGCACTCAGACAAGACGTGCCACGCATTATGTCGCACCGAGTCTTTCTCTCTTACTTAATGTATAGGAGACAGTGGGACAAAATCTATTTATTTCGCGTTTTGTCTCGGCCGGCTATGCTACTAGTGCAGGCTGGAGCATACTTCAGTTAATCGAGCCTATATCCATTTTCAAACAAAGATGGTTATGAATTTATAAACAGAAGAAGGAACTTCTTAATAATTTGTAGGACCAGAATTTAACGTAGGTATTATCATCGACGTCTTGTCATAAGTAATGAGGTGGGTATTATACCTATATTCATTAATATCTAGTTAACTACGTGAAAAATTATTCTAGTAAATCTATTTATCGGTTTTTTTTAAGAAGGTAGGTACCTACTATATGATTAATTCATAATCGTAATTTAATTGGCAAGGCCACCGACATTCTAACACGTGGTCGCTCCACTGTTGGGGCTAACCTTCGTCAAGCTGGAGTGAAAGTAAATAAAACGCAACTAACGCCTAAAGGCCGCTTTTCATACGAAAAATACATAACAAGACGTCTCGTAAAACGAAGGGTAAAAAACTTTAAAATATAGGTATTGGTTATAGGTTAGCTACAGTTCGCTTTAGCTTAGAGTGGCTACTAATGGTGCGTTCCATTCACTGTTAATTTTGTTATTTTCGTCCACAAAAACTGTTAAAAACGATAATAATGATCACTTTCAGTACAAATTGGTTCGAGTGGAACGACATTTGTGAACGAAAGAAACGAAATTAACAAAAATTACGGTGTCTGGAACGCACTATAAGACTTTTATAAAAATGTATGAATCGGTGCCTTTAGCATTTGAGTCTGAACTTATTGACTTGTTTGCAAGTGCATGGTAATCATGTAAGTAGGAGTTGAACATACCGGTGTCGATTTTCTCTCTAGCGCGGGAGTTGCTCATCCCTCCATAGGGAGTGTCGCCCTTTGAGAATATCTCCCACATTAGCACGCCGTAGCTCCACACGTCACACAATGACGTGTATTTGCCTGAAAAAATACATTAGTACTGTAAAGTTCGAGGACAATAGATAGACCCCAGGCCTCTTTCACCAGGCCACTTCAAAAGCAAAAGTACAGAATGTAAAATTCTGTAATGTCTATAGAGCTCTTTAGAATGTTCTTCTTATCAAGCGTTTACGTGCTTCATAGGTATTTCTTTGGTAACTGCGATTAGGTACCTAATAGGTTTTCTATTATCTCTGCTGGTGCGTTCAATATGTTAGAGGTGCAAGACGATGATATCAATTCAATTCGTGAATTGCTAATATCTACTGTACTTGACGAATGATTCAGCAAACTTGCCATTCACACGCGTCATTCGGAAAATCGCCATGTACCAAGGTAAAAAGGGTTTAGGTATTTGACGGGCCCGTTAGCGTGGTTGGTAAGATTCTGCCTATCACGCTGCAGTTCGTAGGTTCGATTTCTACCCGGGACATGCATTTGTGTACATGAACATGTCTATATGTCCCGAGTCTGGGTGTAATTATGTAAGTATATTAAGTATGTATTTACAAACAAAAAAGTAGTATATGTAGTAATATCAATTATCTGGTTTCCATAGTAAAAGCTCTGCTTAGTTTGGAATCAGGTAGCCGTGTGGAAAAGAATGTCCCAGGATATTATTATTACTCACCAAAATTGAGTGCTTCAGGCGCCGTCCACTTTATCGGTATCTGTTTCATCCCCCCGGACACGATGTACTCCTCCTCCTCCCTGGACATGCCGAAGTCGGATATCTTGACGATGTTGTCGTCCCCCACGAGGCAGTTCCGTGCCGCCAGGTCGCGGTGGATGCAGTTCTTGGACTCGAGGTAGCGCATGCCGCCGGCTGCGTCGCGGCACATGGCCAGCAGCGCGCGCGCGCTCAGGCTCGGCGCGCGCGACCGCAGGAATGTGAGGAGAGAACCGCCTGTGGAAATGTCAAGTTGTTCAGCTGCGTCAAACAACCAGACGTGTCTGAGCTATCAGATTTTTTTACAGTACTGAGGTGGCAAACAAGTGTACGGCCCGCCTGATGTTAAGCAGTTACCGTAGCCTATGCTTGCAATACTAAAGGCATTGCTCGCAAAAGGAAAGTAGGAAAGTAAAGGAGAGTAGGACGGAGGTATTGGGGAGGAGGGGTTGGAGAGTTTGACGGTTGACCATCCAGAAGTCCGAATTTTGGTCACGCCGGCCAATCTCGACCGAGCTAGCCAATAACGCAAGACATATTGGGGTATACACAAGGGTGTGTGTAAAGTGCAAGCACGTGAAACAAGGAAGAAAGAAAAAGGCAACAAGCACACAGGAAAACAAAAAGAGTCTTTCCTTTGCACTACAACATGGGATTCTTCATAAGGCATGTTTGCAGGTACCTAAAAGTCAGCACGAATCTGCTCCCCTTAAGTTGAAATCCTGAGCGACGGTTACCGCTTACCATTAGGTGGACCGTCTATCCGTGTGCATGTCCAGGCAATTAAAAAATATATAGTCTGATTGAGAAGCTTAAGTAGTAGAAGGTATTAGGTATTACGTCCGAAAACTTCCTACATGGAATAACGACTGTGATAGTGTGCCCGCTGCCGTCAAAGCATTTAAACGGAAGCGCTAAATGCCACCCATATGCCTAGTACCTAAAGTGTCTGACGATATTATTAATATTGATTAATAATAACTAGGTATATAAATAATAACACACACACGCGCGACACGGTTCACCACCTGTCACGTTGGGTTCTGACTATCTAGTGAAACGTGGGCTGTGAGTTGGTTAATACCTCCACAATGTGGTGGTGTATGGCTACTCAAGCCTCTGACTACCCCCGAACGGGGATAAAAGTCGTGACGTTACATTACATTTTTTTATTTATTTTTTAAATAATTATCTATCTATTCTTCAGTTTTCCCCAAACTATAATTAAACCATCGACTTTGCCCTTTCCTTGCGTAACCTAATTTTGCTCAATAAATGGGAATACCCAGTGACGTTATGGAAAAACCAAAAGAATTAAGAGCGTACATTCACGGCCCGCCCAAACCAAAGCAACTCCCACCCACTCGTGGTCCAGTTTTATAACAGGGTAATGACACATCACTCGTCTGCACGATGCACACGTTGGGTAACTTGTATGAACATTTTGTAAATAACCACTGTTTCTTTATTTTCGACACGAAATGTTTTGGTTCTATACTCCTTGGTTATTAGGGTTGCATACAGTCCATACAAGGACTTACTTACTTAGCTTTTCCCCGAGACTTGTCTAGGATCAAACCTTGGCGTCATCGTTGGACACTGTTGATCCTGGTTTACAGGAGTAACAGTGGGGAGTGTGTGGCAGGCCTAGTCCCAATTAAAAAAATAAGCCCATACAAGGAACCCTCACAAGATCGTCCAGTCTATCCGTCCCAGTCAGTGCCATAACTTCTACAGTTTTTGATGAAAGTTGATAAAATTTGGTACAGAAATACCTTTGTAGTAGATCTCAATGGGGTTGGGCTTCCGGCTCTCTCACTCATCGTTCGCAATGCAGCCGTAATAGCATAGCTGCTTTAAGCCGATCTTCTATGAGACGGCGGTGCTACCCCGGTTGAGCCAGGCATCATATTATATCATATTCTTAGTGGTTAGTTGCCATCCTGGTGTGAGAGTAGTTCAAGCCGCCCGAAGGCCTCTGAGAAGGCTTAACGACTGCTGCCTAGATGGCAACAACCGGAACCGACTTTTTACGTGCCCTCCGCAGCACGGAGACTCAGTTCAAATGCCACTAAATGGTCACCCATCTCTGACTGACCTTGCCAGGGGTTGCTTAACCTCCGATCGTTTGCCGATAATTACAGCTGCCTATGAACGCCTCCATACCATACCATACCATATCACAAAAAGGGTTTTTTTTCTGAATTACTATACGTTGTTGGCCAGAGTGGCCTTAACAACTTCACCGGTCAGAGGGCGAGCGCACTAAGTGCGGTTCCAGCCGTAAGGGCAGAGGGACAGCTGGCTCAACGGCGCCACATTGGGCACGGCCTCAGCTTGGGCTGCTATCTTTCGAGCGAGCGGGGTAAAAATTACCACCGGATCGTAACGCGACCTCGCTGAGAAGATCCGGCAAGAAACTCAGCGGGCTAAAAGGGATATACCTGGCACAAGTTCCATGACGATCATGATGGGTTGTTTCTGCACGGCGATGCCGATGAGCCGCACGATGTTGGGGTGCTGGTACTGCTTGAGGATGCGGCCCTCCTGCAGGAAAGTGCGCTTCTGCTCGTCGGGCAGCGCCACGCGGCACGTCTTCACTGCCACCTCCTGCCCGGTGCTCATCAGCCGGGCCTTGTACACGTCGCCGAAGTTGCCCTGCGGAACCGTTTTGATGATGGATATAAGGTTTATTTGTAACTAGGTACACTTGGCTTCTCCTCCTAGTTGTCATGTGTATCGCAGTCGGCTTGTCTATCTCTATTACACTCATTAGGGGGCGTCCATAAATTACGTGAGGTGATTTTTGTGATTTTTCGACCAATCACGAAATCTCACCAAGAGGGGAGGGGGGCTCCCCCCTTGGTGAGATTTCGTGAGATTTTGCTCGACCCCTCCCTCACCCTCTAATCTCACGTGAGATTTTTTTAAAAGCCATATTTTAGTGGAGAAACATTTATTACTTAATTTAACCCAGTTTTCTCGCAATTTTACACTGTTTCTTGCGGTAAAAAAAAACGTGAGATTTTCCGAGACCCCCCTCTCCCCCACGTAATTTTTGGACGCCCCCTTACCTACCGGATTTAGAGGGTTAGACTGTTGACAGAAGTCTCAGAATTCTAGCCGGAAGCCTAAAAAGTTCGGACAAGTAGTCGGTCAATGAGGGCATCCTGGATGTTTTGCGACCAAGGCAGAGCGCCAAGATTAAATGAGATGCCATAGTGCAATAAGAGTGTAATTGTCGATTTCCCAGACGGGAAACATCAGGCAAGAATTCTCTCGAAAACGGACCATTCCATTGCATTGTAATGGAGGAGGCAACAATGTTGGGCTGTTACCTCCTCCAAGCCATGTCGCATTACCACGTGGTAATGAGGGTGATAATAATTGGCTTATGGCTCAAGAAACGATTCGTTGCTTGCGGACAGTAGTATTTTTTTACGAGGAATCTGTCAAAATTCTACTGTCTGTAAGCAAAATGCGACTTTTAACAGCTCCGGAACCATTCTGGATAAATGGTACTGAGTGATCACGGCGCAACTCACACATGCAACTCACACAGTGAGTACCCGAGTGGATGCTCTGGTGGCAGGACCTATCGCAGTTAGTCCCTGACGCCTCGCAAGGGGTTGCCAGATAGTGTGCCTCTTTTTGTAACCCCCAGGGTTAGTAGGAGTGGCTACTATAATAAATCTAATAGCAAAAATAAAGGTCCGGCCTGGGCTTTAGAGGTAAGGGTGCGTACCCGTCCGATCTTGTCGAGCAGATGCACGTCGTCGTTGTTGAGCTCCCAGTTCTCGCGCGGCACGGCGCGGCGCAGCAGCGCGCCCGAGCGCGCCGTCACCGGCACGCCGCTCGCGCGCTGCCACGCGATCAGCTCGCCCACCGACGGGAACGCCGCGCCCTCGAACCGGTAGTGGCCCTGGACGAGGAGAGAACAGAAGGGTTTTTTATTGCCAAGGAACAAGGAGAGACGGTCCAGCTGATGGTTAGTGGAAATTTCTGCGCAGGACATCTGCAATTTAAGGGGAGCAGACGCAGCGTAACCCCATGTTTCAAAAAGACAGCAGCAGCCTATTCTACATATCAATATACCTATGGGATACCTATATGGGTATATTCATACACGTTTATATACCTTCACTATGACAAACAAAACTATATGGTAACAAAACTGTATCGCCACGAACGCGATAGCCTAGGGGTCTATAACGAACCCGGACTGTATTGTTTGTTAATTATTTTGATACTATTAACTATGGAAACGTGTCAAAATTCAAATTCCAAACGAAACGGATTATTGCTTTCGTACCGGGTTTGTAAAAGCAGCCCGAGGGTCTAAAAAAACTACAAGGCAATTATGGAAAAAACAAAAAAAAAACGATTTTCTAGCAGAATCCTAAGAAATTCTGCAAAATTTCGTTAAATGGTCACGAATGGTGTAACATTTGTAACCATTTTACGTAATTTTTGCGGAATACCTAGGGATTCAGCTAGTAAATCAGAAAAAAGAACTGTCATTTTAGTATACTTAAATCTTCTTCTAGCTGCACTAGTAGCACAGCCGGCCGAGACAAGACAAAACGCGAGATAAATCGATTTTGTCTCATTCTCATGCATTAAAACAGGGAGAGAGCGACTCGTTGTGTGATGCGTGACAAAAGTTTTGTCTTGCCGCGTGTGCTAGCAGCTAGTTCTTACCTCAGGTGTAGTCTGCACAATGAAGTGCTTGTGCTGCCCCCAGCAGACGGAGAGCACGAGCTGCCTGGCGTGGTTGCGCGTGGTCTCGCGCACCAGGTAGTCGCCGTCCGCGCGCAGCAGCCGCACCACCTCCTCCCGCGGCAGCACCCCGTGGAACCACTCCTGCTCCACCAGAGACCGCTCCGTCTCGCTCACACTCACCTATACATAATTACAGAATGTTTTGAAAACACGAAATAATAACGCGTAGTTAAGAAGTTCATTTCCTTGACCTGGCATTAACCGGATCTCCATAATGTTTTTTTTAAAAGCACATGACTTCGGCCTGTGCCACTACACTATCTACCTCTTCGGAGTGAAGATACATTTTAATGGGAATGATGACTGATATTGAATTTAGTAATTCTCTGAACGTTAAAATTTAGATTTTAAAAAATAGTACTTAATTAAAATTTTAACTTAAAATTTTGCGCCTTTTTCAGGATCGTCTGATAACTTTTATCCACAAAATAAATTAGACATTTGACAGATTTTAAAAACGTCCAATTTATTTGGCGGATAAAAGTTATCTGGCGATTCTACAACAGGTCAAACAAATATTAAATGATTATTCAAGATATTCGCTATTAAAGTTTGTACCTAACTAGTCTACCTAGTTAGTCCATTTTTTCGAAACTCTAAACGTTTAAATCTATTTTATAAATTATTATTTCACTGTTAGTTATCGTAAGATATACTTAAATCAGTGAGTCTGACACTTATATTTCGAACACGTGGGCCGCATTTTGCGTCAGTGATTAAGCAAAAACTATTTTAAACATAGTTTTTTGTGAATCATTTTTAAAAGTGCAAAGTGTAGGATGTAAAATGTGTTGCTTATTTTCCGGTGTATTCACAATTACTTCAAGTATCATACCTATCACTAACTAAAGATTAGATTCATTTGATCACACAAAATGTTACGGTCAAAACATCACACAGTGCCATGCACACACAAACTATAATTACATAATACGGCACACAACAATCAAACGACGGTAACATACGCTGTCTCTCTCAAGTTCAAGTTGAAGTTGTAACTGCTTGAGCATCTTCTTGCGGCGCGGCGCCACCAGCGGCGGCGGCAACTCGCAGTGCGTTATGTACATCGCGAACGGATCCATTATCCAACCGCATTACACCGTCAAACACATGACCCCTTTAACTTCTACCCCCCACATGAAGAAACAGGATGAACCTGACGTAAACCCCGCGACCGCGTACACAGACTACTCGTAAACAGAAACATTTCTGGAACGTCGCAAGCGGCTTCACCTTGATTTTGAATTTGAGTTTTAGAGAGAACCGGTGCTATTTTAATTTCGCTTCAACGTACTCCCGAGAGAAGTTCGCTGCGCACGATGACGCTAAATCTTCCCGCTAAATATAGCGACACGAGGAGTGACGCGCGATTCGGAGCGAATTCTCGAAACGTGAAAGTCGCAAGCTTCATGCATCCTGTGAGTTCCATGCCATGCGTGGTGGAATCTTCTGGTTAGTGGCACTCACCACACGATTACAACTATTGACTACAATGCGGCTTTTCCTTCGCTTTCTGAAGAGGGTTGCGTTGTGAACACGGCAATGCACATAGACATCCACGCGCTTGCGCAAGCGTCGCTTCAGGACTCTGATCCGTCTTTTGCGGTGAGTCTGTTCGGTTACCGAGTCTGCGGGGCCCTCACTGCTGCTTCTGTACGTCTTGGGGGGCAGCGCGGGGCTGGAGGGCGCGGACTTGCGGCGGAAGGGCCGCATGAATAACCTGAAGAACGGCTTCGGCGGTATGATAGAGTGGAGATGCAACCGCAACGCGTCCATTGACGCTTTAGAGCCGATCGAGGAGCGGTCCTGATGATCGAATTTCAATTTTAACTGTATCCTTTCGGACTTGAAGTTGAACTACTAAACGCAGCCGTATTTGGTTACCATGGTACCTACAAATGCATTACCTATTAATCCCCTTGTTCCAAATCCTACCCGTTCCCGTCCCGATATCAAAAACTGATTGTATCCACAACTTAGGGTCATAACTGATTAGGTTAGGGTATATTCCGACGAACTACCCGGACTGCAAGCCAGCTACAAAATTGCAGTTTGATGCCAACCGACTGCAAGCACCGAGTCGTTAACACTGCACGCCGACTGCAAGTGAACTACGCAGTACCTATCAACTGTCCCAAAACTGAAAATTTTGCAGTTTCAGCTATTTTTTTTATTAAAACTTAGACGGCAAAGGAGCTTACGATTAGCCTGATGTTAAGTATTTTTGGTCACTCATAGATATGCTTCCAATACCACAAAGAAAGGTCGTCGAAAACCACTCAGAACTCTTCGTTCATCTATCCCCTTTTCCCAAACACACCATCGCCATGCACATACCTGATGGTCCGGCGAGCTGCCGTCCAGGCTGTCCACGCCGACGGTCTCCGCGGAGAGGTCAGGGCAGCCGCTGGGGGCCTCCTCGCAGCCGAGCTCCGCCAGCGCTGACCGGATCATCTCCGCTTGCTTCGCGCATTTGCGCTCAGCCACGTGCAGTTCAAGCAGCTTCATCGGCTCCGATGTGGTTACCGGGAGAGGGGGCGGTGAATGCCTGGGGACAGATATATTGGTAGAAGATCTTTTCAGGCAGCAGAGTGTGGACACCTCGTGTAGATCTCCTATCAGAAGACTTACATAAATTGGATGACATAAGATAAAATGTAGAACAACATAAAATTAATATAAATTGAAGAAATCTTTATAATAGAAATTGAATAGGGAAAATGTGTCATTAATATTCCGTAGGTACCATTGTTTATAATTATGTAGGTATATCTAATATTAACTGTATGTAGGATAACCATTGTGGCTATGCACGATAATATGTGGTACCACCTGCAACGGCGAGCTATGGACCATGGGGAATTCCCCTATAGTCCATGGCCATCGTAAATTGGACTGGCTCATGGCAATTTCACAAGTACGCATTATCTAAATTAAACGAAATATTCCTTTCACGATTTGCATGAATAAATAATACGATTGAGGTTGAAATTCTAGCTGGAAGAAATTACTTAGCAAGAGTTGATATCTTATTGACGAAATTTTAGAAATACCTAAGGTTTATTTTGTAAAAACTTACCCCAAAGCAGTACTCTTAAAAGTACTATAATTCGGTAGATCACATGAATAGCTAGGTCTTATTAAACTGGTCAGAAAACAATCCATTCCGAATGAATGTGTTGCTGTATCGACGGTCACCACAATAGTGGACGATTTATTAGCTACGTCCAGAAGTGTCACATGCCGCGCGAGGAAAATTTTCCTCGCGGTGTTTGACTTGCCTCAGGCTTGCCTGAGGCAAATGCGCGCCCTGCCTCACCTGAGCACTCACATTTGCGTCGCCTAGTTTGGCAGTCGTGAGACAGAAAGATGTCAAACGTGTCAAACTGATTGATCGGGTATACCTTTCCCTGTCTAGAGTGTCAGTTGCCTCGCCATTTGCCTCGCGCGGCATGCGACTGAGGCAAACGTCGTGCTTCGCGAGGCATGTGGGTGAGCAGCCTCGCGCGGCATGTGACACTTCTGGACGTAGCTATTAACTCATCATTTGAGCGTAACTCATGGACAGGCCCATTTTAACTATTGTAAACCTTATGAATATACTCATAAAGTATACCTTTTAAAATGACTTAAATCATCATATATTTAACCCGTTTATTATTATTACCTACAATGCAAAATGAGCTTGGATAACCATTATAATACATTTTTAAATATAAGCGTCAAACATAAAAGGCGTAACCACAATGTGAGGAGAGAGAAAAACTGGCCGAAAATGATTTTGACTATTAAGACCAAGGAAGTTTTAAGTCTCTAACACCTGGAATGCGGACTTGGAAGTGAAGCCGACAGCGAGATACCATACTGAACGTTGTTTCCTTTGCCAACAAGAGTGACCATAATATTTTGAAATTTTGAGAACGTCCCCATGGACATCTAGTGAAAACGTGCTTTTGTTCCGAGATTGTTATGATAGGAAAATAATAAAATAAGGAAAGGGATGTTTATTTTCTTAAGAACATGAGTAGGTACAATAAATTAGTCTGCGGTGGCCAAACCACACGAGTGCCTGTCTGTATCTTGGCAACCTAAATGAAGTTACAAAATAGTATTTAAGATCGTAGATTTTGCCACTTTGTAATATAAAGTAACATGACACTTCACACGCTTGGACGTTGTCTAGGCTCTCCATATCTATGGTTTTTCCTATACTTATGTTTCCTATACTTACTCTTTTTCTATGCTATAAAAGGTACCTACTACTGTTAACATGTTATGTTTGATTTGGGCTGTGCAAGTTGTGACAGACGGACATAGAGACAGATAGACGGACAACAAAGTGATCATATTAGGGTTTAGTTTTTTTTCCTTATTAGGTACGGTACCCTAAGAATATCCAACTAATTAGACCATAAGACAAAATTAAAGGACAATGGGCAAAATTGTATGGGACTTGGTCCAAATATACACCACTGACGTAACCCGATAGACCACTAAATACTGAGTAACTTTTACAAAGACAGATCAACAAAAAAAGCTGTCAGTAAAAAAAATATGGGTAGTTTAAAAAACGATTTTTTTTGATTTCACCCTTAGTATTATGTTTATACATTTTTTTCGAAAGGCAACAATACAAATACTCTTACTAACATTAAATAAAAACAAAATAAGCTGTCAGAAAGCAAAAAATGCCGTGAAAAATATTTTATTATTATTTTTGTTACCTGATGAAAAGTGAACAACAACAACAACAGCAGCATTCTTACGTATTTTCTGATGTTGCGCTTCTATAAAATAAATAAGCAGGTACCTTCTATGCGTTACCTTACTTTTTCACTTATCATCAGGTAACAATAATAATAATAAAATATGTTTCACGGCATTTTTTGCTTTCTGACAGCTTTTTTATTTTTATTTAATGTTAGAAAGTGTATTTATATTGTTGCCTTTCGAAAAAAATGTATAAGACATAACACTAAGTGTGAAATAAAAAAATAAAAATATTCTTTTAAACTACTCATTTTTTACTGACAACCTATTTTGTTGAACTGCCTTTGCAAAAGTTACTCAGTATGTAGTGGTCTATCGAGTGACGTAGGTCTCGCAAGTGTTGGACATTTGGACCATTTTTGCCCATTGTCCTTTGTGCTAACGAAAAGGAACAGTGAGGGCAGGGCATTTTCTTTTAAAACTCGTTGTGTTAAATTAGGGACATAATCTGTCGGCTTAAAATGCTTGCTGCATATGACGGAATTTTGGGTAATTTTTCTGTAGCCAATAGGTATTTGTTGTAACCAATTTACACGCCTGGGATCTGTAAAAGACAAAATAGTTTTTTTGTTTTTTTATTGCTTAGGAGTAATCGGGAAGTGTAAAGTCAAAAGTCGTCCCGATTTCAAACAATTTCAATCGACAAACCATCGGTCTCGGCCTTTATTTTATATTGTCCATCAAGGGTTGCAATGCTGACCGCGCTGTGGAGCCCTGGAGCTGCGCTGCGCCGCGCTTTCGGCCATCAACAACGCGCCCAGCAACACACTCATTACAGACCGTGGCAGTAATGTACTATTAAAAAGTAACAAAAGGGTAAAGGAAAGGGGCCCCGAGAATTACATTGCCTGAAAGGGTTAATCTGGCCCTAGACGTGCGCGTTCCTCGAGCGTGTGAACGACGCGAACGCCGTGTGCGAGCCCGGCGAGCCGTGACAACGCGGCGTGAGCGTCGCGTTTTACCAGCGTGTGGTCTGTCGCGCGTTGCAAATGCGACCGACTTCAAAAAGTAGCGATGTAGTCGTGCGGCAACGAAAAGCGCGACTTTATCGCTGCAAACAGTTCCCGTGGACGATATTCCTCAGTTAACACAGACACATAATAAGATTTATATTATAGTCCTTTTTACTAGCGAAATTTATGTCACCCGAACATCTAAAATGTACTTAACGTGGAAAACATAGTTACCCACTTACCTATGTTAAGATAATCCTTAATTCGGATAATATTCGCTTTTACACCCTTCCATTACGCATATTCTACCCATTTTTATGAGAAAATTCAGCACAATCCTCTAGATTTAAAATTAGCTGAAAATGTCGTGTGTCACGCAAATTGACGTTCTGTGTTTCAAGTTTTTAATTTTATTTCTGCTACGATTCCTATAGACATCACGGAACTGACAATTACAAGCGAATTATTAAAGAAGGTAAGTACTTATTTCCAGATATTTATTTATATTTGAAATTTTAATCTTAGGATATTCTTATACTTTACCATAGGTATTTCATTAATCGACTTTATTGTTTATTATTCTTAACATGAAAATGTACCAAGTTTAAGGTGATCGAATAAATATTAACTGGCAACACAAGGGATGAAAGGTTGTACTGTTAGAAAGGGAAAGAAGGCGCAGTTATAGGTATCTGGCTCGGACCGGTTTTTATAATGCGTGCATCGTGGGCGTTAAGTCCGTCACATAAGGATTATTCTTGGTTAAATGAATGGAAAATAAAGTTTGTAGTCCACAGTCATGTTCAATGGTATTACGTCGATGATTAAGACTAAAAGCCTTAAACTAAAAAACAACTTCATATAAATATAAGTATTTGCTCAACTAACTCCTCTAAACAAAATAGCCTAATTAGCCCAAGAGCTGCTGACAAATGGCCGACAGCAACAATCTCCAAGAATTTCCGATTATTTGTGAATTCCAATATTAGTGACTGTTACAATGGTTAACTTAACGTCCTCAAAGAGTTGTGTATTTGGCGGTTAATGTAGGTAGTCACATCACTACCATGGCATCTTGCACTTGCATGTGCCGCCGGGCTTATTAACCGACTTCAAAAAGGTGAAGGTTCTCAATTCGAATGCATGTTTTTTATGTTTGTTAGGCGATTTCACCGTCAATTTTTGAACCGATTTTAATTTATTTTTAAACCGACTTCAAAAAAGGAGGAGGTTTCTCAATTCGACCGTATATTTTTTTTTTTTTTTTTTTTTTATGTGTGTTCGCGGATAACTTCGTCGTTTATGAACCGATTTTGATGATTCTTTTTTTGTTGGAAAGGAGATTTTCCGGGGGTGGTACCATGATAAGGAAACCAGGATCTGATGATGGCATCCCAGAGAAATCGAGGGGAACCTTCGAAAATCGTAGGGGCGACTAGTGCGTTTGTAATTATTTTCATTAAGTATTTTAAAGCACTACTATTTTATGAAGGTCTGGAGTCGATCTGATGATGGAGCCGAAAGACAGTCGAGGGAACTCCTCAACGATTTACAGCAATAACCTGGTGTTTGGGCTTGATTAATTTGTATTGATGAGAACTTTACACCTAGATGGGTTTTGACTGTCATTATGGGTCTGATGATGAATACAAAGGACAGTCAAGGGAACTCCTCAACGTTTTACAGTAGCTACCTTGTGTTTGGACTTAATTCATTTCTATTGATGAGAGCTTTACACCTAGATGGATTGTGACTGTCATTAGGGATCTGATGATGAAGACGAAGGACAGTCAAGGGAACTCCTCAACGTTTTACAGTAGCTACCTTGTGTTTGGGCTTGATTAATTAGTATTGATGAGAACTTTACACCTAGATGGGTTGTGACTGTCATTAGGGGACTGATGATGAAGACGAGGGACAGTCAAGGGAACTCCTCAACGTTTTACAGTAGCTACCTTGTGTTTGGGCTTGATTAATTAGTATTGATGAGAACTTTACACCTAGATGGGTTGTGACTGTCATTAGGGGACTGATGATGAAGACGAGGGACAGTCAAGGGAACTCCTCAACGTTTTACAGTAGCTACCTTGTGTTTGGGCTTGATTAATTAGTATTGATTAGAACTTTACACCTAGATGGGTTGTGACTGTCATTAGGGGTCTGATGATGGAGTCAAAAGACAGTCGAGAGAACTCCTCAACGATTTACAGCAATTACCCTGGTGTTTGGGCTTGATTAATTTGTATTGGAGAGAACTTTGCACCCATATGGGTTATAAGTGCCATTACAGGTCTAATGATGGAGACCATAGACAGTCGAGGGAATTCCTCAAAGATTTACAGCAGTTACCTTTTGTTGGGCTTACTTCATACGGTTCAATATGCCAAAATGTTCATTGGTATGGCGCCACTAAAAATCGTAAAATAAAATTATTTTTATAAAAAAAAAAAAAACCGACTTCAAAAAAACCTGGATCACTAAAAAGCCTGAAATAATATTTCTATTACCACCTCTGCCTACCCCTTTGGGAAAACCAGACGTGATGGTGTGTTATCGAGTATTTGGAGTCGGTGCCAATCTATCTTCTTACTTTTATAGTAGCTATACTTGGCATACCAAGATTGGCACCGACTCCAAATACTCGATAACACACCATCACGTCTGGTTTTCCCAAAGGGGTAGGCAGAGGTGGTAATAGAAATATTATTTCAGGCTTTTTAGTGATCCAGGTTTTTTTGAAGTCGGTTTTTTTTTTTTTTATAAAAATAATTTTTTTGTTCATGATTGTCGTAAAATAAGTCCAGCGGCAAAACTCGCCGGGTCAAACCGCCGCGCGCCGGACCGGCGGTTTTGGTGTGTAGGACATTATTTATTTGTAGTGTAGGACGCCTAATATAAATGTATCTTACCCATGGACCAATTACTAAGGGGACTGGCCCTAAGCAACACGGCCGAGTGGTCGGCCTAGTACTAACATCGACATATAACGAAGCGAGTAGTTCAACTATTTACCGGAAGATAGAACAATGAAAATGAAAAAACAATGACCACGTTTTTTTTCATACATATATCTAATAAGGGCACCTCTTTCTTTAGTCTTTGCTCTGTGATCTTACCTATCAATCCCATTGACGCCATTACTGACTGTGATATTATTGTTCTTGCAGACACCGTTGCCGATTATTTCGGGTCCTTGCAGCGCCGTTTGCTTCTCCCTATTGTCCTGTAGCGTCTGCTCCAATTCAGTCAGCTTTTCTTTAAGCCACTCCACTGTTAAGTTGTCGACTGTTAGCTGGTTCGGTTGGAGCTTCCCGCTCGTATCGTCCACCAGGCTCTCGTCGAAATTGAAGGAGATTGGTGTTGATGGAGGCGATCTAAAAGAAAGTATAACAGTTAGTATTGATGTAGTCTTCATAAACAAGAAAAGGAAAGATATGGGATGCGGGAGAAAAGAGAGCTATGTTTCAAAATTACTAGTACTGAACAACACTTAAAATCAGACTTTAGTATGATTCGAATCAAACGAAAGTCCACTGTGCTAAAGTTGTGACCGCTTACGAAATCTATACGTAGATCTATGTTAGAGAAACATGATAAAATAAAAAGATTGGATCATCACTCTTGACGTTGGTAGATGTATGAAACGATTCGAAATTCTGAGTTTTCGTAAGCTATCAAAACTCTTAAACTTCTAATGCATGCACAACTGTGCACAACTGTGCATGCATTAGAAGTTTAAGAGTTTTGATAGCTTACGAAAACTCAGAATTTCGAATCGTTTCATACATCTACCATATCATACATCTTTTCTGAGCACAGTTATAAACAGTCGTAAACCATCACCTGCATACATTTACGCATACATAAAAAAAAAAAAAAAAAAAAAAATTCAAACACGACTGCGCTGCCAAATAACGAACTAAAAAGTATAAAACAAGTGCAGTGTCATTGCAGTCGGGGGACCTCTTAGATTAAATATGTTCCACAGAACGGTCCCCCGACTGCAATGACACTGCACTTGTTTTATACTTTTTAGTTCGTTATTTGGCAGGGCAGTCGTGTTTTTAATTTTTTAAATTATTTATTTTTATTTTATGCATTTTAGTGACAGCAGCCAAAAATTATATATTTGTTTTGCATGTACACCCTACCTATGTTAAATTATGCCTATAAATTCTACAGTTTTGGACTGTGCTCATCAAGGCCTTCAATTTGATACCCATATTGTAATAATGGAAGAAAAAAATTTTTTTTTCACCTGTTAAGGTTAAGCCATAATGCGGCCATATTGATTTTTTTCAAAAATAATATACCCAGTGTTACCCGGAATGATGTAAGGATTCTAACGATACCCCATACATCGAAATCCGTTCAGGCATTTATAAGTTATGGTGGAATAAAGAATCTCACATACAAACATACATACATACATGAACCCTAAACACATATACACTCCTTTTTTTTTGGGCAGTCGTGTAATTAAATAGGTACGTATTCTATATCAATATACCTACCAAGATAAATTATAAATGGTCAATTAGTCTTGTAGGTATGTATGTCGGAGGTTATATTTATAAAATTGCATGGTAAGTACTAACAATAGCATTCTATAAATACATGATTAAATTTACAGGCAAATAATAATAAATATCGCCAGACTTACACACCAACTGTATGGTCCTAAACTGAGCAACGCTTGTACTATGGCTACCATACAATGGACTGGGGGCGATCCCAGTAAGTAGACAAGACTAATAATATACAGGGTGTCCCAAAACTTTGCCACATGGAGGGGAAGTACCTTAAATATTGTAGATAGAGAATTTTACTGAATGAAGACTTCATTTTTATTTTAAAAACAATACGAACTACATTCAAAGATTTTTGAAAACTCGCTTGCCACACTCGGGAATCGAACCGGCTAAAATCTGAAAAAATAACATCCTGTACTTTTATGGCATCAATCGATAGGATCAATCATAAGGATCAAATCACTCTAACAAACATGGGAAATTAAATGAAAGGAAAACCGTGATATCTTAACTTATAAGAATTAAAATAAGTGAAAATTAAAATAAGTAACGATTTTATAGGTTTCCTTTCATTTAATTTACTATGTTTCTTTAAGAGATTTTATCCTTATGATTGACCCTATCGACTGATGCTATAAAAGTACAGGATGTTATTATTCGGATTTTTGCCGGTTCGATGCCCGAGTGTGGCAAGCGAGTTTTCAAAATGAAAGGAAACCATAAAATCTCCACTTATTTTAATTGAACGAATAAAAAATGGTAAACTAACTAATTTGTTGCTCGAAATTAGCACCATTTTTTGTGGATACAGTTTATCTTTGAATTCATGAATTTATAAGTTTAGATTTCATGGTTTTCCTTTCATTTAATTTACCATGTTTGTTAGAGAGATTTGGTTCTTATCATTGATCCTATCGATTGATGCCATAAAAGAACAGGGTGTTATTTTTTCGGATTTTAGCCGGTTCGATTCCCGAGTGTGGCAAGCGAGTTTTCAAAAATCTTTGAATGCAGTTCGTATTGTTTTTAAAATAAAAATGAAGTCTTCATTCAGTAAAATTCTCCATCTACAATATTTAAGGTACTTCCCCTCCATGTGGCAAAGTTTTGGGACACCCTGTATACCTATTGATTGATTTGATTCAGGTGGAGGAAAAGTATTCTAGAAGCCATCAATAGAGCCATCCAAGTGGACAGAGGGTACACACTGCCAAAGGCAAGAAAGAAAGGTTCTTCTTCTTTGTCTTATCGTATGGTTAGTTACCAACTTGGTGTCAGAGTTGTTCAAGCCGCCAGAAGGCCTCTGACAAGGCTAAACGACTGCTTAAGGACAACAACCGGGACCGACTTTTTACGTGCCCTCCGAAGCATAGGGACGCTCTCAAATGCCACGAAATGATCACACATCTCTGATTGACTTTGCCAAGCGTTGTTTAACTTCAAATCGTTTACCAGTCAGTAATTGCAGTTGGATATGAGCGCCTCCGTGTGATCCGTAAGGTTAAGGTGTAGATACTAACTTGTGTTTTTCAAGGAACTCTTTGTATTCGTCCTGCGGCCTCAGGTTCTGTATTGTGGTCTCGATCTTGGTCTGAATCTCTCTGAACTTGTCCGTGCTGTAGTCCGACCTTTGCGCCACCTCTAGCAGAATGCCTTTCCTGTGGACAAAGGTTACTATTATTTGACTAGCCGTGCACCTATTAGGATTTTACCTGATCGAAGATTTTTCTTACAAACACTTAACCACCATAGCAGAGTGAATTCCCAAGAACGGTGATTCAATCGTCTTTTATTTATAAACAGAAGCCTAAACACCAATACGTGCCCATATTGCTAACTTCAAAAATTCCGTCATCAAAAAGTTCTACGACCTTCCATACAAACTTTCATGTCCTATTGAGGTTCAATAGGGGATGAATTTTTAAGAATCCTTTCTGTATTCTCACCTACGTTACATAAGGGACTGCAGTGCAAAAAATCGTGTTTATAGACCCTCTATGTAGTTGTATGAAGCAGTGGTAGCCGATTGGTTAAGCACGCGTCTTGCGGGCTTAAGGTCCTGGGTTTAAACCCTGGCTCACACCTCTGGATTTTTCGAAATCTATGTGTGAATCATAACTTTAATATTACCACACACCATACACCACCACCATATTACTTTATTTCACTTGCTTACGATGAAGGAAAACATCGTGAGGAAACCTGCATGTCTTTAGACATGTGAAATCCACTAACCCGCACTGGGCCAACGTGGTGGATTATGGCATGAATCCCCCTCGCATTGAGGGGAGGCCCGTGCCCAGCAGTGGGACGTTAAAAGGGCTAAATTATTATTATTATGTAGTTTAGGCTGGTTGGCTGTCAGTCAGCCAATTTTTATAAGAAGATAACTTTTCTGTAACCATAGCAGAGAGAAATGACGCTATTTATTTATTACAGCTCAATAAAATTGACCCTTCGTTTTCACTACGCTGAATAATCTTAACCATAAACTCTGTGCTGCTGTCAACATAACTTCAGACCTTATCCATATTACCAGAATTTCAAATGCCTTACCAGGATGTGGCAGTAGCCTCGCCCTGCCTCCTCTGCTGCTCGAGCAGTGTCGGCAGCGCGGCAGTGCGCAGCGCTCGCTCGCACTCCGTGGCCTCAGCCAGCAGGAGCACGTACTCGTTGTGTGACCTGTGCAGCCGTCTGCAGGACTTGCCGTACTTGTCCCTGGTCTCGTCTAGCTTGCGACCACCTCGGCCAGTCGGACCTGGAAGAGAGATGGGGTTGATTATCCTATTGGTAAGTCTTTTAAAGCTGCAGACGAGGTCAATTTTAATACTAAAATGAAGATATTTAAGAGACAAATGCGTAGAATGATAACAGGCATTTTCGGCTACAGCGGGCTTACGATTAGGTACCTCTTATTACGACTTAAATTTCAGATCTAAAATGAATGGTTGCCATAGATGGAGACAATTATTAGGGTAGCGATTAATTTTAGGGTCTGCAACAGAGGTGATGGAGAGCCCCCAGCACAATGACCCAGTTTCCAATGGTTTTATAAATCATTTCTAGTAACAAAGTGATCTGTAATGCCAGTGTAAGTCCATCATAATTTTCTATAAATTTGGGGGTTAGATACTAGATGAGTGGGCTAAAATATTAGGTACTGTTTTTACTTGAAACTCTCTGATTGTTAATAATTGGTTTGTTAATGCTTTGTAAGTGTATCAATCTGCTTTTAAATATAGAATGAATAAAACACACATACTTAATTAAAAGACTAACTAAACAACAGTTCAAGCAACTTTGGAAAATTTTCCAAACATGCAATTTATGCCATTTACGTTATTATCGATATGTTATCGTCAGAGAAGCAAGGTCAGTAACAGGATGGTAATTTATAACAATCATTATATAATACAGTGGAACCCCCTCATTAAATCAATAGGGAGACACGGGCGATAGACCACCACGCTAATATGACGCCGAGCGGAACATTACAAGAGGACAGGAAGAACTTGTAACATAGTTGTTCCGGCAAAATAACTCAATGGATGAGTGACCTAGAAGCATTAAGGCAATGACCCCAACTGAAGTCGACATGACATTGGTACTGTGCATATCAGGGGCAGCTTGAGGAGCATGGGTTTGATTACACGGTGGATTTTTCAGACGGCAGTAAGGGCAGGTACCTTGACCGTTGTAGCTACAGGAAAACGTCCTTAGGAGACTACCCTTAACTGTTTGACACATTTTGACCATCATTCACACAAAGACAGATAAGCTTGGCAAGGTCATGCTAACTGTATTTTTTAATACAGTTAGCATGACCTTGCCAAGCGTTGCTTAACCCCCGATCATTTACCGATCAGTTGTTGCAGCTGGCTATGAACGCATCATGCAAAGCAATAATAGTGATGCTACAAGCAACTCAGAACTACCTTATCACCGTAATGGGTCATGAAATGATTGACTTACACTTACATTTAAGGTAGTTTTCCTCGAACTTGGTCCTCATCTGTTTGTACGACTCGAGGCACTTCTGGTACTCGCTTTGTTTCCTCGTCACCTCCTCTGATAGCTGTGGACAAGATACACATGGATTTAGCAATATTAATGTAGGGACAAGAAAATTGTATCGTCCTAAATATCAAATCATAAGAAATATCGCTAGGCTAACACTACCACTGTATGGTGCCAAACTAAGCAAAACTTGTATTATGGGCACTATGGCTACCATACAAGGGACTGGGGTCGATCCTAATGACACCCAGACCAGGGAAAATTACGAACAGTCCGTTACTGAAATTTGTCTCCGGCGGGAATCGAACTCGCAACCACCTGATACAGTGAACTCAGCGGCCTCGGTATTACGCTCTATGTGTGCAGTACCTACTAGTGCTTAATAAATTCTTCAAGTGCCTACTTATACAGCTAGGTTTTTTTTATGATAAGCTAAGAAAAGGTAGGAACTGCGTTTAAAATGACCTTTCCATCCCATCTATTCGAAAAGGACGACTTGGTTCGCCTTTAAGTGAGCCCAAAGGTGGTGTTTTAAGGCGGTGTATAAGAAACTTGTTCCAAATTCAAAAAGTGCGCCGGAATGAACTTTTCCGCACTCTTATGAAATAAGTGTGCGGGAAAGTAAATTGCGGCGCACTTTTTGAATTTAGAATATTTTAGTGTTCAGCGCCAAATAAATCCAACACAAATATTGTTTGAATAAAGACTGGCTGGTACGACGCGACGGGGCCCATAGTTGAGCCGCCAGCTGAATAAAAAAATAAATCAAATTAAAACGCGTGAACTAGCCTATGGATGCTTACAATACCGAAAGCATTGCTCGAGTGTTGCCGACCCGGTTGGGCTTGCGGCTCTCTCACTCATCGTACGAAACGCAGCTGTAATAGCTACACATACTTCTCGTCGACTATTACACCGTACAATGTATGTAACACACTTTACAAAGTCGTTAACAATTAAATGCTAATCTCGATAGCCTTATGTATTTTGTAAACATCTTCTTATTCAGTAATGTATTCATTATGTTAATTTATTATGCTTTATTGTTCAGTGTTATGCAATGTGGTGTTACTGGGTTTTAATAAAAGATTATTTGATTAGATAATTGCATTTTTTGTAATAATAAGTAGAGTTAGTTGCGTACAATTGCGCATATTTGTTTCAATGTCGTATTGAGTAATGCAAATTACGCTAATTTTGAACGATAATGCCAAAACAGAGCCACAAACAACGTTACGTTAGACGCATTTCATACCGCGCTAATTAGAAGTGGGTGCTTAAACGAAAAGCCGTTTGAAAAGTTCGCTTTTTTAAGTAAGCGCCTAAGCGCGCTTACAAATTTAAACGTGTTGCTTTTAAGCAATGACGGCAAGAAAGAGAAAGAAATTCCAAAAAATTACAAAAAGTAACCTTATTTGTATGACAATACAGTTCAAATCAATATTTAATTAAATTTAACCTTATTTCTTTACCCATAAGAAGCAATAATTTATAATACATTATATTAGATTAAAAACCATATTTCCATGCACATAAGACTCACTATCAATTTTTCAGCGCGTAAGTTTTTGGCTTTTTGCTTGAACTTATGTTTAGTAAGCATTCTGCTTTTGTTGTCCGTTTATTGAAGGACGAATTTTTGTTTAATTTAAAAAAGCAGAAAAGCAGAAAAGCACTTTTACAACGACTTTTAAAAACAAGCACAAGCGTTACAACGTGCTTTTAATATAAAGCCGTTTATCACATCTTTAGCGCTAATCATTTTAACGGAAGCATTCAGCGTTTTTCCTCAACAAGGTGAAAAGCTGTAGTGCTGAAGGACATGAGAGAGTGTCAGGTATCCGAAGACGATGATGAGGATAGAGTGAAGTGGAAGGGAAAGATCAGGAAGGCTGTCCCCACCACCATAGTCAGGAAGAGAGAAAAATAATTCAGCTTGTTTCCGGAAGATACGTCTGGTAACGATAGAAAACGTTGGGGTTTTTCAGAAAACAAATGAAACTATTTTATCCTCTTCTCAAAACGTTAAGTAATTTGCGTTTTTTATGAAAATCCAATCAAATCAAATCAAATCAAAAGTTTTTTATTCATGTAAGCTCAATAAAGCGTTTATAAATAGTCAAGATAAACAATATTTTAGCGTTACCACCGGTTCGTTATGTTGCTTCCATTGAGAAGAGCCGGCAAGAAACTCAATGGTTACTCTTTTCAAAAGAATAATTGTACTTATACATTTTCAAACAGCAACGCTATGTGAGCAGGCAGGCATTAACACATTGTGAATTTCAAAGGTATGCAAAGATATTATGAATAAGGGCCTCCGCAGACTAGCTACTTTTAGCATCGGCGACCGGCGATTTTGTGACGTATCGATGCTGCGTCGCGTTTCTTCGAGCGCGAACGAGCGAGACGCAGCATCAAAATCGCCGATCGCCGATGCTAAAAGTAACTAGTCTGCGGAGGCCCTAAAATGTGTATAATAATATATGTGATAGGAGACAACTACGGAAGTAGGTAGCCTTAAGAACGTGTAGTCAGAGAACACGAAACCTAAAATCGTTGTGCAGAAGGTGCCCCACGTTATATTCCCCGATAAATAACGAATACATTTACGTTATGGATAACAAAAAATAACGATAATTCCTTACATTCACAGCACATTAGCCGCCCACAACCCAACAGATATAGCCGGCATGAGTAACGAACATCATCCGCCTAACAGTTGAACCAAAACAAAGAGAGGTCACGTGTTCTGTAGTAAACATATCACCGGTATATTCATTAAGTATTACCATTACTACTTTACAGAAAAAAAACAAATACATTAAAAAAAAAACATTTTCTGATGATGAAGTGGCAACCGCCATCAGTACCGACCTTTTAGGGACCTGTAAACATGCCCTCTGAAAAACCCCAAGTGGTAGTGCAAAGGAAATTAAATATAAACTTAAATAATTTAAAATATTATTTTAAGTACTATAGTAAGTAATTGATAATAATGCGCTATACCTAATTAATAAAATACCTATAGTTAAATAAATTGCTAGTACCAACCGATTTTATCAGTACTTAATTACCAATACTGCAATTATTAAATAAGGAAAATAAATGTCCCAGAATTCTACATATTATTAACCTTTATATTTGAGAAATCATTTATGTCGTACAAATTAGGATACAATTTTACTAATTATTTCTAGGGTTTCTCCCAAATGCAGGAACAACAAGATATCAAAATATTATACTAATATAGCTATGCAATATACCAAATTATTATTACGTACGAACGTCTCGTTAGCATTTTAGCAAGCTTTTGTACCTACCGGAAATATTTCAGATACCTTCGCCATGTCTGCGTTGACTAGCTGATGTGTGTATTGATTGCTTTGGCAGGCGGCAATAGTTTATAAATAAAATTCCACTATCAATATACCCGCTAGTCACGTACCGCACAAGGTGAAATTAAAAATAAGTACTGGATAGTTGATCTAAAATAATAGAATATCGATAGTCTATAAAATACCAATGCTAGACTGATTGGGAAAAGGTTACAATGAAATTATTGATTGTTTAAGGCACAGATTAATAGAAGTAGGCAGATGTAGTCTTGGCAACAAACGATGTGAAGCCGGGTAGCATTTTATGTGTGCGTGACAACTAGGAGCGGCACTAGGGGCACATACATCTGTGTGCGTGTAAAGTTGTGTAGTTATAAGGCGAGATTGTATTCGCTTTTTTGTTTTGTATTTGCTTTGGTGGCCTCACTTTCGTGTTCTATGCACTCCATCTGTAGCTCCTAAATCTATGGTTTAAGGTGTCACAATGTGACGCCAGTAGAATCACCCAGAAAATAAAGGTATCCACAATAGTAATATATACCTACTATTTAATCTACATATTTTCCCTATGTAGTTACACAATTTCTTCTACTTTTCACGAGTAAGCTGTAGCATTATACAGGTCTCATAACAATTGAACTTTACAGAAATAATATAGCACGTGTTAGAATATATTATGTAATAATGATCTAAAGTCCATGTAACAGTATTCCCGAGCTAACGATGAATCATACCAATATACTGCCGTTTTTGTATATCCCAAAACTACAATCATTGTTATTAATCACTCATGCTTGATAAAAACTTGGGTACATTCAAATTCTTTCGGAAATGGGATGTTTTTAAAAAAAATGCCGAACAACTATGTTGAGTACCGCTTGGCGCAGTCGTTCAAGTGAAGGCTGCTCGGCTCACTGTATCGGGTGGTTACGGTTTCGATTCCCGTCAGAGGCTAATTTCAGAGACGGCCTATTCGTAATTTGCCCTGGTCTGGGTCCTGGGTGTCACTGGGATCAACCCTAGACCGGTAACCGTACTATTAGCAATTCCTAGTTTGGAACTATATACCTATACAGTTCGCGTGTAAGTCTACGATATTTATTTACTTTAAGTTAACTATTTTTGTCATTTTTGTCTGTCGATCTGTCTGCTTGGCACGAAAACCTCTTAATAGATTCTTATAATAAAACAGATAATAATAACTTAGATAAGTGATTGAATTCCAAAATAGAAAAACACAATAGACCACGCGAACATAAATAAAGGATAACAAAAAATTACAACGCGCATCAAAACAACATTAGATGAATCACGTCACCACCACTCCAGATGATATCAAAATTAATTTCAACCAAATTAAAATCATATTAAGCCAGAGGAACGATCAAATTAGGACGCTAAAGGTGCGAATACTTTAAATTGACCATTAATCTATTTCAATGTTTAAACAGTTGTAAGTATAGGTATTATACCTTATACCGTCTATCGAAATAAATGTCCTTAATCCACCTTTATCAATTAAATTATAACTTAACTAATTATATTTATTATTATTAAAATAATTTACTAACGAATTTAATTTATAAGTAACTTTTATCAAAACTATTATTAACGTAACCATTGTTACATGTATGTAATAATACCAGTAAACAAACATATTCGCAATAAAATAAAAAATAAATCGTGTCAGTTGTACTCCCAACTCATACTACCCTATAGACTATAGGGTAGTAACTATTATCAAATCTGTGCTATGGGCACCATTATCTTTGATGTTCAGCGGCAAAGGATTCAAATATTATCCTTCTTCTATATCTTTCTCCTACAGTTTTATTATAGGTGCATGAGCACAAAATATTACCGCTAGCTTGCGAATATGGTGGTCCAGACAGTTATCTTGATTTATTTGTCTTGACTCCAGTAGCTTAGATACGACTGCTTGAATATCAAAGTTTAAGCTCAGATTTTTTTGTATGTCTGTATCGTAGTCATGATGAATAATAAGAACCATCTAGTCTATTTACAAGTACCTACTTATGACAATATTGCATGAGGTACCTCATAAAGTAACCCACTATGTGACTAGGGTTTAAATATTGTAATGCTGATAGTTAGGTGGCTCGACGTCTGCATTTAACTATTTCCTTGGCTGTTAAAGCTACGTGGGAGTTGGGAGTACAACTGACACTATTTATTTTTTATGTTATTGCGAATATGTTTGTTTACTGATATTATTACATACATGTAACAATAGTTACGTTAATAATAGTTTTGATAAAAGTTACTTATAAATTAAATTCGTTAGTAAATTATTTTAATAATAATAAATATAATTAGATAAGTTATAATCTAATTGATTAAGTTAGATTAAGGCGAGAAAGAATGCACTATAGTATAGTGGATCCTTTCTCGTAATCAAACTGTAGGTATATACCTATAGTCCGCGTATTTGTCTGCTTTGTATGGAGAATTTTAAGTTTTGGATACCATCCGTTAGGCGCGCTGTTTAATTTGCCATATAAAATGACAAATATGCAGACTATAAAGTACAGTTATTTTACAATAAATTACCCCAAGAACCCAAAGAAATTATTAATATTATACATAATTTATTTGGACGTACCTCACAAAAATGCAGATAAAGATGTCTCAAACAGCTAAAGTGGAACTTAAACGTTGAGAAGCGTTTAAGTATTCGGTCATAAGTCAAGTAGTAACTTAATACGATATAGATTCAACAGCTACCACGCAAAAGCCGGTTCATAAACATCCAAATTAGCATATTGTTTCTCATGTCGACATCATTGCTTGAAATTATTGCTAAACGTAAGGCTATTTTACCAATCTCACCGATTCTAATTTAAATACGCATTTAGACCTTGGAAGTACTTCCTTATTGTCTTTTAATTACTTAAAAGTAATTAACAAATCGCAGAACTAACCGATGATACCATAAACTCGGACTGTAAAACCGCTATCCATGGTCGTACAAGCACACCATAAAAATTATAATTGTTATGCCAAAAAATCCTGCAGTATCCACCTTAGAAATGATCTTCGAAATTGATCGTAATATGAACTTAAAGACCTAATGTAAAAAGTAACGACACATTTTAAACGCAATAAAACAAAAATAATGTCTTAAAATAACATTCGTGGCAAATACATTACCAAGAGAGAGGGAGACATATAACTGTCCACAATAATATGTCCCACTGAAAGGAGTCCATGGATACAGTATAACTCAATCATTAGCGGAAAATAATGCAAGTAATACGCATCAAAATGCCTTTGCCGAATTGTGAGTGCGAAAACAGATATGTGAATTTTGGTGCATGTGGTCCGCTGAGCACAAATCTAGTGATTACAATAATGTAAGGAGGGACCATATCTGCTAAGATAATACAGCATATCTGTTTATAATTAGATGCGACATTGGAAAGTAAGTGAAATCAAGAGAAGGTATTATTTGCGAATCAAATCTAACTGGTAACAGAGAGTTGCAAATAATTACAACAGTTCATACAATGTGACTTGCATTACCGTTATGTACGGACAATGAATACGGAATCTTGGAATACGATTGTCATGTTGATATACTCAACAAAATATATGTTGAAGAAGCTTCACAAGAGATAAGATAAAAAATATCATTAAAAACATAATAACATTTTATCGATAGCACAAATGTTGGAGATAGGGCATCAGATAGGGCTATTTTTAAACTGCAAATATGATCATTAATTCTCCTTATTTTTCAATCTTTACGGCTTAATAATGTTCAGAATTCAATTTAACACGCCGCTTGTAAACGCAATAAAAATTTATTGGAATGTTAACGACGAAGAACATAAACAAAAGGTACGTAATGTCGAAGGCCCTAGTACAGAACCCTGCGGTAAGCCGCTAACAGCTTCAACGGTTCGTTGACTCGACCACTCTCGCTCTTGCTATATTGGTAAGGATTAAGCATCTTTATCGAACATTATCTTGTCCATAAATAAAACTGTGCCGTGTAATGATTAAACGATCGTATTCAAATGATATCATGTAGCAAAAGCTTTATACAGAAGTTTTTTCACGGATAAGGATTTATGTGCAACAATATTTATTTAAATTACCTGCATGTCATTTATAATGATTATAATAAGGTAACTGCAAAATAAAAGTAATTCAAATGCTTCCACAAATGGACGTAACTCATATAAACTCACGAGTTTATTATCTGTACATCTATGAACATAAACTGTATTCTGTAAATGATAACTAACTATGACTTAATAAAATTAATACACGTACATGCTTTTACAAAAAGGTAATTAGCAAGATTTGAGTGAAACCGTTTTTATAGTCTCATACGTGCATTTAATGATATTTTTTTGTATAAAGAAAGCAAAGTTACAATGAAGTTGCAGCAACATTGCGAAGGCGTAGAAACCTGTAATAGGCTTGAGAATTAAAGTGCAACAGTAACTGTAGGTGTCGCAAACAAAGGCAGAAAGTAACAATGTCGTATGCCCGGAAAGAGACAAAGTATAAGTATAACGGTGATTCCAAGAACGGTGTCTCACAATGTTAGCTTTATTTATGTGGGACGAAACTTGATAATCTTACTTTTACTACAGTTGGTGCAGGTGTTCATAATATTGATATAAATTTGTGTGAAACAATAAAAGCAACATATCATAGTTCGTGACTTAAGTAATTCTCATTTAAACTATGAAGTAAGCTTCCACTAGTCATATCTACTATGTATTTGTATTCATAAATCGTACTCTTAAAGCCGTGAATGACTTTTTTACCACCCGTACTCTAGAAGTATCCCCCCGAATGGGGATATAAAAGTCGTGACGTTACATATATATATATATATATACTCTAGAAGCTAGAGCTACGGTAGTATTAATCCTTGATCGCATAAGATTAATATAAACATGTATTGCAACGGAAACGCGGCAATCAGGTCAGGATAAAATTAACCGCGAACTATTTCTAGAACGTCTCTAAGTGTTACTACGGGACATTTGCGAGAATGTGTATATTTATAAACGTAAGTCGATTGTCTTCTGTGACCCACATAGACACGGCAACTCCCGCGCATACCACGCCATTATTACCTCCTCATGAGGTATCTTGATTTTTGTCGGCCAATCGACATGCGTCATCGACGATATTGTAATATTTGTAATAGCTACGTACAGAAGTGTCACATGCCGCGCGAGGCTGCTCACCCACATGCCTCGCGAAGCACGACGTTTGCCTCAGTCGCATGCCGCGCGAGGCAAATGGCGAGGCAACTGACACTCTAGACAGGGAAAGGTATACCCGATCAATCAGTTTGACACGTTTGACATCGTTCTGTCTCACGACTGCCAAACTAGGCGACGCAAATGTGAGTGCTCAGGTGAGGCAGGGCGCGCATTTGCCTCACGTGAGGCAAGTCAAACACCGCGAGGAAAATTTTCCTCGCGCGGCATGTGACACTTCTGGACGTAGCTATTATTGACGTCAACGCAAAATTCATTAAAACTCAGCCGATATAACGTCACGTAATATGTAACTTGTATTACCATGTGGTTTATAAAATGAACTACCTTTATCACTGAAATAAATACGGTTACTAATAATATGTAGGTATACCTGAAGGGCTAGCCAAGTGGCATGAACGCTAATCGAATAGAATAGAATAAACTTCACAATATATGGAAATGTCAAACGTCGCTATGTAAATCAACAACAAGTCGCTAAGATCACGCTTGAGATCACGTGACTTATGTCATTTCCATAGATGAAGCGTAGCGATTTGAAGGAACGCTTGTAGACGTCAGCCACTTGTCTAGCCCTTCTGATACTTATTATTTTTCAGGGAAACTAAATGCTTATGCATAACTACAATTTACTCAAATTTCCTGGCAAGGTTAATGAACTATCGTACTGAAATTGAAAATTTTAATTGTGTTTCAGATCGGACCTCCCCTCATTACGAGGGGGATTCAAGTTAGGGTTCATTGCTAGTTTAATTCTATGTTCTATGAATCTAGTCTGTGTCATTAGATGTGTCCATATGGCACGCATGCCTCACCCGAGCACTCATATTATGACATTACGTCTATGCGTTCCGACGTCAAAAGTGAGTGCTCGCGCGAGGCATGCGCCTGATGAAGACGCCGCCAATGAACATTGAAGTTTGGGATTGGCGTACGATGCAAGAAATTAATTTTAAATGCCTTTATTGGTATTATCATGTTATCAGTGTAGCATTTTTATCATTTTCAATTCTTAAGAAATAAATGATAAAAAGTGCTCTGATTACCTAACTTTCTCATGGTCCGAAGATTTACCCCATCTTTATACCTACACATGTCATCACTTATTCTTAAGTAATTACCTATAAGCAAAAAAATACCTATCTCAATATTCCGTTTTGACAGATTTTCCCTATGGGTTTTCCATACAATATGACAATATTCTATAGAGAATCGGTCACTACGGGATGGTGAAACAGGTTTTTTGCTTAGAATTAACTTAGGAATAAGTAATGACTTGTTTAATAGGTATGGGGTTAGTTAGGTTAGGTACCTACTTACCTGAAAATGTAAAGAAAAGTATTAACAAACTCTTTATATAGATGATTTCATCACAGCTATCTCGAAAATAACTCTATATTTTTTTATTAATATCAAAAATGGTTCTTGCTTAATTTTAAAGTTGCGTCTATGTTGAAATATCTTGGGATTAGTCAGGTAGGCACTTAGCGAAGGCGGCACATTAGACCGAAGAATGCTTTTATGCATTTCGACTTCCGAGAAACATCAGCGAAAGACTGGCCCCGTGGGAGAATATAAACGAGTGCCGCTATTACTGTATCGATTTATTTACTTTATAACGAGAAACGAGATATTAGGAGAAACTTTATGAGTTCCACATTTTACTAGAAATTATGTCTCTGGGATACTCTTTTTATGAGACTAGTAGCCATGGCGACGTATCGCCAACCCCGTAGCCAAGTGAAAATATGTCAAAATATGACAGGTAACATACCTGGCGACCGACTGGCGAGTGGCGACGGACTGGCGACCGTCGCCAGTCGGTCGCCAGGCATATTGCTTGTTTATTTTGATATATTTTCACTTGGCTACGGGGTTGTGTTATGGCCCTTAGGTGGCAAACTAGCGTCCGGCCCATAGATGGACGTTGCCGACCTGAAGGGGAGTGGGACAGAGGTAGCGGAAGGGGGGGGGGTTGAACTTCCAGCTCTCTCACTCATCGTACGAAACGCAGCTGTCACAGCAGCAGCAGCTACACGCCGATCCTCTGTGAGATGCTGGTATACCCCAGTTGAGCCAGCCCGTATATGAGCTGCAGTCAATTAAATACAGCTTGGCTGTACTAATAAAACTCTACTCAGCCCTCTCAGCTCTGCTCAGTCGCAGCCCAGCTTTCCTGAGGATGCCTCGTTTAGAGGCGAACACGTGTCGAATTTATTTTGGATTCGCTTTGTCTGCGGAGAATTGCTAATTGTTAGGGTCCATGACTCATGACAGACATACTCTCGACTGACAGGGAGTTAGGTCTTGTTGGCTTCTATTATCGATCAATTCATTTGGTTTATAATATTGGAGGTTGACAATTCCGAGGGTGAGTGGTGGGTCCCTCTCTATAATTGTTTAAAACTCTACTGTGACACAATACTGCTTGACACAATTACTATGATCATAAAATTCAAACCAATAGTCGAACTATTCAAGAGAAGATGACTCATGAAAAACCACATAGATCTCTTGTTCTACGGAACAGTTAACTGGATGTACCAATACCCCGTCATAACATTAACTTGTTTAAAGTTTAAGCAAGCCACCATAAACTAAGTTACTTTGACCAATGCCGCTGGCGACTGTAGAGAAAGCGTTTTTCCGAGAAATGATATAATGTTGTCCCTTTTACCGCAGCATAGGACCTTTTTATGTGATTTTATGAATATAAAAAATGAGGTTAATTAATTGTCGTCAAACTCACGTTAATATTTTAATGGCTGCGTCTACATCAGCCTTGCCCGAGCACTCAAGTTTTGACGTGGGAACGCTTAGACATAATTAATAGGATAGAGATTACTAGGACGGCCTCTTTAACGCATGGACCTAAAAAATATATGTTACCTATCCTATATTTAGATTTTTGCTTACGTGGACGGGAAATTACACTCTCAGCTAACAAAGAGTCGCTTCACATACGGATTGCAGTATAAATCGCGATATTCTTGATAATATGATATTACTGACAGAGTGGTGCCCCCCAATGACTTGGTTCCCAAGAATGTCGATGCGCTCCAACATGTATTACCGGTACATTATATTTTTTAATTGAACGTCGCCTATGATTCACTCGGTGTCCGGGTAATTTCGAATGCAGCCGTTGAGCGTGTTTCTTGCAAATAGAAGGACCACAGACAACGGACAAAAAGTCCGCAGTGTAATGTCCATTGACGCGCACGTTCGAAGAAAGTACGTTGTGAACATACATAGCGTCAATGGATAGAAAGAGCTGCGGTACCGTCGTCTTGGGTACGCCCTGGAATGGCCGGGGGCTGATGACGCGTTCGAAATTTAAATTCCATTCACGTTCAGTATGTGCGAACAACCCTGGCATGCTAGTATTTGTTTCTGAGTAGAAAAAAAAATTGCAACTTTTTTATAATCATGATGCAATGGTAACCAAGGTTCGAGGCATTACCTATTCACTAAATTAAATAAAAACTAAAATTCATGATTGAACGCAAACTTCTTGCTCGAATAAAATAGATCGCTTTTCCACTAAACCAACTAAGTAACTCTGCGAAAACAGGAAAACTTGCAGCTGTCAAGGTACCTACGGCTGAGGCGCTTTCTCTAGCCAGCCGGTCGCCCGCGCCCGCGCACGTGCGGTGTCGCAACTCACTCGGACAAGTGTCATATGCCCTAAATTACTGAGAGGATTAAAATGTGACAATATGAAGGTTGCTACCGTGGCCTGGTTTAGAAATCAATAATGTACGTAGCTCGTACATTAGATTGATAAGTGAGATACATAGGAAATACATAACAATCGATGCTGCAAGTATGAACAGTGCTCCAAGTTTGTCAGCTGGTCCTGCGGCCAAATAAGAAGATGAAATTTCAAAAAGAGAATTGTCATATTTTGACGATGCGACGCTTTATAAACTTGTGGGACTGTAATTACGTAGTAGGAATATGAAAACAAGGGAAACTAATACAAGGATGATGCTACAATAATAATAATTGTTCTGAGCTGCAATATCTAAAGGTCAAGCTAAGTCTTGCGCTTCACGCTACTCGTGAACATCGAATTCCGAATGTTTGTATTCTCAAAGAGATCTAAAATCGCAATACATATGTATGAAGTTAACATATTATTTGATCTAGTAGCAATCGCCCTATTTTCGAAATTCCAGTAGAAGGCAACACTGCAAGAAGACGAATTTCAACAATTTATTCTTCTGTTTAATTTGATGCCTTTTGTTCTATCTTATGTTTTCTTGCTTGCGTACTTTCTTTCAACATCAAACTTAGTAAACGAAACGAAACTAATTCCTAAATTAACAGTTAAGGAAACCTGCGTAGCAACAGCCCTTGATTCATTACTAGCCAGGTTCATTCAGCAGGCAAGCATCGCCCGGGGCTCATTCCCACGACTCCAATCTCTGTGTACCAATTAGATACACGCCTAAGCTGCACTTAAGTTTCGATTTATTGAGGAAAACCACGTAGGTAACACCACATTTGCAAGGAATGCTACGCGATTTGTTTATTAAATAGTTTCTTATTAAATTATTTGCGGTTAGTGATGGGATGTTCTCGAGAACATTCTCACCCTCGGAAACTTACGCAGAAACTTACTCGTGAGAATTTTTGAGAATCTTATATTTTGGATGACGTTATCCTAACTATCAATCTTAAAAACAATTAAAACCCATACTTGCATGTTTAATGAGGTTTATGCCAAGATTAACATGCTTCATAAGATAAATTCTCGAAAATACTCACGAGTAAGTTTCCGAGGGTGAGAATGTTCTCGAGAATATCCCATCACTATTTGCGGTTTCATTTTGCTTATTGTTACTTCCTTTATTTTCGATATTAATTTCTTTACGGAAATTACTGTTAATTTATTCATCTTGAATGTCTTATTCACATAACATACCTTTTATGATGCGAAGATAACCTTTAGATGCACCTTTACTATCGGTGCTGATATTAACTACCGTAGTGGAACAGTATGGAGGTCTTTTAGTATTCTGTACGCTATGATTATGGTACCTTGGTACTGCAAAATAAATAACAAGCATTTCATTGATGTTCTTAAATACTGTTGTCGTTAAATTACCTACATTTTTGACACATAAAAATATATCTATATGACATGATTATTACTATGAAGGATGACAATATAAGTTTAAATTCAGTTTGTGATAGTGGTCATGGTAAGGTAGCATTGCCTGGTATCCTAAATACTGAGAAATAAGTTCGATCCCCTTATTTAGGTTTCCAGAAAGTTTTATGGAGATAAAGATTGCGAAGATAAAGGAAACCCCAGAGAACAAGATTCAACTATGTGCTGAATAAAATCTTATGAAACCTGACTAGAATAACATAATTTCGCAATAGCAGCGGGTCCCCAGCATAGACAAACTGTAAACAATGTAGCGAGGACATTGACTGCACACAACGTGCCGGCATATCCGTGTTCACTTTGAGGACCTTTTGTTTTGGATACACACAGAACGCTCCATCCAACCTGCATAATAATTTAATCTATACGATCAATCTTTGTCAATTCTTGCTCACAAAAAGCGATATCTCACAACGCACACCGCACAAAACTCTAGAAGACCTTGTGTAACTGAACGCAAGCTGTGTCAATGATAGTAGTTTTTATTAAATGATATATATATTTCCGTTGCAAGGCAAAAGAGGGTGATTACTGTATGTCCATCATGACTTGACTGTGTTTGGAGTCTCCAAATTCCTTATTGCCTGGATGGAACCCGAGGAATCCCCTAATATTTTTAATATGGCTCTATATGTAATATTCTCTGTTGTATTTGGGAATTACTGTTAACCTAATATTAACAATTATTACGTACTTCACCGAACACGTTCGAGCAAACATCATTATCAGAGTTCACATCCGTAGGTGACTTAATAGAAATAACAAAGATAAATATAATTTAAGTACAACGGTAAGTAAACGAGAAAGTTCTTGGTATCGCGCGCTGCTACCAAACCGACTATTTGCACAGCTATACAAACTAAAAGTGTTGTTATCGTACCACCAACTTGTCTAGACCCCCCGCACCTCCCTCTGCCAAGTAATGATAACGTTATAAATGGTAATTTAAAGTGTTGATAAGGGTCTCCATAAAATGGTGAGGTTATATTAAAGTTTGATGACGATGTTGCGCCGACTGAAGGTAAACTAAACAAGCGAGACGTCGATGGAGGTATCGCATCGAAATGGGTCGGCTTGTTAGTTTTACTTGAAATTACACTTGTACTAATACCACTGCAACTGGTTGTAACGAGTCTTCCTATAAAAGATGCCACAGTTAGGTACTATAACTCTGAACATAGTAGTTTTCAAACAATATACCCACCTACTTACTTATTTTATTTAAACACGTTCACCAGATGTTATTATGACTTCCTTCATTTGATTTCTCATTTATAAGTGTATCAGTGATCTAATTTCAAAACGGAATTTCCGCTACTTAATATTTTTATTTTATGTGTAGTTTCGGAATCATCATATTCAACTATCACGCGATCAATATTTTGAAATTCATCAATATACTATTCCTATACGTTAATAACTTGTTTACCATCTAGAAGCGTATTCAAGTATTCAATTATAAGCCTAACATCACTATTTAGGAATTGATCATTGATCATCTTTTTCCGGAAATGACGAGCGATATCATGTTTATGATTTAATTCATTGGTTGGATCATTGGAATCATTTCCATCATCCGCCACAAAAATGTTGTCCGAAGGATAATATAAAATTTATGACGGAGTTTTATTATAGTGTTAATTACTTTATTATTGTACATAACGTAAACGATACACATAATAATGAGGCATATTGTGAGACATTATGTCTTAATTTATGCGTATATATTTGGACGGCCTACCTGTGGTTCGCTGTTCCATTTTATTTTATTACTAGCTTTTGCCCGCGACTTCGTCCGCGAAGATTTTAAATTTAAAAAAATCGGATCCCGGATCCCATTTCCCGGATTTCGTATCCCGGATCTCGTTTCCCGGGTCCCGTATCCTGGATCTCGTTGCCCGAATCCTGGATCCCGTTTTCCGGATCCCGTATCCCGGATCCTGGATCCCGTTATCCGGATCCCGTTATCCGGATCCCGTATATCACGGATCCCGTATCCCATATCCCGGATTTCGTATCCCGGATCTCGTTACCCGGGTCTCGTATGCTGGATCTCGCTGCATGGATCCTGGATCTCGTTGCCCGGATCCCGGATCCTGAATCCCGTTTTCCGGATCCCGGATCCCGGATCCCGTATCCTGGACCCCGTATCCCGGATCCCGTTCCCAGATTCTGTTTGCTAAATGCCGGATCCCGTATCCCGGATATCACGAATCCCGTATTTCGTAACTCATATCCCGAATCTCGTTTCCCGGGTCCCGTATCCTGGATCTTGTTGCCCGGATCCTGGATACCGTTTTCCGGATCCCGTATCCCGGATCCCGTTTTCCGGATCCCGGACCCCGTATTCCGTTTCTCAGATTCTGTTTGCTAAATCCCGGATTCCGTATCCCGGATATCGTGAATCCCGTATCAAATATCCTTAATTTCATATCCCGGATCTTGTTTCCTGGGTCCCGTATCCCGGATCTTGTGCCCCGGATCCCAGATTCCGTGTTCCGGATCCCGGATGCCGTATCCCGGATATCACGGGTCTCGTATTCCATATCCCGGATTTCATACCCCGGATCTCGTTTCCCGGGTCCCGTATCCCGGATCTCATTTTCTGAATCCTGGATCCCGTTTCCCAGATCCCAGCTTCCGTTTGCCGGAGCCTTATCCCGTTTCCTGGATCCCAGATCCCGTATCCCAGATATTGGATCCCGTATCTCGGATATCCCGGATCCCGTATCGTATTAGCCCGTAAAAGTCCCGTCAAAATCGGTCCAGCCGTTTCCGAGATTAGCCCGAATCGGTACCGCCATACAAACTTTCATTCCCTATTTTACACCCTCAGGGGATGAATTTTCCAAAACCATAAAATTAATCTTTTTCATTATTAAAACACACCTAGTCAGCAATTTTCATCATTATAAATTCAAAAATGACGAATTTCAATACAAACTTTCATCCCTATTTCACCCCCTTAGGGGTTGAATTTTCAAAAACCATAAAATTAATCTTTTTCATTATTAAACACACCTAGTCAGCAATTTTCATAATTCTAACTTCAAAAATGACGAACTTCCATACAAACTTTCATTCCCCTATTTTACCCCCTTAGGGGTTGAATTTTAAAAAACCCTGAAATTACTCTTTTTTATTTTTGAAAAGACACCTAATCACCAATTTAAATAATTCCAACTTCAAAAATGACGGAACTTCCATACAATCTTTTATCCCCTATTTTACCCCCTTAGGGGTTGAATTTTCAAAAACCCTGAAACCCATATTTTTTATTTTTCAAAAGACACCTAATCAGCTATTTTCATAATTATTACGTAAAAAATGACGAACTTCCATACAAACTTTCATCCCCTATTTTACCCCCTTAGGGGTTGAATATCAAAAAACTCTTTCTTAGTACACCTCTACACATCAAGACAAACCCACCCTCCAAAATTCAAGTCTCTACGATCAGCGGTTTAGGCTGTGCGTTGTCTGTCAGTCAGTCAGTCAGTCAGTCAGTCAGTCAGTCAGTCAGTCAATCAGTCAATCAGGACTTTGATTCTTATATATTTAGATTAATGGTATTTGTTCAAAAATCAGCAGTGGATACAGGGGTCATAGAAATAATATACTTAAGGAAAAGTACATATTCTAATCAAATTAATTTATCCACATCGAGACGTTCCTCGTAGTTGATCAAAGGTTACGTAAGACTTAGGTCTTCACAATCTATTTCTGAATTCTCATTCACAACGAATGGTCTAAATATAATTTGAATTCAAACCGCTACGTTCAAACATAATTCACATAACATACCTATTATTACGTAAATAAAGCCTCTAATATACAACATAGGGGCACTTTTACTTTTAATCGATCAGTATTCAGAAAGTTACAACTTTCCCTCGCTCGCGTCGCCGAACTCCGATCAACGCGGAAATCTATCTTTATTAAATAGTCTTTAGTTAACATTTATACAATCATTCCTAATGAAGAAGTAATCAAATCTTAAAGCGGTCTGAAATGTCTAAAGTTGAATGTTTTCTTTGCATCGTAATTTCTTGGTGAAGATAAATATTATTGAAAGCCTACACAAGAAAATATTGCAGAAATTATAAAAGACCAAGCCATAATTTGGATAAAATTGAACAACAACAATAAATATACAATAACAACTGTTAAAGTTAACGAAACACGTTGGAGAGCGGCGCCCGCGCCGGCGAGCTTCTAAACTTATGAGTGCTTACAACAAATAAGTGGCTGACGCACACAGACGCAGGATCGTGCTCGCCCGCGGCGACGCGCCTGCGCAACCTGGGACACAGGTTTCCTCAATGAACTGTTCGCCTTAGGGATGGGAAAAATATATCGATTAAAGATAATATAGAAATCGCAACAGTAACTACGTATTCGCAAACTTTATCTGTACCTATACTTATTGAATTATTACTCTAAATCTAATTATCATGTATGCCTACTTACGATCAGGTTTTGATATCCTAACATAGTAAACTAACGTTAACGTAACATTCTCTGGCAATATAAATTGTATTTCTGTGGATGCGTCATCTATGTATAATGTGGTCGCGACAAGCCAGCGGACAAGTTCGTTGACGATCGTTCTAATGTCACTCACTTTTTTAATTTATCGGTCCAATGCGTCACAGACAGAAATATGCCGAAATAATTTGTCAATCGCATTGTGGAGACGGGTTTTGTCAGAAAAAAAGATATAAAGAACCTTAGTATTGTTTAAAGAAAATGACGGATCATAATATAATAAATTGGTAAATAAATGCATTAATTTTAATTATAATTACCTAATTATCAACATTATATGATTGTTTATTAGCCAATTTTACCTCAAGGGGAAACCTACCGCATGACGTCATTGAAAGCTGTTATAACGGTTTTCACTCAATTAACAATATCGTTAAACAACGCCGCATCGATGATTTGAAGATTGACGATCATGAGTGGTTTTGACAACACTATTTCTGGTTGGAGTCTACCATAAGTAGGCGAGATCGTTGCACCGACTAGCGGTGCAGCCTTCCATCTCTCTCACCCACCTCATCTAAATCCGGCGGTGCAGTTCGCCGTCTCATTCGCACAGCACTAAAACACCTCTAGGGTTGCCTATTGAATAGCAATTGAAAAAACTTGGTGTAAATCGGAGTGTTAACACGATGTTAACGAATGAGACAGGTGTCGTTCAATCAGAGAATTTTACGAGTGGCAAGCAAGTCTTGGCAAATGGAAAGGCAGCGAACGAATAGCAACCGCAACGGGAATTTATTGCTGCGGCAACAGAAACTGCGTCGGGTGGTCTCGCGATTCCTTAGCCCGAGGGATGTATGGTGGTGTTTCTAGTCATAAATACAGGCGTGATAAGTATCGGACCGGGGCGATGGGTGGTCGACGCGAAATTCGGCAGAGCGCTGCCCTCAAGACCGGTTCTGAGAAGGCTCGGCCTCGGCGCGTCGGCGGCGGCGGCGGCTATTGTGTCTGCCCTCCGCCACACGCGCCGCTTCATTACCGTCCCTCCAGACCGCCTCCCCTCTCGCCTCACGTGTTCACTGGTCAACTAACCCAGGCGCCAACAGTTCGTGATACTAAAGCGATTTGGATCACTTACTTCTATTAAATTAGCGATAAACGTTATTTTATGGCTTATTGTTTTGCGTAGACCACGACTGGAACGACAGCGATTGCTTATCGCAAATTGCGATCTGGCCTTTGCAATGTCTGATACTTAGGCATTACTTGCTATACATACTTATGTTGTTGTAGCTTCGAATACTTGAAACAATGCGTCAAATATACCTACCTACCTGTAGGCCTTATTGTATTTAACATAAATCATAATTCATTTGTTATGATAATCGCGTATGATGGATAATTTGATATCCTAAGAAAACATCCAACCTTCGTCACAGCTTAACAGGTGATTTAAAAAATAACACGGTAAAATGCATTCGAAACGGCAAACAGCGCCGACGCACCGATAGCCCACAATAGACGAGAAATAATATCGTCCACCTAATCTCTTTTTCGTTACCGGCGCGCCATATTTCATTCTGGCAGCCATTGTCAATAGAGCCGGGGTCAGAGGCAAATAGGAGAAAAGAACGGCCACACTTTTGTTTTCTTTTTCGAACACTCAAACAAAATAAACTCTAGCACAGTTGCTTGAACGCGCCGCCTTTTAAAATTCGAATTCTAATATCTTTTTTTCTATCCCATCTTTTCATTAATATATTACGTTGGTCGCTGGCTGTCAATTTTGTTTTTTTATTCGAAACCGGAGGGTACCTGAACGGAGTGATGTCTACCATTTTACGGTGGAGCTTATTGTGGTGATGCCGTCGTGTGAAATGCCATAAAACATAAATAAATTGTTAACCGGAGAGGATCGATGACTAATTCCAATGTTGTTCTTTACTTATGGCCTAGCAACCTAAGATGTTTTATCTACAACATTATTGCTGCCAACTAATTTATTTCCCGGATTTAGACGATTTGTTAAGAAGTGAACAATTTGCAAATTTTCTAATTCCAGCCCACCAGCGAAGTTTATTAAAACATTTCATTCAAAACACACCGTTTGATGCAGATGTACTTTCCCGAAGAAATAGTTTACGTTCGGAAGAATAAACGTAAACCAAAAATACATGTGAGAAACAAAATTAACGTTCTGCTATGTCTAAAAATAAAGAAATTCGGACGTTCCTTAACCATCGTCCGCAGAGTGGCGGGTTGCAGTTTTTGCTTATTATACTGCCAACATTATCTACGCTAGGTACCTATACTACATCCAAACAAAGATCCTACTGATGGAAAACTTACAATAACAGACCTGAATCATGAAGCAAGTAAATAGATAAAGAGGGATTTTTCAGTACCTGTTATCAGCTTCTACTCATTTCTAAAGTAGCACAAATTTTACAATTTCTTTACCTATTTACGAACGTTGTTGAAATTAGAAAGACGTTGTATGCAGAACTTAAACCAGGTTAAATTTTAAGATCCTCTTACTTGTGAACACAGCATAGATCCCCCTCAATAAGCAATTAGACTCTGACAATCTCAAAGGAAATTGGCAATTGACCTTTTACTTGAACTCTAAATTGGCGTCTGGCTGGTATTTATTAAATGCAGTAATCACTGGAATATAGCACATTTTCATAGACGCTTGTTAAAGCGCGGACTTACACAATACTGCTACCATATTATACGGAAGAATTGTTAAATCTACGAATCGGGTAATTTCCCTAAATAAATACACGTAATCTTAACTAGGTAATTTGTTATAAGAAAAAAAAAATAGCAAGTCTAAAGGTTGTAGTTATTGTTAATGAGAAGCATTTAATAATAGTAAGAATTGTTTTGCGATTGCGAAGATATTTTTGGATTAAGGTATGGATAGCCTTCAAGTGACCACAAATCTACTGTGAATATGATACCTTCAAGCGTAAGGCCTATGCAAGTCGAATGCAAATTTAAAGGTGATCCAGTGTAAAATCTGCAACTCAATAATCTTTAGAATAGTTTTAGCAGAGATCATTGTACTGCGCAGTAATCTAACAATTCGAAATAGCGTTAAAACAATGTGTTTATGCAATGTCGGTGGAATGGAACTGCTAAAAACAAACAAACTAGTTTACCATACGACGAATGATAGATATGTAATATTTTGGTATGGAATGAAATCACCCCGGTATAACTTTTTGGCTCAGATCGTTTAGGGCAAAAGCTCCTAAAATCCTCTCATTTAATTTTATTAAAATCTGTAAAATATTTTGAGGACCGTATGAACGGATAGGTAGAACGGACAAGGTAAACTTTCGATATGGATGCTCTACTCTACTGGATACTGATAAAATTGTAAGTGCCTTACCATAATAGGTAAAACATAACCACAGTTTCTCATTAACAAAATAGGTAGGCTCTCGTAATTGTATAACCTATTGTAACTCGTAACAATATTTTAGTGAACTAAAACAATTCGTATTCACACGGCACTACGACCCACTTGTTACAGTTCTATTGCTTATACAATTCATAACAAAATTCACTTTGTTACATCATTTAATAGCTCTTACCTAGTTATCATCTGTTTAAATTAAGAAACGATGACACAGGTGTTATCTAATTAACTTTTCTCCGTGTCTTTCTTCAGAGTACTTAATATTTTGAAATAAACGTCCTAGTTCTACTTCTTCGACTTATTCATTAATCACTAGATGCACACATTTATCAGATCAGTCAGGACTAAGAAGAAGGAGTTTTAAACATCCAACTGAATCAATAACAAATATCGCAGTGTTTTTGTCATATATATTTAACGAATTGACGTCAATACCGTGCAATAAAACATTTTCACACTGAAGTTACTCTTAATTTATGCATTAAATTAATGCAAACTCGACAATATCTGCACCATTACTTCATACATAGATTCCAATCACTAAATCTTTTATTGATCTTGAAACTTTGATATAGGTAGTTAACGCTGTATCATTTTACAGTTTCCTTTACCATTTCATTACACGTCCACATCTTTTTACAAGAAGCCGTGAAGCTGACATTTGCAATTCAAATCATTGAACGCTATTTACGACGTTCAATAAAGATTTTATACGTGACATTACGCAAGAAGTTCCATCTACATCAATTTTAACAGCAGCTTTTGGATCACCGCCTAATTGCAACGTTGAATTAAAACTCATTGGAGCGAGAAAACTGTTATTACTTGCATCGGTGGCCGTAATCGATAAATACATATACCAGCCCGCACTGACAATCACATGGTTAGCGATACATTTAATAATACCAGTGACCGTATAAATAAACCGCGTTATGTTACGAAGACCGATCGAAAGGGAGTATGCAACAACATTGACCTTTGGTAAAGTTTATAAAACAAGGAAGACAAAGGCACGAGCGGTTATCATAGCTACAATAATACGTTTAAAGAAAGAAACATGGAGAATGTGACATGCGGTTTTGATTCAAGTGAGGTTATTGCGTATGGGAGGAGAGGACAGTGCAACGAACTATTTGGAGCGGTGGTGCGACATCTAATTCCGAGAAGTGCGGCTCGGCGGGCAGCCAGCCGAATGCCGATTGAACGAGGACTTACACACACACACGTTAAGTGGTCATTTTATTGCTGCTATACAGTTATTAGCGGAACTATTGTTCCAACACTTCATTTTGATGTGCGTTGCAAGTAATGTTCCCACAGCAGCCAACAATATTAGTGCGCAAATGCACTCGACAGTAGGTTAGTATAATATAGTATAGTAGCTAGTTTTTATTAAAACACGATGAAAGCTTTTCGATTCTTTCCTCAGTTCCAATATTATGCGGTTCAGTGTTCCGTATTCTCATCGTCTAGACTGCATCAAGATCTCTCGATATTACACCGAGACTTTTTATTTTATATCGCCTACTGAATTTCGCCACGCATGATCAAAACGACCGGTCATGTTTTAGCTGGGATGACGCAATACCAGACGCAACGACTTTGTTGGCGATAACCACGTAATATATACCGCCTTTATTATTATATTATACACATACATTAGGAATACATGCCAATGATAGTCGATATCGTTAGTTTAATGGTCAACCCTAATTCGTCCCTGTCATCTTACAAATACTCTTGCCAGACAAATTATTTGGATTCACTACATAAAGAAGATTTCTAATAAAATTTACATTTTATTGAAGGGAATGAACTACCTACACTTTTTAAGATTTTTGCATATAATTTAGAAACATCTGTAACTTAAGCCAAAGTCCGTTAAAATGCAACAAAGGGCTCTACCAGTTGTACATGTAATGACTGCAAGAGTCAAATACGCACGGGTTTGATCTATTTCTGTTTCGCATCTCGAATTAATATCTGTAATTGATGCGTTCTGCAGCCAGATAATATACGATGAGGCAGACGCAGCCAACAACCGCGCTGTTATTGACGCCAGACCAATTAGACTGAACGTTATCAATAACCTCCAGGACAACACCGCAAACTCAGAATGAACTCAATCTTACTGAGGTAGGTATTTCTGAGAATAATAGTCACCCATTGACGTCTTTGAGTGTATTGACTCCTTCCTAACATTATCTAAACACGGTGTTGCTGCAAGTTTTTATAAAACCAAATCAAAATATACAGTTACAAGCCGAAATTTGCATCGAACTTCCATCCAAAACTTTTTGTTCAAATAAAATATTCATCGGAACAGAAAACAGGTTAAAAGCTGCGATCAAAAGGCAATTTCACGCAAGATGAAAGAGGCTAGAGTTACCAACAGACGGACGGAGAGTCGGCGAGGCAAATAACAGGTCCCGTGATCGTCTAACGAGCGGCTGCTCGCGAAACTAAAGCCGAGACGTTATTCTCGACCAAATTAAAATGGCGGCGTCGTCAACAAAGGAACATGCCGCAATTTGCGCCATATCGCTGCACCACACGAAGCAGATTACATTAACGCGATAACGATTGCAAATTACTACCGAGCTGTTATGATTTCAAACAAACTTCTTGTTTTTTATGATGTTGTGCGATGATAACGCATCCTCCATCCGATCGATCATCTTCATCTTAAGCGACTATCACAAAGACTTATATTACTTTTTTTTTCCCTTCCCCCCCTATGGCATCACACAGTGTGTATATTGCCAGCGTCACGTCCCATATGGTACAATTTGTACTACTAATTTTTTTATGAGTACAAGACAGAGGAAAACCAATACATAAATCTAAATATATAATTGACACTACAGTTAAAGATTCAGATTATTAAAAGACAGGAAGGAAACAATAGCATTATATATATTTATATCATCATATACTAATAAACATGGCAAATGAATAGGGAGAGGAACATGAAGAGATATTAAAGAGTGACTTATATTACTTCGTGTCTACGGTTATGCGTTGACCATAAACTAGGTTGACGTCTGTCTTAGTTTGTACTACGCAGGCTATAATTTATGTCGATGTAAGCAATATGCTCGCTGCAGTAGAATGATGATCCTATGAAGCCAATGGATTCTATGGGTACTATGGAGAAGCGAAGGTCAACCTGCCACGGACACTCATTAAATTGACAATCTTAACAGACGATTAACTTTACTCACACCGAGACGAATCGCACGGCACTGACAAGATCGTTTTAATGGTTTTATACAAACAGCATGCAAATTGGCTATTGTGAAATATGAACTAGGGGTGCTTGCTTACAATGGGAGCGTGGGAAACAAATGCAATGGAATAGACGCGTCCATATGTACCAAGTAGTGCGCCCGAGCGGTCAGTTTTGACTTCTGGCACGGGCGGCAGCCCCCCTAGACAAGTGGCATGAACGCTAATCGAATAGAATAGACTTCACAATGTATGGAAATGTCAAACGTCGCTATGTAGATCAAGAACAAGTTGCTATGGAGATTACGTGACTTATGTCATTTCCATACATGAAGCGTAACGATTAGAAGGAACGCTTGTAGACGTAAGCCCCTTGTCTAGCCCTTCTGATCTGTGATATAAGGAATAGACAGAGATAGCTCAGTTGTCAAACGCACGCTTTGGAACACAAGCCGAGTTATTACAGAAAGTTCTAGACTTGCACTAGCATTACAAATCACTTTTGTTCCTTGAAATGCTTTGTAAGACCATTGTAAACCGGCTAAAAATCTCTATAAATTTGGCGGCTAGAATTGTTGTACCTACTTGGGAGCGCTGCACCTCTACCTATACCTTTGGGGAATACAGGCGTGATGATGAAGCAGTTTAATAGGCTGTTCCTATTATATTGTCGACAATATAGATAAGCTACTTATAAACATATTTATAACATAAAAAAATACAAACCAGTTCTTTCATACTAATGTATCACGGAATCACAGGGGAATCACCATCGCGATTTCCACGCACGGGTTTTAATATAAGTAGACGGATGACCGGACAAAACCTCATTTGTTACTGGTTAGTCACCGCGACCAGAGGAGGGACAGAAATGAAGAAGTACCGAGTTCTTGGGAACAATTTGAAGATGGAAATGGAGGAAAACGATAATCGATTAAAAATAATCGGCAACAACAACTACATCAAGATATTCAAGAACGTCGGAAGTGTTATTGTGATCGGGAAGCAGTGTAGTATCGATATAATACAAAATTACGGAAGTGTAGAAATGATAGGTGACTGTGATACAGTCAAGATAAACAGATGTAGTGATGGTGTTACGTGTGACAAAGACAATTATCACAGTGATATTTGTGACGCTAGCAAATCAATCGTGTTAAAAGGAAAAACAAAACAGTTACACGCATTGTTTCAAAAACTATTGTGTATTTAAAAGCTATTAAAATGTTATGTGAAATATCGATTATTTAATTTGGGTTAAATCGTGTTTGAAGAGAACGGAAAAATTGTTAATTTTATTAATAAGTAATAACCGATTTATAATGAGCACTTTTACTCAATAAACGACAACAATACTTATGGGGTGTGGAAAGAATTGAAATTGATTGCATAGGTAATTCAGTACTGCAGTAGAGTATACTGCATGCAGTATTGTCTTTGGGAACAACTAAACAAACATTATACCTACAGAAAAAGTGAAATACTTCTGCATTAGTGTCTCGGAGCTCTAGTGTGACTTTTGCGTCTACGTGACAACCACGTTTGTCGAGTAAAATAAAGTTCACAATACATTAATTAACTTACGAGTCATCTTGTATACAAACTTCGCGTAAAAACGCGGTTACGGTAGAAATCGTAAAGTCTAAGCACCTAGTATATCAACAAGATCTGAAATCCTCCGTCTTGTAATAGAGTCATGTTCTTCCTAGCCTTTTCCTGACTTAATTAGGGTCTAGTTTCATTCTACTTCATTACCGACAGATGGACAGTCTATGTAGCAATTAATTTAAACAAAAGTAAATCTGTAGATTCAAAAAAGATTTAACAAGTCTTCTCTGGCAGTACGCCATTATGTTCACATTAATTTATCGCCGATGACTCCATTACATTGACTGAATACTAACAACAGGTATGCGGTTAAAATTAGTGCTTATGTAAATCTATTCCATTTACATACCAGAATGTTTACATCTGACTTTCAGTATGAAAAGTGTACAAGATAAGACTTTACTTGAAACGACCGCTTGGCGCAGTGCTTATGTAGCAGAGTTGCAAAAAAACAGGAAATTTAAAATGAAAACTGTTTAAAACGTGTTTAAATCATTGATTTAAAACAGAACGAATAAATCACCGCGTTTAAAACATGTTTTAATTGTTTAAAACATGTTTTAAACACGGTGTTTAAAACAAGGTGATTTTTTCGTAACAACCCTGTTATGTGTGCATCTTATTATGTAAAGAGTTGAAATAAAAGACGGAAAGTGTATTGCAGTGTTGGGTACCATTTATTTCACCGTTATAATTTTAATTCCACTTTACACTTACAACCATTGCCATCACCGGACAAACTCCTCGTTAGTGAGGGAGCTTTGGTCGACTGTGCGGATCGCCCAATGAAAGTTAAGATGCTTTTAAAAACTGATTAATTTGATGAAACGTATGAGCCTATAGTGTTATCTTCTTCTAGATTTCATTTAAATATCTTAGCCCTAAAACAGTGCACATTATAGATAACAGCACATGAATAACGGTATCCGTTCAATAAGAAGGTACGTAAATAAAATATACGTATAGGTATATAATAATACCTACCTCTGGGGAAGTCCACGGAACGCCATGCATGTATATTTTTATGACTAATTGCAATAAAAGCAAAAAAAAAAAAATACTTTTCAGTAAAGGTCGGTAAGTACGATGACGTGTACCTCATAGTCAGTATTTAAAAAATGCCAACGTATAAGTAAAAAATAATACGTTTATCAAAGACTATTTAGAGCATAAAATGCGCAGAATCGCTAAGCCATTGAACACAGTCACGTATCACCCTCTTTCTTAACTAATGTCTGGTTTCATGTATGTAAAACAAATCTCCTGCGTTGCATTTAGAAATAGGTTAAACGCCCATTATCGAAATTAATAGTTTCACTCACTACCTGACGATGACATCATCGCAGCAAATGATTTGGATGTATGCCACATGTAGGTTGGTATCGCACAACGAACGTAGTTTTCGCACAATAGTGATTTTTGTCACTGTTACACTATTTGCTTTGGAATTTTTCGATTCATTAGCACGCCGCGCCGCGCCGTATCAAAGTTTTGAAATTGTTTTGTAGTATAATTGTGTACAGTAGTGACTTGTTTTATTTGTTCTTTTATAACCAACCGCCAATAATCGAATAAATAGTCAATAAAAAATATCTTCAGACTATCACACCTACAGCCAACTGTATGGTCCCCAATGATGGTCCCGAACAGCAGCGCTTGTACTATGGTTACCGTACATGCAAAGAGTTGGGGCGATTCCGTTACGACCAGGGTAAATTACGAAAAGGCCATTTCCGATGTTTGCGACCACGGGAATTGGATACACAACACTCAAACTACACGTCACACCAGTTGATCTGACCCGGTGGTTAAAAGATGAACTAAAAAAATCTATAGACAAATAATTATACATATTGGCAGTCTTATATTGATACTAGCGACGCTCTCACCGGGATAGATAACCTTGTGGGAAGACTAGACCAAGTTGATGGGTTATGGACAAAGCAGACCAGGATTTAGTAGAGATTGTAAAGATATATTGAGATAAAATACATTAATATAAAAGTAAACTGACAACAATCGTATAAAGTGACATAAGGTACTGGCATACACTCCTACATAAACTAACCAGCAGCTAATGACATGAAGTTTATAATCTCCAACACAAGTGTCGAAATATTCCATTCATCTCCTTTCCTTTCTGTTCTGACGCCCTGTCTGTGTTGGGTGTCTGTCTGACATGGTAGGAACTACTTATATGGAGGTCATATAGGTAGGTTTCCTACTTCCATGATATAAATACATATATTTGTTGATTCATTCTCTTAAACTTTAAACGTTTACCTACCTCATTCATACTAATCACTGAGTGAATCAATAATTCCTAAAAGGATAAATTAGGTAATATTCACTTTATATGCAGCATGATTTGACATTATTTAAGTATCTCTAATTCCACTTACCCTGACTGACCCAATAAAATACTAAAGTTCTATAAGAATTTAAAAATGTAATAACTAGGTAGTAACCCCATGTCACCTTTGACAACCTCTGTTTATTATTAAACAAACGTTGTAGTACATACAATATTGTTATTTTATTCGCATTAAGTGCACATAGAGTCAGATGCAGTGGCCTTGATATTTGCGCGGATAATGTCACAGCAGATAATGTTATCGTCGGTAAAAGGAAATTCCAACCGATGCTGTTCTACAATATCTGTAGAACTCGTTAGTAACAAAGACTACGCATTGACTCAACGTTGGAATGCTATTCCTTAGATAAAACCTCATTGTTGAGTGTTAATGTCTTGCCGTTCATCATTCTATTCATATTTTTAAAGGTTAAACGAGTCAGTAAAAAAATATATCTGAAGCGTCATTTGTTCGTCAACCAAATACTTGACTGGACCCAATCGCATTGCCATAGGGACTCCCCTCAAGTTAACCCCAATTAGTATATTACTTTATCATCATGAACTAATTTATCAGCAATAATAAATTTTGTTACTTAGTACCTATGACCCCCAGTGGTTATACCGCAATATTGTTTAAAGATACTACCGCATAATTGTAGGTAGGTATATCTAATCCAGTCCAGCAATCAGTGTTTTTACGTGATACAGCATAAAACAAATTATCCAAAAAGAATGCCCGATTAATCGCATCTCTCTGTTACGGCTTTTTTAAAACTTAGTACGAATAGTTGATTGTGAGATGATAACTTTAATCAAAGCGCACTATATGCAACCTGTGTTCCAGTCCCAAACTGGTCAGTGCACCAGCCAGAATACGTCATAATCACCGACCTGCCGACTCGGCCACTATCAAAATTAGATAACTGTCATTGAGAGACTTTCACTCATCGCCGGCTGATTTCACTTTCCCCAGCACGTTCGGCCCACTAATGAGACGATTCGACTCTTGCGCAACTATGGCGACGCATGCTCCAACCGGTCATATCAGCTATTGGCCCTAATAAGAAATGCGCTCAGTTTTGCAAATTTAGCTTATGCATCAGAATTTGCAATACATTAGGAACGACTTAAGCAAAACCAATTTCTAGTATCATGATCATAGTGATCAAATCTAAATAGAAACTTATTAGGTAACTATTGAGTGTCTTGCAGATTCTTTTCAATGGGGCTACTCCTAACTGGTGGTTCCCTATTTCTTGCAATCTGTCTCCAAATCGTGGTTGGTCATGATAATCGGAAAAGCAGGTGGTATCTAGAAAATATTCTGGTTGTCTTGTTACCAAGTGTAATTATTTCAACCGCAGATATTATGAAATAGCTCCGTAGCAATTTAACTTAATTAAATTAATTTATACAGGTTTTATAACTCAATGTAAGCTGTCTTGAGGTCTTTTGTGCAATCCTATCAATAATGGCATACAACAATCTTCCAGTTTTCTGTTACCAAATTTATTATTCTTAATTGCTGAACTGTGTTTTGGAATAAAAGGAACTTTTAATTGCTACATATTTTTCATCCTCGAGATCTCCTCATCGGGGTCGCGGTTGACTGTTGACTCATTGATAGCATTGGCTGGTAAATAAATAATTGTGGTACACGACAAGTTTATTTTACAGAAGTGTACATACGGAAGAAGAACATCGGAAGGTAAGTATCGCGTGCACATGACAATTGACAATGAATGTAGTACCGTCACCGACAATTCGTGATATTGGTGTGAAGTAATCGTCAATTGTATTTGTTTAATTCAATTCACTAAAATGTTTCATGGTCGTTTGCAACAGCTGATAAAAACAGACATTTAATCTGATACTAATGCTGACCAAATCCTAGTTCTCTTAGCCGTTTTATGTCTAGCGAGCTTTGATCTAGTTTCATTACGGGCTCAACAATTATCAAGGGAATGTTTTACATCAAAATTGTTTCTAACAACATTACATATTGGCACCAATTCAAGCATTTACTATAAAACATTAACGTTCAAGATAAATATTACGAAATGTAATATTTCCGTGGGCTCACTGGCGGTAACGGATGTTTCGCAAACTGGAGTATTACCTACAAAGAATAAAATTCAAGGTTCTTAACTTAGTTTTACCAAGAACCTCTTAAAACTTTAGCCGCCTGTGTAAGTCCATCATAACTTTTTATAAATTTGGTGATAAGAGTCCTCTTAAACTAAGTGGCTAGAGATCATTTAGGACTCCTTGCCGAAAATTGGTATTTTTAATTTATCTTGCAATGTCAACCACAGTTTATCTGAGGATTTTATAAAGTCTACTAACGTATCTAGTAACTTCCATGGGCCATTGATAGGAAATGCATATTCAATGGCGCTGGGTTCACACCTTCAAGTAAGTATGCGGTTAATCTAATTTTGGTATGTCGCTGATAAGTGTATGTTTCAACTGTTTGGAATGCCTCTTACCAAGTCCCTGGGGACTGTATCGAACAAATCATTTCCTACAAATGCGTATAGCATGCGATTTTCTTAGCCTGTAGTTCACACGGATATTACCACATACTTTAGAAATACTTCATCATTTCTGCTACCACTGAACATGACCTACTTGGACAAATATACGCGGTATGTAACATAATAACTTGTAACATCAATTACAAAATTCATTCACAGCAATTACACGTTCTTTCACATTCAATTGAGGATAAAAATATGCTTAAAGTTGAATTAAATCAAGTCGATTAACATAATGACTGGACTATAACAATAGAATCTACTAAAGAAGTTTAATAATTTCTCTACCTATTAAAATAGCAGTCTTTTCACACAACCAGTTATTGATATTATAAAAATATAATCGAAATCTCCGGCGCTTTCAATTCAAATTGAATTCATTTTAAATTCAAGAGAAGGTGTTTTGTCAACCAAACTAGGTGAGATTGTGAATTATTAACGGTCAGTTGGAAAACCTCGATCACGACAGCGTCGGTCGCGATTCTTTTGCCCCAGTTACGTTTTATTTGCTTTGGAACAGACATGGGTGGGATTCCAGATTTCCAATCGTCCAAGACCTAGTGACTGCATCCGGGACGCGGACGAGACGACTCGTGATCACGATACCGCTTCACATAGACATTACCGGATTTTGTTTTGTATTTCGACATCGAGTGAATGACTAATGCACCATTCGAAGGCGATCGGACTGAATCATATGCAAAAGGTTAAACAAATACACGGGGATTTAAACAGTGTAACAACGACAAATATATATTTCGATTTAACCTATGCAAATAATAGTGGGTACTTACAAAGCAAAAACCATGAAGTACCAAATAATAGTAACAAGAAACGTCCTGAAGATTTTGGATAAATTTTCATATATATTTATATATATATATATATTTTCATATATATATATATTTATATATATATATTTTCATATATTTGGACGGGCCCGTTAGCGTGGTTGGCGCGGAGGCGACATTCACGCTGCAGGTCGTAGGTTCGATTCCTACCCGTGACATGCATTTGTGTGCATGAACATGTCTGTATGTCCGGAGTCTGGGTGTATATGTATATTAAGTATGTATTTACAAATAAAAAAGTAGTATATGTAGTAATATCAGTTATCTGGTTTCCATAGTACAAGCTCTGCTTAGTTTGGGATCAGGTAGCCGTGTGTAAAAAATGTCCCAGGATATTATTATTATTATAGAATATGAATTTCTAAGCCTCAAACAAAGACAAAGGTGCTATCTGGTAGCGCCAAAAAGAAATCAGTCGTGCACGCGCCGCAGCGCAAGCGCAGGGCCAATGAACGATGACAGGTGCCGCGCGACCAATCCCGATACAGAACCTCACTTTACGCGACTCGCTCAAATCACTAAATTATGTCTACATCCTTCTCTGCTGCACCGAACAAATGTCGCGTGAAAGCGAGACGAGAAGGCCGAAGGACCTCTCACCTAATCCGACTTGCTTTGCGCAACCTTTGTTTACCGATAACTGATTACTCAACCCTTTTGTTAGTAAAGTAAGTAGGTATCTACTTAAAAGCAAAGGAGCAAGAACTCTCAGAGGAGCAAAAAGTTTATATAGAACAATTACTAATGCTAATCACGAGTCAAACGCTTTCAAATGCCCAAAGTCTTCGTCGTAAGTTTTTGATCTATAGATTACATACGCAGTCGTCGTTAGCTGAAAAAGTTTAAAGACGATCTGAGAGCCGAATTGTAATTCAACGGTTACCGTCCCACACATTCCAGGAGGTCGTTACTGCGTCTAATGTCAGTCATTCATTAACCCGAGTGCATTCCCTGGCATACAAATGTCCTTACACACAGTCACAAACAAGTGTAGCTACTTAGCGAACTTTCTAACATAGTCAGAGTACTTAGTAGCGAGAAAGAAACTCGCAGTCTGTGCGAAAACATAACTCATTTATTACCACGTAACACCGAGAAATAAAACGCGACCTGATTCGAAGTTCTAGATGAAATTTTCACACATGTGTGTAACGTTTAGCTGTTACGATGGCACGACGGCGCCAATATTGCTTGTTTTATTTACATCCCAAGGAAAAAATTGGCAATAATCCAAAACCTAAACGAGACGGCGTCCATAATGATAATATTTGCGGGTTTCGAAATCCTAATCTCGGTAAACAGGTTTATGGTTAACAAGAACTACGAGTCGCAAAAAAGCTTTTCAAACTGGTCTCTCTTCGGGATACGGCCCGCTAAATGTTACTATGTATCGAATACGAATCGATTTGTGTTATTGCGTCTGTAAATAAATCGATATGTGCATTCGATTGCTTATCGTAGACGCTGATGGCGTGTCATTCGTCAGAATCGAGTGGTACCGTAAGTCATTTGTATCGGATATATCGATTAGCCCACATCGGTGTACGTAGTCGTGGTGTAACGTTAACATCTGGTTGTAAGCTGGCCTCGACACGGTTCTTTCATTCGCACCGCTCGCTGGGACCTAATTACATGGATCGGGTACTAGGAGATCAGCGATAGGAAGCGGACGAGGAACTAGAAGGTGGGCCAGCCGAACCGGTCGTGGTAACGGGCCGCGTTCGCCGTCTGTTCGCTTCTAGCCGGCACAATTTACAAGATAAATGTAATAAACAAGATACCAACCGTAAATACGTGAACGAGCAAACGATCGTCAAAATATTAAATTACGAATAAGCTGTGACATTTCAAAATTCTACAACAGTATTACTTAAGGATCGTGGAATTTCAATGCTAAAGGTTGCTATTGATTGACTGCTCAATACCTGAAGTGTTTTAGACTTCGTTATCTGTATTTTTGAGCCAAAATTAAGCCACTCTCAAATTTGAGTTGTACAAACGTGTTTAAAGTGCTAAAAACAGGAGTATATTATGCAGGTAATAGATAAGGTTTCCATGTTTGGATGTTATCAACGGCTTCTAATACGTGACTCTCCACGTACACGTAAATGTAACAATTTTTAATGACTCAGTTATTATCGATACCTAAGACGTGATCGGAAGCGGTCATTACCTCTGATAAGCGAGTAATGTGTCTCAACTAGAGAATGCGTTGACTCTGCCAGGAGTTTTTGTGCTTATTTTGTTGGTATACAAATTAAATTAAACTTACTACCTATATTGCCATTTGCCACCCCTATTGTAGTCGTAATGTATGAGCATGACAGAAATACTTTTATTTTACGTGGGTCAAATTTAGTTATGATTTCATAACTACAATATTGGTATCAATATTTTATTCCTATAAAAACAAAAATAGTAGGTAGTAGGTACCTAATCCTCAATGCAATCCTGATACATCCTAACATGATGATAGAATAATTCATCTAATTTCAAATAATATTGTGCCTCCACATACAAATATGTAAGTCGAATATTAACCACTTCACTGTTTAATTACCTTCTAAGCCATTCGTTTCCTCCATACTTGACATTCCTACAACTAACAAATAACAACCGTAATTAAACTTTATATTTTTACTGTTCACTTCCCATTCGGTTTATTTGCCAATACTCCTCAGGCTGGATCGTTAAAATGAAACAGACGTCGGATTATTTAGATTTGCACTTCCACACGAAATTTGCACCGGTTTCAATATAAAATCTTCTTCATTTTACGCATCCTCAATTAGCCGTGCATTCGAGAAATTATGAGGAGTTCCAGAGTTTAATTTAGCCAGGTTAGTCCAGATTATTGGTTCCTCAAAAGTCTCAAAAATTTAATTTCGATGATCGATTCGATTCGATCAATACATTTCACGTTTGCAATTGATGTAACCCTATAAGATCTTGGGCCGTGTGTCATAATCCAAGTTGAAACATCAAAGATACAACCCTAAATTAAAATAAAGAATCAGACGACTCAAGACTCAGAAGACTACAATTTTTCCATGAATGCGATAAGTCCGCGAGCATCTATCGAGGAGCTGCAAAATTCAAACAGGGTTCAGACAAATAGCAGCGTTATTAACAGTGTTTTAAGCACTTATTTAGTCCATACCTGCGTGAATTGCGTTGATATCTTCGTGTGGTCCTCCTGGTAGGCCTTCCTTGATTTCCGCCGCTCTGTCATCAGAGTGGTGAGGCGGTCCAAGGCCCTGGACTCTAAGGCCTCAGCGTTTGCTTTGATCAGCCGGCTTATGTTCTCCCACTCCTCGGTCATGGCTCGCCATGCTGCAGCTATCACAGAACCTGCGGGTAAACAGTGGAGTTTGAAAGGTGATAATGCTGGAAATGACTTGGAATTTATTGTTTACTTACCTACTAATAGATTTTATTGCATCCAAAAGATATACAGTTAATGATTTATCAGTATTTGCTCCACGACATTTAGAATATTTTATGGCATTAACTGTTCCTGCTTCCCTGTACTATCATGAAGTCTTGATGCAATGTTTTCTGTTTACTTTGGGTTATATTCCGGAAATGTTTTTATGTTATAAAACGTGTTTTTTTATATTTTTACTTATATTGATTGTACATTTAACTTATCAATTGATAAATGATATGCATGATTTAATGCTAACGATGTTTTTATGTAATATCGATGAAAAAACATCATACTATGTATCTTTCAAGTAACATCTTGATTACAAAATGTAATCTTAACTCCTAAAATCTGCATAAGAACTTATAAAAGAAGTTGCATCAGCCAAGAAGTTTTTATTAATGATGCGTTAAATAAATGAACTTCTTTACAGACCGGGTGAATGAGACGAATTAGAAAAAAATGAAAAATCATTCAGAAATAAAAGGGTAATTGCTTAAATCCACTTGGAATAATTGTAAAATGTAATAAATGAACTGTCATTACGAACTAAGAAAAAAATAAACTAATAGTAATGGAGACAAAACTTACTAAAGAAGGAAGGAAATCCTAAAAAATATATTGCATTTACCGAATTATTTTAAATAGACTCAATAATCACAAGGAAAGTCGTGACAAATAAATACTTGCACAACGCCCAAGGTAGTAGTGACTCTTTAATCATTTCGAAAGGACTTCTCGAACACACCTCTGAATAGTAAATCAAACTTTTGATCATTACATAATAGAGGCAGACTTTATTAGTTAACAATAGCCACATAAGTCGTAGGCGTTATACTAACATTGAATATTGATGAAAACTGTCCTAATTATTCTATAACGATTACCATCATGAACCATTGTGATCTCAATAGCTTGCTTCCCAAACAATGGTGTGTAGATAGAGCATTAAATTAACAAAATAGGATTACAACATAATAATATCAGACGAAAATTGAGATTATCAAACTCAAATCGAAGAAAGTTTAAATAAAACTGTGGAAATGGTTTGAGCATGTGATTAGAGGAGATATGATTGATGAAAGAGATGATTATTAATGCCGTTGGATACAGAGCAAAAGAAACCAAAGAAATAAATAAATATCGCCAGACTAACACACCAATTGTATGGCCCCAAACTAAGCAACGCTTGTACTATGGTACCTTACAATTGACTGCGGGCGATCCCACTGACACTCAGACCAGGGAGAATTACGAAAAAGCCTCTTCCGTAATTTGTCTCAGGCGGGAATCGAACCCGCAACCTGATCATGTTGTGTGAAATGATTTTAAATAAACATTTCGGACAGGATTAGCTCAGTAACAAAGTGAGGCAACGGGATTGACAAGTTTTTTTTAGAAGACTACAAGGTGGCAGGTAGGCAAGTACGGGTTATTATAGCCATTTAATAGTTATGCGGAACAACGTAGGTATACTTAAGTATAAGATACATTTCTGAAACTATGCATGTTATCTGTGTGTAGCAGAACATGTTAAAAAACTAGCTATGTTAATTAATAATATTACAGCATCACTCAATTTATCTCATCAGACAAGTGAGGATAACGTCGTTCATAACTTCGTACTAGTATTTATTTATCCATGACGTCATCTACCCATGTTTGCACATGTCAAAAACAATCAACTATTTTAACAACTTATTTATCAAGATCCATATCAAAATTAGGTGTAATCAAAGAAACTATAAGTTCTGTAAGTAGTAGATATTGTAGCTATGTTAGATTCATACACAGGTGATTGTTATTAGAGTGAGAAAGCTAAGACTTACAGAGCCTCACAAAAACAAACTGAATAATTCAAACTAACGGTCGAATTTGGAACTACATTTCCATTCCTACCTTCATTTGATGCAAGTTGCTAATGGGCTAATTGCTAACACTGTATCATCTCGCCATATACAATGGTGTTAACAAGGTTCTGACTTTTTTTCATTACCTAGTAAGGTAGGTACACCTGACGGTAAGTGGTAACAGTTGTCTAGGACATCTCTAGCTTAGAACAGACGCAATGTCCACCTGTAAACATGCCTTGAAGAACCCCATGTTGTAGGTATACTTACCGTTAAGCTCTTCACACTTGTCCATCTTCTGGCCCTGCGCGGCGGCGGCGGAGAGCGCCAGCGCATACTCCCGGTCGCTCTTCATCTTCGCCTGCAGACTCCGTTTCATCGTCTCCATGAGCCGCAGCTCGGCGTCCTGCCGCGCCAGCAGCGCGTCATGCGCCGCGCGCCCCGTCCCGCTCGATGCATACCCCATTGTAAACAAACGACTACACTACACCCCACATCGCAAACGTAAACACACCGACACCAATTCACAACATCGTTATCACCGGCACCAGTGTTTGGTGTTGCACGTCACCTCGCAAGAAAATTCAAATGTATTGGCACGACAAAATTTAGTTAGAAAAGGGACCGTATTCGATATAAAAATAATTAGTTTTTATAGTTCGCTATGTTAACACTCAACTGAGAGCGGGCCGCGAAGAGAAAATATAAGCCGTGTCACGTAAAACGATTTCGATAGAAATGTAAGTGAACGAACGAGTTGAGCGCGCTCGAAATAACGTAGCACGCGTCCGCACGGCGAGGGCACTCGACCTGAATGCCATCTATCGCCACATCACGTCTGGCGGCCGCTGGCCCACACCCGTCGCCTGCCGTGCCGTGCCGTCGCCGAGGAGCTCGGAAACTAGATGATATAAGCTCCAGACGGTATATTACAAGAAAAGTCAAGATCTGTTGGCTAGTCTCTCAACCTGTTTGACTAGCGTTACCTTTCCATATCTTCATTATTACCCGTTGTCTGCGATTTCTACAACTAATAATAATCCATCTACATTTTACTTTTCAAGGTTCACTACTAAAAGACAGGAAAAGTGATGTTAGTAGGTAAATAAAATAACACGCTATCGAACACATAATTAGATTAATGACGATGATGAATTTTAGCGTAAAACAGTACCTATTGTAGGAAATGACGTAGGAAGTAGAACCTAAACAGATAGGTAAGTCCTTTATCATTAAGTGAAAAGACAGGACTCATGCCCTGTTTGCTCTGCTGAATATGGGTGGCAGATAAAAATTAAACCTTGGTGACAATAGGTATCACACACAAACCACAAAATCAAGATTGTGTTTGTATATTGCAGCCAAAACTGAAAGACAATGTGTAGTACTGACGTGAAACAGCCTAAGAAGCTATCGTCAACGGAAATGAGGCCACAGCAAGCAACATTAACAACCTTGCTTTGTTTTCGCAATAAATGCGGAAGGAAAGCTTTATAGGAAAATGAATTTGCGTCAATGATTTTCTTATGTAACGAAGCGAAGACAATAGGCACCAACTACCAGCACAGCTACCAGCGGGGTGGTTGGTACCTAGTTGGTAGATAAAAGGACCTCATATAAACAATAATCAGTTATAAGGAACAGAACATACAGAGTCAAATAATTGCTTGCTGGATCTGTACCTAAAAAATCGCAACATAGGTAACATTATTAGATTAGGATGCATTGGTTTTGGTGACAAACTAAGGCTAATTTGTAATAATAATGCATGAAAACAGAGTAGATTTTACGAAAAGATAAGTTGACAAGAATCGAACCCGCAATCTTGTTCTCTTATTGGTCTGTGCCCGCAATGATTGGATTGGGCTGAAGTACGCGCAAGCAAGGAGAACTGCGAGCATCACGAAGGCTACATGCTTTTCAGCTTTTTTCCATGGACGCTGGCTTACGTGCATAATTTCCGAGACCCATTCAAACTTTTACCTATTCGGGTGTAATAACCCGTCTAACATGTTTTTAGGTTTTTGTAGGATTTGAATTAAAATCTCGTCCGATTGGGATTAAAAACCTCGGTTTCAAGCCCTAAAAGCAGAGGCGTTTAAAAAAGTCCAAGTTTGTTGCCAGCCGTCAAAATAAGGTTTACCTATTTAAATTACAAAAATTGTTTTTATAGGGAATCATATTTTTTGGGTTCAAAACCAAGAATCATTGTAATTGAGAAACCGGTCCATTTTCTTTATTTCAGTCCCCAAATAACAAATTCTAACAATAGTTTTATATCAACCAGACTATATTTTGTGCGTCTAAAGAAACGGAAAATTAAAAAATACTATTGGAAAATACAGCTACAATTTGTATATCACTCAGATTTGTTTTATATTAAGGTTAGTGGTAGGTTAACATTAATCTAAGAGCCTGATTCAGAATCTTCGGATAACTCTTATCCACCAAATAAATATGGCCTTTTGACAGTTCTTCCACAGAATATCTGTAAAGCGTGTTTTTTATTTAAAAAAAAATATATCGAAGAGCCATGGGTTTAGTAAATTTTATATAGCTATATTACATTAAATTTAGTATTTTTATTTATTTATTTTTTGTTACCTACTTGGGTTGCTAAAACTACCGCATTCTTTATTTTTATTTTGGTATCACTATGTGGGCAAACTTGCTCAAATCAGTGGCAACACTGACCCCAGCCTTGTAATATGGCCGCTACAGGTTAGTTCTAGTAATTTTGTCACGTGAAAAAACCTTAGAATTTGCTTTATTTTACTATTTATTATCACATTTTAATATGTAATTTAGTTTGCATGTGTTAAGGTTATCCAATGCATTGACTTTGATCGCTGTAGAATGTTATCTAATAATGCTAACGTGTCATCGTTTCACCTTTGCGGACGTTTGGATTTACCGCGTGGCCACATTTCTCAGCAATTCCAATCTTTTTATGCCCTATATTATCCCACGTAATGGTTTAACTATTGATTTCTTACGTGTCTGAGAAGGTGAGGAAACTAAACTTGAACAGATGTTTTGCAAATCCTCAATGATTGTCCTCTCATGTGTCTGAATAACCGCTTTCCAAAATCGGACTAGGTCGTTCACTTATTAGCTATGCGTCACCATTATTCATTCGGTTGTCCTGTCCGGAATTCACCGGATCCCACTTCGTTTGAATTCATCGGAATTTATTTCTATTATTACAGGCAAGAAATCGAAGAAGGCAAAATGGATTCCGGCAAGCATCACAGACATTATTGCCGAGCCGACCACAATCCCAACCGCTAACAACTGGGCGGACTCTGTAGAAGAAGAACGTGAGTAAAATATAATACTATACTTTAGATACGACTTCAAATAGATGTCCAAATGTAGGGACCCAATGATGATATAAAGGGTGATGGTGGGCCAATGTTAATCTCGTACTTGGGGCGCACATACCGAGCGCTCGTCGCTCTCTCCGCCCCGGGAAGGTCTGAGTAAAGGTCTTTTGTGTTTCAATACATTCTAGCCGGATGCTTCCCTCAGAGGGAAGGCGGGGGAACCAGAAAGTACAGTGCAGTGTTAAGCCTGTGAAGCTCGGCCTGTGGGGCCGGGTTGAGGTGTGAGTGTTGCTACTGTTGGAAGCCCCTGTGACCAGCCATTTTAGCACAATCTACGAGATGACTCCGGTCACAACTCAATTCAGACTAGTCTTTCATTGGCCTACTCCCTAATTCTTTACTGAGGGTCTCTTACTTTATATAAAAAAAAAAATTATTAAAAAGTACAATATAAATGTCAATTATTAGGTAGATACCGTTGAAATGAAACCTTGTGCCTGAATAACTTTTGTGCAAATTGGTGTAGGTGTTTACTTTAATAACAAACTCAAAATAAGGAAATACCTATTGCTTCTTATTCCTACTATGTTGGACAATGTTATCAGTGGGCATTGTAACATACAACTCAGTTTTGGATCACTTCAAATGCCTTAAAGTCCATAAAACTTAGGTAATAAAAAGAAATTATTGACTTCAAGTTGTGTAATGTGTAGCAAGCATGTTATTTATTTCATCAATTACAACTTTACTCATGAACATGTTGGCAATACTCTTTAGAATGATGAAATGTGAAGAATGCAGCAATGTCAAATGTAAACAATAATGAATGATGATAAACTTTTATTGCTCAAATTAACACATTTACATTTGAAACAGATATAGAAAATGTACAAATCATATTGAGGGAAAAACCATAGCATGACTGATGAAATATAAATAATTATCTTAACACAACAAGTAATAAATAACTATGTACCTATTTACAAACATACCTATTATAGAATCAATAATCATGACTTACTACTTGCAAATCTATCTTCTTACTGTTCACTCTAATAATAATTGTTGATATAGTGATTTTAGCTGGTACACACTTCTAACTGAGAGGTTTTAAAATGCCTATATTTTTAATTTATCACCACTTTCTGTAATTCTCTTATATTTACACAGATTTTGAAATTAACGGCCGAATACTCAAAGGCTACTTAAATATTTAAGTCCCACTTAGCAGTTTGAGACGTCGTTAACTGTCATTTTTTGTATGGCGCGTCAAAGTTAAGCAGCTCTCAAATTTAAGCTGCGGACGAGTATTTGGCCGTAAGTCTGTTAAAGTCAGTATTTTTTTTCGTGTCTTGCAGTCAGCAAAATCTGTATTTTTCTACCATGCAGTCAGTTTCGACCCCAGCGATATCTTTGAGGAAAAATGTAATGTGATAAATAAATATCCTGGGAAATTATTTTTACACATGGCTAACCTGATCCCAAACTAAGCAAAGCAGGAAACCAGATAACTGATATTACTACATATACAACTTTTTGTTTGTAAATACATACTTAATATACATAATTACACCCAGACTCGGGAAATACAGTCATGTTCATGCACACAAATGCATGTCCCGGGTAGGAATCGAACCAATGACCTGCAGCGTGATAGGCGGAATCTTACCAACCACGCCAACGGGCCCGTCCGATAATGAAAAGTAACAGCAGTATCTCGTACCCAGCTGAGACATATGGCAACTACTCGTCGCGGTCGCGCGCGCCGGTGGTGCTGCCGTCGGCGTCGCGCGCGGCGCGCGGCGGGCAGGCCGTGGACGACGAGTCCATCCCGCGCAGCCCGCCCTTCACCGCGCACATCTCCAACCTGCCCTACGATGTGGACGAGAGCGCCATCACTGAGCTCTTCACTGGACTTAAGGTACATTAATAATAATATTAGCCCTTGCAGCGTCCCACTCCAGCACCCCTAGCCAAGTCGCAGCGTCTAAAAGCGTTACTACAAATCGCTACGCTCCATGTATGAAAATGACATATGTGACGCGTACATGCGTAGCGATTTATAGAATCGCTTGTAGACGGGTGGCTTGGGGGGCTGGTCACGGGCCTTTCCTCAATGCGAGGGGGATATGGAGGGGAATAGGGAGAGGGGGACTTAAGTTATTCACAACTGCAGCCTTACCATCACCTCTATTGCGACTCAGTTGCATACCCAAAATGAATTCTTGCCCGAATATATCTATTCATTTTAGGTCTTCAATTAGAGTCGTAATAAGAGGTGTTGGTAGGGGGATTGTTGCCAATACATTTTGACACGCTTATGATTCACATCGAGCGGAGCGCAGGGCCGCGCATATACTACGCAGTAAACGTAATTTAAGTGTCTCTGCAGTGATTACATTTTATATTACCATGGAACTTAACACCTTAGCGCTTAACAACTTAGCGCCTTGGAAGACGCGCCGAAGGGCTCCGCTTGATGTGTATCACCCGGACATCATGTGACCACCCGGCGACAACAAGTGGACGCCGAGCGGCGAGGCGGTGCTGGTCGGGTGCGGAGGCGTTAGACGAGCGTTGACCTTTATAGTATTTTAGAAACATTTATTCTACTCCTTGAAACCAAGACAAATATAATGCCACATTTGATGTTTTTAAGCTCGTGACTGAAGATTTTGAGATAAGGGTTTAAGTGGCTTTTAAAGACCACGAAGCCTTGAATGAACATGTGAAGGGTTTTTGTTATATGAAAAGAAGATGCCTACTTGAGATATCAATTCATTAGGTTTACTGCTTGTAATAATGTCCTCACCCTACTACATTTTTAAACACACATTGGCATCCCTTGCGAAAACTTGAAATCAATTTGGCAAGTCTGTATGGTGCCCTAAATATTGTGAGGTCAACATGAGACCTTGTTTAACCAATTACATAAGGGAATGGGATGGCGTGAGGCAATCCCCTCTTGTTGTTTTACGGCCCTGCCCATGTCAGACATGCAATCAATACTTAGTGAATTAGAATACTATCTTTATCTGAATAATAATTTGTTGCTTTCTCTGAATAATTTATTTTACATGACGAAATATTGATTTATTTTCCTTCTAATTACATTCTATAGGATTAAAATAATGTAGTCAGTACCAATTATGAAATCCTTACACAAAACAGATTTACACACTTGGTTTGCAGTGACGAAACATTAATACAATAATAGATTGATTTCTCTATTTTGTTGTTGTCATAAAATAGATACATGTTTTAGCATAAAGTTTGGAGAAAACCTAGAGAAACATTAACAGAGAGAGGTGTTACTTAGATCATCACCAGTCCTCATGATCATCCACCATCATCATACAAATGGTGCTGTATGTTATCATACGTGTGTCGGGAGATATTTTAATGTTTAACTTTTCTAATATAATTAATTTCACAGCACCAACACAAAATGTCATGGCATAATAATGTACAGCTAATAATTTCATACAAATTTATTCTATAGCCTTGAAAATAAAACCTTACCGACCGAAACTGGCGGTCGTTAAATTCTCCTTCAGAATAATTATTAATTTATATTGATCGCATTAATAATAATAATATCCTGGGACATTTTTTACACACGGCTACCTGATCCCAAACTAAGCAGAGCTTGTACTATGGAAACCAGATAACTGATATTACTACATATACTACTTTTTTTATTTGTAAATACATACTTAATATACATAATATACACCCAGACTCGGGACATACAGACATGACATTGACAGACATTCGCTGATTATGCGATCGTAATTTTCAAATGTGACCATCTACGGCGCACTGGAATTTAATACATATCTCTAATAAATAGTCCAGAACATAGCTATCCAGGTCTGTCGGTCTGCTTAAGTTCTTTTAAACTACGCAGCGGATTTTGATATAGTTTTGACGATTATTTAGCGTTTTTTTTACAAAGTGTCTAACAAGCGTACGGCCCGCGTGATGTTAAGCAATTACCGTAGCCTATAGCTGCTAACAATACCAAATGCATCGATCGCACGTTGCCGACATGAAGGAGAGTGGGACAGAGGAAGGGTCTTTAGTCAGAAGACATTCCAGTTATACTTAAAATAGTAGAGAAAAACTGGGCGGGTCGTTATTAATAAAATATCCTGGGACATTCTTTTTACACACGGTTACCTGATCCCAAACTAAGCAGAGCTTGTACTATGGAAACCAGATAACTGATATACTACATTTCCTGCTTTCTGTTCGTAAATACCTACTTAATATACATAATTACACCCAGACTCAGGACATACAGACATGTTCATCACAAATGCATGTCCCGGGTAGGAATCGAACCTACGACCTGCAGCGTGATAGGCGGGGTCTAAAGCGCTGGGTTCCTCCAATAGCGGCGCCGTCATATAACGGCCGTGACTAGAACGTTGGCTATGTAAACAAAATGGCGCGGTTTCCTAGACCGCTACTGTTTACGTAGCCAATGTTGTAGTGCGGCCGTTATATGATGGCGCCGCTATTGGAGGAACCCATAGCATAACCAACCACGCCAACGGGCCTGTCAAAATGTCTTCAATGAATGTAAATAATGAATTGAAAAAAAATATAAATAATAATAATAATATATATATTTGTATGTATTTAAGAAATTCTTTCTATCTCCATAAGTACTGCTCCTTAAATTTATTTATGTATTTATTTTGCCAATTCCCATGCTATTACGTGCTGTTTTATTAATTTAGCCATTATGTAGTAGGTATAAGTATATCAGTCTATGTAATATTTTCTTGTTTATGTAATTTATGTGTATGTATAAGTGGTAATTTATGTAAGTACACCCCCGTATTATTTTTTCTTTAGATCCTCTCCATCCAAAGGTTGCCTGGTAGAGATCACTATTAGTGATAAGGCCGCCCATTTTCCACTTTCTGTGTAAATTGTGTAATTATTTATAAATGTTTATTTTTCTAGTGGTGGATTAATAAAGAGTTATCTATATAGCTATCTATCTATTGTTTTGTTAACAGATTACCAACCTGAGATTGCCGCGTGAGGGTGACAGGCTGAAAGGATATGGCTGTGTTGACTTCGAAGAGAGGGAAGGTCTCATCAGTGCTATGAACATACCTGATTTGGTAAGCAGTTATGACAATATTTATTAGTATTGCTACACCGTCGCCTTGAGCCTTAATTCGATAGTTTATTAATTGCGACGGAATTTTAAACAGGTTAATACGTAGGTCATTATGGTCCTGCTAATAGGTATCTGACGTACTTATTTCGTGACGTCAATACGCCTTATCGATGCAAATAAATAAAATTGAAGTGTGTTTGTAATGTCGAGTAACAGTTTTGTAACAAAAATGCAGTTTTTTAAATTTATGTCTGTCTGTGAGTTCCGACTTATCTCCGAAACGGCTGGATCGATTTTGACGGAACTTTCGCTGGCAGATAGCTGACGTTATAAGGAGTAACTAAGGGCAGGGCCCCATTAGCGCGTTGCGTTGCGTCGTCGCAAGATTTTGTACTGGCGCCTCACCCTGCCCCGCTTCGTGATTCTTGATCCGTTGCGACGACGCAGCGCAACGCGCTAGTGGGGCCTCGCCCTAAGGCTACTTTTATTTCAGGAATTATTTTTTGTTAAATTCCACGCGTACGCAGTAGCTGGCACAGCGCTTACATATCTTCAAACAAAAATACTTAGAAATGTCAAATTCTATGGTAAACCGGATTTCTTTGTTAAACTATTTCGCTTTTGTTGTGCAGACAATTGCCGGCAGACGGATAAGAATAGAAGTGTCTACACAGGACAATGACCGAAGGATGGGAAGGGGAGGACGGTCCGATAGGGACAGGTAATAATAACCCCATTTATTTGCTCACACCCTTGTACCAAATTTTAAAACTACATTGAACTTCACATTTTGAATATTTATTGAAAATGTAATAATGTAATGTAACGTCACGACTTTTATCCCCGTCGGGGGTAGTCAGAGGCTTGAGTGGCCATACACCACCACATTGTGGAGGTATTAACAAACTCAAAGCCCACGTTTCGCTAGATAGTCAGAACCCAACGTGACAGGTGGTGAACCGTGTCGCCGTGTATACAGGAACTGACTATTACCTAATCCCGAGGGATAGGTAGGTTTCCTCACGAAACTTTATTTATCTTTCATTTTATGTAAATGTTGGCTTATTGCGCCAACTCCTTGTTTATACTATGGACTTGGGAATTTTGGGTAACCCATCAGTAGGGATCTACTGATGGGTTACTCAAAATTCCTTTGGTTTGTATGTCACAGAAATTTAATTAAAAACTTGGTTATAAATGGCCTTTTCGTAATTTGCCTTGGTCTGGGTGTCACTGGGATCGCCCCCCGTCCATTGTAGCTATAGTAGAAGCGTTGCTTAGTTTGGGACCATACAGTTGACAAGTCTGGTGATATTTATTTATTTTTACACTACTACTCAAAAAAAGGTGTGTGTTCATGTATGTATGTGAGATCCTTTGTGCCACCATAACTTTTAAATGCCTGAACTAGTGATGGGATGTTCTCGAGAATATTCTCACCCTCGGAAACTTTTGAGAATCTTATATTTTGGGTGACGTTATCCTAACTTTCAATCTTAAAAACAATTAAAACCAGTTAGGTTATTTTTTCTTTGTAATTTTTTCTTTTTATTATTTTGTTGATAATTCAATTAACATTAAAACCATCATACTTGCATGTTTAATGAGGTTTATGCCAAGTTTAACATGCTTGAGTAGATAAATTCTCGAAAATTCTCACGAGTAAGTTTCCGAGGGTGAGAATATTCTCGAGAACATCCCTAGCCTGAACAAATTTAGAATTGACGGGCCCGTTGGCGTGGTGGCGCCTTTCACGCTGCAGGTCGTAGGTTCGATTCCTACCCGAGACATGCATTTGTGTGCATGAACATGTCTGTATGTCCGGAGTCTGGGTGTATATGTATATTAAGTATGTATTTACAAACAAAAAAATAGTATATGTAGTAATAATATCAGTTATCTGGTTTCCATAATACAAGCTCTGCTTAGTTTGGGATCACGTAGCCGTGTGTAAAAAAATGTCCCGGGATATTATTAGATTTGAATGTATGAGGTATCGCTAGAATCCTTACATGATCCCGTGTACCACTGGCTATATTTATTTTGAAATGTTCCGTTATTTAATGAATGTTTGTGTGTTAGCAGGGAGTACGACCCGGAGCGCACGATGGGCGACTGGCGGTCGGGGCCGCGCGTCAACCCCGAGCAGGCGGCGCGCCCGCGCACCATGGAGCGCGACCCCGCACGCGACCGCGACCGGGACCGCGACCGCGAGAGGGACTGTGAGTCACAAGCTTTATAAGCACTAACTATAATAATAATTAACATAACATAACATAACATAGACGTCACGACTTTTATCCCCAATGGGGGGTAGTCAGAAGCTTGACTGGCCATACACCACCACATTGTGGAGGTATTAACCAACTCAAAGCCCACGTTTCACCAGATAGTCAGAACCCAACGTGACAGGTGGTGAACCTTGTCACCGTGTATACAGGAACTGACTATTACCTAATCCCGAGGGATAGGTAGGTTTCCTCACGATGTAATAATTATAATAATAATTTAGCCGTTTTAACGTCCCACTGATGGGCACGGGCCTCCCCTCAATGCGAGGGGGATTTAGGCCATAATCCACCACGCTGGCCCAGTGCGGGTTGGTGGATTTCACATGTCTAAAGACATGCAGGTTTCCTCACGATGTTTTTCCTTCACCGTAAGCAAGTGATAATCATATTAAAGTTATGATTCACACATAAGCACTAAGCACTAGCACATAAGCACTAGCTAAACTAATATAAAAAAAAAATATAAAAAAAAATAGTTTAACAATGGATTTCCGCAAAGCTACACCTGATTCCATCAATTTTCTAATATCACCATCACTACATAGTATGAAACAAAGTCGCTTCCCGCTGTCTGACTGTCTGTCCCTATGTACGCTTAGATCTTTAAAACTACGCAACGGATTCTGATGCGGTTTTTTTAATAGATAGAGTGATTCAAGAGGAAGGTTTTAGTATCAATAAAAACCGACATCCACGCGGGCGAAGCCGCGGGCATCAGCTAGTGTATTATAAATGCGAAAGGAACTGTTTGTTACGTTTGCACGACTAAAGCGCTGAACGAATATGATCAATTTTGGTATAGAAATAGAGAACCATACTTCTAATCTAACTGCTTCAGAAAAAGAAAATTAAAATACCCTGTAGAAGAAGTATTTTGTACAATAAATTCTTCTCGTATTTTCTGAAGATACCGGCTAGATACCAATCATAATGCAGTAAAAAATATCTTACTGCCTATGCTCACAATGATGATAAGTAATCTGACACGGCGAGAGCAAGCCATAATGTCACACTTGGGACGCACATACTGAGTACACGGTCACCGATACCATTATGTTTAAACTCCTGTCATTTTTTAATTCCTAGAGTGGATTATTATTCGGAATTTCTGGCTGAATAAGTCCAGTTTTTTTCTTCGGGCTGCTACAATCGCCCCGATCGGTGATCTCTGTTACTCTCCACGTCCCGGGAAGGTCTGAGTAAAGGTCGTCAATGCGTTGTTGGCATTGCACCCTCTAGCTGGGGGCGTGGCTCACAGCGACGGCGGGGACACCAGAAACGCGGGGTGAATGGCTTCGTCGGGGACTCCCGCGGACGAGACTTGGCCAATCGACCCCTTGGAAGTTCCCCGCGACCGGCAGTTTTAGTATAATCTGTGACGCGGCGACGCCGTAACTCAATTCAGACTAGTCTTTGGCTTGCTCTATATGTCGGAATACTTTATTCTGAGTGCCTTATGATTTGTGGTTATAAAATCCCTATATTACTTGACTAGATGTATAAATTGAGAGTTTGTTATCCTGTTTAGCGAGTGCCGATAATCGGCCAGGTGGCTGGCGTGGTGGAGACAGGCCGGCAGCAGCGGAGCCCGCTAGAACGGCTTACGGCGGAAGGGACTCGTTTGGACGCGATCGTTATGGAGAGTAAGTGTTCACTGCTATTACGATATCAATATAGTTAATTCCACAAGATTTTAGCTATACTGGGTGAAATCGAAATCGTGGGAAATATTTTAAACGGTGATTCTACACATGATTCAGAATATTTAGGGAATATTAATCAACAAATCAATTGATAAAAAAAAAATATTACCCAGGTAATGTGTAACAGCTAAATGGTTTGCTTATTTGCTTACCCAAGCAATATTTTTTTATCAATAGAATTTTTTATTTGTTTTCCAAAATATTCTGAATTAAGTGTTGAGTCATATTTTAAAATATTGCCCACGATTTCGATTTCACCCAGTAGATCTATTGAGGAAAGTAAATGACACTGCTAGAGAATAGTCAGTCGAGCATATTGGTCTAAACTAAAGACCAATATGTATGTGTATTTAGTTATTAATGCTATGTGAGCAGACTATAGAGTTGTATTGCATATGGAGGTTATAATATTTCACCTGTTTGTAGGGGTAGGGAGCGTGGTGGGTTCGGCCGCGACGGCGAGCGCAGCGGTTTCGGTGGTCGCGACGGATTCCGCGCTGCTGACCGAGATAGAGATGGATACGGGTAAGTGGGCAACAAAATTATACACGGTTATTGGAAATACATTAACAACCTTAAAAGACTGTATTGCTGACATCATAAATAATAACTTTTGTTCTATGACTTTTTACAAAACAATGATAAATTTAACAAAACATCACACTCTAAAATGTATGAAACAAGAAAATATGCTCATCTAGAGGATAGCCTTGGTCCGTTTAGGTACTTTAGGACAAAGTGGAACATAACCACGTACCACAGATATCCTCTAGATAAGATTTTTTTTTTTCATACATTTTAGAAAATATTTTTTTGTAAAATGTATTATGTTTTGTAAAAAGTCATATAACAAAAGTTGTTTTTATGATGTCGGTAATACAGTCCTGCAAGGTTGTTAGTGTTTTTCCAATAAACCTGTATATGCATTGATTCACCCTTTTTTTAAATGATCATGGTACTACAATAATTATTGCAAGTTTTAATTCGTTTAGAACCAAATACCATCACACCATGATCACACCACACCATTGACACCAATCGTTTCGGATTGTAAACATTTAATTAATATTTTATTTCGTGTCGTTCGTCCATAGCAGCCGGGAGGGACGGGGATTCGGTGGAAGAAGCTTTGGCGATCGCGATCGTGACCGTGACCCGCCACCGAGAGACGGTAAATGTCGATAACCAGGCTCCTAACTTGACCTAGTATTGACCTGACTAGTGATGGGATGTTCTCGAGAACATTCTCACCCTCGGAATCTTACTCGTGAGAATTTTCGAAAACTTATCTTCTGAAGCATGTTAAACTTGGCATAAACCTAATTAAACATGCAAGTATGGTGGTTTTATTTGTTTTTAAGATTGAAAGTTTGGATAACGTCACCCAAAATATAAGATTTCTAAAATTCTCACGAGTAAGTTTCTGAGGGTGAGAATATTCTCGAAAACATCCCATCACTAGACCTGACCTTGACCTGATCTTTCATAGTGTGCTTTTATATTTTCCTGGTACTTCTCCAGAATATTATGAAAAACTATCAAAAGTTGTTTTTCAATACTTGCTTTGAATTTACTTTCTAGAAATGTTTTAATGAATTGTCACAATGCCAAATATTTGTCGTGTTCCTAGAAATAACTGGCACCGCTCCAATGTTTACTTTCGACTGCATTCTTGTTTAACATAATAACTGAAACATGGTCCTTTTCTCTTGGCATAATTAAATTCCCTTCGAGTGAAGACTGATGAGGTCCAGACATTATCAATGGTTCTTAAACTAAGCGCGCGGTAAGCATGTCTTGAGGCAAAAGAAGGCGTGAAGATTATGACGGCATCCAGGCTTTTTCTTGCCACCAGAGCGGCGCCACGTTGAATTGAGTGACCATAGAGATGTGTACACATGTGACCGTGTGTGTGTGTTCGCGATACCTTGTATTTGTAGTGTCACCGGCAGAAGTCAGGCGACAAATAACGTCACCCAATCGAAATTTGTCCCTCATTGTCAACCTCATTTGACGGGCCCGTTGGCATGGTTGGCGTGACGGCGCCTTTCACGCTGCAGGTCGTAGGTTCGATTCCTACCCGGGACATGCATTTGTGTGTATGAACATGTCTGTATGTCCCGAGTCTGGGTGAATATGTATTAAGTATGTATTTACAAATAAAAAAGTAGTTTATGTAGTAGTAATATCAGTTATCTGGTTTCCACAGTACAAGCTCTGCTTAGTTTGGGATCAGGTAGCCGTGTGTAAGAATGTCCCAGGATATTATTATTATTATTATGTTCCCTTTCTTGGCATAATTAAATTTCCTTCGAGTGAAGACTGACAAGGTCCAGACGAATTATCTATGGTTATTAAACTAAGCGCGCGTCTTGAGGCAAAAGAATATTATGACCAGGAATATTATGACGACATCCAGGCTTTTTCTTCCCACCAGAACGGCTCGCGCCACGCTTAATTGAGTGATCATAGACACTAAGATGTGTACATCAGTATTTTGTATTTGTAGTGACACAGGCAGAAATGAAGCGACAGATGTCGTCATCCAATCGAACCTCTCATTGTTTATGTCCAATATCCAGATGGTAAACCTCGCGAGAGGCCGAAGCTGAATCTGCTGCCGCGCACGGTGCCACGCGATACCGAAGTGCCGACGAAGCCCGCCGACGGCGCGACCCTCGACGACAAACAGCCGGAGAAAACCGCGCCTAAACCCGTGCCCGCCGAGAAAGTGTTTGGGGCGGCCAAACCAGTCGACACTGCTGCTAAGTAAGCCAAGAAATCGCTTTTTGATTGAGAATAAAATCTACCTTTATCTAATACACAGTCCAAACCAATTCTTGGTGTTTTGGTGCCTGTATTTCTCAAAGGGGTTCACAGTGCAATCACATGTCGCTAATAGTAATTTAGTCCCAATGTAATAGAGGCGTTCAAGGGGGGATGTACCCGGTATAATGACATTGTTATACCCCCCTCAATGCGAGGAGGAATTTAGACCAATGCGGGCTAGCGAACTTAACAAGTCTTTCAACAGACATGCTGGTTTTCTTTCACTGTTCAGCGAGCGTGTTTTTTTACCAACTACATGTACTTTGTCTAGTACACATTGTTATCCTGTATCGCACATTAAACAAATATCCAGATATGCATATCTAGATATTTGTAATCTTTATTACATGTGCTATATTGAAGTCGGTTAACTAGACACCGGTTCCTGCCACAATGCTAGACTCGGTCGCTCTATACCTACATTTCGATTCAGTTACATCAGCCATATGATGTATTTTATTACATTTTATAAGATCAAGAAGTCTTAAATGTTATGTGTATGTTATGTACAGGGAGCGTGAAATAGAAGAACGTCTTCGCAAACAGGAGGAAGAAGCGAGGCGCGGAACTGATGACAAAGAACGTTGGGGAAGGAGGGTTAGTACATGAACTAGAGTCATTTATATTTCTAATTTATTTGTTTTTAATCCATATTTTAATATTCACAATTCCATTCGCAGAATGATCATTCTGGTGACCGTCGTGGTGGTGCAAGACGTGGTAAGTGACTATACTACTATAATAAATAATAATAATAGCCTTTATTTCGCTGACCTTATATACAATTTCTGAATACTGATAAGCTTGATTTTAGATTGGTCCTGAAAACCCTGACCTGACTTACTTGTAACATAGTCAGTGTCGGGAGACGAGACGACATAGTCAGTGTCAGGAGGACAATAAATACTACTATGTACTAATAAACTTGCAATTAATTAAACATAAGGCGGAAGTCACATTCGTAATCAAAAATTCTACCCACAGATGACCGCGGTAAAGAGACACGCAGTTACAACACTGACCGGCGCGATTATTCCAAAGACGACAAGGATCGGCGCGACTTGAAAGACGACAGGGACAGGCGCGAGCCCCGGGACGAGCGCCGCGACTACCGCGACGTGCGACGCGACTACTCCGGCGACAACCGACAGTACTCTGCCGACAGGCGCGACCACTCCGGTGATAAGCGCGACCGACGCGACCATTCCGGTGATAGGCGCGATCGCCGCGACCAGTCTGGCGACAGGCGCGACCATTCCGGCGTACGGAGCGACTCCACCGGCGCCCGGCGCGACTCGCGCGATGATAAGGATCACAGGGACGGATCGCGCGAGCGCCGCGACGACTCACGTGAGCGAGAGAAGCAAGACGAACGCCCGCGCGACGCCAAGTCGCAGGATCGTTCCCGTGACGCAAAGTCGCAAGACCGTTCCCGCGACGCCAAATCACAGGAACGCAATGGACGCGCGCGGCCCAGCCGCTCCGGGGACAGACAAGATGACCTCGACGACAAACAACTGCCCAAATTGAAGGAGCAGGAAAAACCGGTATGTGTGACCTTGTTATACTAAAAGATAGATTACAAGCAATAAGTAGTATCATCATCATCATCATCTCAGCCGAAAGAGGTCCACTGCTGGACATAGGCCTCCCCAAGGTTCGCCACAATGACCGGTCTTGCGCTGCCCGCATCCAGCGGATTCCCGCGACCTTCACCAGGTCGTCGGTCCACCTTGTGGGAGACCTACCCACGCTACGCTTTCCGGTGCGCGGCCGCCACTCGAGAACTCTTCGGCCCCATCGGCCATCAGTTCTACGAGCAATGTGCCCTGCCCACTGCCACTTATGTTTAGCAATCCTGCGGGCTATGTCGGTTACTATGGTCCTTCTGCGTTTCTCCTCACTCCTGATTTGATCCCGCAGGGAAACTCCGAACATAGTCCTCTAGTATCTTGTCAGTTAAATAATTACAAATTAAATGTTTTTTGTTACAGAATTTTGTTGCATCAAATAAATTCAGCTTCTTAGAGGACGCCGACGACGGCGGATCCGACTAACAGGAACGCGAACGTAACGTCGGTGCGTGATAAATATTAGTGTCCATTTTACAGTTGACTCGAGTGTAAAGTGTAAATTAATGAGTATCAAAGTGTCTAACGTGTAGAGGGACTCGTTGAAGCACTGAGACAATCTTAAATTTGTGCTATGTAATAGAACTTGATCGATAGTTACTAGTGCCGTGTGGATATACGTGTATATTAGGGTTGCTATATGCTCACGCTGCTTCGAGGCAGCCCCAGTCTTTATTGCCGCTTTAATTATGCGGTAAATTAAAATAAAATGACCCATGTTCCGGGTTACACCATTGCACTGAGCACTGATAAACGGCAATAAAGGCTGGGGCCCATAATTGTGACCATGTACTGATTGGTGTAAATTTTTCTATGGGTTTGTTATGATGTTAATGTGAAGGTTGCAACACAGCCAAGATGAGAAATGCAAATATTCCATTAAATTCCGACATTAACTGGTTTTGGGTCAGGTGCTCGTTGCACTCTATGAATATATATTATTTTCTCTTTTTGTTTTTGTGAATAAATAATATTTCGTAATTTTATATTGTTGCAATATTCAAATCCTTTTTGAAGGAATTTTAATGCAGTCTATTGCAATGCCACCATAGGGAATCTTATTTCTATAATATTTTAGAATATGTCTTTTATGTTAAATATTTAGTCGATTTAGGTTATTAGAATGTTAATTGTATTATTTATCTCTTTACACTCAAAATTTGTTAAAATAAATCAAGTGGTAAGAAGTTAAGTCGCAATATTTCTTATAATTTGCAAGTATGCATTACAACACAACCGTGCCTGCCTTGATCGTTAATAAACTTAGACGATAATAATAAGGATCTAATTAAATGCGATTAGGGCTTGGTTACAATTAATATAATAATTTAATGGTCGAAATGTAACAGACATTTAATTGTAATATCAGATTTTTTGTTTGGTACACTTGTAATTTGTGAATTATAAATAAATAATTACCCTTTTTACAGTACCATGACTTTTAATTATTACGAGTAGATATTCATAATCTTAAAAACCCCGCCGCTGAAATATCAGTTCATACTTGACTAAATAAGAGAATAAGCCCAGAGTTGGGCATAATTTAATTGCAATTAAGCAATTGCAAATCGCAGGTGATGTCACAATTATTTGTGATTTGTTCACGATTGCAAACAAATCAAAATATTTGTTTAATCGTGACAGACACCACATGCAATTTACAATTAAATTTTGCCCAACTCTGCGTGGGACAATACCATATAATAATAATACCACCAGTGCACGCTTGGATTTAATAGTATAATAGGTATTTTGACAGGTTTCTATAGTCTGCTAACCTTTTCCATTCGCCGGCACGGCAAGGCGGCAGCTTTTTCAATGTTCAGTGAACAGTTATCATCCAATGACAACTCCGCAAAAAGCTGTCACTGTGCCGGTGCCGGTGAGTGGAAAAACGGCCATTACCTATATGATGTTTATTAAATCCAAGCTGTCTCTGTGCCGGTGCCGGCTAGTGGAAAAACTGAAAGCCATGATTGCCATGAACCTCTGAAAGCTGAAAGCAGACTGGACGTATTTTTTTACCCGACTACGGCGGAGGGTTATGATTTTGACCGGTATGTATGTATGTATGTATGTATGTGCGTCTGTTCCCACCTAACTGCCAAACTACTTGTCGTAATTTGACAAATGAGGTATCGTTAGAAGCGGCTTAATGGCGCGCTGGTTATAGGCTATGTGACGTCACATAAAATTGCATATGGCGCCCTCTAGAGGACATAATGTCATGAACAAAAAAAAAATCATTTTTTAATAAAACCGTGTGGGGTATCAAATGAAAGAGCTTGATGAGCACATTTCAAAAATATATATATTGTTACCTATAACTCCAAAATAATTAAATAAAAAGTAAGTTTAAAAACTAAAACCCGACTACTGAAAAATCGCGCTCTAAAAAGTATGAAACAAGAAAATATTCTCATCTAGAGGATAGCCGTGGTCCGTGTTCATATGCCATTTGGCCCTAAAGGACCTACACGGACCACGGCTATCCTCTAGATGAGAATATTTTCTTGTTTCATACTTTTTAGAGCGCGATTTTTCAGTAGTCGGGTTTTAGTTTTTAAACTTACTTTTTTATAAGGTTAGTTTTACGGCCCTTGGGTACAAGCCCTTTGGAGCCTAACATCAGTATCTATACGCTTAATTTTTTAGGGTTCCGTACCCAAAGGGTGCCAACAGGACCCTATTACTAAGCCTACGCTGTCTGTCAACGGGCTGTAGGTATCTCACGAACCGTAATAGGTAGAGAGTTGAAATTTTCACAGAATGTGTATTTCTGTTGCCGCTAAAACAACAAATACTAAAAATAAAATAAAATTTAAAAATAAAGGGGTCCCTATACATAAAACGTAATATTTTTAACTTATTTATCTCATGGTCGTTTTCCATACAAAAGACTTCAACGTGTGACTCTAAATATCACCATTTTGGGGATGTTTTTTTATATTTACCTCTGACATTTACCTTATTTATTTATTTTTGGAAAACGTAGTCTATATTAGGTTTTTAAGTCATGTAGGCTGTAGAATAAAGCCTAATCTACAGTTCATGGTCTCAAAGGCCAAGTTTAAAGGCTGACTTTGGTACGGAACCCTTTAAGTGCGAGTCCGACACACACTTGGCCGGTAGAATTTAAGAAAAAAAAATAATGTAAAATGTCGATTTGTAAGTGCCCCTGTAGGCCTAAACAAAATAAACGCTTAGACTTTGGTTCAGCGTGAGCGATAGGGACCGGTCGTAGCTACTGTCCGTTCGCAGTTATTTTACCTCCGACGTTCCTTATATTATTTTTGTAAAACGCAAAGTCAGCCTTTAAACTTGGCCTTTGAGACCATGAACTGTAGATTTTTTTTTTTTTTTTTTTTTTTTTTTAAATGTGCGCCCTATCAAGGTTGCACGCAGATTTTCCCCGGATATGGTGATCCAGGCCCTTTTTTAGGTACTCTGCTTATTTGTTATAATTTTACTTTATGATTACTGAATGATATAGAATGACTGATATATTATAATTGACAAAATTAATTATAAGTGAAAGTTTATTTTTATATAAGAATTTCGATTAGTTTGTAATTTTGCTTAATTTAATAAGAATAATAAAATTATAATTTGTTTTATATAGACTTCGTTTGGCTTGTATGTATATAATATGGTAGTGGACTATTTTTTATTTGGTGAGTGTTATTGTTAGTTGGTTTTGGAAGCAGAATTGGTTAAGTTAGTTGGTAGTTTAGTGTTATTTTGTGTTTGTGTCTGTTTGGTGTTTGAGTTTGTGCTTATGTATGGTGTTTGTGTTTGTGTGTGTTGGTGGTTACTAATATATTCGTAGGCAATTTACATAGAGTTATTCATACGAGTATCTGTTTTGCGGGTTTATATATTAATAAGTGTGTGTGTGTGTGTGTGTGTGTCATACATTGGGATAGGGCAGGGCAACGCTTCATTGTTGTCGTGTTCTATACTCGTATTGTGTATTGGTTTGTATAGTGTGTATCAGGTACTGCCTGGCTTCTTACCGGACCAGCATTGTGTATAATGTTGTGGACAAATTCAATTTGTTAAAGATTCCGGGCTGTACCTGATTTTGTGTGTTTTGGTGTATTTGTGTGTTGTTTTGGTGTTGTGTGTTGTGTGTACCTTTCGTGTTGTGTTTTCTTTATGCCTGTGCTGACGACGTTAGGAATACGCCACACTCAACCTCGCCAATGCGTCCCATTTTTGGCGGATTGGGCAAGCCCCGTCGAATGCAGTGTGTCCGACGTCCCGGTTTTTGGCTAGTTTACAGTTATGGCAGGATGGTATGCTGCCCTCGTGGAAACGTGGGCAGTCTGCCTTATGATGTTTGTCGCCGCAAAAACTGCACAGATCGACAAGATCTTTGCAGAGTTTGCGGCCATGCCCGTATCCGAGACATCGGGTGCACTGCACCAGTGGTGACTGATCTTGCACAGCCACATACTGCAGATCTATGTAAAGCCGTTCCGCCATCGTTATCTTCTGCCACATGATGGGAGATACTTGCAGGACCACGTGATTCTCTAGGGGGTTTCTTGCCCTCCTGCGGTATCTCACCACCGCTCTGAAGTCGTCTGCGGGTAGGTCTCCAAACAGATCCCCATTCTGCGTCTTGAGGGAGGCAACGATTTCCTCGTCGGTGTTGTAGGATTGGAGGTTGTAGACTATGATGAGAGGATCCTTGTTCTTTGCCTCTTCTACTTGGAGGTTCCGGTTCAATTTTAACTTTGCTGTCATTTTTGCTAGCTCTTCTTTACTGCCGCAGCTTAGCACCACTTTTTGGTCCTTTATCTTGCGGATTCTCTGGATTTTTATTCCGCAATTTTTTGCATCCAATACTTTTCTGACCTTACCGAGCACCTCGTCGCTTGTGTCCATCTCGGTGTCTGAGGACACTATGACGGAGTGACAGGGCCGAGCGGGTGGTCTTGGCGGGGTTTGGCCGCGACCAGGTCTCGATGCAACGTCGGCATAAGAGGGCGCGCCCTCTTTGAGGGCCATGACTTGCCTTCCCGTTTCTTCCGAGACCTGGCGCAGCCCCCGAACCTCGTCCAGAAGTCGCTCCATGTTCTGCACACCGTCGCAATGCGACGGGTTGCTCGGCAAGGTGGTCAATGTTTGTATTACCTCCAGGGGGAGGGAGTGCCGAGCTGTTTGTTCGGTTTGCCTTTCTAAGTTCTGAACTGTAGATTAGGCTTTATTTTACAGCCTACATGACTTAAAAAACCTAATATAGACTACGTTTTCCAAAAATAAATAAATAAGGTAAATGTCAGAGGTAAATTAACTGTGAACGCACTGTACCGCCGCAGTGGCGGATTTACCAGCAGGCTGAGCAGGCTGGAGCCTAGGGCGGCAGATTATAGGGGCGACAAATTTGGGGCCATTTTTTTAATTTCTTAGAGAAATTTAAAATAATCATATCATATACCTTATATTTATATACCAAAATAATCATTATTAATTGCACACAAACAATTCAACATGTAATATGTTTCACGATTGTGGACGATAGTGTACAAATTATAAAGTTACATTTTCATTGACAAAAAAATACTATCTATATGATTATGAACTATATAGGGTATCGAATTGTAGGTCAGCAGGGCAGCAAATTTTGAATAGCCTACTGGCGGCAAATGTGTAAATCCGCCACTGTACCGCCGTATCAATGATACGGGCCCCCGGGCTACATGCCCCAAACGAGTGTTAAAATTCTTTACGCTTCATTTGTTTAAATATCTTACCTTCATTTGGGCCCCTTCAGACGTACTATCTTTTGTCACTTTCTGCGTATCGCCCTAAGTTTGTTGGGCTCATACTTTTGGTAGGTCTTTGGTCCAGTATGAGCCAAACAAAGCATCACTAAACCAAATTTAGAAGTAGTATACGTCAGATCACGTTCCATAGACATTAGGGTTAAGCGTAATTTAGCAGGATTACTGTACATCTTTTGTCCCTTACGGGTGTACGCGCTTGTCAAATCTACAGGTACCACGAACGTAAATACCTACATACCTGGACTGTTCACTACTGCACAAAAAACGAGCCGAGCGAGAGGCCCCAGTTGGGACCGTGTCCCTCTCACTCCGAGTTGCCATGCCAAAATAATATTATCGTTGGGTAGTGATTGGTGGTTTTTAAATCAAGCAAATAAATTAATTTATTATTTATCGTGACTATTGTTTTATCATATAAACAATAGTCGCGATAAATAATAATTTAATTCATATTTTTTTTAAATTTGAGTGATTGGTAGTTTTTAAATCAAGCAAATAAATCAATTTATTATTTATCGTGACTGTTGTTTTATCATATAAACAATAGTCACGAAAAATAATAAATTAATTTATTTGCTTGATTTAAAAACCACCAATCACTACCCAACGATAATATTATTTTGGCATGGCAACTCGGAGTGAGAGGGATACGGTCCCAACTAGGGCCTCTCGCTCGGCTCGTTTTTCTGTCTACAGAATTGTCAAGGTATAATAGACCTTAAACCAGGAGAATAAAGTTGAATTTCTTCTTAACCAAAAACTCAACTGGTTTATCCTTTAGTAATAAAAGATCCTTGACAGGTATATTCTTAATCTAAGGTCAATAGTGTCAATTGCATGGCATTATTTGTCTATGGTGTGTCACTACCACAAAAAAATGGCGCGCGGATTTTACGAAAGGTACGAGGGAGAGGGTTCGAAGTATTTTTTTTATTTTTAAATAAATTATATTACGGTACTGTATTGTGGTATTTTAATGTTGTTGTTGTCGTCGTTACTTTTAGATTGTCTTAAGTATCCAGTTCGATTAAAATGAAGACTCAAAAAAGGTAGGTAGCAACAAATCAGCATGATAATTATCATGAAATCCATCGTCAAACAACAATCCCAATATAAAAAGAGGTAAGTACCAAGCCAATTACAAACGAAGTATGATAATAAACAAATCAATGGACATTAACCACTTCCTTCTAGTCTAGAATATTAATTAGGTATAAGTAAATCCGTTCAGTAGGTAGGTACCAAACCAACCTACCTAGCTATTATACCTACGTAATCTAATTATTCACTTTCCTACCTCATAAAAATAAAAAGGCAGGACATGTTCTATATTTTATGCCTATGTTCAAAGTTCATTTTCACCAAATTTCTTTGATTTTCACCATGTAACATCGGTACTTACGCTTACGTTGGTACCTACTTTGCTACAGATTATTTTGTTTTGTCCTGCCTGTGGTAGGTAGGCGCCTTGGTACTTAGATACCTACAGTTCTATAGTGGACATTATTTGATAAGTAGGTAGGTACTTTACTTACTCATCTTGAAATGAAAATGTCACTAACCGTTAGCATCTCTCATCTCTCTCGTGCTTTTAACGTGTGTGTGTGTAACGCCTATGTTCCCCACTTACTTGTTTAATTTACCCCATATTGTCTACATTATAACTTATTATAAAATAAGGGCCTATTTCAGAATCTTCCTCGAATCATCAGATAACTATTATCCACCAAATAAATTGAAAGTTTTGACAGTTTCTCTATACAATATCTGTCATAACGTAATAGTTAAGTAAGAACCTACTTTATTTATTATTATACTTAAGTATCGGTAGGTAAAGAAAAGCTAGAGATCACAATCGTAACATTTTATTTAAATTATAACATAGATAGACAAATGTAAAAATATTTTTAATCAATACCATGCAATTAACTAACCAATATTAGATACATTACAATTATTATTTTTAACTAAGAAATTTTACCATTGAATTACAAATTCGTAGACTACAAGGTACAACTAAGACAACTGAAGAAATTTCAAACTAAGGACACTAAGATGTTTTGTGTCTCTATAATTAGGTAGTAACAGTAGATAATACCTATCCGAAATATACTAAATTAATTTAACATTTCGATAGTAGGTACAGTTTACCTATACATAATATAAGTATTTACATTGTCAAGTCCGGGTTTATATCTAAGTTTTCATCCACAACTTCCAACATGCATCGCATGATTCTCATATCCATACACATAGATGCACCTAAATTCTTATTTTAATCAGAATAGAGGTAAAATGTAATTTCATCATTGATACAAGGAAATTGACAAATTCCTATTAGTATGGATTGCTCGAATAATGAGACTCGAAACTCAAGGCGCTCATTAGGCTCAGAAACACTAGGTCTGGAATATGTGTTCATTTATTAAGCATCGCTGCCATTAGCTCGTTTTTTAATCTTTTAACCATATTTTCCAAAATATCAGCTCTAATTTGCAAGTTCTTATTTTTCTCTTCTAAATCTACACATAACTGCTCCATCTGTAATTCCTTGAGTTTCCTGTTCATTCTGGACCTTTTGGATGCTTCATTATTCTTGTCTCGTAACTCCCTGTATTTCATTTCCTGTGTTGAAATAGACGATGAATTTTCGTCTACGCTACACACTGAAGAGACGGTGCTCTCTCTTCGTTTGGGAGGGCGGCCTCTTCGCACTGGTGAATGCGTTTGCGATCCTTCCAGTGCGATAATCATATCTTTGATAGGAACACTTGGTTTCCTTTTCTTTCCGAGTTTTTTAGGTGGTGTCTCGGAATGTGGTGTATAAGTCTCGTCCGATTCTTCACTGTCATGACGTCTTTTTCTACTCGAAGTGATTTTGACGTCTTCATCGGATTCCACATGAGATTCGCTTTTGGGGGTGATAGGCTCATAGTCCAACGGCGGAGGAGTGATCCTTGTGGTGAACGGGTCTTGCGGTACAGAAGTCGACACGTTGTGTTGTGGCCACTGTTGTTGAGGTTTCTGTAAGTAATAATTGAGAACAAGGTTAATTTCCATTTTATAACTATATTTATAATCCTAATTTGTATTCACCAATGCAGTGATTCACAGGATTTTTTTAAAATAAGTATTTTATGTATTTTTTATGGGACTGCCACTGTGGGACTGCTCATGCTGTGAGCCAATTTACAAATTTCGGTAATATTTATACTGATTATTTTTAACTTCTTTTAAAAAGTGAGTACCTACATACTTATGGGGACTTAGGTATAAATAAAAAGAGCCTGATATATTAAAAGTTACTTACGAAGTATTGTGGGCCTTTTTCTTTTTCAAGCTGCTCGACGTAACTGAGAACCTCTGGTGTGCTAATAGCCGGCCAAAGCGGTGCTCGAGCTGACACGTCCACTGATAAAGCTTCACTCTGCCTCGGCATTGTAGTGTCTTGAATAGTAACCCCGTCGCCTTGTTCATGATTGATGATGTATTCAGCAATAACTACATTATTACTTTCCAGCTCCCGCGGAATAACGGGTCCATATTTTAAATCTAATGAATCTTCTTCTGCGTCGATGAAGGGCTGAGTGTAGTGTGTGGTGTATGTTTGGTTGTTATCAATGTCGTGTGTGTTGGTCCACTGGAATGGATCCTGGCTGGGCCACGGAACGGTACCAGCGACCGTTTCTGACGCTAAATCTCTAATAACCACGGGCAGGCTGTTCAGATCTAAAAACTTTTCTTGAGATGGAAAATTGTTATCTTTCTCCATTTCTAGGAGTTTTAGTAAATTCCCGTCGTATGCCGTCTCTCCGAATCCTTCGATGTTTGGTGAGAGCGGTTCGATAGGGGTAGTGTTATAAAAGCCCGTTGAGTTGTATGAAGTATTAGCGTCAAGGGGTTCCCGACCTGACGGTGAGAATAATGTGTGTTGTGTGTCGATTTGAAGTGCCCTTTCTTCAGTTTTTTTAGGTGAATCTAGGGGAAAGAAAAGCACCTTTAGTTAACAATGTATAACCTTTTTTAAGATCAAACTTTTCATAATTGTAAATAGTTCTTGTTTTAAAAGAACCATTGTAGAAGACAATATTAATAGCGACCAAGAACTTTACTACAATCTTCAGTAACCAGCTGTAGTAGTCGGTTGAGTTGTTAAAGAAAATCTGAGTCTGCTTTGATATTGTTTAACACAAACAGTTTGTACAGGCAAATGCTATGACTAGACTATGCTATTCTGCAATCCTGAACTTTGAACTTAATTAACTTGGAACCATTGTAACTATTTATTTGCTGTATCAACCTGAAAAGTAATATTTTTTAACTGTTGTCTGCATTCAATAATCGGAGTTATAACAGTATTACTTACCAATGGTCTGTACAAGTTCTTCCTTGGCGGGAGCGAAGGACCACTGAAGATCTTGGAATGACTCGTAGTCCAAATCGTGAGGCATTGTGCTCTCGGACGGGGGTTCCGGCTTCAAATATTCCTGTAATCAGATTTAGGTCACGTTAAATTTTGCCCTAAAATTCCAAGGCTAACTAATCATAAACTTATTATTAATAAAAGTAATCAATTATGTTAGTACTCACGGTTGTCAGCACCCTTGCTTACCTCGGTACAGCTGGTCGTTGCCATTGGTGAAGGCGGCGTTGTGCTTGGATTTCCGTCGATAACCACTCCGGTTAGACCGTTCACCTGCTGATTCTTTTCTGCCTTTAAACGATCTAATTCTACCACTTTCAAAACACTCTGAGTATTGAGACTCGTTTGCGAAAAAACCATGTCTCTTGGTGTTCGATATGACGTCGTTTCGATTTCCGACATCGTCGCTCCGACTCGGACAGGCGATCTTTTGAGCAACCATTTTGAAAAGAACTACAAACAGAAATGATACGACGTAACATAATGTGCATATTCGTATAAAGCGTGATGAAGGAAGACTAAAAGAAGGATTCAGGAAAGATCATGTGGCAAGGTGTCATGTGGGTCGAAAATTAGGAAGAAGTATGATACAATGCATATTAAAGGAGACGATTTCTAAAACGTCACAATATAAAGGAAAAGGTATGATATATTCAAGAAACGATAACGAAAATGTAGAATATTACGATGAGATAGAAAAATATATAAATGCTCCGAAAGCAGTCCTATGTCCACATTCTACAAGTTTTTTTCCAACGAATTTAAGGTCAGAGCCTTGAAGGCTACCTACTACTGTGATACAAAATGTATAAATACATATTATTAAATAGTTAAATGTTATAAAGTGTTATGATATGAATAGCGATTTAAGGAATGATGATTGCATAAATATTACAATAAGTATCATATCATATAAAATATATATTTCAATATTTAGGCAAAGAGCACATTCTGGTTGATCCTGTAATTGTATCAGTTGCCATATTGTTATGCAATCAACATGATATCACCTGCTTTAATAAATGGTTTTCACATTCGCTCTTTAAAATCTGTCTATCAAATCAAACATCGTAATCTTACGACATTACATTTATGTCGGAGTTTTGCAAAGAGTGGGTTGCCATTAAAAACTATTCACCAATCATCTATTATACCTAACTTAAAATCGTTCGTCACTAATCGTATGTTCACCTTACAGTAGTTACTTATATTATTGGTAAAAAGCAGTATATTAACGTAAATACTAAATAATCTCCTCAGTATTCTGCAGGCATTATTACCGTAAGAATGACTGATTATTACAGCTCCGCTAGAAAAAAATCTTACTACCTAATTTAATTAAGTATAAAGTCTACGTTAAACTAATAAAATAAAACTAAATCATCAGTTATGTATAGTTAATCTAATTAATTACGGTGAAAATGATTATAAAAACCTGTCAAATTATAAAAATCCTGTTAAATTAAATAATCAATTAGAGCGGACAAGAAATACTAATGTACACGATTTAAATAAACTTGTACTAATTTAAAGTTCCGCGGACTAAATGAAACGGCTAAAATATGACAATTAAAATTTATATCAAAGAGCGAAGTGAAAATAATTGTGGTAAAATGGTTTTATTATGGCGATGAGCATTCAGGCACAAAAAAGCATGAAAAATGCACATGATTATTAAAAAGTCAATTTAGAAAACTAGGTATTATTTTCATCAGAAATTCATTTTCAAATTATTAATTGAATCTTTACATAGGTATTTGAAGATGAACAAACGGGTATTCTTGGGCAGATATTTCTAAAAGCAAGTTATTTAATTGATTTTATATCCGGACTTCTAATATACGTTTTATATTCTGTATAAATTGAGTTTAGGTTTCTTGATTTCAGACACCCATCTGCGAACCTGCGAACAGAAGAACCTAATACGTAGATAGGGTGAACGCTTTTACTTACTTGTTCGAACTCTTCTTGAGCTCCTACTGAAATTTTAGCTCTCTAGGCTGCTAACCAATTAACGTTGCTGACTGTAGGCCTGTAACAAATAACATTCATTAAAGTGACAGTCTTCAAATGGCAAATTATTTTAATGTGATAATGACTGGACGGAAATATACTGTGACAACAACTTTATCTTAACGTACAATTTAATGAAGTAGAGTTTATTTTTGTGTTAGTTAGTAATGTCTAGTGGGTGGGTCACAGAGTAAAGACTAAAGAAAGAGGTGCCCTTATTAGATATTTGTATGAAACAAAACGTGGTCATTGTTTTTTCATTTTCATTTTACTATTTACCGGTAAATAGTTGAACTACTCGCTTCGTTTTATGTCGATGTTAGTACTAGGCCGACCACTCGGCCGACTTGCTTAGGGCCAGTCCCCTTAGTAACTGGTCCATGGGGTGGGTACATAATATCAGGGTTGTTACAAAAAATTCACCTTGTTTTAAACACCGTGTTTAAAACATGTTTTAATCATTTAATACATGTTTTAAACACGGTGATTTATTTTTTCTGATTTAAATCAATGTTTTAAAAAATCATTTAAACAGGTTTTAAACTGTTTTTTGCAACTCTGCATAATATAGTTGTGTATTCAATACTTAGTAATCTAAGTTTGGTAAGTTGACCTCGATCTATATGTAATTTCGCTAGTAAACGCTACTCAGCTGGACATACGCACTGGCTCAATACAACTTCGTATTATTTGCTTGGTTCCGAAAAGCGCCTCATGGACAACTACCTATGTCGAATCATTATAAAGTGATTAGGAAGGTAGGTATATGAAAAATATGTTGGCCTGGGCAACTGGCCAAGGTTAACAAGATAACTTTCAAATGAATCATTTATCAATAATGTTTTTGGAAGAAAAATTCCCATTACCCAGAAAAAATCTTATAAGCATCAATTATTTTTTTACTTTCTTTTCATCATGCACGATCTTGAAAATGTGTAATCGATATAGACGTGAGTTTTTATTAAATTTCTTATAAAACGCTAGTCTTGAGTCAATGTGTGATTAATTTAATTATGTTAAGATGTACGACACGTGGCGATTCTCATTATCAACAAAATTGCCGCTTTCGAGAAGGATTATAGATATTAGATACCAGTAGATAGTTTAACCTTCAACTAGGGCAATGTGAGCAAGCTATGGGACAGGTTGGAACTTGTTCCGACAAAAGAGCAAGCAATGACGCGATTCGCCTACATTATACAATGTAGTTTTTAGTAATTAGGTACATATTTATAGTGCAAAAAAACAATATTCTAACAGTAAAGGTAGGTAAGAACTTTGTTCTTCATCGTATTATGTTCATGAATGTATTAAAAATCTAAAGGTGATTCACGAGAATATGGTTCTTATGTACCTATTACAACTATGTAGGTATGTATTTGTTTCACCAAATAACACAATTTAAAATCTTTCATGCATTAACATGTTTTTACGCTCTACCTATTGTATTTTTTATCACATTATTAAGTTAAAACTTGATTTTTTTTAGATGAAACAAAAACTCACCAGGTTACGAACAAATATTGTAACGCCTCCAGTTGCCTTAGGAAGTTAATCGCAATCCTCACAACAAATAAAGAGGAAATTAGCGAACGCTTAACAATTTTTCACACTTTTAAAGCGTTGAATAAGTTTTATGGACTTTGAAAATTGAGAAACGCAGGGACACGAGCGAGCGCTACGCGCAAACTACGAAAATGTTGTGCAATATTCACATCGCCCGCCCGATGGCAATCCGTACGATTTTCCTGTATCCCCACTCCCACCGATTACGTTCTAAAAATATCCTTCCTCTCATGCTATTGGCGGCTTCAAATGACGTCAACTTTAGGAACCAATGAGATTGGTTTAATATTGAAGATCACGAGACCATAGCGACTCGCGTTTTATATAGGAATATATTATACATATCTACAATGAAATGAAGTTGCGTCGCAAGCTATAGAGAGTTGGGGAATCACACCGTTCAAAACACGCGGAATAATGTTTTTTCTAGATGATTCATTCTTATACAACGTGAAAGAAAACAAGTGCTTATGTAGTACCTACCTACTTACGTTTTGCCAGACTATTATTGATTTTACGACTATCTTTCTTCCCACACAGGTTATCGATCTACACAGTAGGTACATAATACGTACTTACTCATGAATTACACAGGACGTCTAGGAATTACAATACATATTTTAATTACCTAGGTGTCTCTAGATCACATTGCATGATTAGCGTAGGCTACCTAGTGATAAATGAGGATACCTAACGATCGAAGGTCATCACGTTACTAAAGTCATCATACCTATTTACAAAATAAATTATACGCCTACCGTTCCTCTAAATTTTGATTTACAGATGAAAAGACAAACAAACAGCAGGGCTAGCACACGCGCCAAGACAAGATTTTGTCACGCATTATGTCGCTATCTCTTTTTAATGCATAGGAAAGAATGATACAAAATCGATTTATCTCGCGTTTTGTCTTATCACGGCCGGATGTGCTACCAGTGCTGGTGACCTCCAATGTGACGTTTTATACGTCAATGAATTGAACATGAACTCTATATGGGGAAAATGGAATTTAAAATTAATACCTCACGTTAATTAGTTCATTACATACACAAGATGAGCAATCAATCAAGACAAAAATAATTTTGATTAGAATGTTATGATGGATTTACTTGTCGAAAAGCTAAACGCGTTTGATATCAAAGAGTTAGGTACCTAGGTACCTAATGATTAGAGTATTTGTAAGTAGGCACAGCAATAGGTAATGTTATTTTTTAGGATGTAAATGACTCATTCCTTCCTGCATTGGTTGAACAACCTTTTTCTGATGTAATAAGGTACACACACTTCATGTCCCTTCGTTGCAGTAATTTCGTTACGTCCTGTCGTTCTTTACAACATTATTCCTTAAAATCCTTACGTACAATACCTAGTTACCTCATGTCCTTGGCATTTTGGCATTTCTGGAAAAGCGGTTGATTGAAAATAGGAATTATAATTGAATGGCTCTAGGTTAGTGATAGGATGTTCTCGAGAACATTCTCACCCTCGGAAACTTACTCGTGAGAATTTTAGAGAATCTTATATTTTGGATGACGTTATCCTAACTTTCAATCTTAAAAACAATTAAAACCACCATACTTGACGGGCCCGTTACCGTGGTTGGCGCGGAGGCGCCTTTCACGCTGCAGGTCGTAGGTTCAATTCCTACCAGGGACATGCATTTGTGTGCATGAACATGTCTGTATGTCCGGAGTCTGGGTGTATAGGTATTTACAAATAAAAAAGTAGTATATGTAGTAATATCAGTTATCTGGTTTCCATAGTACAAGCTCTGCTTAGTTTGGGATCAGGTAGCCGTGTGTAAAAAATGTTCCAGGATATTATTATTATTATACTTGCATGTTTAATGAGGTTTATGCCAAGTTTAACATGCTTCAGAAGATAAATTCTCGAAAATTCGCACGAGTAAGTTTCCGAGGGTGAGAATGTTCTCGAGAACATCCCATCACTACTCTAGGTATAACCTACCTTCTGACACAGGACATTGATTTCCATTAGATTATACTATTTACAGGGTAAAGTGGCTAAAATGAAAATGATTAAGAGAGAACATGATAGTTTTCTTATTTTTTAAAGGTAACTCCAGAAGTGCCATAAATTGGGGGGGAGGAGGGGCAATATTGGGTGCCGTTACCCTAGTTAGAAAATTAAAAAAATATGAAATGCGATCAGACCTTACATTCATAACGTAACGTTTATTGGGTAGAACCACATATCTCATTTGCAGACGATTACCCATTTGAGCCTCTGGCGCACGGCTTACGTCACACACAACAACGTCGCTAGATAAACTCGATAAGGATGATTTGCAATTTATCATCATTGCCAGTTGCTGAATTAAGTACCTATTATTTGTTCTAGTACAAAAAATCTGCAGCACGTCGACTAAGATAACTTTAACTTGGGTAGGAGTAGGTATAACTGGCCTGGTATACTATCAGTTGGATGTGATCAAATCCATTGGATTACGAATGATAATCAATATTATTTAATCAAATCTCATTGATAGACTAGCACGCATTTACCAATAACGGGATAAACGGGTCAGTAAACTGTTGATTGATTTTAAATTCTACGCCCTGCTTTGACTTGACTTCACGTCCGGCCCGGGTCGAGATCTTACTTTCTACGAAAATGTGCAAATCTGAATCCGGTTGCCCCAAATTTTTGCACCATGCTTCATTAAAAGCTTGCGGGTGCGGTTTTGAATTGAAAACAATGTAACGTCACGACTTTTATCTCCATTCGGGGGTAGTCAGAGGCTTGAGTGGCCATACACCACCACATTGTGGAGGTATTAATCAACTCAAAGCCCATGTTTCACCAGATAGTCAGAACCCAACGTGACGGGTCGTGAGCCTTGTCGCCGTGTATACAGGAACTGACTATTACCTAATCCCGAGGGATAGGTAGGTTTCCTCACAATGTTTTCCCTCACCGTCAGCGAACTGTAAATTATGCACATAGATGAAAATTCATCCATTGGTGCATGCCCCACCGGGAATCGAACCTGGGACATTCTGAATGCTAGCCCAACCTGTTCACCCCTAGGCTACAGTCGCTATAATTGAAAACACTCGCGTCTTATTTGCAAGATGTAGGCAACCCATTAAACTAATATACGGCATTCTTCTTCTGCTTACCGTATGGTTATTGGACAACTCAAGAGTTGTTCAAGCCTCCTGAAGGCTTCCGACAACGCTTACCGACTGCTACCTAGATGACAACAACCGGGACCGAATTTTTACGTGCCCTCCGACGGAGATGCCCAGTTCAAATACCACTAAATGGTCACCCATCTCTGGCTGACCTTGCCAAGCGTTGCTTAACCTCCGATCGTTTACCGATCAGTGATTGCAGGTGCTTATGCGCGCCTGGCACCCGCGCTGGCTATGTGGAATTGAATGATTTCCAGTCAGACAATGATTTGTCTTCTTCAGTATTCAATAAAAACAAGTGAATCACTTTTATTATTGGAATGTGTTGAATTTATTGTGTACCTACAAATCCAAAAAACAAAAAATCGAAAAGACTACTGAAAAATCGCGACAACATTTTCTTGTTTCATAGGTACTTTGAATGTGATTCGGGTTTTATTTCTGAACTTACTTTTTATAACGCTATGGTGACGCTAAAATATTGTTTTTAACGATTCATTAAGAGGAGGGTTCGAAATTTGGTTGATTTTCTATTCTACTGTTTCTTTAAGTAAGTATGTGGACTAGGAATCTTATATTTAGATGTATGATTTTTGACTATATTATCTTGAGTATCTTTAAATCCAAATCACGATTTGATGAAATTTTCTCGATAAAAAAAAATTATGAAATGAGCTCTAATTATTTACAATTTTCCTTGCTACCACGATGTTTTTACGATTTAGATCACGAAATTATTTCTGAAACATAGCAAATAATGATATCTAAACTACCCTTCAACCATATTTTAATTCATGAAGTAGTTTTTTTTTAATTCAAGAATATGTGGTTTGGCGCTTACGTTGTTTATTTCCGAGCGCGCGCACAATATCGCCATCTCACATTTTAAGTACTTGAACTAACCATGTCTCTCTCTAACTTTGTATTGTCAGTGTCCAGTCGGACTTGTTCGACGCCGGACCTGTGAAGGATTTTTTAAAAAATATTACGAAAAAATATTACGGTCGTGCCACATTACAGGTACAGTACAGTATTTACAGTCCGCCGACGCCTATGATAAATAAATAAATATCCTTGGAAATTCTTTTACACATGACTACCTGATCCCAAACTAAGCAGAGCTTGTACTATGGAAACCAGATAACTGATATTACTACATATACTACTTTTTGTTTGTAAATACAAACTAAATATACACTTAATTACACCTAGACTCGGGACATGCGGACATGTTCATGCACACAAATGCATGTCCTGGGCAGGAATCGAACCTACGACCTGCACTGCAGCGTGATTTTCGTTTGCTTTTCCTTGTCTTGTGTAATTTCTTTTCATCTCTTGTCATTTTGTGTCATCTCTTGTCATTTTGTGTCATCTCTTGTCATTTTGTGTCATCTCTTGTCATTTCATAGTTATTCGTGTCATTTCTGTAAAAACTCCCTATTTCGCTTACTGTTATATACTTGCAGCATGGTCTTGGGCCGACAGTGGGAATACATTGCTTGTCAAAACAATGGAGTCGCTTTATTGCGTTTGTTGTAGGTATGGATGGGCAAGTAATAAATATATCATACATCAATAAATTATCGTAAAAAAATAACATTACAGATATGGATAGGAAAATGTTTGTCCGTCCTATTCAATCTATTATATTATAAACGAAAGTAACTCTGTCTGTTACCTTTTCACGGCTAAACCGTTGAACCAATGTTGATGAATTTTGGTATGGAGATAGACTGGGTCTTGGCGGAGAACATAGGCTACTTTTTAGGGTTCCAAAGGGTGCTAACGGAACCCTATTACTAGGCCTACGCTGTCCGTCTGTCTGTCTGTCCGTCTGTCAGCGCGGGCTGTATCTCACGAATCGTAACAGGTAGAGAGTTGAAATTTTCACTGAATGTGTATTTCTGTTGCCGGTGCAGAACAAATACTAAAAATATAATAACATTTAAAAATAAATATCAAGTCTCAAACTTGATATTTTTGATGTGTTTATTCTACGGTGGTACGGAACCCTTTATGTGCGAACCGACGCCTTCAGATCTTATGAATGTTTTCTTGAAATAAATATAGTGTATTTTAAGTAATTAACTGGCCAACCCTCAGGTCCTACCTACCATGTTAGGATCTTTTTCGTTCTAGGGGTGTAAACCGTGATTTAACGAGTTAATGTGATAATTTTTGTATTTAAATTATTCAATTCAATGTATTTGTTTCAGACATAGTCCAATATTGATTATTAAAATTATTATAATTTCACAATAAATATAAAACAATAAATAAAAGTAAAATTAAATTAAAAAAAATAAAAAAATATTTTTTATTTTTCATGTTTTATCATTAAAATACAATATAATATAACATAAATTAAAATAAAATACAATAAAATAAAAACCTACCCCTAATTAAACAAATACCGTCCGCGTGGGATACTGGCTGCATGTCCTCCCTGTATTCAAGCTGTTCCTGTTGTCAAGCGAATTTTTTGAGCAAGGAAAGAGCCAGCCCTCTTGTCACCTGTGGCGGTAACCAGTCTAAGGGTGATTTTGATAGATAAAAAAATAAAGATAAAAAGATAAACAAAAAATAAATGCATGGTTAAATCAATAAAATTAATAAAAACTGAAAATACATTAAAAAATAAATTAAATATGGTAAAAAAAAATATTATGACACCGCTGATGACTTCATGATCGGCATCGAAGTTAAGTACCAAAGTATTCCTTTGCCTACGAAACATGAAAAAGATACTCATATCCGGCAGTCAGTCACTGACACAGAGTATGTAAATTTTTACCCGACTACGGTGGGCGGAGGGTTATGATTTTGACCGATATGTATGTATGTTCATCTGCTCCCGTATAACGTCCAAACTATTTTTATATCATAATAATTTGACTAATGAGATATCGTTGGACGCGTCTGGATCGTCCGCTGGTTATAGGCTATTATACGATCGAAATATTGTTATACGTATCTATCAGCATATTGTAGGTATCGTTTGTCTTCTTTTGACTTACTTTGTCTTCAGCAATAAAAACAACATAGAAATTAAATTATTTTTTTCAAATACACTCGACATAAAAATCCCATATAAAACGAAAAAAATATATTTGAATATTTTCATCCATTTCATCTATTTTAAAAGGTGCACTGGGACATATTATTTTAATTGTACGAATTAAACAATATTGTTCCTTCAAAAAATAACTATACTATAGTCTACTCCATAGCTGTTCTGTCCTAGCTAAGCGAGAGGGATATATCCTTCGGCAGCTCACGCGACGCTAGCCACACCCCGAAACTAAAATTCATTTTTTTCTTGTATCGTCTTAATGCTACCATTACTATTATACCTCTAGCTTACATGTTTTTTTTTTTTACTTTGACTAATATTTGGTTGGGTTTTACAGAATGTACTTTGTACTGAAAAAATACATTTTTTTTTTGTCAGATCGAAGTGATGTCTGATCAGTAGTCTATTCTCTAACATTATCACTTCCGATTTATTTGCCAATTTTTGGGCTACTTGTTGATTATTGACAACACTTGTTGCAAACTAGTGTGGCGCGCCATTGATTGGGTTACTAGTATTTCTATTTTTTTAGTTGACAATCTAATTTCGGGGAATCACCGTAGTTCAATTTAGTTAGTACAGTAGGTACCTGATTTTTGCTTTGTACTGGATGAAACATTCCAACAAAACATGTGGTTGTCTCTATTTTTTGTTGTTAGAAAATAGAGACAACAATATGTTTTGTTCGAATGTGACTTCACCATAACCGTGCGTTTCCACTGCACAAAAACATGTTGATACAACATATTGCTGTCTCTATTTTTTTGCTGTCATTAAATAGAGACAACAATATGTTGTGACAACATGTTATTGCGCAGTGGAAACGCACGGTTAATAAGATCATTATTATTTTCCCAGTGCAATGTACAAGTAGGTACTTATTCAATAGCAAAGGCTTAATGTAGGTACTACGCAAAAAAAATAGTTCACCAAAATATCGCATGTAGACCGGGTTGACTACCTACTCTTTTTACATTCTCTTTGGGGTTGACGTTATCTGTCACTTCACCTCCGTAAGTGTCACTGCAAAATGTTGCTAAATTTCGCTATGTCGGAGAGTAGTAGTCAAAGAAATTATAACGTTCATGGTAGTAGTAGTATCAGTTCAGTAGTACAAAAAGTGACACTGGCGTTGGTCTAGCCAGTTGAAAAAAACACGTTAAAGTATATAATCGTTATAATAAAAATAATAATAATATTAGCCCTTTTAACGTCCCACTGCTGAGCACGGGCCTAAGCCCGGAATCAGGCCATAACCCACCACGCTGGCCCAGTGCGGGTTGGTGGATTTCACATGTCTAAGACATGCAGGTTTCCTCACGATGTTTTCCTTCACCGTAAGCAAGTGATAATCATTATTAAAGTTATGATTCTCACATATATTTCGAAAAATCCAGAGGTGTGAGCCAGGGTTTGAACCCAGGACCTTAAGCTCGCAAGATGCGCGCTTAACCAATCGGCTAATCGTTAATTAATAAAAATAATAATCTGGTACTTACATCTTGATATGTCGTCTAAAATTCACTGTCTTAAACTTCTTAATCTTGTCCTTTCTCTGACAACAATAATTGATGCGGCGCAAAACCACTTTATTATTAAAGTTCTGAATAGGCTCGTAATAAATAGTGTTTAAGTTTGATTGTTGACAATATGCGTCGATCATGTTAAAATGATAATCTTTCACGTTTCGTCCTCTTCGGTGGTGTTTTAATATTAATAAGACATAAAAAAAATAAGGACAAAGGTCTTATAACGTTGAGTTAATAAGACCAAAAAGAACCTAAATCTAAAATTAAGGTTTTGGCAGCCGCAATTCCACTTTTAAATTTTAATTTAAACAGGTTCAAATGAAAACAATAAGGAATTGAAATCGTAAGTAACTAAGTTAAACTTTGGACAGGACACGTCTTATCAGGCTTGAATTACGGATGGCAATGGAATGGCCGGTCATGCAAAGAAAAGCAGCTGTGGTCTCAGCTTACGTAGTTATTATCTGACGCAATCGCCACATACGTTTCATCGTGCGTTGTTAGCACAGATTGATTGAGGATTGTTTTCTGCCTTTAACTTACTGTAGTACATAATCATAAATAAAATCAAATAAGTAGACTAAGGATGGCCTTCCAGTGTTAATATTATTAAGCATTTTTTTACTTACATCATAATAATTAGGAAAGTATTTTCGATCAGAAATATTATCTTTATATTGTCTGCGTAGAACGAATCGTGACTGCAATGCCGCGGTCGGTATTGCCAACTTGGCGACTGAGGCTCTCGATTGCTCTCGAACGATTCAACCCTTAGATTAAGAATGTACCTGTAGATTTGACAAGCGCGTACACCCTTAGGGGACAAAAGATGTATAATCCTGCTAAATTACGCTTAACCTTATGTCAATGGAACGTGATCTGACGTATACTACTTCTAAATTTGGTTGGGTGATGCTTTGTTTGGCTCATACTGGAGTCTGGACCAAAGACCTACCAAAAGTACCTATGAGCCCAACAAACTTAGGGCGATACGCAGAAAGTGACAAAAGATAGTACGTCTATCCCTTTCACTCTTAGGATATCGGGCGTTAGCATGTCTCGCTCAAGCACGGTATTATTATTACCGTGTCATCTCTATTGATCCTTTCTCTATGATTCAACCAGTTAATTGTGTAAGCTGTAGTTAGATCATCTAGATTTAGCGACTTTTCTGGCGATATACAGAATGTCCCAAAACTTTGCCACATGGAGGGGAAGTACCTTAAATATTGTAGATAGAGAATTTTACTGAATGAAGACTTCATTTTTATTTTAAAAACAATACGAACTGCATTCAAAGATTTTTGAAAACTCGCTTGCCACACTAGGGAATCGATCCGGCTAAAATCCGAAAAAATAACATCCTGTACTTTTATGGCATCAATCGATACGATCAATAACAAGGATCAAATCACTCTAACAAACATGGGAAATTAAATGAAAGGAAAACCGTGATATCTTAACTTATAAGAATTAAAATAAGTGAAAATTAAAATAAGTAACGGTTATATGGGTTTCCTTTCATTTAATTTACTATGTTTCTTAGAGATTTTATCCTTATCATTGACCCTATCGATTGATGCTATAAAAGTACAGGATGTTATTATTCGGATTTTAGCCGGTTCGATTCCCGAGTGTGGCAAGCGAGTTTTCAAAATGAAAGGAAACCATAAAATCTTCACTTATTTTAATTGAACGAATAAAAAATGGTAAACTAACTAATTTGTTGCTCGAAATTAGCTCCATTTTTTGTGGATACACTTTATCTTTGAATTCATGAATTTATAAGTTTAGATTTAATGGTTTTCCTTTCATTTAATTTACCATGTTTGTTAGAGAAATTTGGTTCTTATCATTGATCCTATCGATTGATGCCATAAAAGAACAGGGTGTTGTTTTTTCGGATTTTAGCCGGTTCGATTCCCGAGTGTGGCAAGCGAGTTTTCAAAAATCTTTGAATTCAGTTCGTATTGTTTTTAAAATAAAAATGAAGTCTTCATTCAGTAAAATTCTCTATCTACAATATTTAAGGTACTTCCCCTCCATGTGGCAAAGTTTTGGGACACCCTGTATTCCATATTTTTGGATACTTACAGCAAAAATATTTTATCTAAACTGTAATGCTAAGATGGTGTTCCTGATGCTCATGAAAATTTAAATATATGTAATTTTGACACTACCTAAATGCGAAAAGCGAAGCCAACGAAAAAAAAGTGTATTTTTGGGAGTGTTTTTATTCTGTGCCTCTGTCAAATCAAATGTCAAATTCTCTTCGTAAGTTCTGCTCATATTTGTAATTTGTACATGTAATAATAACTTATTATAATACAACTGTACTAATTAAATATTAATGCTTTGGGGCTATTAATCGCCGTAAGTGAAGTGATTAATACTAGTCTAACATTTGATGCATCTGTTTGCCGTGTGGCTTTCGCTGTTTTCGAAATGTTTCATTACTACGGAGACATACATTCGCATTTATTGTAAATATTTTCCAATTTTGCTATCTACTGTGCGCGAAGCTAGGATTGAGGTAACGCAAGGTAATGATCATTCCTTTAAATATCGGCGACCTTGAGATCATCTCGTCAGATCTAGAAAGTCGAGGTGCAGGTATAAAATGTTGATTTAAACTTGGCCGTCTGTCGTCTGACGCAGCATCTACCTATGTACATACGTACTTGCCTATCAAGCAATAATCGTGGTGTATAAGCTGTTAATTAAACCAATTGGCTGTTCTGTTTAAAGACCTGATTGTGCTAATGACCATTTTGATAACCATTATATACTTAGCACAGATTTTATCAAAATTGTAGCAGGACAATGTAATGAAATTGTTAACACTTGTTTTTTGTTTGTTGTGAGCAGTATGTTTTAGTTGTTTTATGGCCGAATACTCGTACGCAATTTAAATTTGAGTCGCTTAACTTTGACGCACCATACAAAAAATGACAGTTAGCCATGTCTCAAATTGCTAAGTGGGACTTAAATATTTAAGTAGCCTTTGAGTATTCGGCCATTAGTGTTTTACTGCATTTTATTAATTGTGAGATAAGTATTACCATAAATTGCTTTAAATATGCAAAGTATGAAGAATACAGAGGAATTTATCAAATAACAATCATTTATTTTATAAAAGAAGGTAGCTCCATGCTTAAATTAAATAATATTTGTCATTTAGTTATTTGTTATTTAGGCACACTGCAATCAAAACCATCATTTATAATTTAAGTGCAATAAAGATAATATAAAATAGTGTTCAATAATTACAGGCATACACAGCATTGTTTAACAGACTCATACAAATAAAAAGCTTATTACAATAATAATAATTAAAGTACCAAGGGTAAGGTACCTATTATAGAAATATACATCAAAACTGAGAACAGGATGTTAAGCAATTATTGCTAACACATTGCAAATCTGAAGAGGATAGAGGAAGGGGGGTTTAGATCCCTATCGCGCTAGGCATCCATGGTTGCGCCACCAGCAGGTATTTCAATAGCCAACTCCGAATTGGTTGCGCTACCAAGCGACCCAGGTGCAATACCCTCCATACAGCTCTATACATTTTTGGTGGAGCAACTGGTTGCTCTACCGCTGGTTGCCTTGTGCGATAGAGCGCTTATAGTCTGATTTTTAATTAGACGAAGTAAACTGACAGGTGCAAATGTCACGTTTCGATATAAATAGAACAAATAAGGTTCAAATTCATAGAACAATGACATTTTCAGCTGTCAGTTTACTGCGTTTAATAAAAAATCGGACTATAGGCTTCCGGCTCTCTCAAACAACAAATCTTCCACAGGTGCTTAGTTCAACATGACTCTGATAGAGGGTATTGGGGACGAGGTTGTGCAATTTGCAGCTGTTGTGGTTGTGGTGGTGGTGGCAGCATTGGCGTGGTGGTCGACCAATGCTCGACCGGACCGTTACCACACTGTACTCGTGATGAGGTCTCGCCCTCATCATCCAGTCACAGTCAGTATAAGGACACGTGAGTGCTTTGTAAACAATAACTTGACACTATGCAAGATTGCAGAAATTCTGCAAAAGCAATTCAATTTTCTGTCTCTTCAGCAGAATCCACAAAATTTCCATGAAACGGTCACGAATTGTCACGAATAAAGTGTGGCTATTTTACAGACATTTAGTAGAATTACTAAGGTTAATAGTATTTTGCTTTAAATGAAGTTTAACATTGCAGGATCCAATTTAATGATAGCACCCACGCAAACGAATGCAACTGGACAATCTTCCACTTCAGATACAACAGGTATGGCTTATTTTATGTTTGGAGTTTCTCATGTCATGCTTGAAATGAAAGCCAAGCTTGGAGGTATGCGACAAGTGTGACTAAAATTTAGAGATGCAACGCATAGTGATTTCGCCGGATAGCCAGATACCGGATATCCGGCCGCCGGATAGTGAATAAATTGTGTTATTAATCACAATTGTTCTCTTATTAATTTTAAGTACTTATTTGCACGTCAAGTTTTTAAGTATACAGGATGAATTTTTCAAGTGGGCGTGAATGGCCAGTTCCGAAACTATGAGGAATAGCAGAAAGTACACAAAGGAGTCTCGGGCCCGATTTTGATGCAAACTAAAACTGCATCATTGGATTTTTGAAAAATCAATATTCCTAACTAGGAAAGGAAACTGTTGATTTTGAAAAAAAAAATCATACAGTGTATCATTAGATTACACCATTCGATAGGGTCGTTAATAAAGAAACGAAATCTGGGAAGTAATGACATACGGCAAACTTAAGGAAAGTGTTGGATTTTAATAAACTGCTTCATATTTTAAAGTAATGTTTTTAATACCTACATTACCTGTACTTGTTTCAAATTATTATCAATATATTTTTTTTCAAAATCAACGGGTTCGGTTCTGGCCTTGTAATATAGATATTGACAATGATATGGTTCAAGTTTTAATCAAAATCGGGTCCGAGACTCCTTTGAGTACTTATCACTAGTCCTCATAGTTTCGGATTTGGCCTTGCACGCCCACTTGAAAAATTCACCTGTATAAATCTTAACTGGCCGGATATCCGTTGCATCTCTACTAAAATTAACTGTAGCAGTCTTCGGTAGATGCGGAAGATTCGCGCGAATTATCCAGTGTGGTCTCTTTGGTGAAGTAAATACAAACATCGTTCACTTCTACACTGGGCAAATAAAATTACAAGCATGTCTGACGCACTGCTGCGGAAAAACTGCAGTTTTTTTAGCCGAACTAAAAAAATTTTAGTTTTTTACAAGTGAGAGTACATTTTTGTACTATGTTCATTGACTGGGAAGGTTGTCGCATTCTCCGTAAATCTGATATTGTATTAGAGTGTGTTGCGTATTAAAATTTGTGTATAATTCGCGCTAATTTATAGAGATTTTAGCAAGTTTACAATGGTATTAAAAAGCATTTGTAGAAACAAAAGTGATTTGTAATGCCAGTGTAAGTCCGTTATAACTTTCTATAAAGGGGGTTGATTTTTATGTAGTTTTTTAATGGAAGCAGGCCCGCAACACACTCCTCCACTGTTACTTCTTAAACCAGAATCGATAGTGGTGTCTAACGATGACGCCGAGGTTTGACCCTCAACTGGTCCTGGGAAAAGCAAGATTATGTCGTTTTGCATTGCAAAAATATCGATTTTCATTGTGAAATTCGCACGTGTTATCGTAATCGATTTCAGCAGGTGTGTCCGCTCCCGAGACGGTCGAGGAGAGCGGCAGCGCGCGCGTGATACCATTGCAGGAGATGGACAGCATAGTAGACGCTGACATGGCTATGCTGGACAACAATCGGCTGCATTTCTACAGGAGAATCGATAGTGAGTATATGTATAAAAAAAATCTAATCAAAATGATTTATTTGCAGGCAACCTTGACCCATAGACAACCAACCATAGAAACATTACAAATTAACATAAATAAAAAAATAAAAAAGTAGACTTGCAACGAATATTCGGTTACTATTCGGTATTCGGCCTATTCGGCTACTTTTATGCTATTCGGCCGAATACCGAATATCTACATACTATTCGGCCGAATACCGAATACTTAAGAATATATTGTTTTATTGAGATAAATGGTACAATGAAAGCAAATATTGATTTATTTTTATATTTCTCTGGAGGGATGGATGGAAGCGGCGTCTAATAGAGATATGTGGAGTGTATTGGGGAGACCTTTGCCCAGCAGTGGGATAATGTAGGTTAAAATATATAAAAAATATCTTATAGTCATTAAAGTAGTCACAGGTTTATAATCAACTTCTTTAATACAAAATTTAACAAAAAAAAATTGTCATTGTCTATGCATTTGAATTATCGTTATCAAAATTTAGAAGCGATAGATTATAATGCAGAAAGACCATTTTTTGTGCATTTTCGCGAAGTAGTTACTTAAGTAACTCAAGTAGTCACTCAAATAAGTGCTAATTTTTTCTCGTAGACCATCCCAGCTTCAGGGAAAAGTCGCTCTGAATAAACACTACTTCCTTCCCTTCCTTCCACACACCGGCCGAATACTTTTGCCGAATATTCGGCTATTCGGCCAGGAAGTTCGCCGAATATTCGGTATTCGGCGTAAGGCCGAATATACTATTCGTTGCAAGTCTATAAAAAGTGTTTGAATATAAAACTTATAACTATAATTAGTATTTATGTATTATAGTTCGCGACAGGTCGAGATGACATTCGGGTTATGAGCTTTTTGCAGAATAAAATCCGAATCAAAATTAGCAGGACTCGATAAACAATTAAAAGCGCCCACAAAATAATTAAATTAAATTATTCTGTTGCGTTGCAGGTCCTGCTAATTTTGATTCGGATTTTATTCTGCAAAAATCTCATAACCCGAATGTCATCTCGACCTGTCGCGAACTATACACACTTTCACTGTGCGGTCTTGTGGCACTTGTCCGCGAAAGCGACTGAACATCATCATCATCAATTCATCTCTCTAATTCAGTGCTCGGGCACGGCATACGCTTGATGTAGACGCAGCCATATAATATTGCTTCCGAATCCATCAACAATTTTGCGTAACGCCAACGTTTTGACCCTCGCTGACGTCAGTACAGACAGAGCGGGATAATGCGGGAGCGATTTACTGGCTCCATTGAAAATAGGACCGTATTACCATAACCTAAAGTCGGCTCGCGCATGCTCGCGACTCGCGTAGCAGTTTGAATTGCATTGCGGCAAGTAAGGCTCGAGCCTGCACGAGGATTTTTCCGTTCTGTCTGACTGAACTGACCCTTAATTTATTTTGTGGTAGCTCCGAGTAACCCGCAAAGTGCGGCGGAGTCGACAAGCGACGAGAGCGAGGTTCCGGAGGAAACGGAGCCAGCCGGCAGCGCGCAGGCGCGGGAGATGGACAGCATCGTCAGCGCCATGGAGGCCGACGTCACCGCCGGCTGCGACTTCTTCACCAGGCCCAACGGTACCGCCAATCATACCATCCTACCACCTTATACCTGACGACACTTTAAAATCGGCACTCTTAGAGGCACTCAATCGGCACGCACGAGGCAACCATGGTTGCGCCACCAGCGGGGTGATTGTATAGCCGACACCGAATTGGTTGCGCTACCAAGCGGACACCAGGTGCGATACCCTCCATACAGCTCTATACATTTTGTTGGTGGAGCGACTGGTTGCGCTACCACTGGTGTCCTCGTGCGATAGGGCGCTTAGATAAACGTTTCTGAAACATACCCATATGATTTACGGTTGACTAATCACCATGTTTACTCTGCTTTTTCGGAGTTATTTTGATGCTATTTGTTCCTAGTGCGGAGTCCAATGGTTAGTTGTTCCGTGAGCCTGACGAACGCCAGCGGCGAGAAAATCTTATACGATAACTTATGTATAATTAATATAAAAGTTCAACAATGCACAAAGATATACTGAGTATACTCAACTGCTATTTTATGGCACGGATACAAGAGATAACGTTTTTTCCAGCTCAGAGGGCCTACTCTGTTTCAAACGAAAACGAAATTTCGGACGAAATTCGCATATTTCCTACTACGTTTCTCATTGATTCCGACATTTCTTACGAACGAAAATTGTTTGACGTTTAGATTCGACGACGACGAAGACGTCAAACAATTTTCGTTCGTAAGAAATGTCGGAATCAATGAGAAACGTAGTAGGAAATACGCGAATTTCGTCCGAAATTTCGTTTTCGTTTGAAATAGAGTAGGCCCTCTGTATACCAATGCCAAAATCCCTATACACTGGGTTTTATTAAACACAATATGTACTCGATTTTAATAACATTTCCATTATGTCAAGGCCTGTAACATATAAATATTGGCAGATATATTAGCATGTCTAAGAGCATTGTATTTTCCTCAACTGACTCACACGTCTGTTTTTCCTTATAAATAAAGGAGGCTATTGAGAACTGAATAAATTAAATGGTTGTTGACTGTAAAGCTTGAACAAGACTAACGTGGCGCGGCATGTATAATTTGAATTTGTATTGGTCTATAATATAGCCTCGACACGCCGCTGTCGTGCGATTCAGGCCATGTGTGTGTATAACGTCACGACTTGTATCCCCATTCGGGGGTAGTCAGAGGTTTGAGTGGCCATACACCACCACATTGTGCAGGTATTAACCAACTCAAAGCCCACGTTTTAGCAGATAGTCAGAACCCAACGTGACAGATGGTGAACCTTGTCGATATAGACCTTGTCGTTGTTGATATAGACTCTATATGGCCTGAATCGCACTACAGCGGCGTGGCGAGGCGCCAATTGAGTTTTAATGCATGTTTAGGATTGCTAAAAAAAACATCCTGCTTATTATTAGAAGCATCACTGTGGCGATCCCATCCAGTCCATGCAACACCTGCTAGAGTGTCCCTTGTGCCCGAACACCTGAGGGAGGACTTAAACGCGGCCACACCCAACGCTATTAATGTGGCCAAATACCTTTTAAATAAGGTCTAACAACGACGATTTGAGCACTGTAGCCTAGGGGTCAACAGGTTGGGTTAGCAATCAGAAGGTCCCAGTTTCGATCCCCGGTGGGGCATGCACCAATGGATGAATTTTCAGCTATGTGCATAATTTACAGTTCGCTGACGGTGAGGGAAAACATCGTGAGGAAACCTACCTATCCCTCGGGATTAGGTAATATTCAGTTCCTGTATACACGGCGACAAGGTTCACCACCTGTCACGTTGGGTTCTGACTATCTGGTGAAACGTGGGCTTTGAGTTGGTTAATACCTCCACAATGTGGTGGTGTATGGTCACTCAAGCCTCTGACTACCCCCGAATGGGGATAAAAGTCGTGTGGTCCGTCATTATTTTTCAAATACCTTGGTCCAAACTGATCGTGTAGGCTAGTGTACTGATGGATGACAGTATTTGCCTGGAATTTCAATTCCAAAATGACAGTTTGGCATTCCACGTCGCGAAAGCAATAAAGTGGACATGTCTTCTGAGATTGCGGATTAAACCAAGCGCTAAGGTAATATCCATACCAAGCTTTCGTGTTTCATTTGACGTCTGGACTGTACGAACTACGTCACAATACTGACGGAATAAATACTGAACGTGTAGCCTGCGTCGATGGAATGACATCCATCATTATGTACCATACTGACGGACAACAGTATATACTTTACGTCTAGCCTGCGCCTAAGTGTAAGCGCACGGCAAGGTATTCTCTTCTCGTATTTATACTGCCTTGCTCGCACGGCCGGTGGCTTGCTCTTACACATTTGTTCTTACATTACAGAAGCCAACACTACTTCACCGACAACAGTGATAAAAGACGAAGACAAAGAGACTCCATCCACTGCCAACGTCGAGAAATCGGATGATAAAAACCCAGAGAGTGATAATACTGACGCCGCGGCGCCGGAACAGAATAAAATCGACAGGAGAAAAATACTGATCAAGCTGAAGTACCTCAACGATACCTTGAAGGAAGTGGAGGGCAGTCTCGATGAGTTGCTGAAGGATTTTAAATGGTTTGTGGTATTTTTTACCCGACTACGGCGGAGGGTTATGATTTTGACCGGTATGTATGTATGTATGTATGTATGTATGTATGTATGTGCATCTGTTCCCACCTAACTTCCAAACGACTTGTCGTAATTTGACAAATGAGGTATCGTTAGAAGCGGCTTAATGGCGCGCTGGTTATAGGCTATGTGACGTCTCATAAAATTGCATATGGCGCCCTCTAGAGGACATAATGTTATGAACTAAAAAAAAAACATTTTTTAATGAAACCGTGTGGGGTATCAAATGAAAGAGCTTGATGAGCACATTACAAAAATATATACAGGGTGTCCCAAAACTTTGCCACATGGAGGGGAAGTACCTTAAATATTGTAGATAGAGAATTTTACTGAATGAAGACTTCATTTTTATTTTAAAAACAATACGAACTGCATTCAAAGATTTTTGAAAGCTCGCTTGCCACACTCGGGAATCGAACCGGCTAAAATCCGAAAAAATAACACCCTGTTCTTTTATGGCATCAATCGATAGGATCAATGATAAGAACCAAATCTCTTTAACAAACATGGTAAATTAAATGAAAGGAAAACCATGAAATCTAAACTTATAAGTTCATGAATTCAAAAATAAAGTGTAACCACAAAAAATGGAGCTAATTTCGAGCAACAAATTAGTTAGTATACCATTTTTTATTCGTTCAATTAAAATAAGTGAAGATTTTATGGTTACCTTTCATTTTGAAAACTCGCTTGCCAGACTCGGGAATCGAACCGGCTAAAATCCGAATAATAACATCCTGTACTTTTATAGCATCAATCGATAGGGTCAATCATAAGGATAAAATCTCTTTAAGAAACATAGTAAATTAAATGAAAGGAAACCCATAAAATCGATACTTATTTTAATTTTCACTTATTTTAATTCTTATAAGTTAAGATATCACGGTTTTCCGTTCATTTAATTTCCCATGTTTGTTAGAGTGATTTGATCCTTGTGATTGATCCTATCGATTGATGCCATAAAAGTACAGAGTGTTATTTTTTCGGATTTTAGCCGGTTCGATTCCCGAGTGTTACAAGCGAGTTTTCAAAAATCTTTGAATGCAGTTCGTATTGTTTTTAAAATAAAAATGAAGTCTTGATTCAGTAAAATTCTCTATCTACAATATTTAAGTTACTTCCCCTCCATGTGGCAAAGTTTTGGGACACCCTGTATATTGTTACCTATAACTCCAAAATAATTAAATAAAAAGTAAGTTTAAAAACTAAAACCCGACTACTGAAAAATCGCGCTCTAAAAAGTATGAAACAAGAAAATATTCTCATCTAGAGGATAGCCGTGGTCCGTTTAGGCCCTTTAGATCAAAGTGGCATATGACCACGGACCACGGCTATCCTCTAGATGAGAATATTTTCTTGTTTCATACTTTTTAGAGCGCGATTTTTCAGTAGTCGGGTTTTAGTTTTTATTTATGGACTATAAATTGTTGGCCGAAGTGGCCTTTACAACTTCACCGGGCAGAGGGTGAACGCAAAGTGCGCTCCAGTCAGGGGGGCAGGGGGAGGACTGGCTCAAGGGCGCCACGTAGTGTACGGCCTCAGCTTGGGCTGCTGTCTCTTTGAGATAGCGTTGGCTGATGGGTAGAGATAAACTACGATAACTAGGCGCGCCCCTCCAAAAAATAATGAGTTATTAATTACGTCGCTAGTCGAGCAACAAATCCTTGGATTTGTTTTTGTTTGACAGCCGCACGCACACGCGCGTTGTGAATCTTGGTGGGGCGCTTTGTAAATACTTTCATAAATACATTCAAAAACGTTTTGCATTTTGGAGGGAAAATACGTCTCGGTCTCGGTCTGCGAAAATGTTGGGAGAATCTCGGCCGTGGCCGAGACTGCGCATGACTAGAGAATTTGAATTTGTGCTCGATTGTGATCGGCTTAAAACCTCTACGACCTCGCGGGCGTCCCGTACGGTGCCACTAACCAAAAACTTTTTTTTATGATACGTGACTGGGCTGCCATAATTTTTTTTTATTATGTTGGCATCACTATATATTGTCGGGTAGAGTGATATTTTGAACATTTGACTTGTCATTTCTCGGTCTCGGCCGAGAATTTATTGTATTCTCGTTCTCGGCCGAGATAAAAAAACTGGTCTCCGTCGGACTTTATATCACTGTGGTGTTCGTTAGGCGTCATTTCTCGACGGAGCTGCTGGCGGAGAGCCGCGTGCGTCTGATATTCAACGGGCGCGTGCTCGGCGACGAGGCGGCCACGCTGCGAGCCTGCGGCCTGCACGACCGCGCCGTCGTGCACTGCCTCGTGCACCCCAAGCGGAACAACAACCAGGTCACTAGCAACAACCAGCTCGCAATAACCAGCTCACAACAACCGCGTACGAACTTCGCTAGTAATTTGTTCACAACTTCGTATATTTTTGTCATAGACCAAAAATTTTTGCACTGTATGTTATGGATTTCTTAGCTCTATAAATCTGCAGTCTCAACTAAATTCGTTACAGAAACCCATTGAGGTATGAAGTTACTAATCTTTACCTATTTGTATATGAATGGTGTTGTATGTAAATAATGTTAAGTTCTCGAGTGGCGGCCGCGCACCGGAAAGCGTAGCGTGGGTAGGCCTCCCACAAGGTGGACCGACGACCTGGTGAAGGTCGCGGGAATCCGCTGGATGCGGGCAGCGCAAGACCGGTCAAGGGCCATCCATTAATTACGTCACACGTAAAGGGGTGGGAGGGGATCGAAATGTGACATTGTGTGACAAGGGGATGGGAGGGGTCCTAAGTTTTGTGACGTCACATTAAAAAATCTAATATATCTAAGTATTACAACCGAAATTTGAATTTATAACGAAAAATGTTGAAAATTTCTGAATATTTAAAAATATGTGACGTCACACGGGGAGGGGGGGGGGGGTCACGCAAATGTGACCAGCTGTGACAAGGGGGTCTAAAAATCATGAAATTCGTGTGACCTAATTAATGGATGGCCCCTCATTGTGGCGAGCCTTGGGGGAGGCCTATGTCCAGCAGTGGACGTCTTTCGGCTGAGATGATGAGGATGGAACCCGTTAGCGTGGTTGGCGCGGAGGCGCCTTTCACGCTGCAGGTCGTAGGTTCGATTCCTACCCGAGACATGCATTTGTGTGCATGAACATGTCTGTTTGTCCGGAGTCTGGGTGTATATGTATATTAAGTATGTATTTACAAATAAAAAAAGTAGTATATGTAGTAATATCAGTTATCTGGTTTCCATAGTACAAGCTCTGCTTAGTTTGGGATCAGGTAACCGTGTGTACAAAAATGTACCAGAATATTATTATTATTATTATTGATATGAATGGTGTTGGTGTGTTGCAGGCGCTGGGCGCGGAGGAGGGCGGCGCCGCGCACGAGCTGGTGTCGGAGCGCGCGGCGGAGCGGCCGTGGGACCTGGAGAACATACTCATGACCCTCGTCTCGGTCGCGCTCACCGTCGTCTGGTTCTTCAGGTACTACCGACACAACCCTACTCTTATTTTTTTTCTTCTTATTTCCTAGTCTCCTTTTTAGGGTTCCGTAGTCCCTACCAGGAACGGTCTGTCACAGTGCCATAACTTCTACAATTTTCAACGGAAGTTTATGAAATTTGGCACTAAAATATCTCAATAATAGATCAGCATTCCAAAATTATAAAAAGTTATAAAAAAATGTTTTTGAGATAAAATTATGTTTTTTTTTAATTATGTAAAGTGGGGATATATATTTTTTTTCTTACGTGCATCATCATGTGGCGTATCTTTGAAAAGGTCTTTTCAAATGAAATAAGGGTTCCTAAGAACATTTTATTATGAGAGTTGGCGTTTGCGAGATTTTAACCTCCAAATGTTATGTGTAGGTAAAAAAATTCAACACTTTTTACAGTTTTTTGTTTTCGTTTATTGAAATGGCTACGGAACCCTATCATTTACGTGGCCCGACACGCTCTTGGCCGGTTTTTTTATATCTTTCTGCTTTTCCCCGGGTCTCGTCCAGGGTCAAACCTTGGCGTCATCGCTGGACACCATTGTCGATCCTGGCTTACAGGGCTAACAGTGGTGGGAGTATGTGGCGGAACTAGTCTTCTTCTTATCGTATAGCTAGTGCGAGGCTAAGGGTGCGTTTCTACTGACGCGGAGCTGGGCGGAGTGGAGCGGAGCGGCGGACTGTGATTGGCCAATTGTGATGGGCCAAGAGCGGAGTGGAGATTTCGAGCACTGCGGTTGGCCAATTCACGGTCCGCTCCGCCCAGCTCCGCGTCAGTGGAAACGCACCCTTATAGCGACACTATGCTAAATTGCAGGAATTCTAGAAAAGCATTTCATTTTTCCGAACCGCCAGCAGAATCCGCTAAATTTCCGTGAAACGTTCACGAATGGCGTAAAATGTAACTGTGACTATACAGACTGACTGGTTAAACACTTTACATAGGTATTAAAGGACATGATAATTTATATAATATATAATATAATAATATCCTGGGACATTTTTGTACACACGGTTAGCTGATACCAAACTAAGCAGAGCTTGTACTATGGAAACCAGATAACTGATATTACTACATATACTACTTTTTTATTTGTAAATACATACTTAATATACATATACACCCAGACTCGGGACATACAGACATGTTCATGCACACAAATGCATGTCCCGGGTAGGAATCGAACCTACGACCTGCAGCGTGAAAGGCGCCTCCGCGCCAACCACGCTAACGGGCCCGTCATGGTAACATGAAACGTTTAAAACAATAAAATTAAGAAAATACCAATGAACTACAGAGAATACCTTCATTAAATTAATGTGCTAAAACTCGGAAATTGTGGACACCGCAGTGCCTCGCGTAGAACGCTAGTGCTAATGACACTAATGACACTTGATAGGTACGTCAAATCAGGGAGGTACGATCCTGACCACGCTTATTGTTTTGAGTGGATAATTAAAGATAAATTAGGCAAATATTAGGCACCTATTTTTTTTTTACATAATTAGAACGAGAATCGAGTACTGAGCACTCTATATCAATATGTAAAGTGTTCAACCAGTCAGCCTGTATATAGAAAAAATTGCGGAATTGCTAATTCTCCTGGGCACGGGCCTCTCCCCAATGCGAGGGGGATACAGGCCATAATCCACCACGCTGGCCACGCGAGTTGTTGGATTTCACATGTCTTTTGTTTTTTTTTTTATTCTCAGAAAGGTTTCCTCGCGATATTTTCCTAAACTTTTCGGATGAAATTTCTTAATGATTTAATTAAATTAGTGTGTCCTTTTTTATTCCTAAGGTGTGAATATTCTAATATGTTCACGGCGAGCGCGAGCGTGGCCCTGTTTGGCCTCACAGTGTTCTACAGCGTGGCCATCTTCGCGCTGTACCTCTCCGACACATTCCAGTTCGACAGGCGGCCCGCGCAGCCGGTGCCGAACAACTAGAACCGCGCCGCGCACACTAGGTGCGTTCAGATGCCTCGCACGCGTCGCCCGACCACTCAAGTTATGACATTATAGGCTGAATACTCGAAGGCTCAAATATTTAAGTCCCATTTAGGCTCTTATTAATAAACGCATCTCAAAGTTGAGATCGATCTTAGAATGCTGTTTTTGACAGTTCCGTAAATTCAACGTCAAAAAAAATTAACATCAAACGTCATCTTAAGATCAATCTCAACTTTGAGATGCATTTATTAATACGAGCCTTAGCAGTTTGAGACGTCGGGATATGAATTTTGTTTTTTATGTCGCATCAAAATTAAGCAGCCCTCAAATTTGAGTAGCGTTTCGGCGGGTCTATATGTTCCGACGTCAAAACTGAGTAATCGGGCGCGGCATGCGCCTGATGTGGACGCAGCCATTGACTCTTGCGCGTATGATAGACGTGACTGGGATAAAGCATGTGAATTGTGCTTTTATTTATGTCCGTCAAATAAATTAAACAATGTCAAGTTAAAACCTTCCTAAAACTGTTTCAACTATCATAATGTACAATTGTTTGTTGTCCCAAATAAATAAAATAAAAATAAAGTTAATGAGAGATTAGCGTTTAATGTTGGCATTAAAATTTTAAGATTTCTGTAACAGCGAGGCCGGTATCTCACAAAACAGTAATCAAAATCAGGTTATCCGTTTGGGAGCTATGCCCAAAACAGACACACAGATACACACGTTAAACCTAACAGCCCTCTGCGTCGGGGGTTAGAATGATGACCATTCATATTGTCATTCTAATGTCATTTCAGTAAAATATTTACATCTTAAATGTGTACTTGGGCCCTACCACCACCTCTTATAGCAGTATTGTTTTAACGTTTCAGCGACTTTTTGTGCAATGACGTTTCTTAGTGTCATGACAATAAGGTACGTCATTGCACAAAAAGTCGCTGAAACGTTAAAACAATACTGCTATAAGAGGTGGTGGTAGGGCCCCTGAAGTTCAGTCTGAGTTGAGATTGATTTATAATACCAGCCTTAATGCAAGTTCCAAATATTAACGAAAAAAAAAATAGTTTGTCCAATGAGTTATGACACCTTTTACATATTACCTACTCGCCACATCAAGTTACGTTAATACTGCCAATTCTGTTGACAACACTGTAAATTACTATAACTAAATTAGTCTAGACTGTTGCTGTCTCACTCACAAAATACTGTCAGGAGAAGGACAGCAATACATTTAGTTTGTGTGCTAATAGTTGACAATTTAACAATTCATCGTTTTATTAATTGCTACACTGAAGTTTTTAAACACGACGGTGACGGTGAGGGAAAACATCGTGAGGAAACCTACCTATCCCTCGGGATTAGGTAATAGTTAGTTCCTGTATACACGGCGACAAGGTTCACCACCTGTCACGTTGGGTTCAGACTGTCTGGTGAAACGTGGGCTTTGAGTTGGTTAATACCTCCACAATGTGGTTGTGTATGGCCACTCAAGCCTCTGACTACCCCCGAATGGGGATAAAAGTCATGACGTTACATTTTTTTGAAGTTTTTAAATTGAATTGTAAAGAATTTGTGGTCCCAGTTACGTCTATACTAACCCCCTTATTCATAAAGATTTTGCCCAGTTTGCAATGGTTATGAAAGGCATTTTTAGGAACAAATGTGATTTGTAACTCTACTGCAGGTCGATTATAACTTTCTATGAATAAGGGGGTTAATATTTGCAGCGAAGCGGACGCTGCGAGTTCTGTAAATTATAGAAATGCCGCCTTTTGTACTGTGTTTAAAAGGTAATCTATTGGACTTGCTAGTACTTAGCTATTGGTTGTATGGCAACAGTGTTTACATACTTAAAGTACTATAGAATTTGTTTATACAGGGTTATTGGTAAAACATTAACAACCTTGCAGGGGTATTACAGACATCATAAACAACAACTTTTGTTCTATGACTTCTTACAAAACATAATACATTTAACAAAAAATCACTTTCTAAAATGTATGAAACAAGATAATATTCTCATCTAGAGGAAAGCCATGGTACGTGGTTGTATTCCACTTTGCCCTAAAGTACCTAAACAGACCACGGTTATCCTCTAGATGAGCATATTTTCTTGTTTCGTACATTTTAGAGTGTGATTTTTTATTGTTATTGTTAATTTATTATTGTTTTGTAAAAAGTCACAGAACAAAAGTTGCTGTTTTTGATGTCAGTAATACAGTCCTGCAAGGTTGTTAATGTTTTTCCAATAACATAACATAAATTTATTTATATTTTGATTGCTAACGGAGGCTTGAAATTATTAATACAATGCGATTAAATTAAGAATAGGACGAGCTTTCGGCTAACTTCACTCATATAAGTACGGTACCAAGTACTGTACTTCTGAGTGAAGTTAGCCGAGAGCCTGTACAAGTTCCAGTTGTGAACACAACATGGCGCTAGGCCGGTCCTATTCTTAAGCCGGAAACCCACTGCGGCGCACGGAGAGGCCACGCACACGGGCCACGCCTCGCTTTGCAAGAAAATGTATGCATGACGGTTTTTCGTATTGCATACATTTTCTTGCAAAGCGAAGCTTGACCCATGTGCGTGGCCTCTCCGTACGCCGCGGTGGGTTTCCGGCTTTATTTTAATCGCATATTTCAATCTGTATTGTACTTCCATCGTAGTAATACTGATCGGGTTTGACTGAAGAATTGTCCCAACAATAATTGTCATACAATAAGTAGCTCGGTACTAACATGCTGGTCATGTATTATATTTTGAAATTATTTTTGTTAGTCGCCTCTCGTTATTTAGACTAAAGTATGTACAGAACTTCCGGGTTTCTTATAGCCTGGCCGCATTGTGAATAAAAACCGCGCAGTTTATTTACCGCACTGCACCTTGTCAAATTGCGCGGTTTTAAACCGCAAGTGCGGATACATTCACATGATTCCATGGGTTACAAAATTGCGGGGAAAAACTGCGCGGTTTATTTACCGCACCGCACCTTGTCAAAAAGCGCGATTTTAAAACCGCAAGTGCGGATACATTCACATGATTCCATGGGTTACAGAATTGCGGGAAAAAACCGCGCAGTTTTTAATCGCAATGCGGCCAGGCTCTAAAACACAAAAAAGTAACTAGTATAATCATTTACGTATTTATATTACAATACCAATCCAATGATTGTATTTTAGTTCATGTGAATTAGGTTTTGTATGCATATAAACGCGCTCACGCAAATCGCTCAGTGGGGCGAGCGAATCAAATATAGCGGACTGAGCACAGCCCGAGCGAGCTCACATTCAGACCTATTTTGATAGGCTCATTACTGAGCGCTTAGGCCGAGCTTTCTCTCGTACATACAAGGCCTTAGGTGTCATTACGTAAATCATAATCGACTTAGTTGTGTGTTTACGTAAATAAGCGCCGTATCGCACGAGACAACCATGGTTGCGCCACCAGCAGGTGATTCGATAGCCGACACCGAATTGGTTGCGCTACCAAGTGTACACCATGTGCGATACCCTCCATACAGCTCTATACATTTTGTTGGTGGAGCGACTGGTTGCGCTACCACTGGTGTCCTCGTGCGATAGGGCGAATCTAACCAGAAACAAAAAGTTCTTAACTTAGTTATTCCGATTTAATTTTTGTTTCTTAATTTTTTTTCTTGGTAAAATTATCTATTATAGGTATGTATTTATTTGTAGTCTATGAGTGCATTAAAATAAAGAAGTGAGCCATGTGAAGATTAATTTATCTAATTTAAAATGCTAATCAATTATTTTGTATTTTGCACAAAGACATTTATGATGAGACCTATTTTAATATGTTTTCGGCCTCTTCACACACTCGGCTCAAAACCAACTAGTTGCCAATACACTTCATAAGCACTAGTTTGTTTTGTTGGGTTGTATGAATGGCCTAGTTTCATTACCGTCCAAAAACCATGTATTTGTTTCTTGCGCTTGCCGAAATCTTTTCACGATTTATTTAATCAAAGCTAAAATAACATGCCTGCACTGTAAGTCAGTTTGTTTAAAAAAAACCGGCCAAGTGCGTGTCGGACTCGCACAGAGGGTTCCGTACCACCGTAGAATAAAAACGTCAAAAATATCAAGTTTCTTGTATGAAGACCCCTTTATTTTTTAATTTTATTAAATTTTTAGTAGTTGTTGTAGCGGTAACATATTCTGTGAAAATTTCAAGTCTACCTATTACGGTTCGTGAGATAGCCCGCTGACAGACGGACAGCGTAGGCATACTAATAGGGTCCCGTTGGTACCCTTTTGGTATTTTGTAGAAATCCCCTGTGTAGTTGCAGTATAAAAAAATGTGTTTGTAAAAATAAGATAATTTTTATACCTACTGGTCTCAAAAATTGTAAATAATAAATGTAGGTACATATAAAAAGTGTTTTATATTTTATTTAGATGTAAGCGCGATCTTTATTTCATTATCATTGTAATCACCGATCCATAACGAGTTCATTTGCACATCATATTTCCTTAATTTACTCTTCAACATATTATTATAACCAATAAAAATGCTTAAAATTCTAGTTATCGGGTACCTAATCGTTTTTTACGGTAATATTTTTATTGTTATTTACTTTTAAGGACATAGATATTATATTTAAAAAATAAATTTATTGAACGTGTTTTGGATTTTATTATAACTGGAGTGAACGCCACTCGTATCACCAATCCAATGCGCGAGTTTCCACTGGCCGGCCCGGCATCTGCACCGGCACGGCGGCACAGTGGTCATTGGTCAGTGACCAGTTATTATTAGTTAGTGTCATTGGTTACTGACCAATGAAAACTCCGCAAATAGCTGTCACCGTGCCGCCAGCAAGGGTTGCAATGATGACCAAGCTTGAAGGCCGAGAGCGTAGCTAAGCTTATAGGGATGAGATATACTTTCAATACTAAAATTAAATACTAGGGTTTCCAAGTACGAGTATGTAAAAATACCAGAATCGAAAACCAGGTTTTAAAATACTTGAAAGTATTTGTCATACTTGAAAGTTCAGTCGAGCCGCAAGACCCCTCGGATAACTTCGGAATATTTCGGGCGCGGCGCGGGCGGCCACAAAGCCCCGAACGATACTTAAAAAAATACTTCCATAGAAAATTGATCCATGTTACCATATGAATAAGGAGTACAATCGTATTTACGAAAAATACTCTGAAGTTCAACATAGTATTTTTTCTTTACAAATACGATTATGCTCCTTATTAATATGATAATATGGATCGATTTCTTATGCAAGTATTTTCAATTCTAGTGGCCGTGCTGGACGCTCGGCGCCCACCCGACTATCGAATCGAATACTTGATACTTGTAAGTATTTGCGGCCCGTACCAGGGCGCCCTACTTCGAAGCGAAGCCCTGGGGGCTTACCACAAGCTCTTATTGCGATTCAATTATAGGAACGTTTTAACGACGTTTTAATGACGTTTCTTATTGTCATGACAATAAGGTACGTCATTGCACAAAAAGTCGCTGAAACGTTTATACGTTCCTGTAATTGAATCGCAATAAGAGCTTGTGGTAAGCCCCCTGGTTTAAAAACCTGGTAGCGTAAATACGTCTCATCCCTATAAGCTTAGCTTGAGACCGTCATAGCGTGGCCAGCATACAGTCATTGCGAATCAAGGCTTGTAGATGGGGAGCCGTAGAAGGATTTTCTGGATTTACTCGAGCGCGTCAGATTAAGATAAGGGAGATAGCTTACATATTGATAAGAACCTCCAACCAGTATGAGCCCTTAATATTGGTGGGTACGCTCAGAGGAACCAAAAAAAATAGACCATCTAAAACACTCCGAACTCGTCAGATTAAAAATTATTTTTATAAAAAAAACCAAACCGACTTCAAAAAACCTGGTGCACTAAAAAGCCTGAAATAATATTTCTATTACCACCTCTACCTACCCCTTCGGGAAAACCAGACGTGATGGTGTGTTATCGAGTATTTGGAGTCGGTGCCAATCTATCTTCTTACTTTTATAGTAGGTAGACTTGGCATACCAAGATTGGCACCGACTCCAAATACTCGATAACACACCATCACGTCTGGTTTTCCCGAAGGGGTAGGTAGAGGTGGTAATAGAAATATTATTTCAGGCTTTTTAGTGCACCAGGTTTTTTGAAGTCGGTTTGGTTTTTTTATAAAAATAATTTTATTTCACGATTTTTAGTGGCGCCATACCAATGAACAATTTGGCATATTGAACCGTATGAAGTAAGCCCAACAAAAGGTAACTGCTGTAAATCGTTGAAGAATTCCCTCGACTGTCTATGGTCTCCATCATCAGACCTGTAATGGCACTTATAAACCATATGGGTGCAAAGTTCTCATCAATAGAAATGAATTAAGTCCAAACACAAGGTAGCTACTGTAAAACGTTGAGGAGTTCCCTTGACTGTCCTTCGTCTTCATCATCAGACCCCTAATGACAGTCACAACACATCTAGGTGTAAAGTTCTCATCAATACAAATTAATCAAGACCAAACACCAGGTAATTGCTGTAAATCGTTGAGGAGTTCCCTCGACTGTCTTTCGGCTCCATCATCAGATCGACTCCGGACCTTCATAAAATAGTAGTGCTTTAAAATACTTAAAGAAAAAAATTACAAACGCACTAGTCGCCCTTACGATTTTCGAAGGTTCCCCTCGATTTCTCTGGGATGCCATCATCAGATCCTGGTTTCCTTATCATGGTACCACCGCTGGAATATCTCCTTTCCAACAAAAAAAGAATCATCAAAATCGGTTCAAAAACGACGAAGTATTCCGCGAACACACATTAAAAAAATATATATATATACGGTCGAATTGAGAAACCTCCTCCTTTTTTGAAGTCGGTTTAAAAATAAGGGGCACTCATTAGTAGCTAAGAAGTGTCAATTTTGCTAATTTGATCGTCAGTCTAAGAAATGGGAGCATCTGGAAGTTTCACTGAACACCCCCTCTGAAATTGTTTTTTTTTATAGGACTGCGGTGGCAATAAAGCGTACGGCCCGTCTGATGTTAAGCAGTTACCGTAGCCTATAGATGCTTACAAAATCTGACGCGCACGAATAATTTTTTTTTCAATTTATCATGTTGGATCATGAAAAGTATCAATATCTGGCACGCTTGAGTATTTCCATGTTATTGCTTTTTTTAATTACACGACTGCCCAAAAAAAGGAGTGTATATGTGTTTATTTGAAATTATCATGTAGATGCTTCCCCCACCGCTGAATGTGGAAACATCTAGAACAATGTATTCTTCCTATTATATCATCTACCGAATCTAATAGGTTTGTGCGACGCCGGAGTAAATCCACAATTAGCACGCTGGGCTCCCGGTCCATTGTATAGTGCTTTACAAAAAAATGCGACTATTAGTTTAAATACCACACAACCAACCCACCCACCCATCCATCCATCAATCAATCAATCCATCCATCCATCAATCAATCAATTCATCCATCCATCTAACTAACCAACTCGTTTTAACCAGTCAATCAGATTTTTTTTACGAACTATTCCTACTTATACCTGTTTGTAATATTTCCATAGCAAAGGCACGATCGTAATGAAATATTACGTCCTTGTTACAGTTCGTAATAGGGACGTAATATTATTACACTCTGCTGGCTTTTGCAGAGCGACAAAATCGACTTTGCTCGAAGGTTTACAAAATAATGACATTATAAACTTTTTTGAGTAGGTAATAGGACATTACTGCCGCGGTCTGTAATGAGTGTATTGCTGGGGTCGAGGCCTTTATAGCGCGGCCAGCAAGGGCTGCAAATTGCAATGATGGCCAAGCTTGAAGGCCGAGAGCGTAGCTAAGCTTTGCTTGAGGCCATCAACAGCGTGGCCAGCAGTACAGTCATTGCGGACCAAGGCTTGTATAGTGCTTTACTCAAAAATGACCTTACATGTCATCACATAATCATGATGTCATCTCACCTTAATTTAAAAACACGACTGTTTGTGCCGGGACGCGGGGCAGAGTGAGGAGCCCCTCGCTGTGCAAGCCCCCGTGCTGGTGCACCATAAAAAAATTTGCAGGCGGCAAAATCCCGTCCGCAATTTATTTGATGGCGCCGAAACATGTGCGTGGGGGCGCGGCGGCTGGCCCGCGAGGAGCTCCTCAATACGATATGAAATCTCATACAAATTTGATAGCGCCTTTATTTGCAGCGCAGCAACGTCGACTTTGCTAGAAGAAAATTTGCAATATAATGACAACCTTAAATTATATATTAGTCGAGCGCCGCTCGACTAGATGGCTTCGGTGTAGTTGTAAAATGCGGCAACGAATAATGCTCATATAAATGAGCATACGAGTCCATCTTGACGTAATCTCGTAGCAACCACTCTGTCACACTGATCTGCCGTGTTGATATTTTTCTTTAATTATATTTACATAGTAAAATGCCGGCCTGCGCGGTAAAATTATGCAGAAACAATCAATCAAACAATAAGAAAGACACTGGGATCACATACCATCAGTAAGTATTGCATAATATCCTAATTTCAACGAAAAATAACACCAACCATTAAAACGTCAAAGAATATAAATTACACCGTTCAGTGATACCGCGTAATAAAACTTAATTTCCCCAAGGTTGCGATTTTTATTGTTCTGCAAATAAATAATTATTTTTATATAAGGTCGTAAGTTATAAATAGATATTTTGCAAGGCACCTTACTAAATGCTGAAGATGATGTATCCACCCTACCATAAAAAAATAATCGCTTGGTATAAATATTTTCGATCGCTTGGTTCAGCTGGTTAGTAACGAGCATTAAAAATTCCTTGGTAACGAGTGATTCAGTTAAAGGAACCCAACATATTTCTTTTTGTGGTAAGTATCACAGAGAACATAGAGGGAAGAGTTGTTCTTTTTTAAAAACTTTTATTTTTTAATTAATGGCCTCTTTCCATTCGGACCCAATGTGATTCTGCCAATGTCAACGTCTTATTAGATTTACCTAAGAAACAACGTGTGACAATTTGCGCGGGTGAAGGGGTCGTTGAGGACAGAGATAGGTGGAGGAGGATGGGAGAGACCTATGCCCAGCAGTGGGACGAAATAGGTAAATAAAAAATGGGAAACTTTTTTTATACAGTCTACTAGTAAGTAGCTTATAAAATACATAAGTGAACAGTCAAATAAATGTCAAATGGTGAATGAATGTATATGAAAATATTTATTTTCCCACATTTAAATAATCAGGTTTAGTGGAGGGGCGTACATTTTTATCTCTACCTTCATATACATTCATTCACCATTTGACATTTATTTGACTGTTCACTTACATTATGTATTTTATAAGCTACTTACATCAAAACAGCAACTAAGTATCTACTTACTTGTAGACTGTATAAAAAAACGTTTCCCATTTTTTATTTACCTATTTCGTCCCACTGCTGGGCATAGGTCTCTCCCATCCTCCTCCACCTATCTCTGTCCTCAACGACTCTTTGTCAGCCCTTCTCTAAGGCATCAAGATCATCGCACCATCTCTTTCTAGGCCTGCCGCAACGCCGTCTTCCATCTTCCGGAACCCAGTCGCTTGAAATTTTAGCCCACTTGTCAGGATCCATTCTATTCTATGGCCTGCCCATCTCCACTTAAGTTTGGTAGTCTTTGATTCATGGGGTAAAAGTTTAGAAGTTGACCACACTATTTACTCATGCTTGTGTGCGTTGACGCAATTAGTTACACACATTACAATATTGAGATTGCCGCATTCAAGGAATTTTATTTCATATGACGTGCGGTGTCTTCCTAAAGGCACGTCACTGATGACAACATTATAATCATTTTTGAGTAAAGGTTATTTTTAATGTCCACTTTGTAACAAAAGTACCTACAATTAACATGTTCACAGTTACGATTGACGTCAAATTTATTATAATCTATTTATATACCAGCTTGTCACACAACTGTAATCATATTAATGATTTATCTTACAAAATAAATTGCCTTTCATTTCAATAATATGATTTCAGTCCAATTTAAAATTACTGTCAATGCTAAAAACATAAAAGAAGCAGGGGTGAACAATACCGGGAACGTTTTTCGTTTCACTATAATCCTTCCAAATCTAAAACGTTACCTAATTCCCTTCAGACGTTATGACAGGAGCAAGGATGTTTTATTGATTCATGACCGCGCCTTAGGTATGCGCGGGGAGGTGGGGAGCGGGAAGTAAAGAGCATGAACTCACATGAGATTTGTAGTGTCAGACAAATCTTACGATACCAAAGCACAATTTTTTTGAAGCTGTATATTTACGAGTATAATTAATATAATTATATCCAATCCCTGTTTTTGTCCAATATGATTTTTAGATAAGTACAAATAAAGAACCAATATATGTAAATGAAATTAATCTTTAATTCTTGGAAATATAAAATCTTTGTAGCCATTTGTAACATGAAAAAGAAAAAGTGACTGACAATTCAAACCAAAAAATTAAGAACTATTTAATTCGATAAATAAATTACTCTGACTATTCTGACATAAATTCTGTTTTATCTTCACTTTCCATTTCGCTATCGGTGCTTGAATCAGAGTCATCCTGCTGATTTATTATTATTGGCTCAATAATATTATCGAACCTATTGTCGCGATCCCAGTAATCGTTTTCATTTTTTTGGACATGGTCATCACATATCTGCCATTTTTCTGCCGTGAACTTCGAAAAAAATAAATTCAGTGCGTTTATCTTTTCATCCAGAGAAGAATTAATATGGTTTTGCGCTATATTGTTTTTGACATCAGCCCAGACCAACTCGATGGGGTTCAGATCTGGATGGTATGGCGGTAAACGCAGCACTGTGTGTCGATGGGCTTTTAAGAGTTCATCAATTCTGTAAACGGGCTCTTTTTGTGTGTTATTGATAAGAATTTGCAGTTGAGGTTTTGTCATAGTTTCGGGAAATTCAACATTGTGACGCTGCAACCAGTTCTGCATTTCACTTTTGAGACTTGTAATGGTCGGTTTCTTCTCAACTTGAACGCTGTCGTAAGATGCGTTGTCCATGACAACTACAGAGTTCGGCAGCAACTTATCTTTTAACTTTTCATCCAACCACTTATAAAAAGTAGGCCCGTTCATGTCTCCATGGCAGTCGCCGGTCTTAGCATCTGATTTAAATATAGTCAATGCACCTTGAACCAAGCCATTCCGACACCCAGCGTGAAGAATTAGTCCTTTCCCGATGTCAGTGTGAATTCCAGGTTCCGACACTGATTGCCAACATTTGCTTACATTGTGACTGGCGTTAATATATATCTCATCTAGGAAATATATGTTGCGGTTTTCACTTCTGTATTTCTTTATTTTTGTCAAGTATTTCCTCCGCCATTCTGTAATATTAGGTTGCTCTATGAGAAGATGTCTTTTCGATCTACTTTTTATGAAACGGTAACCCATTGTGTGTAAAAGTTTTCTCAGATATTCTCGTCCACAATTCAATATGGCATCTTGCCTTAAACTTGACAGTAATTTACGAATACTTGGTACCGTTTTTTCGATCTCATAAAACTGATGAATTTTTCTTCTGATCGCTCCCAAATCATAACCGTCAATAACATGTTTTTTCTTTTCTTCCAGGTTTTTTTTTACTTTCGGTTTTTTTGGTGAACTAAATTTCAGTCGGCCTGTTGATGAATTTCCCGCAGTTATTACATTTCTTACAGTTTTTTCGCAGTATCCCGTAGCCTCCGCTACGATTTTGGCGATATTTGCGTCATTTTTATATTCAAAACTTTCTTTGTCTGCTTTTCTTTTCTTAAAATATTGGACCACTTTGAAAATAACAGTCTTGACATCTTGAGATAACGCACGACCCATGTTAAGATATTTTATCTCATGTGCGTCTGACACAGATAGTCCGTAACAAATAAGACTAGTCGCCGCCGTGAGCGATGACGGCAGAATGCAGTCAGTGTGACCATCTTTTAATTTCAGATCCTGCCTTACTTTGCTTAAATACCTAACAAATCCTGCCAAACTCTATCGTGAAAAATGCCAAAATCTTGCCAACTCGATTTATTGATGTATTAAACCAAGTAAAGTAAAAATATGCATATATTATATGCAATTTTTTCATTAAATTCAAATTAATAATTGCAGTAAGCATCATATTCTTAATTTTCTTGTAACGAGAATGTTGAAATTCCAAGCTTTATGAGCAAATGATTATTTTTTACCTAAAAATAAATCCCCGAGTACACATGTTTTTTGTGCGAAGATCGGAATTGGTTGGTTTATGTTTATTTTTGACGTTTGGATGTTATTGTGATCGTATAAACATATGTTTTTGGTATAAAATCCCATAAAATAAAAGAGTTTTGAGTATTATGTGCCAAACCCCAATACTGCCAAAAATTGCCGGTTTTTTAAAACGTCAACCGATCATGCCACAGGCTAAAATAAGAAGCTAATCCTGCCAAAATCGCAGGAACCTGCCACATATGGTCACCCTGAATGCAGTGGTCTCGAAAATCAAAACGAGTAATCGGTAGAATTGCCCTAAAAAAATTGGTAGGTTTGGACTCAAAACCGGTAGACAAAAAAAAATCAAATATTTTTATAGTCTTTGAGGATACTGTGTATGAAAAATTACTGTGGGTGTGTGTCCTTTTCTGAAGCAATTAAAACCCTATCTTTATCAAAACATTTACAGTAGGCATAGTTCCAGTCTTTATTTACGAGTTCCTAGTGATGATCACCGGGTAGGGTTGCCTGGTGCGTAGGTACCTACCTATTCCTGTTTTGTTACTAGAAAGCGTGGCGAAAATATTTTTGGATATAATTTTTAATCTTTCCTTTCTGGTAGTTAGCTATTAAAGGATCCCACGTGTGGGTATATCACTACATATAGTTATATTATATTATTATAAAACAAAGTCCTCGGCCGCCTCTGTCTGTCTGTTCGCGATTAACTCAAAAACGACTGGACCTATTTTCATGCTGTCTTCACCAATGGATAGAGTGGTTCTCGAGGAGGGTTTTAGTATATAATTTGTCAAGTTTTTGTATACATTGGCTAAAATATAATGATATTTGTTGGTGTTAGAAAAAAATAAGCCGTCTAGGAGCTTTCAACGAAAACGCTGCCTAAACCCTTTGAGGTATAACAAATGATGTGTGGTGGAATTGTGTATCTTAAATAGGTCTAAAGACATAAGAACCTATTCCAGGGTTAAAAAGTAGCCTACGGGTTGCGGGAACGGAATCAAAATTCCATGATTACTTTTGGTCGCGATAACAGACATCCACGTGGGCGTTTAAATAATAATTATTAATGCTTAGGTACTACGCCGGCTTCATTACGATAGATTCGAACTTAATGGTGTCTGTGAAGTGCGCTGCGAGTGGGCTAAGCGCAGGTACACATACGCCCCTAGTTCCGCGCCTCTTCTAACGCCCACGCGCACTGAATTTGCTATTGCGCAGTAAGTTACGCATAACTTCGCAGCCGCCATAAAGATTGAGGCCTAACCCTCACAGCGGTTACATCCGCGCTGTTAAAACCGCGTTAAATCTGTGTCCTATGGAATCATATGAACCTATCCGCACTTGCGGTTCATGATTCCATAGGACACAGTTTAACGCGGTTTTAACAGCGCGGATATAACCGCTGTGCGGCCTAGGCCTAAATCTATCAACTAGGTACAGTCAGCAACGAAAGTCACTGAACAATCAGAATTTTTCAAATTGGTTATACTCTTTATTCTACAAACGTTGGTAAACCTTTATAAAACCAAACATGAGCAACATGTCTACATTTTGTTTCGATAAAGATTAATTATGGATTTGATGCAAAACAAAAGTGTGCAAGCTATTTGAAAAACTGAGAATGTTCAGCGACTTTCGTTGCTGACCGTACTCTTGTATAGGAAAAATAAAATACAAGAATTAAATATCACAGGTTTATTATTTCAAGTATTCATAATACATCATCACCCTGTTCTCAGTCTTCTGTCATGATCTTACGGCAATTACCTGTAATGTACAAAAAATAAAATTAACTTTACATCTTTTCAACCAAAAACCTTTAAAAATGTTCCAAGACGTCAGATTCATCAATTGTCTGGTTTTAGTTGAAAAATAATAATGTAATGTGTCTCGCCGGATTGAGGTTTATTGAAAATGTAAATGACAATAACCTCACCTAGACGAGACTTTGATATTTCCAAATTCATTGCCTCGTTAACATGGATAACTAACAAGTGGTATTAAATGAATTTGGATAATTATACATAAAATGATAGTTACCTGTAGTCTTGAAGATCTGCCCCCAGTATTGTTATCTGTAGACAAAATAAATGGCTTATTAAAACTTTTACTTTTCTCATAATTTATTGAAATTCTGTCAAGTTTGTTCAGCCATCCAAGGAAGTTTTAAATGCGTGGTAATCATGGTTGCGCATCATAATGCATTGTATCATCATTAATTCTCAAATATTTAAACAGGAATAAAATAAATTGTGGCGTTCTGAATTATGGGTATCCTATAAAAAGGACTGGAGGCTGTCTCAGCCCCTAGAAATCGAATAAAAAGTAAGTAATAATAATCACCTTATTTTCAAGATTCGTTGCATACAGCAGAAATAAGCTTTGATGTAATCTGTAAACAAAATGAATGAATTAAACTCGTGAGATAAAAGATAAATGTATTATGAAATTAATACATGAAATATACTCACTTGAATGCAAATATCATTACTCTACTCTAGGAAACAAAGAAAACCAAGAATATAAAATTAAAATTTACTGGACACTGGCTTTCCATACGAGAATGGATAATAATATAATCAAATAGAAAGTCAATGGCGTGTTTGAGGCCACGTCTATCGCTTGCGGCGGAGTTGCAGCGTGTTCTTTCTGATCCAGGCGGCGCGGCGGGAGCCACCCTTGGTCTGGGCGAATCTGTGGCCCTTGCCCAGTCCACGGGAGCTGCGGCCGGCGGACGTCAGACCACGCATCTCGCGGTGCTTGTGGACCGCGTTCACGATCCAGTTGATCTTCGGATCGCGGCGGATGGCCTGAAAATACTGGTGTTTAGTATGGGCTTGGTTGACGGGAGTACATAAGTGTGTGGTGTGTTATAGTCAGATAAAACGGTAGGTGAAGATTCAGCAAAACCTTTCAGATTGGTGCATGACATAGAACTCATCATTTTAAGTTGTGGAAAAGCAGCTTTTTTAAACTTAAAGCTCCAAAAAATAACACCACAGGTGATGAAGCATTCATCTTTGGTACCTATAACTAAGTAAACAGTTGTAATTTAATGCTCATATGGTCACAAGTTCTCACCTTGTGTGAAGGATCAACCAGAATGACCTCGAAGTATTTGTAGGAGGAGTCCTGAGCAACCCAGTATGAGTTGAGGACACGGAGACCACCACAGCGACGGCCAACACGCTCCTGTGAACAATAGAAGATTAGAATCAAGTACACTAATATAACGTGGGCTATGAGTTGGTTAATACCTCCACAATGTGGTGGTGTATGGTCACTCAAGCCTCAGACTACCCCTGAATGGGGATAAAAGTCATGACGTTACACACATTTTTACACAATTAAATACGCCAGGTAAAATGCTATATGTTATATCTACAAATTAACATGTATAAATGGCTATTTCCAAAACCCGATACACATGCAACTTAAAAACATGAAAACCTTGTATCATTTGGATACTGCCTAAGAAATATATCATCAAGAGTTATCGTATGGTTAGTGGCCAACCTTATTGGCCGGCGCACATAGAGCACGGCAGGGCATGGCATTTTATTTTTTATCAATCGAATTCAATACTTATCCAATTGAAATAAGGTATATATTTTAATGCTCGGTGATAGACATCAGAGCAAGAGAAAATGCTCCGATGTCAACCACCGACCATTGTAATATGGACCTTATTTAGATTGGATAAGTATTGAATTCGATTGATAAAAAATAAAATGCCATGCCGTCCTCTATGTGCCCTGGCCTTATTTCAGTGTTTTTCAAGCTGCCTGAAGGCCTCTGACAATGCTAAACAACTGCTGCATCGATGACAACAGGTATGGGCTTTTAGGTGACCTCCGAGCTCGGAGACTCATTTCGATTGCCACTAAATGGTCATCCATCTCAGACTGACCATGCCACAGAGTAAAGACTAAAGAAAGAGGTGCCCTTATTAGATATTTGTATGAAACAAAACGTGGTCATTGTTTTTTCATTTCCATTTTACTATTTACCGGTAAATAGTTGAACTACTCGCTTCGTTTTATGTCGATGTTAGTACTAGGCTGACCACTCGGCCGACTTGCTTAGGGCCAGTACCCTTAGTAACTGGTCCATGGACCATGCCAAGCATTGCTTAACCTCCAATAGTTTGCCGATCAGTGATTGCAGCTGGTTAAGAGCGCCTCATGTATAAAATCAAGTCGAGTAAAAGTTAGTGTTGTTTATGTAGTTCTCACCTCAGCAATAGACTGCAGATTGCGTGTAGGTTTCAGCTGGTTGACACCCTGGCTCTTGGGCTTGCCGTAGGTAGCACCCTTGGGTACTGGGCGCTTGCGGCCACCGCGGCGCACGCGGATTCTGAAGATCACGTAACCTATAAACAAAGTGATGGTTAGCAAGTTTATAAACACGTGGTGTTATGGACGGACGCAGACTGCTTTTGTTCGTTCTTACCCTGCTTAGCGCGGAATCCCAGTCTCCTAGCCTTGTCGGGCCTGGTCGGCCTCGGCGCGCGGTGCATACGAGTCAACTGACGGTACTGCCATACCCTCACGCGAAGAAGAAAACGCATAACATCGCTCAACTTTTTTCTGTACAATTCCTGAATATATCTGTACGCGCCCATCTTGGCAGCGGCCTGTGGCAGACCTAGCAACAAAATCAATACAAGTTGATCAGAAGTCACATCATCGGTCTGGCCACAAACGGAGCGATTTTATGCGCATCATGTATAACATCGCGAACACTGAAATAAATGAATCCGGTAATAAATACACTGATTAACTGCAAACGCACAATACTATTTCACACTTTAAACGCGTGGGTGCCTTTTTTAATAAAAGATGAAGAAAATAAATCAAGATTAATTTCAACGTACGTCTCGCGTGTCCCACAGGTAAACCGGAAAAGACAACTGATAGAAATAAAACCAACGTCAACGTCGTCAACAATAAATGACAGATAATTGGCACAGGGTTGCCAAGTTTTTTTCTTTTTACCCCAAGATTGGACGCTTGATTTTGCATTATAATATTTTAATAAATCTTCTTATGCGTATTTTCTTCTATAAAACAAGATCAAGAAAGTAGTTTTTTTTTCTAGTTTAATTTTTATTTAACCCCTCGAGTGATGCGTGCACATTCGCATGTGCATAAGCTCAATAGAAAATGTACAGACGTTTTTTTTGGAGCATTCCACGGGTTAACGCAGAACTACAGAGCCCCGAGACTGCTAACTAATAAACAATGGAAAACCACTGGTCTCAAATATTAATATCCGTGTGAATTATTTACTACAAATCATAAATTCATGCCAACCGCCAAAAATTCATAAAGATAAATTTAGAGACCAGTGGTTTCGTAAAGACAAATTTTTAACAGGCTCAACGCCTGTGGTTCCATATAAAGGGAAGGTTACATTACAACATAAAGTATTTTTGGCAGCTCTTAGCATGAAATTATAATTGAGGACTTACACACATTCGCTAACCATGAAAGGTATGCAAGTACCCACAAAGACGCAAGCAGATGAAGTGAGTACGAAGTTTTTGTTAGCGTTTCCATGTTCATATTATGTATTGGTTTCATATGAAGGCGCGAGAGTACCGAGAGTGATAATGTAGTGAACATGCATGCCGTGGTAGCCTATAACTAAGGCTGCATTTATCAATGTATTATGTTACGCTCTCTAACGCTTGTATTAGTGTAAGCTTTGCGGGTTATCCTCAAATTAATAAATAAACATTGACATTCGACACAAACCAAGATAACAAGAGAAGAGAGAGAGGGAGTGGTATCTTAGTAGGGAGTAGATCGTTTATAACCAAAATAAAACAGCTATAATAAAATAATGAAAAACTATATCAAAATTATAACGAAAATAATTTATTGAATACTCATAAAATACTTAAAATAACAATACATATATAAAATACATATAAACTACTTAAATGCCAACAAACCAAAAAATATATGAAAAACTTAAACCTAAAATTACTATAACTAGGTAAGTATACAACATGTTAATAAAACCCTGTCCGACCCGAAAACGTATTGTTGGGTATCGAGATTAGATTATATTTTTGTAAAAAATTTCAATTTTTTTGTAATTTTTTTTTTTCAAAAAAAATTTTTTTTTTCATTTTTTTAGCTTAGTATGTGTCCCACTGCTGGGCAAAGGCCTCCCATATTTTTTTGGAAAACGATTACCCCGTTTAAATAAAAAAAAAAAACATAAAATGACGTCATCACATACTTTGTGGTCAGAGGTGCCGCCACACGATCTAACATAATTACTTCCGGTAACGGTGTTGTCATATTTTTAAAATTAGCTACATTAGGTGGGAAAAAGACAAAAAAAAATGGCACTTTTAATGTTCATTAATATGTTTACTATCATGAATATTTAATTTTTTTTATTTTATTTGGTCATGTGATTGGGGAACCTAATTACCGGTTTCGGCTCGGACAGGGTTTTCTTAACATGTTGTATAGTTAGTTATAAAATCACAAAAGTTACTTATTATTCCAAAAAATGTGGTAAAACATTTAACTCCAAAAATAACTTCAATAAATCTCACACCCCAAGAAATACGCAGAGAAATCTCATAGCCTAAAGCATATTCTTTTACCCTACATCTAGGGTAAATTATCCAAAGTTGGCAACCTTGAATTGACAACCATAGCCAAAGACATTCCAGAGACAATAAACACCATAGATATTAAGCCTCCCACACACTGTCCAGCACTGCCCCGCTAGGCAAGTATACCCGTCGGGTTCACCCGCCCGTGTGTGGTGGTGGTGGACAGCTCTTCACAGGGAATACTTGGCGGTCAGATGACAAATTGCACTTGTGCAGATAATATTTATTACTTGTGGAGAACGGCTTTTACAAAACGTTTGGTTTGGGGTTGTTCCACGCACTCGAAAGGTACAATGTAGGTGTACTTGACTTGCAGGTGACCTTATATATCTACCACCCAGACAGGCACCAGACTGTACAAACAAAATTAGCTATTTCAGCTATACGTGGCGATGATACCTTATGGGAGTCTTTCTCCTTCCGACAAACTTCCTTTCTCATCACAAAATCAGATCAGGCTGGAACAGGCAGTGTGTAGGGGATGTAGTGTTCCTGACCATAGATATGAAATACGTACGATTTCTGAACGTATGCAAATACCATAAATACAACGGTTCATTCTGCGCCGCCATCTTGAAAGCGTAATTGTTGTCATGTTTACGTTGTGTGTGAAAGGTGAAATTCTTAATTTTTTATATAATAATTCAATAAAACTCTACAATTTCATGAGTATTTGTCTTTCTAATTACTCGCCATACTATTGAAATGGTTATTAGGCTATCCGTTCATGAAGGCAGCTTATAATAATGCAGTCGAAGATTAGGCGCCAAACTGTTCCAAGTCGTTAGCAATTATCCTAATAAACATATCCTATGACGTTGTTTTGTGTGCTTGTACAAAATTGGGCAGAGGCCTGGCATACTGGGTGTCTATAAACAAGATTTTCTTTTCAGAGGATCGTTGATGTAATTTCTAACCGGAAGAAGGCTATCAGGCTGCCACAATGTTCTATGCACATTTTGTGCTGGCCAAGAAGGGCCCGCTGGCCAAAATTTGGCTGGCGGCTCACTGGGACAAGAAGCTAACAAAGGCCCATGTATTTGAAACGAATATTGAGAAATCAGTGGACGGTATTCTGAAGCCAAAGGTGAAGATGGCATTGCGTACATCTGGTCATCTGTTGCTCGGAGTCGTCAGGATCTACTCCAGGAAGGCCAAGTACTTGCTCCAGGATTGTAATGAGGCTTTCGTCAAGATCAAGGTTTGTTTATTCATGATTGTAAAATCGTATAATTGTATTGTGTGTAAACATGCAAATTTGTAAACATTGTCAATCTTTTTGAATATTTGCCAAACATATTTTGTCTGAATTATTGTCCATATTGATAAATTAGTTGGATTTTGTGTATTTAGCATCATTATTTGGTCATTATTTCAATCATTCTCGTCAGTTAAATGGGTAATTTAAATGTCATGTGTTATTTTAGATGGCCTTCAGGCCTGGCATGGTGGATCTGCCCGAGGAGCACAGGGAGGCCGCCATGAATGCCATCACCCTGCCGGAGGTGTTCCATGACTTCGACACTGCTATGCCAGAGTTGAAGTAAGAACAGTTTGTATATGATGTAACTCATATGCTAAGGAAACATGAGTACATGACGACACTATACACTTTGTATATCAACACTGCTACTACAACTGTAACCAGGGCCGGATTTAGAGGTCTGGAGGCCCTGGGGCATCAAAGGAGTGGAGGCTGGGTTTTTTCAGTCGAGTTTTTCAATTAATATTTTATTGTGAATTCAGTAATCAAAAACAAGAATTATCTGATTTTATTAAATTATTTAAGAACAATGTAATCATGTTTGTACAATGTACTGTAGGTAAAACAGCGAAAAGAAAATCGAAGGAAAAGTTGTAGGTACTGTGTTAACTTGCTGGAATGTTTTTTTTTCGAAGATTTGTGGTCGCTCCTGAATTGAGGAGGCCCGGGGCTGTAGCCCCGGATGCCCTCCCCTAAACCGGCCCTGACTGTAACTGGTGTTGCAGTAGTGGACACATGTACATTTGATGTATACACAAACCCCCTTATTCATAGAAAGTTATGATCGACTTGCACTGGAATTACAAATCACATTTGTTCCTAAAAATGCTTTTCAATACCATTGTAAACTGGCTAAAATCTCTATGGATAAGGGGGTCAGTGTTTTAGTGTCTAGTGTCAATGTGTATCCTTAGCTTTGTATCTAAAAACTATATGAGGGACAAAAAGTCTTGCTCATGTATTAAAAATATGAGAAAGATAGCAAGCAATACATTTAATTTAGTAATGTTAGCAACATTATGCTCTTTGCAGTGAAGTGGACATCGAAGCCCAATTCTCCCTGAACCAATCCAGGGCTGAGGAGATCACAATGCGCGAGGACTATGGTTCCTTGAATCTGGTCACCCATGATGATGGGTTCGGAGACATGGGGTTCGATACAGATAACCCTGATATTATGCGAGAGGCTATTGGCACTGAGGGAGGACTGGAACAGGTATGAATACTCAAACATGCAATATTCGTATGAATACTCAAACTTTTAAGTCCCACAGGCGTTTGAGACGTTATTTGTTATTTTTGTGTGACACCTCAAATTTAATGCCGCCTGTTGCGAAAATTTCGCATAAACTGCAGTGGTTTCATTGCCAAAGTAAAACATGTTTCTTTACCTCAATATGGCTGTTGAAAAATCTCACGTTAGATTATGTGGGGAGTGAGGGGGTCGAGCCAAATCTCACGACATCTCACCAAGGGGGGGAGGGGAGTTGAAAAATCACCAAAATCGCCTCACGTAATTTATGGTATGGTTTATTTATGGTATTTACTGCTCCAATGGGTGTTAAGTGTGTCGGTGAACATGGCCCTAAGTGTTGTTTAAGACGCTACAGGCACCTTAGGAGGCAGGTTTGGAGGCTATCTCCTCTTAGATGAGAGGGGTAAAAATATAAAACAGTATTTTTTTAACCTTCATCTTTAAATTTTAAGTAGGTAAAAGTGCTACTTGTTATTTTACTATGTGTAAAAAAATATCAAAGTGAAGCTGTTTTCGTCTTAAAATTTCTATCTCCTAAACGGCTTGTAATTTTAATTTTTTTTTTTTCACCTATCATGGAGAAAGATAATACCTAAAAAATTATAGTTGGATTTTGTAATGCAATCGTTTTTCACGTCACAATTAATTATTTTCGATATTTTCGCAACAAAAGTGGGCGGGGTTAGTGTGGTCTCTTCCAATCCAGACGGCCAAACCGCTCGGCCGGGAAGCGGGGCCTTATGTATAGGTCGGTGAATGAGTAGCGTGTGTAATAATAATAATGTCCCCACGCAAGCCTTCCAAAGGTCCGGGTTTAGCCCGAGTGGATTAAAAGAGAAACATAATATTATTCATTTATTTCAGGCTACTAGGCCCATAGATACATACCTTACAGACTAACATACATATATTGGTTGGATAATTGTGTGTTGTGTGTGTCAGAGCAACCTGGTGTTCGCGGACGGGTCGTCGCTGTCGCTGGGCGCGGCGGGCGAGCCCGCGCGGCTGCAGCCGGCGCCGCTGCCGCCCATGGACGACGGCTTCTCCGGCGCCATCGGCGACGTCAGCGACTTCGGCCGTGAGCACTACATACTACTTTATCTACAACTAGTTATGCCCACGACTTCGTACGCGTAAATTTTAGGAAAAGATTACCCGTGACCCGTCCGCTTGGAATTTAATGGGTTTAATTTTATATTTTAAAATAAAAAATGCCTAAGTTACTCCTTAGAACATCAGCTATCTGCCAATTAAAGGCCCGTAAAAATCAGTCCAGCCGTTTCGGAGATTAGCTGGAACAAACATTTAGACAGACTTTTAAAACTCGTTTTTTTGTTAATGTACTGTATATACTTTAATATGCATTTAGTAAAAAGCTGTTATTTTGAAATAAAAACGACACTTTAATTGTTTATTATGTATTTGTAATTATATAGATAGTCAAGGGTCAAACCTAGACGTCTTCACCTTTGCGAGCTTGGCTCATACAGTAACAGAGTGGAAGATTGTCGCAGGTTTATGCGCTTTTTTTTTGTCCGGGCGCTATTAGGTCCGCGAACAACCCCTGATTGGGTTCTTTAATCGCATTAAAAAGAGTCAGAAGTATCAAAATTTGTACTTAGCCTCATAGAATTCAATATTTTGATCTACTATTCATTGAGTAATATTAAGATGGTGTTGTTGTGTGTGTCAGACGCGGGCGGTCTGTTCGAGGGCGACCTGTTCGGCGAGGTGTCGGGCGCTGCGCCTTCCGCCGCGCTGCCCGGCGCGCACGCGCAGCCGCAGTCGCTGCAGGTACACACCACTACTACTACTACTACCACCACCACCAGTACAGTGGCAGTTCAATGGCTAAGTGACTCGGCGCCCTTGTTAGCTGATTGTTTTCCTTATTGGGACGAACGATGTCTTATTTTCCAAATATCTCAATATTCAATATGTGTCGCAGGCGGAGATCGAAGCGGCGGGTGTGAGCGGGGGTGCGGGCGGCGGGGAGGGCGCGGGCGCGGACGAGGCCGCGGCCGACGCGCCCGACTCCGATGACGACATGGCCGATCATTACGACGCCGGGCCTTCCCCGCAACACAGGTACAATACACACTACATACTTCTTATCGTATGGTTAGTGGCCAACATGTGCCTATATCACACCACCTCTTATAGCAGTATTATTTTAACCTTACAGCGACTTTTTGTAATGTATTATTATTTATTTATTTCATAAAACATAGAATAATAATAATATAACATAGTCCCACAAAACCGAGCAGTCGGTTTGACTGTGGGATCGCAATTTTAATTTAGGTAAAAGAAAATAGAAATAAGAAAATAGAACTAATAGGAACTAGTAGTGGAGAGATAGAACGTCCAAAAAACGCCCACCACACCCGCTCAACGGCCCGCCAGCAGGCACCAGCAGCGAGGCCGACAAACTGAATCTCAAAAACAAGTCGCCAAGACACCACTTAACCCAACTACCTATCCATTGTAGGTAGACAGTTGGGCCAAATAATATCCTAACAACTTACTCCTAAAAATCCGCTTGTCGGTCTCACTACCGATATCCACAGGTAGACTATTGAGCAGGTGCGGTAAACGTTTCTGACGTCGACGACGTGACGTCGTTTCATTTGACGTCAGTTATTGTCATGACATGACAATAAGGGACATGACATTACAAAAAGTCGCTGTAAGGTTAAAATAATACTGCTATAAGAGGTGGTGGTAAGGCCCCTGGTGTCAGTTGTTCAAGCCGCCCGAAGGCCTCTGACAAGGCTTTACGACGTTGCCTAGGTGACAACAACCGGGCCCGATTTTTTAAGTGTAAGTTACGTTTAAAAATACAAGTAGTGCCCCCTAATCCTAAACAAAATAAACGATTTGACTTTGACATGTTGGCCGATAAGTTCACTATAGTACGTTTTTTTATACTTGTCCTATTTGGTAATCAAAAATGGCGTCCAGTGGGGCGATTGCGTAACTTTTTTGTCAATGTTTCAATTGGTTTCGTTCATCCTGTGTCAATTATATACGAAACCAATTGAAACATGGACAAAAAGTTACGCAATCGCCCCGCTGGACGCCATCTGTGCTTATCAAATAGGACAAGTATGAAAAAACGTACTGTAGTTTCACTAGCTTGATTCTATAACTCCCAAAGTGGGGAAGTCTATCCTTAAAATGGATGAAAAATTTAAAACAGTTACCCCCTTATTCATAGAGATTTTGCCCAGTTTGCAATGGTTATGAAAGGCATTTTTAGGAACAAATGTGATTTGTAACTCCACTGCAGGTCGATTATAACTTTCTATGAATAAGAGGGTAAGTTTTTATTTGAACACAGTTATTGTCCAAGTTGTTGGTAGTTGGTTGTTGGTTGTTGAGCGTGGTTGTTGGTTCGCAGCTGGGCGGGGTCCCCGGCGGCGGTGCCGGAGACGCCGGCGGCGGAGCTGATGCCGCCGCCCGCCGCGCCGCTCTCCCGCCCGCACACACCCATGGTCTGTTTCACACATTACTACTATACCAATCAATGTTTACCTCATATTAAAACACGCACGATGGATCGACTTCCACAGCTATTTTAAATACTCGCCATCTTCTTGGTTCTTTGAAAGAAATTCTAATAGTGCCGCCCATTACCCACTGCTGTTTATAATTGTTTATGCAATTTTCTATTGAATTCAGGAGGAGTTTATACGATAATGTGAACTTGATAAGCTTTTGGATGTCCTGAATAAAATAAAATAGCATTTATTTTTGGTGTTAAGAGTTGTTCAACAGCTGGTATTTCGGTGTTTAAATTTCAAACTAATATCAGCTCTATTAAACTCGCCTTGGCCCGCGGTTTAAAATTGTATCATTTAAAATTGTATTGTATATTTTTTTTATATTGCAATGGGTTTCCGTAACGAATTTAGTTGAAAACGCAGATTTATAGAGCTAAGAAATCCATAACATACAGTGCAAAAATTTTTGGGCTACTACAAATATTGACGGAGTGGTGACCAAATTACTAGCGAAGTTCGCGCGCGGTTATTGTGACGTCATTTGAGCCACGCGCGCTTTGCAATGAACGGCGGCCCGGGCCGGCGCGGGTACGGCGCGCCTTCAATCCAACTGCCCCGGGTGACGTCACACGCACATGCCGCACATTATATAAAATGTGTTATGAAATCGCAACGGATGGACCGATTACGATGATTTCAAAATTATTATTAGCTTAGTTTTAACTATAGTGTTGGTTATGAGTTGATTTGTTGACCTTGTATTGATTCTCATTGGTGTGTAGGAAGTGGACCAAATAGTGTCGGAAGGCATTCCGGAGCCAGTGGTAGAGAGCGCAGTAGCCGCGGCGGTAGAGATCGAGCCGCCGCCCGCCGACAACACCACGTTACTACACAACGAGGAAGAGTCCTTCGCGCTCGCACCCGTTGACGCTACTGTATTGAAAGGTACATTACACGACTTTACCGCCAAAGAACAATCGACAACTTGATATGGATCGAAATACGAAACGAAACGTTTCGGTTGTCGCCTGTCGCTGTGGAAGTGTTTCGGAACCGTTCCGGATTCTTTCGGAGTAGGGTCCACGAAAAAAGAAACGTCAAATCACGACTATCGAATCCGAACTTCAGATCCGAAACACTTTCGGAGTGTAGGAAAACGAACCATCCGTCAGCTGAAACGTTTCGTTTCGTATTCCGGAGTAGTCCCACTGATACTACATAAATTTTCGTCCGCCCTGGCTACTGCCGCCGTAAACAGTTTTAAAGGCCTGGCTAGACAAAGAAGAGTCATCCAACTGTCATTCTTCATTCTAAATCGCAATTTCTCCACACCAGGTATAACAAAAGCGAAGCGCAAACGCAAGCTGATAGTGGACGAAGTGAAGAACATATCTGGTGAAGAGATGAAGAACCAGTTAAGCAACACGTCGGACATCGTGACCACGTTGGACCTGGCGCCGCCCACGCGCCGCCTCATGCACTGGAAGGAGACCGGCGGCGTCGAGAAGCTCTTCACGCTGCCCGCAAGGCCCATACCCTCCAGGGTACTCTTCAAGGTAAGGGAAACAGTCGCCAGACTTACGCACCAACTGTATGGTTCCAAACTAAGTAACGCTTGTACTATGTTATTTTTTTTTCTTTAGATCCTCTCCATCCAAAGGTTGCCTGGTAGAGATCACTATTAGTGATAAGGCCGCCCATTTTCCACTTTCTGTGTAAATTGTGTAATTATTTATAAATGTTTATTTTTTCTAGTGGTGGATTAATAAAGTTATCTATCTATCTATGTTTACCATAAAATTGACTGGGGGTGACCCCAATGACACCCAGACCAGGGCAAATTTTCATTCACATTCTCAGTTTAAGAAAATATGTACAATATTCCAGTTTTATATTGTACTAAGGTGAACCCCTTCAGGTATACTGCGTAATATCAGGCGGACCGTACGCTTGTTTTCCGCCTCTGTTATTATAATAGTAAAAATAAATTTGAATTATCATTCCAATTTATTTCCAGTCCAAAATGGGCTTTTCAAAAGTGCATTCAAATGCTCTCAGATCGATTTTTTTAAACCGGCCTAAATTGTGTCTTTTCGCGTGACTTTACAACACACAATTTATAACAAACACTCGACAATTTATTTCGCAGTAACCCCGTTTAGGTATATGATGTCTGGATCTCAAACGGAATTTAGGTTTTTCTTTCCAACATTTTAGATTCAAAAAATTCAAAACGTTTACTTTGTTTAGGACTACGGGGGCACTTACAAATTGTCTTTTTAATTTTTTGTCTTAAATTCTACTGCCGGATCGGCAAATTCTACTTTGAGACTGTCGAGAAAGGAGGATTTTTCGTACATTTGCAGTGACCCAATTATGTAGAGTACTTGTCAGTGAATCCCCCCCCCCCCTTTTTTGTTGCAGAAATACCAGCGCAACATGACGCTGCGCAGCGAGGTGGAGGAAGGCGAAGCGCGCTCGCCCGAGCCCGAGCCCAGCGCCGCGCGCCGAGCTGCCCGCAAGCGGCGACACGACGACGTGAGCCATACCCTTAACTTAGACCAGGGGTTCCCAAACTGTGCGCCGCGGCACCCTGGTGCGCCGTAGAAAGTAAAGAGGGGCGCCGTGATTTGATCCTCTATCTATCATTATCCGAAACCACAAATATTCGCGGGTACCTTTTTTGAGCGCTCGCATCGGTAAAGACAATAGGTACCTACTTAAGTCGCGCACGTCGCAGTCACTCACTCGCCGAAAAGTATCTTAAAACCGTATGTGTATGCGATTGAAAACCGTTGATACTAAAAAAACTCAATTTCATATTGTAGATGTTTTAGTTTTTGTTCCTATCTACCTAACCTAGTATTATTGTAGGTACCTATTTCCTTCGACTGTATCTTTTTGAAATAGCTAGTTAGGGTAGGGCGCCGTGACAAAATACTAAATTTATAACTGCGCTGCGGGCTGAAAAGATTGGGAACCCCTGGCTTAGACAAATAACCCCAATACACACCGCATATATGACACCGATCTGACTTATGACTGGTCCAAGCATAACCCTTTTACAGAAGATCGGCGTAAAGTAACTATTATGGACGGCGCCCACTGGGGATGGCAGGGCAGAGGATTTTAATTTTTATCAATTGAATTTAATACTTATCCAATCGAAATAAGGTATATATTTCAACGCTCGGTGATCGACCATGGAGCATTAAGGAGGGTTTTCTCGGTGCACCGAAGAGCACGCCAAAACACCTTATTTCGATTGGATAAGTATTAAATTCGATTGATAAAAATTAAAATACCCTGCCGCCCCCAGTCTGCGCCGGCCATTATAGCTGCGTTTCATAAGATGAGTGCGAGAGCTGGAAAACCAAACCGAGTAACTCGCCGCCTACAGCCCTTTTCTCGTCCTACTATACTCCCGGCCACGGGCCTCCACTCAATGCGAGGGAGATTCTGGCCTTAATACCACTACTTACATGCTCTTTTTGTCAATACTGGTCATACATACAGACCTCTTGTGGTGATCCGTCCAGTTGTTCGAAGTGCTAAACTGTTTACAAATCCCGTAGAGCCTACAGCCACCCGGGACTCCGGCCCCAGCCCCGGTCGAGTTGGAGCCGCCCACGCCCGTGCCGCACGAATACGAACCTTCCGTCGGTGAGTACACGAACCCATATCCCGTACACCGCTTAGGAACACTGCGGGAGGTGTTGCATTATCATAATCACCGCAATCCAGCATCTTCATACATTATGCTTTGGGTTGGTTGGTCTTGTACAACAGAACTATTCTATAAACTTCTACAGAAATGCTTGAGAAAACATAACATTCCTTTTCATTGAAACTAATTACTTAGTCAATAAAGAACGCCCCATAACTCGCAGTAAACCTTATAATAAGCTTGGGAAAAGTTTAATGAGACACTAAATATTGCGGACTGGAATTAAATCCGAATGCTCAATAAGACAATAGAATGTAGTACAGTTACTATTCTACACTTTAAGATGATGCTATTGTGACCGACTCTCTGAATGGTCGGTTGATTCTTACCGACCAATCAGAGAGTCTGTCACAATAGGAAAGTGCTACGGTGGCAGTTCAATGGCTAAGCGACTTGGGGGCCTGTACTGTAGTACTTGTTCTACCAAGTCGGAGCAAAAATTCTGAAATTACATAAAAATATTTCACAATATTACGTGTTCGCTATTTCTTAAACTTCTCCTTTGTAATAACTTGCATACGCTATCTAACCGCTCACATTAACAATGCGATATGATATGGTGCACGGAAGGTATAGAGTCGGAGCGGGTGGTCGACAGCGTCGTACAGTACCCGCTAACGCCGCGCTCCGACGTCGACATCGAACCGCCGCAGACGCCAGGTACGCTCATAACGCCGTTCCTACACGAGACTACGCAAGTCTCCGTTACTAACACTATGTTTACAAAGCGAACAACTTACTAGGTGGTAGAGTCAAGCTGTAGCCAATTGACTGCAGCTCATACGGGCTGGCTCGACCGGGGTAGTACCAGAAGATCGGCGTAAAGCAGCTATTACAGCTGCGTTTCGTACGATGAGTGAGAGAGCCGAAAGCCGAAATTACTCTTGTGTTTTTAGTATTCAGAACGTGAGATGACGACTGATAGTTTTGAATTTATTCAGACGATTTTTGGAGTACAACGTATAACATGTATCTGTTTCTGTAATCGCATACTCTGGCATTATTGATGGATACTAATTTCGCGGCTAACTAGAAAAAAATAACAGAAATAATTGCGATGGTTATACCAGCCTTAACCTTTGTAAAAGAACTGGACAATTTACCTAATTAGGCATATACAAAGTATGGTCAGTGCAGGCAAACTTTTATGTGAGTTACGTTTGATTGCCTCTATCTAATACTCTTTTGGTTTGAATCCATGTTTAATCTGTTAGAGATAACTTTTACAATTCTCATGTAATACCATCGCCTACAGAAATCGTCATGGGATCGGACTATCCACACTAATATGACACCTCTGGGAGAAGATTCAAGGTAGTAAAATGTGATTTTTAATACAATGTGTATGTAATCAGGTGGCATGTTGAGTGCGCTGGGCGCGCTGACGCCGGGCGCGCTGCTGCAGGGCGGGCTGACTCCTGCCGCGTTGCACGGCGCTATGACCCCAGGTATAATAACTCAACCCCACAACAACACAATTCATTTGTTAACATTTTTGACCTTTAGATTTAATAACCTTTTGAGAAAATGTAGTATTTTAAGAAACTAATTTAGGGACACCGCAGAAATGCTACTTTTTGCTTCGGCGATCGGTGATTTAGTCGCTTTTAGCATCGGAGCATTTTCTGCGTCCGCCAAAACGAGATGCAAGAAGTAGCATGTCTGCGGTGGCCCTTAAATATTTTTGTATTTTACGTCTTATTTATATTTAATTTTAAATTATGAAACTGATGACGTCGTCATCGGCATCAAAGTTACCGAACTATTCTTAGACCACCAAACATGAAAAAAATACTCATATCCGGCACTAGGTCACTGTCAAAGAGTACATTTTATAAACTGAGATAGAGGTATCACTCAAGCAATGAGCTACTGCGCCTACTAATCATGGTTTGATTTACAAATCGTTATAGACCCTCCCAGACTTCATTAGAAAAATATGTGTAACAGTACTCTTCAGCTTACTACTTCAGGAGTATAAGCCCGGCCGCACATCATCAGAAACTTTCTGATAGAAATTTTATGCAGTCCACATAAGGCACCCAACCAATCCGACTAATTTCTGATAGTACTTTATGTGGATAAAGGTCGTCCATAAAATTTCTATCAGAAAGTTTCTGATGATGTGCGGCCGGGCTAAGCGTGATGGTAATGATATGTTTGTCTCCACCAGGCGGGCTGGGCCACGGCGGCATGACGCCGGCGGGGCTGCAGCACGGGGACGGGCAGCCGATGGACCTGGGACTCGTCGCCGGCGCCATGACTCCCGCCGGCTTGCATCACGGAGGTCAGTCTACAACATTATTCTAATCAGTATTACACTGATGTTCGTCAAACTCATTTTACCTACTGCACCTGCATAAGGGACGTCCATGAATTACGTGAGGTGTTTTTTCGACCCCCCCCCCCCCCTCCCACCTTGGTGAGATGTCGTGAGATTTTGCTCCCCTGAGGTGTGACGTGACGACGTCCATGTCAGATTTTTCTAAAGCCATATTCTAGTGGAGAAACATGTTTTAGTTAATTTAACCCAGTTTTACACTGTTTCTTGCGTTAAAAAAATATGAGATTTGGCGCGACCCCCTCCCCCACCTAAATGCCTAACGTCGTTTATGGATGCCCCCTAAGAGCCAGCGCAGACTCCTGTAGCAAATACCGGCGGCGAGTTTGCTTGTTCATTTATTTTCTTTACAGGCATTGACAGAAATTTTGATTTTTTTTTATGGAGGCTCTAATCAAACCGATCTCCTTCAGCTCGTAAAGACCTCTAATCGAGATCCCATCTGCTGGAGAATGGGGTGAATAAAAATAAACAGACCCCTATTTGACGGACGCCTTGGGGTTCATCCCTCTAGGATTAGCGAGCGTGTTCTCAGCAGGGCGATAGATGAAACAGTTTGCAGCGTGCTTGCCGCGGGTAAGCAACGTGTTCGTCGCATTTTCGTGTCAATTAGCTTGGAAAACGCTTGCGAACCGCTAGTGGGATAAGGCCCATAGTGAGTTCTTCCACTGGAAACGACGGAGGTGAAGTATGTTAGTAAAGAATGTTGTAACAATGGCAGGCATGACCCCGGGGCTGCTGGAGGGCGGGCTGACGCCGGGCGGGCTGGCGCACGGCGGACTGACGCCTGCCGCGCTGCACCACGCCGCCATGACGCCCGGTAATATACCGCTACTGTCGACTGTCCTCATCAAATATAAGTTTTTCTATTGATGCAAGCCAACCTAAGCACTTATGAATAACCCGCATCTGCCCGCGAGTACGTCCGCGTTGACTTAAGAACAAACCTGACATATTTCCGGGATAAAAAGTAGCCTATGTCCTTCTCCAAGGTCCTGTGTATCTATCTCTATACCAAAATTTATTTAGAGGTTTAGTTGTGAAAACGTAACAGTACAAACGTAACAGAGTTACTTTCGCATTTATAATATTAGTATAGATTGGAATAATTTCTACTAATAATTACGTAACGTAATCGTAATCTACGTAATACTTCCTGAAGGTGGGAGTTGGTTGCGGGCGGCAGACGGCCTTCCTGCCGTCGGCCTTCTGCTGCCCGCAACCAACTCCCACCTTTAGAGTCATTAACTAAGCATTGTCATATCTGTTTTTAGTTGTTCTCTGCCAAGGTTTATAAGTAAATGAGGCAAAGCAAATTTACTATTTTCTGGAATTCATGTGGTGTTCATAATCGTTTAAAATCATAGCGTAGTTTTTACAAGTATGAATTTTGACACTATGAGTGCATTATGAGTTTATATCACAATTTTATATATCCAGGCGGTCTGGACCACGGTGGAATGACCCCCGCCGGCCTTCAACACGGTGGAATGACACCCGTGGGGCTAGCGCACGGCGGGATGACTCCCGCGGGACTAGCGCACGGTGGGATGACCCCAGTGGGGCTACAACACGGAGGAATGACCCCTGTAGGGTTACAACACGGAGGGATGACCCCTGCAGGGTTACAGCATGGAGGGATGACCCCTGTGGGGTTACAACACGGTGGAATGACCCCAGCGGGGCTACAACACGGTGGAATGACGCCTGGCGGTGAGAATTTTAAGAATATGAATTAGACCTTAGTTTTTTTATTGTAATGCAAACCCTGTCCGTTTTACTGACCAATTAGCCTAATAGACGCCACGTATTTCCTCTATTATATGAGAATGTATGGCGGGGTAGAGGGGAAAACGGCGGATTTTGATTGGTTACTTCGAATGGACCAAAGAAAATGGAAGGTATGGTCATCTAAAGCAATGGTAATGCACAATTTAAGCGGATGAAGATGCCTGGCACACGTCTCCCAGGTCGTGTCGGAATGCCGCAGTACACCTGTGCTTGCGCACACAGAGATTGGCCGCTGACCGAAATTTTGTCACGAGGGTCCATTAGGATTGGTCCGTTGAGGCTGAACAGCTCGATTGGGCCATTTTAGAATGAGGTTATGGTGTTTATAAAATGTGCGGTTGGTGTTGCAGGCGTGCAGGCTGGCGCGCTGCTGCAGGGCGGGCTGGAGCCGCTGCCCATGATGCCGCAGCTGGGCGGCGAGCACGTGGCCGCGCTGCTGCGCGCGCCCGCGCCCGGCGCCGGGCCCGGCGCCGCCAGCCGCGACCACGACCTGCACACCGTGCCCATGGAGCCGCTGCTGCACCCGCTCGACGACCACACCGACTACCAGGTCACACATACTCACATATCAACTGCTAGATCAAATAGAACGTAACTAGTGCCGTGTTGTATTTCCGGACCTATCTATTTGTCACTGCGCTAGCAATATGGGTACGGGCCTCCCCTCAATGCGAGGGGAATTCAGGTTAATCCACCACGCTGGCCCAGTGCAGGGTGGATTTTACATGTCTATCCAGAGGTGTGAACCGGGGTTTGAACCCTGGACCTTAAGCCCGCAAGACGCGTGCTTGACTATCAGCGAACACTGCTTATATTGCTACTAGCAGTAACTTGGATCAAAATAATTCCGAAAGAAAAAATACGGGGCGGGAGCAGAGGCAACGTTTTATTGCGTATATGGATCGGAAACTTTTGTCCTAGACGATTCCATCGCTTTGTGGAGAGTCCCGGGGCGATAAGATTCGAGGATAGTACTTCGTCGGTTGTCGGATAAACCTTTCGGTAAACTCTGAAGGACACCAATCATTTCATATTGCAGAAAGGGAAGACTACATTCAAACTTAACGAGTGATATTTTATTTTTCTAGAGTTCAATGCAAATGACAAACTTAGGATACGACGACCAACACGGGCACCATAGTCCGCAGCACGACTACGATCTGCCTTTAACGCCAGAAAATGTGAGTATTATTGTTCGAAACAAATAAAAACCGACTAAGTGCGTGTCGGACTCGCACATAAAGAGTTCCGTACCACCGTAGAATAAAACTTCAGAAATATCAAGTTTCTTGGACTCCCTTTATTTTTAAATTTTATTTTGTTCTTAGTACCAACCTATTCGTTGTTGTAGCGGCAACAGAAAAACACATTCTCTGAAAATGTCAAGTCTCTAGCTATTAGGGTTCGTAAGAAACAGCCCGCTGACAGACAGACGAACGGACAGCGTGGGCTTAGTAATAGGGTCCCGTTGGCACCGTTTGGGTACGGAACCCTATAAACTCGGTTTATCTATTGGTGCGATACCATAACGGGTATAAGAGGACAACAACAGCCTATAACCAAGATTTTTACGGGAATCACGTACATGGCATATTTTGACGACAGGGAAATGAACCGGTAATGTTTGTGTCACAGGGGGAGGAAGGCGAGCGCGAAGCGGGTGAGACCGACGAGCAGTTTGAAGAGCGAGTGCTGAACCGACGCGCGGCACAGCTGTTCGCAGTCATGAAGCCGCGGCTGCTCGCCGCGCAGCAGCTCTTCTTCACCGACCTGGCGCCCAGACACAACAATAGGAAACAGGTATGTTCTCGGAATGCTAAATTTTTTTTATGTCGCACTGGCACTTCACTTCTGTCAATGTCATTACAAATACAAATTATCTCAAGTCAGTAAAAGGGAGACTGTCTGTAATGCATCTGTAATGTCTATGTCCCCCCTCCCCCCATTTACTTTGTGACCCACGCTAGTGGGCAATAAAGAGTATCCTAGTTCTTGTAATCTAGCTGTTAAGAAGCATTGTTGTAGACCCGGTTTACTTGACGGTTCAATACAACAGTTAATTTGCGTGAGGAGCGTCTTGAGACGTGTAGATTATTAAGCTAGGAGTTCGATGCAAGCGGCAGACGGCTGGCTTCAGTCGGCAGACGTGTTTCATACAAATTGTCGCGAAGACATGTGCCGCGACGGCGGCACGACGGCCTTCAATTTCTATGAGATCGACTGACGTCTGTCGTCTGCCGCTTGCATCGAACTGCTTCCTACCTTTAGACTGGACTTTCAGTTTTTAATTTCAAATATAAACCCTTTGTTACAGGTGGCACAAAAGTTCTACAGTTTACTTGTTCTCAAAAAGCATCAAGTGTTGAAAATAGTACAACATGAAACATACGGACCTATAAGTATTTTCAAGGGTGATCAGTTTGAAACTGAAGCGATCTAAGTACTATACTAACATTATTTATAAAATGTAATATAAAGAAAATATCAAGACTAGTTGATAAAAGAAAAGATTTTATGAGGTGATGCGGTGGTGTTTAGTTGTAACGTTATGGACTACACGGGAAAACACGTCGAGCCAAAAATATTGTGTAAGTTGACCTTGTGATCCGAGTTAATGGAAACGATTTATTTTTAAAATATTGGACCAAATAATATTACGAGCGTTGATCTCACAAAAAAATCTGTTTGCAATGAAAGTTACGACACGGCTAGCTAAGCTTCCATCGACTCGGCTCACAGGCGATGAACGGTTTCTATTTGGATACTTGTTTGATAGGACAGTGTAGGAAAAAATGCCTTATTTTGTTTTGCTATAGGATAAGTGAAATTATTGTAAAGATGTTTTACACAGTTGTTTAAAGCGTTGTACGAACCCGTGAGTGTTCGCACTGAGGAGCCGCTTAGCTCGTGTGCACTTTGCTCAACTTGAGCAACTCATTCCGCATCGCAGCTATGTGATGGCGCTATTCGTCCGTGATTTATATTCCAAAGGGGCATCATGTACATTACAGATGCTCGCTTTACAATATTCATGCTCACTCGTAGCAACTCTGAATAAGCGGTTCGAAGTGCGGACGCTCACGTAGTATGTACGAGCTATAGTTCGAGTCATAGAATGAAATAGTATTTGCTATGTTGTTAACCCTTACTTCGAATCCCAAATAGTGAATGTGTTTGTTTACAGATTCATTTAAAAATTATGTTATGCCTTATTAATTAATATATTATCATGTACTTCTCAAGGGAGTGTAGACATTGAATTTCGTTTACTTATTGTAACCAAATAATATTTTTTTGTGCTGTTACATAATGACGAGGTTAAAGTAGCAGATGGGAGTTCTAAGTTGAAATTCTAAAGTGATACAAATAACACCAAATATTTTAACTGTTTGTACAAGATGCAAATGCGTTTTGTATTTCGAGAATTTGGTTTTTACATTTCTTTGAGATATTAATTTGTATACACTTATTGTATAACAAGGTGAATGCATTCCAATTAAACTAAGATCGGGTTGGATTCATTTTGACACTAATTTTTTTGTGAAATTCTTGTACTAAAGCATTATGAATGCCTGAAAAGTTTAGGGAATCTTGTATTATTGTTTCGACATTTACTTCAAGAAATTAATTTAAGGGTCTATCTCCATTATCAGGTCAATTTAATTATGTTCCGGAGGTATTCACTTAAATAATTTTAAATAAAAAAACAGACATATTTGCAATAAATTTGTTGATAATAAATTTTAATGTTTTATTGAATTTGGTATAAATGATTTAAACTTTTTTTTGTAGCGCTGCTCCGGAAACAATATCTCCAAACGAAACTTTATTATAGGGTTATGTAGCCCTTTCGAGGAATCCTTATAAGGTCACCTAGATCGTGTTGTTAGAAAGGTCTTGAGGCAGTTGTGTGCTTACGCAGAAAAATACCACTATTTTTTTTCATTTATACTCTCACATTTGAAATATATCATGAACTATTCCAGCTAATTCATATCTACCTAGGTCCACTAGAATAAAGCGTGATAGCGTAACATACCCCACCGCGATATATAATTCGAAAACGGCTTGAGGCACAAAATTAAAATTTTGGACACAAATTCTGCTTGGACCTACAGGAGAAAAGCGTGGTGCTTTGACTACGCAAACTGATTTATTTCGGAACTCTTCACCATGCGTCGCCCGATACGCACTTGACCGATTGTACGTTACAGTAGGTCAGGCACCGCTGTCCATAAAGATAAGTAATACACGAATCAGCACCAAACTAGGTTTATTAGTCTCGTTTGCGATTTGACGCCACGCGTAACGAGAAGGGTTTCAAGACGTGAGGTAATCCCAGCGATTGTTATATTTGAAGGAAGCCTTCTTGCGATAAGAACCATATAAGAATACCTTTCAACTAACTATTGGCTGGTATTATACTGTAAAATAGATAGCCACCGCTGGTAGGAATGCTTCCTGGGGGCTTACCACCACCTCTTATAGCAGTTTTGTTTTAACGTTTCAGCGACTTTTTGTGCAATGACGTTTCTTATTGTCATGACAATAAGGTACGTCATTGCACAAAAAGTCGCTGAAACGTTTAAACGTTCCTGTAATTGAATCGCAATAAGAGTTCGTGGTAAGCCCCCTGGGGTGATATGTCGGTTGTTCGTAGTCTTATGTAGTATTTTATTCAGCGCTCATTAAGTTAATTTGATACTGTCGTGAAGTTCATATGGTGTTCAGTCACTGCCAAAATGTTTAATTAGTAACTCATAACTTTAATTGGGAATTTATCAGAACTAAAACATAATACGCTCGGGAGGTATTTTTCAGATCCAGTTTATTAAGTTTACTCTAAGTAAAATTTAAGGTGGATGAACTAAAACTTCTGATAGTCTGATTTGACTTTAGGCAAGTATTAATATTTTATCATGATTGGGTAGATCTGAAGGTCATCCGTAATAAATGCTCGTGATTTTTGGTTTTATCATTTAATTGCCCTAAAAATGTACAATACAGATGCCGACATTCTCGAACAGGATCATACACATCAAAAATCGATGACAATACTCACGCAAAAATATGCATTAACTGGCAAAACAAATATACTGTCGCCGATTTTCGACAAGTATAGACACTATTTGCAACACGATTCAGAATAACAGTCTACAATAAGGAATAGAAATAATTGTAGCGTCATTGTAATGTTTACGTACAACATTTTATTTGCAGATTTTATACTACATAATTAAATAAATTGCATTCCTGATGACGCGCACTGTGGTAAGTGTAACACTTATACACATCAGTCCATGCATCACTATGAGGGTGAGGTTTCCACACATTCGATTCCTTGGCCGTCCACTCCAGATAGTATACACTGAAACCTCGCAACGTGGGATGGCAGTAGTAGTGTTCTTAAAAGTAAATAGCTTAGAAAGCGAACAGCAACAGGAACGCCATCATAAGACAGAAGAGACCCATAGCCTCGGACAGGGCGAAGCCCAGGATGGCGTATGAGAACAACTGCTGCTTGAGGGAGGGGTTCCTGGCGTAACCGATGATGAGGGAGCCGAACACCGTTCCGATACCCGCACCTGTAATACCAACCAAATGCATTAGTAAACAGCTTTAGCACTATTGATACAAATAGAAATCCTGCATTGTCCATTGCAAGCTCGTAGTGGGAACATTAGATAGTCTATTGGGGTTTAATAGCAAAATTGCCCTAACAAGTAAAATCACACCAGTCAGGAAGTGTGCCTACTACATACAATATCTTACCCCCTACCCCCTATCAAATTGAGACTTAAACCCATGAGCGAAATGTAAATCAACTGTGCATATTTGCATGCCTATATTTTATTTAGTATCTATCTACTCTAACTACTTCTAACTACAAAACATAACAGAATCTCACCTCTCATTAGGTTTCACAGTGCACATTATTATATGTTAGTATCAACTGGATTCAAAAATTGTGCGGCTTACAAAAGTTTTATATCAATATATAATATACACTGTACATAAACCTTATCAAAAAAATTATATTTTAAATTAAAATGCAAACAACATCAGGAACGCAATCATAAGACAGAACAAGCCCATAGCTTCGGATAGAGCGAATCCCAGGATAGCATATGAGAATATTTGTTGCTTGAGTGAGGGATTGCGTGCATAGCCAATAATTAAACATCCAAAGACCACACCAATACCAATACCTGTTGATAACACAGTTTGTGAGTAAAGTGCAGTTGAAGCTAGGCAGTGGTTAGTTAGGTGATATTAAAAAAGCTACTTCCCATACACAAACACTGACTAAATTGACAGAATAACCAAATAATTAGCATAGTAATAATTTTACATGTTGCTTTAAATAATCATGTCTAATCGTTTAGTTTGTGTACCAGAAGAATTTGTTGCATCACTGCGAATTGTAATTTATGAAACACCTCAGAATATTCCATGTTTATTAGAATTTTTAATGAATTTGATAGATTTAAATACAATTTGCATCAATGGTTAGCTGTGTTCAAACGAGTTAAAAACAGTGCACTTCTATTGAGAAATCATGAAAAGTAGAATCATTAATTTAAAATGAACAGCTAAATATTCCAATGATTAATATAAATTGGGGATGAAATCAAACCCAATATATAAATTAATAAATCGATTGAACAATGTTTTAATAAATTGTTGCATGTTTCCTCAAACACTTTGAACCTTAATCTGCTTATGTAAGTGTAACAACCCTATTCTGTGAAAATCAATAAAGTACTGCTTGATGTTATGCAATCAGACCGGTGTGCCAAAATTCAATTTTAATGAAAAACCTCACAGAAACACTGCAGATAAATACTTTACATCATCATATAATGCTATAAGATAAATTGATTTGCAATTGAATACAGAACTTGATGTGAGAGAAGGTAATTACAGATTTAAGGCCCAAATTTCATTTAGACAGCATAATATCAGTTTGAATAATGTTAAAACGAAAAAATTAGGACTTCACACAAGCAAACTTGAAAAAGTGCAGGAAAATGTAATGAATTGTGGAGTGACTTACCAGACCCGGCTACTCCTACTGTCGCTGCGCCAGCACCAATGAATTTAGCGGCTGAGTCAATGTCCTTGGTGACTGAGGTGGTCTGGAAGGAGCGCACCGCTGACACCTGGGCTGGGGCAGCTGAGACAATCTGTGTCTGAGAGGGGACAGCCGCGAGTGGTCGCATTAATGCTGCGTTGCTGAAGATCTGTAAACAGAAGCACTAAATGAGAATACAACTTCAGAATATAAGGGGCTACACCCATAAAATCAATATTCCTCCAGTCCAAAGTTAATTGTATAAAGAAAATACAGGACAGGTGACTTAGATAGCGCCTCCCGTTCAGATTGTGATTATCTAACATGAAAATCAAGCTTGATTATGTAATTATATAATACCCATAGAGGTTATAAAATGGTATAACTTATTTACTCGGTATGGAAACTTCCCCATATTCCTGTAAATTACCGGTACCGTTACTGTACTTATTACAAGTAGTAACAAGGTCAAATACTTATTGAAAATGTCAAGTACTATTAGGTACCTACATGTCCAGTGTCCTATGAGGGCGGTAACCTAAGTCAAAATTGGATTAAAATAAAAGGAAAATACAGTAATAAGTTTTACTTACGGCAGACCTGGCTGCAGGGGCGATCAGTCTAGCGGCAGACAGCATTTTGTATATTTTTTGGGTGCGGCGAGCGACAACTGAAAGAAACCGAACGACTAGATGAGTTAGCTGCCCGAGACTACACTATTACTGAGCGAAATAAGTAGGGTTAATGTCGCGAAGGCCTGACAGTTCGACCGACGACCGCAGCGTTACGTAATTTGCGGTGCTACGTAACGGAGACCGAGATCGCTCTGACGATGCTCCTGTGTAAAGATATCTATCGCAATATCACTATGTGCACTGTCTAATGGAGAGAATAGGCGTATATTACCCCAAATCTAGTTATAAGAGAAACGACGGAAAATGGCCGATTCGGCGATTTGACTGAAACTTTGCGAGAATTATTATTCTTCAGTGACAACTTACAAAACCACAGACAAATATTTGCACTATCACACACTATAAGACGTTTTACAACGTTTGAATCACTTTTTATTTATTGATGGCCTGTATTTTCAGCACTTTTTCACGATTAGTTTATTCACAAAATTTTACCGCACTTACCAAAGAACACCGAGAAGGAGGAGACCGGCCTTTGGAATGTTCAATATGTGAGTGGTGAAATGAAACGGAATACAAATACAGCACTCCTATTGGTCGATATGTCAAGCAGTTCCGGTTGGAGCAGCCAACTATCGATCAATATGCGCGAATGACAGATTTATTCAGTACTAATTAATATTATGTTGTGAATAGTTGCATATAATGCCCACTTAGCCTTTCGATTAATTATTTTTTATTTTTAAATTATTGAATCACATACCTAAATATCACGGTTGTACAACTTAAACTTAAGATAAAGGCAGTATCGTAAGTGGATATAGTTTCGTCATTGACTAGTCCATTACCTTTGTCCGACATGGCCGTCTTCATGATAAACATCTGTAAATATAATGGCTGTGGCATAACATTTCCAAGATTAGCGGACTTAATTGAACACATCGAAGATGTCCATATCGGTAAATATTCAATTCTTATCTCTATATCTAGTAATGGTCCTTATTTCAAGCCTGTAATGTAATCCATGACCCTCCCTATTTACGTCTTATCAACGTGCCAATGTTGTCAACATTGGAGGGTATTTTTGCGTCAAATATAAAAATATTGTGGGTGTCCGCGGAAGCTTTCGTATTATTATTATTTAATTATATAGGTTTGTAATGGTTTCAATAAGTTATTTATAGATAGCACGTGCCCTATTATTTTTATCTTCTTGGTTTTGATGTTGAATCGAGCGCGAAACTAAACATTTCCCGTTGAATTGGCCAGCTGGTCGAATGCTTTCATATTTCAGATTATTTCCCTGTTATTTTTCAGATTACGACCCGGCAGTTATAGAACAAAAGGAAGCTTCTCAGCCAGCATGCATTCCGCTAAGTTACGTTTTAAAATATTTCACGGAGGGATCGAGGCGGGAAAAGCAGACCACGGCCCCGCCACCGCCGCCGGCTCCCGACGTGCGCCGGCGGCGCCTCCACTCTGCGCCCAAAACACCGTCTGTTCGCAGCAGTACGCCCACCGGTTGTTTATTTATATTATTTTTGAAATTTGAAATAACAATGAAACTTAAACTACCTCTAATCTACTTGCTTGCATAGTATAAACATAGCTCATAAAAATAATTAACCAGGATTGGGACGATAGTCATCGTTTCTCAAACTGTTATGATATCCCAAGGGGGGGTCGTGACACTCGTGGCTCGTGATGTGGACGATGTGATAGGTACATACTTGACCACTATATTGTTGATTTTATTAATACCAGTTTATTTACACCGTGTATTTTAATCACTTATTAAAAAAATAAGTACCAATAAAAAAATAAGCTTATACGTTTTTAACTCTTAAGGGGTCATAAAGGGATTTTTTTATTAGGGGTTGCGAAATTTGATCTTCTATTTTAAGACTTGTCAATGTTGCTAAACCCGTCTCTGTTTTGAGCAGTTATTAACCCTTCTACACATTCTGTTCTAAGAACGGCCAGTAGAGGAAAACGTAGCTTTATAAAAACGAAAGAGACATCATTATATTCTGTTGATTCGACCCTGCAGATGGGATTTTACACCTACTCTCGAACATAAAATATGTTTCAAGTTCAAAAGTTAGAGCAATTTTAATTAATAAATACTTAATTTACGTTTTCAGGAAGCGAAATGGACGAAGATGAATTGTTGAGTCCCTCTGAAGACAGCAACGATTCGTGGACCACGGCTGAAGAGTATAGCTCAGAATTCATACTGCGATATGGCGTCAAGTATGTATTTTACTAGTGCCTACCTAATCATTACCTTATTGAGTTACTGAGGGTTTTCCTGTTGTCCGACGAAAGTATTATCCTTATCATTAAAATGCATGTAGGTACTTACGGCATAATGATTCATGATGTTACTATGTCCTTATACGATTTTTTAATCTACCTATTGTGAAAATGACCAATCAAAAATTTAAGGCAAAGGTAGAGAATTTATCGACTTCTTGTTACTTACTTTAAAGGAGTCTTAATACGAGTATAGTACATACATTCCATCAGTGGAGTAAGATGATACCCAGTAGAATCTCTTGTATAGTGTAATTATTTCATTGTTAACTGGGTTTTGTTTGTCACATTCAAGTTGAGTCTCACGCATATTACCTACATTATCACTCTGGGTTGTCCGATGACTTACAAAATAACCTCGCTGACCGGTAGGTATATGTATGTATGATCTGATTATCAATTAAGAGAGACGTAGGTATAGGAAAGTACAGTCAGCTCGGTGCGTTTGATTTATTCGCATAGCTCCTGCCCGTTTCAGTAAGATAAGTTCGGATAAGGGTTGATAAGTTTTCTTCTTTTCAGAATGAATGCCAGCGCGTCGTCAGGTGCGTTGGGCCCCGCAGCACAGGAGAAGCCATTCGCGTGTCCAGTGCCGGGATGTAAGAAGCGATATAAGAACGTCAACGGCATCAAATACCATTCCAAGAACGGACACAAGAAGGACGGCAAGTGAGTATCATGGAACGCATAAATATTGTAGGCCATGTTGATTATAATTATCATGTACATATTGCGTGGTAGAATAGATATGTTAGCATATTGATTCCTCGGTGTAAAGCTAGGGTTACGATATAAATACAAGTTTCGATTGTGAAACTACATAATTACAGTTCCGGCAATAATATTGGCAATGACGGCATCAGTGATGAAATACCTTACCTTACCTACCTTAAGTTACATACTTACAAATTTAGTCAGTCGTATAGAATATCCAATTCCCATAGTAGCTCCATTATGTTCTTCTTTCTATTACTTTTAAATAGAAAGTATCCAGCTTTGACAACACCCGATCACCAGTACAATAAAAAAATAATACACGGACCCAAGAAACGAATGACTGCTCAAGAGTATTTTTGGAAAAAATGGGTATTCCATGAATTTCTTTACTTAATTATATTGAACGTATAGATACTATTGTAAAACATAAATTTGAAGTTAAGATTTAAAAGACATAACACGTACTCTAGTCGTAGCTAGTCATAATTACACAGAAATAAAACACGTTTCTTTTTTATTCGCCAATGTCGTGAATTGTGTATGATTCATTCATCAGATTAGTTATACTTTGATGGTTTATTCTATTTAGAACAATATTATTGTGTAGGTATATTGTAATAGCTGGTAATTTAAGTTGGTTAATGTATTTTTGGGTCAATAGGCTATAGTAGTTTTATAATACCTACAACAAAAATGACTTAAGATAGTACCTAACTTTTCCTATGTATCTTTCAGGGTAAAAAAGGCTTACAAATGCCAATGCGGCAAAAATTACAAAACGGCGCAAGGGCTTAAGAGCCACTCTATAACTCAACACATCGCGAGCGGGCTGCCCGGCGCCTGCACGCCGGCGGTCGACTCGCACGTCGCGCATAGCATGCACGGCACTCACAGCACGCACGGCACGCACAGCACGCACAAGGCCCACGTGCCCAAGATGCCGGGCCTGGTCGTCACCTCATCCCCGCACAGCCGAGCCCTCAACGTAATGGACGCCGTCGACGGTAACAAACTGGTCCGGATATATGACAGCCTGAAGACGAGGGATCTCCCGTCTTTCACCATACCCAAACACAACGTGAGTAGTGTTAACGTGGTGAGTGCGGGCGGGCAGGCGCGGGTGTCGGGGCTGCTGACGCCCGGCTCCACGCCCAGCTCCACGCCGGGCTCCAGTCCCGTGGACAAGCTCAAGTTCGAGCGGTCGCCGCGGGTCACGGTGCAGACCGCGCAGCCGCTCGCGCACCTCACGTACGCCAACGACGCGCCGAACTAACCTCATCGCGTGCTTCGCGGCGTTCACGAAACGAATTTAAAGTCATTAGTCTAGTTAAACGTGCAGTTCCTATATGAAAAGTTGAAAAATATTCGTTCATTTTTCCATCACATTATTTTTAAGGATCGTTAAATATGAAGGTGTTTGTATTTATAGCTTGTGCATGCTTTTTATTTATATTTTGTTTATGGTTATCGTAAGTTGCACAAACGACCGTAGCACCTTCATCTAAAGAGGTATATTTATTGTTTCTCAGAGAGATAGGAGAGTTATTTAATTGTTTTTGTTTGAGATTTTTATGTTCATAAGTTAGTATTATAAGTTATTGGAACGCTGATTCTTGTTATACTTTTGTTTATTATTGAAAAAAAGATGCGGTGGAGTTTATTGATTAAATAACAACATTTTTTTTTAATTTTCAAGAGGGCACAAATTGTGTTCCCCATTCAATTACTTACTGTTTGTCAATAATATAGTATTTTCTCCACTGGATCTCATTTTTGCCAAGGCTGTGTGATTTGTCGATCGTTTATGTCAGTATACGCGCGGTACGGAGGATGTGAAGGCAGGTTGTACAAATGTAACTAATTATTGTCATGTAGATAAGTGTCGTTTTGATTTAATTACACACTTGTCTTCCCGTTCGATAATTTTCAAGTTTCTGTGATCTCTACGCGTTTAACGATTTTGATCTACAGGTACAGCCTATTCCCATGAACCAGTAGTTGAATAATTATTGTACTACTGATTATTTTGCTCCGTGGTTTTTTTGTTTTTAACTTACAAAGTTAACTTTTTAAAGTATCTGGTTCAAACTGCGTAGATTATTCGGAACATTTGTAAAGTTTTATAAGTTAACATATATTTATCCTACATTTGCGTGGGTGATGCTAAATCCCAATGTATCCCTTGTGCCATTGTTTCTAACATTTGTGTACTTAATACACGGACCTGCTGTGACTTAATACCATATACGTCACGCAATTGCTTTACTTTCAAATGATTCTCCATAAAGTCATTTTCACAATGTTAGATTTTTATAATTAAGAGAAAAAGAAACAAAAATAGCGTTCACCTTTAAGTATCTTTTCAAAGCTAGAATAAAGGACATACTCGTAAATGTGATATAATATTTAGAAAAAGTAAAAAAAAATCTGCTTATAAGCGTACACGTATTTAAAATACCTAGTTCTTAAGGCTGGCGATTATTTAGTTATTATATTTATGATAAAAGTGTGTGGTTTGGGTGCCTTTTCATTTAGATATCTATACGATAGTGCGATTGGTTTTCTGTATTCATCTCTGATATCGTAGGTATACTTGGTTTAAATAAGATGTTATGACTCCTACAACGGAATAATATCATATTTATATATGTGTAGTTTATATTTTTACGGACATTAAGATGTTCTCTATACGTTAACTCCCACAACGGTTTTTTTTTAATTAACGAAATTTTACGAAAGAGCTTATTGTATAAATACTTTTGCTATGATTACGCACATCTTTATAAAGTGTTGTATAACTAATGTGTACTAATGATTAAACATGAATGATATAAAAACCACGCTCATTCTATCAGAATCGAATAATGAACGTAATCATAGCAATGATAAGAAATTTAGTTAGTTAAGAAACTTATATTCTCACAATGTATTTGTTTATTATACCAAAACATTTGGCATTGGTAGCTGTTAGCTGGGAAAAACTTGAAAAGGTGCTACCAAATAAGTGATTCGGCGCATAGACTGCAAGAGATGTAAAATAAGTATAAAATGTATGTATAGTCTGTTCCAAAGTCAAAATTATTTCTAAAAAATAGGTGTAAAATGGTTACGGTGCTTAACGGGTAAAAAGTGTGATATTTGGATTATTAACAGTATGTATAGTGTGGCTACCAAAGAGAAATGACATTTCAGACTTATGATAAGTATTTATTATTCACCGGTTCACTGAAACAGTTCTCATGCTATTTGTAGTGGTAAATTTTATATAAACTTTGCCAAATAATTTCAAAGATTGCAGACAGAAAATGTATTTTCCGTGATGCAAAATTAAATTTAGTATTTAAAATTATTTGTCCGAAATTACCGTTTTGTACATATAGCTGGGAACTTGATCAGCGAAATGGTTAGTACTTATTTAGCTCACTGACAACAGCTAAAGATGGAACTAAACTTAAGTCAGCTAAATTAAATTAACTTGGGAGTTGGCACACATGTACTAAACCAAAACAGTGGGGCAGTTTTAATCATAATTAGTAAAACAATATTGCTGGCAATAAACGCTAAAAACTGCTCTTAAGATTTTATAATAATAACCATTTGGCTGATATCTATGTCGGTGTTTAATCTTCAAACTAGTATACCAATACACCAGTATTTATTATTTCTCTAACCTACGTGACCCCCATGGGGTTCACGTAGGTTACTACAGTTGAGAAACGCTGATCTTTTAGAGTCGCCTTTTTACAAACTAAGTTTTTTGTTTAATCAACGTCAGTTTACGTGCGTTTTCTTGTGTAATATATTTTGCTTGTTCAATCGAGCGATATTAGAACTTAACCCGTCTGACAGAAGGAGAACGAATGAACAACGAGCTGACCTGACTGTCTGTCGCTCTCTGTGGTGTAAAATTTGGTGAGGAGCACGTGTGGCAAACCCTGTGTTACTGTTATGTCGATTAGAATTATCTATGGTTTGCATGTGAACGCATGGGCGCGAAGATTAATGTGAAATGCTCGAAGGTGGGGCAAGATTCTCGATTATTACTTACATGTAATACATATTTGCTATTCTGTCGTTAAGTACTAAAACAAACTTACTAATTTGAATATGTGAGGATAAGACAAGATGTAGTCCCCGACAGACCTAAAAATCATTTAACTACTTTACAATTGAAAATATTTATTCGTTTGTTTTACTCAAAAACAATCGACAGTGTGTTAACTGTTAATACCGATACTTACCTACAATATTTCTTCATAATAATAACAATTACTCGTAAATGAAATAATATAATATTATAATCCCTAAAAAATTTATGTTACAAGTTAAAAATAACAACATTTGCTAGTAGGTAAATTAGTGACCAAATTATATTTTTACACCAAACTTCACTGACTTAATGCTGTTCAATTTGAATTAAAAATATGTATTTAACGTACCTATGATAAATATTTATATAGCAAGTTTGTATGAATACTTGTAGACAGTCTGTAACGAAATTACATAACCGAAGTATTGTTTTGTGTTATAATTAATTGACTTTTTTGTAATTGTTTGGTAGAAGTAGTATGTTTGTTGAGAGTTGTCTTAAATTATTTAAAGTATGCTTGTTTCGTTAATATTATAACTAAAAGTATGAAACTGCTCACTATATTACTTACATTATATAATTATTTCGTCTCGGTATAGTTTCATATTGAACATTGTTAGTCATGTTTAATTTAAGACTGATAGTTGGATTAATGACGGTGTCTCATTAATTTATTTTGTGTGCATACGTAGAAAGACATTTTGTACCTATTGTGAGGATGTTCATTATAGAGGGGCTTAGTATATATTTTGTACAGGATCAAACCGATCGAGTGATACATCCATACATTTTACAGCAGCGGTCCATTTTGATTTTCCAAAGTGGTTGGTCACGTAATTGTTTTTTTTTTTGTTTTGTATTGTTATTAATGTGTTTATTGTTGCTATTTGTTACTTGACACTGGAAAAATACCCTATAACGTGGGTGGGCCATATTTGTAAAGAAACAAGTATAGTAGCGTTCCTAGCGGAAACGTGCAGCTTTACTGGTGAATGTATGGATATCATCACTCATTCATACTAACCCCACAGTACTAATGGTGCGTTCCATTCACTGTTAATTTTGTAAATTTCGTTATTTTCGTCCACAAATCTCGTTCCACTCGCACCAACTTGTACTGAAAGTGATCAAAATTATCGTTTTTAACACTTTTTGTGGACGAAAATAACAAAAATTACGGTGAATGGAACGCAGCATAAATAGCAACAAAGTTTAGAGATATGCTGCCGCTATAAAGGGCTTATTTCACTTGGCTGAATTTAGTCGCCTAAATTCAGAAGCTTGTAAAATGTTTAAACCATCCTAGCTTCTGAATAGCTTGCTGAATGCGATTATATTTGACTAAATTCAGTAAAGACTAAATTAAGATGACTAAATTCAGTCAAGTGAAATAAGCCCTTAACTCAGAAAATTATTTAGGAGACATTGATTGTCCCTATTGTTGTTTTTCATTTATATTTTAACAATTGGTTGTCTAGTTTCCGCGACCAATTTGAAAGTTGATTTAGAAGAGATTGGGGTCTGTGAATGGTGTCAATTATATGACCAATTTTCAAAGTTGTTGCTTAGAGTGGGAAAGGATGATATTTGTATAAAAGTAACTGTTTTACAAGTTCCATAGAGCTCAATATGATTTTCTTTTCTGGCCATATTGTGTATTCATAATTTTGTCTGCTGTTTTTCAATCCGTTAACGGTTGTGAATAATGTATAATAATACATGTACCTATAGCGGCCGGTGATACCTACGCCTTTTTATATGATTTGCTAGTTGCGGAGATACCGTAGATTTCAATCGCCATTTGAAGGGCTAAGTATAATTTCAATAGAATCCCTCTAATGTCGACAGGTAAGGTCCGTGGGAATCTATGTCAGTGGTTCCCAACCTTTTCTGTAACTTGAACCTTCTGGCAAGAAAAAATCAGATGTCCTTGCTCCCATACAAGTCAAATTAAAAATATTGGGTCCGTAACCACAGACCCTGTTGGGAAACACTGACCTATTGTCAGTGCATCATCAGTGTATATATTTTTTTACAATATTATTATGCTGTTCGTTATTATTACCAGCTAAATTCCTCTTAGAATGCCATAGACTTCGTATTTTTTTACTAAAGGTTGAATCTCCGGTGTCCCTGTACTTCAATGTTCGAATGTCATTCAACTGCATCGGTGCTTATTGACTGCGTGTGTAGTGCACAATAATGTACATAGATCATCGGCTGCTACTTGATGTTGAACCTCCAGTTGTTTCCAACTTTAATCCTTTGACTATAAAAGCTTAATTGCCACTTACGATATGTCAAAGGGTTAAATATAAATTTTGATACCTACCGATGTAAGCGTTGTCTCCTAGTATTTTATACAGAAAATTGATGTTTAGTCAGTATTGAAAATCTTATGCTACGGATACACGAAGACACCAGACACTAGACACTCAGTGTACCGACACCGCCTACAACTGTAACAAGGTGTCGCCGTGGTGGAGACCACCCTCGATGTATACACTGACCCCCAAATTCATAGATTTTAGACAGTTTACAATGGATTTGTAAAGCATTTTTAGGAACAAATGTGATTTGTAATTCCACTGCAAGTCGATCATAACTTTCTATGAATTTGGGGGCGAGTGTCGTGTCGCCGTGTAGCCTTAACATTAAACCCGCAATTGATAAACAGTCTCTAGTGTGACTTTAATTAAGTCGGTAACCCAACGCGGTGCACGGAGAGGCCACGCACACGGCCACGGCTACGTTCTGCAAGAAAATGTATGGATGACGTCATTTCGTGCGTAGCCTCTCCGTGCGCCGCGGTGGGTTTCCGGCTTTAAGCGATTACGTGTCAACCACGTTTGTCGATTAGATGATAGTGATTCATTAACTCGCCGCTAGGTTCGTTGTACGAGTCTAACAGCGCGTAAAAACGCGGTCACAAATGCTTAAAGTCGCACTAGGGCTTCTGATAACATTGGATGTGCGTTTTGGTGTTCATATTCTAATCTCGATGAATAAAAGCAAACAGCAACCTTATATTTTGTTTTATTTAATCTGAAATATATAAATACAGATACAAGCTTAGGTATTCACATAATTTGCTTATAATATTGAGACTTTAAATTAAAATACAGAACACAGCCTATTCTTAGCAAGAAAATCTTACATGTAAGGCGATGCGCGCACTATTGGAATATTTGTAGCACGAATTTAATATAGCGCTGCAAATGTGTAGTATATCTGCATTATATGCGCGTCGTTCCTTATAAATTCATATATTTACCGTCCCATGCAAGGAACTTGATGTTTTTTACGTTTTTATTCTATCGTGGTACGGAACCTTTCATGTGCGAGTCCGATACGCACTTGGCCGGTTTTTGTGATATTATGAAATCTCAAAAGAACCGTCAGTCGGGCTGCATGTGCGTGCGCGCCGGTTTTCTTTCTACTTTTCATTATTTCACTTCTTTGTTGCCAGTCTTTCCAGCAAAGTCGATATTTTTTCATGTATTATAGGTTCGTTCATAGGACATTTGTTCTGTACGAATAATAGTGCGCTTTTGTCTTTCTGCTCGAAGGCTACCTCAGCCGCCTCCTCGAAGAAACTGTAACAAGATATAGAAATATTTCAGAAACATAATGATATAGATTAGTACCGCCCTAGTAACAAAAAAATATTCCAAAAAATGAGGTAACTTATTTACTGGCTACTTTTACTTTAGAACCACCACAGACATGCTACTTTTCGCATCGGCGATCGGCGATTTTGCGACTGCATCGCGTTTTGGCGACTCTCTGCGTTCGATCGCAGTATCAAAATAGCGCGATTTTGCGACTGATCGCTGCATTTAGCTTCTTAGAAGCGACTAAATCGTCGATCGCTGATGCTAAAAGTAGCGTGTTTGCGGTAGCCCTTAGAATCTGCCAGTTTATTTTGTGTAATTAAAGATGAGACTAGGCTCGTATTAATAAATGAATCTCAAAGTTGAGATCGATCTAACGACGCTGTTTTGACGGATGTTCCATACATATCTTAAGATCGATCTCAACTTTGAGATGCATTTATTAATACTAGCCTTAGACACCAACCGTATGGTCCCAAACTAAGCAACGCTTGTACTATGCTACCATACAATGGACTGGGGGCGATCCCAGTGACACCAAATTACGAAAAGGGCATTCCAAAATTTGCCTCTGGCGGGAATCGAATCCGCAACCGCTCGATGCAGTGAGCCAGGCTAACGTTCAAACCACCGCCAAGCGATCATAATGGGACTTTAACCCGGCACTTACCCAGCCTTCACGTAATACTTGACTTTGATGTCGTCTCGGCAGCGCGGCAGGTACTTGAGCGCTTCGTCGTTCTTGCGCTGCTTGAGGCAGGCGTCCACGAACGGTTCATACCCCACCGGGGATTTCTTCCACTTCGAGAACTTGTCCAGCTCTTCCCAGTCGTTCTTCTCGGCCAGAGTCAGAATGCGGAGCCACCAGTATCTGTTAGAAAATAAGTTGTGAGTAAATGCAAACGTGAAAGTATTTTTAGTAACGGGCCCGTTAGCGTGGTTGGTAAGATTCCGCTTATCACACTGCAGGTCGTAGGTTCGATTCCTACCCGGGACATGCATTTGTGTGCATGAACATGTCTGTATATCCCGAGTCTGGGTGTAATTATGTATATTAAGTATGCATTTACAAACAAAAAGTAGTACCTACTATATGTAGTAATATCAGTTATCTGGTTTCCATAGTACAAGCTCTGCTTAGTTTGAGATCAGGTAACCGTGTGTAAAAGAATGTCCCAGGATGTTATTATTATGTCATTAAGGATCACAGAGGACAAGACAACATAAGATATGACAAGACATTCTTCTTCTTATCATAGTTAATGGCAGACCTTGTGTCAGATTTGTTCAAGCAGACCGAAAGCCCCTGACATGGCTTAACGACTGCTGCCTAGATGACAACAACTGGGACTGACTTTTTACGTGCCCTCTGAAGCACGGAGACGCTCAGTTCAAATGCCACTAAATGGTTACCAATCTCTGACTGACCTTGCCAAGCGTTGCCTAAACTCCGATCGTTTACCGATCACCTGACTATGAGCGATAATAATAAGTATCTTATGTAAGTACTAAATTATTTCAAATTAATTTGATACTAACGAGCTGATGTAGCTGATATGTCCATCTTTAAACATTTAAACATTGAAGCAGCAAGGGTTAAGAGACCATTTGCAATCAAGGAGGGGGTGGGGGGGCGTGTCGAGTAGGCCTGTGCGACGTGGGATTAGTGCGTCATAGCTCTGGGATCTTCTAATAAGTACTGTTTCTTTGGCCAATGTACCGTCTGTCAGGCATCTTGTACTCGGCGCGCAGTTTGTCGGCCAGCTTGACCTCGCCCTGGTCCAGCAGCCGTTTGACCGTGTCGTGCAGCGACAGCCCGATGAACCCGGCGCCGTACGTCTCCTGCAGGCTCGAGTGCTGCTTGCACAACTTACGGGCGTCCTCGCATATTGCAACACCTGCAAAAAAACAATCATACCATGGATTTATAAAAGTTTCGCGCGTGATTTATCTATTAAGAAAAAATATTCCAAAAAATGCGGCAACTTATTTATAGTTGTGGCATGTCAGTTTCATACATTGCTGATTGCTGTCTGACGTATTGCTTAGCAGGCGGATACCAGGTTACATTTCCAAGGGAGCTCATGCCTTAAAAGTAGTAATTGGGTTGAAGGGGCTAATGAGATCTGAGAATTGGGTCAACCTGTCTTGTGAAGAAAAAATAATGAGACAGAAACGGACAGGAAGTAAAAGACAAGTGAGCAGGAGATACAAACAGGACTGAACTCACGACGATTTATCTGGCCTGGATTAGGAACATTAACCGTCCCATTCTCTTTTGTAAAGAGAGTAAGAGAAAGAGAGGGGATAAGCCCGGCAGCACATCATCAGAAACTTTCTGATAAAAAAAATTTGGGCGACGTTTTGCTGTCTGCATAAGGCACCCAACCGGTCCGGAAATTTTCTGATAAGTAGTATCTTATGTGGACTGCGAAAGGTCATCCATAAAATTTATATGAGTAAGATTCTCATGATGTGCGGTTGGGCTAATGAGGCAGGACCGGATGCAGGTCGTGTGCGACTCACCCAAATCATTCTTGCCCTTCTTGTAGCACTCCCTGGCGGAGATGAGCGAGGCCTCGACGCTGCCGGGGTTGGCTTGCTGCAGCGCGTCGCGCAGGTGCGAGGCGGCCTGCCCCGGGAACTCGTCGTCCTGCACGTACACCTGCCGCAGCGCCTCGCGGTTGTGCCGCGCGCAGTACTTTATGTATAACGCGTGCGCTAGCGCGAACCGGGACCGGATCGTTAGCTGGGGGACGAAACCGAATATGATCATGGGGTATAATGGTGTAGCTTGCCTTAGAATCTAAGGGTCCATCTAAGGCTTAGATGGACCCTGTATCAAAATTTGGTACAGATTTTTCACACACGTTCGGGGCCCCTGTATCCCGGGCCTGATACGGCGGTAGCTACGCCCCTGATAGGGTACCAAGAACAATAAAAAATACTACGTAAAGATAATATAGGATAGGAAGAATAAAAGCATAAATTTTAAAGATCCTCTGGGATAGATATGACAAATCACAACAAATATAAAATGTTTCAAACATCAATGTCTAAAACTTGAAGTGACCAAATCTCTATATCCAAATTCACAGGGAGTTATGATTGATCTACAATGACATGACAAAGCTTTTGTTAGGAAAAATTCTTTGTAAAGCCTTGCAAATGGATTGTAATTTCTATAACTTTGGGTCATACAAACATCAATAACATTCCGTATGTGGCAGATGCTTACCTCAAAGTCGCGTTTCCCCATTTTCTCTTTGAGATGTAAAAGCACCGTGTACACCAAATCTGTGTCACCACTGGCCGTCGCCTTCAGCAAAGCCGTCTTTCCTTCGCCCAAGTACAACAGCAAAGGAACTTGCAGCTTACTGTGAGTTTCATACTCCAAAATCTATAAAAATAGTTCTAAATATCAATAAAAATACAAAAATATGTTGAAACTACAAAAAGCCAACATCACGCGCTGTTCCCAAGCGGTCACCCATCTAAGTACTGAACGCGCCCGACGTTGCTTAACTTCGGTGATCGGACGAGAACCGGTGTATTCAACGTGGTATGGACGTTGGCGAAAGATGCCATAAAATTACTGATGTGTTTCTACTACTAGAGCTCAAGATTTGTAGCACTATCTACTTTTATTTCATGAGAGTTTACGCAGTACGTGAGTATACATAAGACGGCGACGGGTATCAGTGGAGTATAAAAATATGTATGGGTTTTCTCGGCCGCGGTAAATTTTGTGATATTTTGTGGTTTCGTTACTGAGATAGCCCAGTATATTGTTACCATATAACAATCGATGTTATAACTTGGCTGAAATGGCGCCACCTGGAAAACTAGACAAATGAATGTCAAAATGTTTTTGTAGATAAAAAAAATACAATGTAAATAATATATGAAAAAACAATCAACAATTGAAAATAGTGAAAAAAAGCCAACATCACGCGCTGTTCCCAAGCGGTCACCCATCTAAGTACTGAACGCGCCCGACGTTGCTTAACTTCGGTGATCGGACGAGAACCGGTGTATTCAACGTGGTATGGACGTTGGCGAAAGAAGCCATAAAATTACTGATGTGTTTCTACTACTAGAGCATTTGTAGCACTATCTATTATTAGGTCTTGAGATTTTGTGACAGAGATAGCCCAGTCTATTGGAACCATAAAACAATCGATGATATAACTCGGCTGAAATGGCGCCACCTAGAAAACTAGAGAAAGAAATGACAAAATTGTTTTGTAGATAAAAAAAATACATTGTAAATAATATATAAAAAAAAACAATCAAAAATTGAAAATAGTACAAAAAGCCAACATCACGCGCTGTTCCCAAGCGGTCACCCATCTAAGTACTGAACGCGCCCGACGTTGCTTAACTTCGGTGATCGGACGAGAACCGGTGTATTCAACGTGGTATGGACGTTGGCGATAGGAAGTCAAAATTTTAACACCACATGTTGTTCACACTAGATTTATGCGAAATAAATTAAAACATGTGGCTAATGCAAAGAATTTATAACAGTAGGGCTAATAGTCCGGGTTGCCGCATCAATTTTTTTTATTAGTATCAAGCTAATTTTCCGTGAGTAGCTTCATTTTAATGAGACGCCCAACAATTTCTGTACGAAAAATCTTGATTGTGGTAGGTAAGAGGGGTAGCAGAGATAAAACATTGTTGATTTGATGATTCTCAAAAATTTATTACTAACTGTTTTTTTTTTGTTAAATTTGATGATTCATCAAATCAACATATTTTATCTCTGCTACCCATCTTACCTACCACAATCAAGATTTTTCGTACATAAATTGTTGGGCGTCTCATCAAAATGAAGCTACTCACGGAAAATTAGCTTGATACTAATAAACAAAAATGTACTAGGGAACCCAGACTATAATGCTATTACAGAAAAATAAAGAAGATAGAATCCAATCCGTCGCGGATGCTTCGAGCGCCTATAATGTTTTATCCATTAAAATTAAATATTCCAATGGTTGTTGTAGTAGGCATTCAATAAGTCACAAGTGGCTAGCTCGCTGCATAAACTATAATAATGAAAAAAAATACGGTCGAACCATAGACAGTATGTTTTTTTTTTTTTGGGTGGAATGAGAACATCTTCCTTTTTGAAGTAAGTTAAAAGCAGTTTTGTTGTTCATTAAATCAAAATTAATAAAAAATACTAACCTTAGTCAGTTCCTGTATACACGGCGACAAGGTTCACCACCTGTCACGTTGGGTTCTGACTATCAGGTGAAACGTGGGCTTTGAGTTGACTTAATACCTCCACAATGTGGTGGTGTATGGCCACTCAAGCCTCTTACTTCCCCCGAATGGGGATAAAAGTCGTGATGTTATTTTTTTTTTTTTAATTTTTTTACTAACCTTAATAGCTAGTGCCTTCCTGCCCTTCTCGGCGGCTTTCATAGCGATGGTGGTGTATGATATGCCGGGCACGTTGCGCAACTTCTCGCCGATCTCGCGCGCCGCACTCTCGTTGTCCAAGTGCGGTTGTGTCACCTGTAAGGTTTTATATGGATTGTAATTAGGGTTGTTAGTTTTCTAGTGCGAATATAGTAGATTCAAGCTCACACAGATAGTGTAACCAGAGCCTTTCCCTCAAGTAACTTGGACTGCGAAAAATAAGTATACTGAATCATGTATTTTTATTTAAAAAATATAGTATTCGGTATCCAAACATAGTATTCTACAAAATAATATAGTACAACTTAGCTTTTCCCCGGGATTCGTCGAGGGTCAAATCTTGGCGTCATCGTTGGACACCATTGTCGATCCTGGCTTACAGGAGTAACAGTGGTGGGAGTGTGTGCTGGGCTTAATCCCATAAAAATAATAATAATCTAGTAGCAACCCTAATTGTGACAGTTTAATATTTGCAGCAAGGGTAATTAATTTTGAGGATTTGGATTTTGTTCAAGTATACCTTGTGGGTAAGCCTAGGCCTCCCACAAGGTGGACCGACACGGGAAATAGCTGGATGCAAGCAGCACAAGACCTGTCGTTGTGGAAAATCTTGAGGGAGGCCTACGTTCAATAGTGGACGTCTGGCTGACATGATGAAGTTGTATGTTACCTTGTAGCAGGCCCAGTGCGACAGTACCCTGGTGCGGCCGTCCTTGAGTTGCAGGTAGGATGCGATGTGTCCGGCGAGGCAGTGCAGGCGTCGCCAGATCAGCCGGTCCAGTAGTATCCGTTCACCTAGGTGGCTCATTCTGCTCTCGAGTCAAGGTTGGTATTCATTTGTTGTTATTGTTCTTATTATTATTACAGTAGAATTGGCGGCCGAATACGGAAACCCCCATAGACTCCGTTTTTTTGTTATGACATCTAGATCTATGGAATCTCCTAGACTCTATGCCTAGACTTCGCTACGCTCAGAGCTGATACGTATAAGTATCTATAATATAGTTATCACTATTTTTTTGTATGTTGCGTTAATATTAAGCATGAAGGATTTTTTTTAAAATTACTTCAGGCTACCGAGTATGTAGTATATGCGTTGATATTATTGAAATGTAATGTTGGTAGTGTTGATACATATGCGAAGAACAACCAAAAAAATGAAATGCATGAATTTTATCTGAGATAGTCGCGTGCGTTTATGCAATTAAATTACACTATTAGTTTACTATTATACTATATCAAAGTGCTAAATTGTCAAGTGTAAGCAGAGGGAAAAATTACCCAAATAGGGACAACCAATAAATGTCTCAACCTGATATAAAGGAATAAATAAAAAATGGAAACACTAGTATAGATATTTGTTAAAGGATACTGCGCAGATGTGAGCGGGATAGCCACTTTGGGGTCTCGCACCGCGTTGAGTACCCGCAGCCAGCGGCAGGTCTTCACGTACAGGTCGGTCAGCACTGGGTCCATGATGAAGCACTTGCCGAACTGCGCCGCTCTGATCAGCTCCTTTTGGATCTCGGGCCGGAACTCGAAGGAGGCCGCTTCGATGCAGTCCTGTACCGCGATTGGCAGGTCCGACTTCACTAGGCGGATGTATTCGTCGGCTTTGTGGCTGCCTTTCTGTAGCGATAAAAAAAATGTCAAAAATTAAAAATTGATGATAAAAAAATACAATGTAAATAATAAAACAATCAAAATAGTGCAAAAAGCCAACATCACGCGCTGTTCCCAAGCGGTCACCCATCTAAGTACTGAACGCGCCCGACGTTGCTTAACTTCGGTGATCGGACGAGAACCGGTGTATTCAACGTGGTATGGACGTTGGCGAATGAAGCTTTGAAATTACTGATACATTTCTACTACTAGAGCATAAGATTTGTAGCACTATCTATCTATTATTAGGTTTTGTGATTTTCTGACAAAGATAGCCCAGTCTATTGTAACCATAGAACAATCGATGTTATAAATTGGATGAAATGGCGCCACCTAGAAAACTAGAGAAATGGATGTCAAAATGTTTTTGTAGATAAAAATAATAAAAAAGAATACAATGTATATAATAATAATAAAAAAATCGAAAATAGTACCATAAGCCAACATCACGCGCTGTTCCCAAGCGGTCACCCATCTAAGTACTGAACGCGCCCGACGTTGCTTAACTTCGGTGATCGGACGAGAACCGGTGTATTCAACGTGGTATGGACGTTGGCGGAAGAAATTATGAAATTACTGATATGTTTCTGCTACTAGAGCTCAAGATTTGTTGGACTATCTACCATTAGGTCTTGAGAGTTTACGCAGGTACATTGCAAGCATTAATGGAATAGTATTAGATTGGGAGCCGTAGAAGGATTTAATGGATGTACTCGAGCGCGTGAGTTTAAGATAAGGGAGATAGCTTACATATTGATAAGAACCTCCAACCAGTATGAGCCCTTAATATTGGTGGGTCAGGGGAACCAAAAAAAATTATAGACCATATTAAAATACTCGAATTCGTCAGATTAAGATAAGGGGGATTCATTACTAGCTAAGAAGTGTCAAAAGTGTCAATTTTGCTAATTTGATAGTCAGTCTAAGAAATGGGAGCATCTGGAAGTTACACTGAACACCCCCTCTGATTTATTTTTTTATAGGACTGCGGTTGCAATAAACGTACGGCCCGCCTGATGTTAAGCGGTTACCGTAGCCTATAGATGCTTACAAAATCTGACGCGCTCGAGTATTTTTTTTCTTTTTCAATTTATCATGTTGGAGCATGAAAAGTATCAATATCTGACACGCTTGAGTATTTCCATGTCATTGCTTTTTTTTGAATTTGAAATTATCATGTAGACGCTTCCCCCACCGCTGAAAGTGGAAACACCTAGAACAATGTATTCTTCCTATCATCTCATCTACCAAATCTAATAGGTTTGGCCAACGCCGGAGTAAATCCACAATTAGCACGCTAGGCCCCCGGTCCATATCGAGTATACTTTTAAGAAGTGTATCAGTGGGGTATAAAATATGTATGGGTTTTCTCGGACGCGGAGTTTTTAACTGTAAAGTGGGAGTAGGCATGCACAGCTTTCTAGGCTAGTTCTTATTTTTTTTTTGTTTATTTAAATACCTAATTTTGTTTTTTTTATTCACTATGTGTTAATGCCTGCCTGCTCACACAGCGTTGCTGTTTGAAAATGTATAAGTACAATTATTCTTTTGAAAAGAGTAATTATTGAGTTTCTTGCCGGCTCTTCTCAATGGAAGCAACATTACGAACCGGTGGTAATGCTAAAATATTGTTTATCTTGACTATTTATAAACGCTTTATTGAGCTTACATGAATAAAAAACTTTTGATTTGATTTGATTTGATTTGCGGTAAATTACGTGATATTCTGTGGTTTTGTTACTATGATAGCCCCGTCTATTGGAACCACAATTCAATCGATGTTATAACTTGGCTGAAATGGCGCCACCAAGAAAACTAGAGAAATGAATGTCAAAATGTTTTTGTACATAAAAAATATATAAATAACAAAAATAATAATTAAATAAAATATTTAAAAAACAATCAAAACTTGAATATAGTACAAAAAGCCAACATCACGCGCTGTTCCCAAGCGGTCACCCATCTAAGTACTGAACGCGCCCGACGTTGCTTAACTTCGGTGATCGGACGAGAACCGGTGTATTCAACGTGGTATGGACGTTGGCGAAAGACTTAACAAAATTAATGATATCTATTCACGTCCGAATGTCACGTCATATATACATATCGCTTCGACAGTTTTTGTTTTGTTCAAACTACGTCAATTTGGGTGCTACATTAAAAAAAATAGTTTTAACTCTTACATTAAACTGCCTAGAAGCCTCCACTAAATACGAAGCGGGCGCCGTGCTATCGATCCTGAATATCTTCTCGAGTACAAACGGCACTTTCTGTATCAACTCATGTGTCCTCTCCGAGATGACTCGCACGCAATCCATCTCCTGTATCAGATGGAACGGTCCGTCGTATGGGTATATATCGGATTTGCCTTTTATATCGTACATGCACAGTGTGTCATCCCAGTGGGCGATTACAGCTTGAGATCCGCACCTGAAATATATGAGGAATGAATTAGAAGCTTATTATGTAACTCTTGGGCACGGGCCTCCCCTAAATGTGAGGGGGATTCGGGCCATAATCCACCTTGCTGGCCCTATGTGGGTTGAGGATTTCACATTTCTTTCGAAAATTGGTTGGATTTTCTAAGACATGCAGGTTTTCTCGCGATGTTTTCCTTCGCCGTAAGTATAAGTATCATGTGTGTAACGTCACGACTTTTATCCCCGTTCGGGGGTAGTCAGAGGCCTGAGTGGCCATACACCACCACATTGTGGAGGTATTAACCAACTCAAAGCCCACGTTTCACTAGATAGTCAGAACCCGACCACAGATACCAGATATAAGATATAGAACCCCAGATATAAGTATCATATCATAATTATAGTTTATACTATTCGATAATCCGTGCTATAAAGGTGAACGACAGTTTGCCTATACGGGCCAAGGCCCCAAGTTACATACTCTCTGGTTTTTCGATTCATAGGCAACTCTGTAAGTAGGTACACATCATAACTGCCTGCGTAGCATTTCCGCCATGCTCAGTTTTTGTTACAACTTTTGTGTTGTCGCATTAGACCAGTAAGAGGCTATGCACACGGAGCAACTTTAGTTGCCGCAACTAGCAACTTAGTTGCCGAAACTATCAACTTTTTAATAGGTTTTTGGCAGTTGCAGCAAACAATTGCCAGTTGCAGCAAAAGTTGCCTCGATTGCCGCAACTGTTTCGCAATTGTTTTATATGAAAACAGCTAGTTGCGAGTTGCCAGTTGCCGCAAAAGTTGCCTGTGTGCATAGCCCCTTAGACACATCCAATGACAGTTAAACATTGCATCGAGTAGCGGCCATAAAATATAAAATCAACATAAACTAGAAATTTTTGCATATAAATTATGGCCATTACAAAAAAAAGTTGCAAATTGTTTTTTTCTGTAACCATTTAGTTCTACGCCTGAAAGCCATGCATCCTATATGTGGAAATATTATTCCATACTTCCGAAACACCCTGTATACTGACCAGATCAGCTCCTTAGGCTGTTTTATGTATCCTGTGTCGATTTCAACGAACATGGTCTTGAAGTCCGAGGTGCCGATGCACAGAATACCGGAGTCCGTGAATAGCGCGACGTGTTTCCCGTTCTGCGATGACACTATTGACAGTATCTGTGTGTATGGATTCTTTATTTCTGGCCGCTGAAAGAAAAAAGAGAATTCACAATATTTTTTAAAATTTGTGTGTAGATTTCGTTAACAGATGGCGTGAAATATAAGTTTATAAGTTGCCTGAAATGGCGCCATCTAGAGAAATAGAGAAATGGATGACAAAATGATTTGGTAGAAAAAATAACAAACATTAATGGTACAATGATAATGAAATAAAGAAAAACAATAAAAAATATAAAATAGTAAAAAGCCAACATCACGCGCTGTTCCCAAGCGGTCACCCATCTAAGTACTGAACGCGCCCGACGTTGCTTAACTTCGGTGATCGGACGAGAACCGGTGTATTCAACGTGGTATGGACGTTGGCGAAAGAAGTTATAAAATTATCTATGTGTTTCTACTACTAGAGCATTTGTAGCACTATCTATTATTAAGTCTTGAGATTTTGTGACGGAGATAGCCCAGTCTATTGGAACCAAAGAACAATCGATGTAATAACTTGGCTGAAATGGCGCCACCTAGAAAACTAAACAAACGGATGTCAAAATGTTTTTGTAGATAAAATAACAAAAAAAAAGAATACAATGTAAATATAATAATAAAAAAACAATCAAAAATTGAAAGTAGTGCAAAAAGCCAACGTCACGCGCTGTTCCCAAGCGGTCACCCATCTAAGTACTGAACGCGCCCGACGTTGCTTAACTTCGGTGATCGGACGAGAACCGGTGTATTCAACGTGGTATGGTCGTTGGCGAATGAAACCTTGAAATTACTGATACTTTTCTACTACTAGAGCATAAGATTTGTAGCACTATATTTTATTAGGTCTTGAGATTTTGTGACAGAGATAGCCCAGTCTATTGTAACCATAGAACAATCGATGAGATGATCGATGATCGAATCGAGAACTGGGCTGAAATGGCGCCACCCAGAAAACTAGGGAAATGGATGTCAAAATGTGTTTTGTAAATAAAAATAACAAAAAAATAATACAATGTAAATAATAATAAAAAAGCAATCAAAAATTTAAAATGGTACAAAAAGCCAACATCACGCGCTGTTCCCAAGCGGTCACCCATCTAAGTACTGAACGCGCCCGACGTTGCTTAACTTCGGTGATCGGACGAGAACCGGTGTATTCAACGTGGTATGGACGTTGGCGAAAGAAACTATAAAATTATCTATGTGTTTCTACTACTAGAGCATTTGTAGCACTATCTATTATTAAGTCTTGAGATTTTGTGACGGAGATAGCCCAGTCTATTGGAACCAAAGAACAATCGATGTAATAACTTGGCTGAAATGGCGCCACCTAGAAAACTAAACAAACGGATGTCAAAATGTTTTTGTAGATAAAATAACAAAAAAAAAAGAATACAATGTAAATATAATAATAAAAAAACAATCAAAAACTGAAAGTAGTGCAAAAAGCCAACGTCACGCGCTGTTCCCAAGCGGTCACCCATCTAAGTACTGAACGCGCCCGACGTTGCTTAACTTCGGTGATCGGACGAGAACCGGTGTATTCAACGTGGTATGGACGTTGGCGAATGAAACTTTGAAATTACTGATACTTTTCTACTACTAGAGCATAAGATTTGTAGCACTATATTTTATTAGGTCTTGAGATTTTGTGACAGAGATAGCCCAGTCTATTGTAACCATAGAACAATCGATGAGATGATCGATGATCGAATCGAGAACTGGGCTGAAATGGCGCCACCCAGAAAACTAGGGAAATGGATGTCAAAATGTGTTTTGTAAATAAAAATAACAAAAAAATAATACAATGTAAATAATAATAAAAAAGCAATCAAAAATTTAAAATGGTACAAAAAGCCAACATCACGCGCTGTTCCCAAGCGGTCACCCATCTAAGTACTGAACGCGCCCGACGTTGCTTAACTTCGGTGATCGGACGAGAACCGGTGTATTCAACGTGGTATGGACGTTGGCGAAAGAAGTTATAAAATTATCTATTTGTTTCTACTACTTAGAGCATTTGTAGCACTATCTATTATTAAGTCTTGAGATTTTGTGACGGAGATAGCCCAGTCTATTGGAACCAAAGAACAATCGATGTTATAACTTGGCTGAAATGGCGCCACCTAGAAAACTAAACAAACGGATGTCAAAATGTTTTTGTAGATAAAATAACAAAAAAAAAGAATACAATGTGAATATAATAATAAAAAAACAATCAAAAATTGAAAGTAGTGCAAAAAGCCAACGTCACGCGCTGTTCCCAAGCGGTCACCCATCTAAGTACTGAACGCGCCCGACGTTGCTTAACTTCGGTGATCGGACGAGAACCGATGTATTCAACGTGGTATGGACGTTGGTGAATGAAACATTGAAATTACTGATACTTTTTCTACTACTAGAGCATAAGATTTGTAGCACTATCTTTTATTAGGTCTTGAGATTTTGTGGCAGAGACTATTCCAGTCTTTTGTAACCATCAGGGTTGCCAGACCTGATTTTCCAGGAGATTTCCTGGTTTGTCTGATATTCTCCAGATCTACTGATTTTATTATTAAATCTCCTGATATTTGTGTTTTGAAATAAATACATACCTACATACCACAAGTATCCGTAAAAAGGAACGTATCTGACTGAACTACCTATTTTTAATAGTAATAAGTTTATGGAATAAACCCTCTATATCATGCTCTAACTCAATTGTTTAAGGATGTTTTTGCAATAAGCCTTTATCGATCGCCGATTCTTTAACATTGTTGTTTATTGCCCATGCGTAAGGGAGAAGGGACGCCAACACAAGTCGCAACGCTTCGCGACTAAACTTTTGCGGTACTATAATATTTGATATGTTCCAAAATACATTTAAATTTTGCATGTAAATTAAGCACCAAAGTTATTGCCGGAGTCTTGAGAACTAAAAACATAGGTACTAAAAAATAAAAAATTGTTTTGATTTTCCAATAACTAATAATATGGCAACAAAAATGAATAGCCAAATGTATAAAAAAAATTACATATAAGAATTTTATTGAACTCCTGATTCTGCCAACACTGGTAACCATAGAACAATCGATGAGATGATCGATAATCGAATCGAGAACTTGGCTGAAATGGCGCCACCCAGAAAACTAGGGAAATAGATGTCAAAATGTGTTTTGTAAATAAAAATAACAAAAAAATAATACAATGTAAATAATAATAAAAAAGCAATCAAAAATTTAAAATGATACAAAAAGCCAACATCACGCGCTGTTCCCAAGCGGTCACCCATCTAAGTACTGAACGCGCCCGACGTTGCTTAACTTCGGTGATCGGACGAGAACCGGTGTATTCAACGTGGTATGGACGTTGGCGAATAAGACTTTGAAATTACTGATACATTTCTACTACTAGAGCATAAGATTTGTAGCACTATATTTTATTAGGTCTTGAGATTTTGTGACAGAGATAGCCCAGTCTATTGTAACCATAGAACTATCGATGAGATGATCGATGATCGAATCGAGAACTTGGCTGAAATGGCGCCACCCAGAAAACTAGGGAAATGGATGTCAAAATGTGTTTTGTAAATGAAAATAACAAAAAAATAATACAATGTAAATAATAAGAAAAAAAAGCAATCAAAAATTTAAAATGGTACAAAAAGCCAACATCACGCGCTGTTCCCAAGCGGTCACCCATCTAAGTACTGAACGCGCCCGACGTTTAACTTCGGTGATCGGACGAGAACCGGTGTATTCAACGTGGTATGGACGTTGGCGAAAGAAGCTGTAAAATTACTGATGTGTTTCTACTACTAGAGCATAAGATTTGTAGCACTATCTTTTATTAGGTCTTGAGATTTTGTGGCAGAGACTATTCCAGTCTATTGTAACCATCAGGGTTGCCAGACCTGATTTTCCAGGAGATTTCCTGGTTTGTCTGATATTCTCCAGAACTACTGATTTTATTATTAAATCTCCTGATATTTGTGTTTTGAAATAAATACATACCTACATACCACAAGTATCCGTAAAAAGGAACGTATCTGACTGAACTACCTATTTTTAATAGTAATAAGTTTATGGAATAAACCCTCTATATCATGCTCTAACTCAATTGTTTAAGGGTGTTTTTGCAATAAGCCTTTATCGATCGCCGATTCTTTAACATTGTTGTTTATTGCCCATGCGTAAGGGAGAAGGGACGCCAACACAAGTCGCAACGCTTCGCGACTAAACTTTTGCGGTACTATAATATTTGATATGTACCAAAATACATTTAAATTTTGCATGTAAATTAAGCACCAAAGTTATTGCCGGAGTCTTGAGAACTAAAAACATAGGTACTAAAAAATAAAAAATTGTTTTGATTTTCCAATAACTAATAATATGGCAACAAAAATGAATAGCCAAATGTATAAAAAAAATTACATATAAGAATTTTATTGAACTCCTGATTCTGCCAACACTGGTAACCATAGAACAATCGATGAGATGATCGATAATCGAATCGAGAACTTGGCTGAAATGGCGCCACCCAGAAAACTAGGGAAATAGATGTCAAAATGTGTTTTGTAAATAAAAATAACAAAAAAATAATACAATGTAAATAATAATAAAAAAGCAATCAAAAATTTAAAATGGTACAAAAAGCCAACATCACGCGCTGTTCCCAAGCGGTCACCCATCTAAGTACTGAACGCGCCCGACGTTGCTTAACTTCGGTGATCGGACGAGAACCGGTGTATTCAACGTGGTATGGACGTTGGCGAAAGAAGTTATAAAATTAGCTATGTGTTTCTACTACTAGAGCATTTGTAGCACTATCTATTATTAAGTCTTGAGATTTTGTGACAGAGATAGCCCAGTCTATTGGAACCAAAGAACAATGGATGTTATAACTTGGCTGAAGTGACGTCACCTAGAAAACTAAACAAACGGATTTACAAAATGTTTGTGTAGATAAAAAAAAAAAGAATACAATGTAAATATAATAATAAAAAAAACAATCAAAAATTGAAAGTAGTGCAAAAAGCCAACGTCACGCGCTGTTCCCAAGCGGTCACCCATCTAAGTACTGAACGCGCCCGACGTTGCTTAACTTCGGTGATCGGACGAGAACCGGTGTATTCAACGTGGTATGGACGTTGGCGAATGAGACTTTGAAATTACTTATAGATTTCTGCTACTAGAGCATAAGATTTGTAGCACTATCTATCTATTATTAGGTCTTGTGATTTTGTGACAGAGATAGCCCAGTCTATTGTAACCATAAAACAATCGATGCTATAACTTGGCTGCCATAGCGCCACCTAGAAAACTAGAGAAATGGATATCAAAATGTTTTTGTAGATAAAAATAACCAAAAAAGAATACAATGTAAATAATAATAAAAAAACAATCGAAAATTGAAAATAATGCAAAAAGCCAACATCACGCGCTGTTCCCAAGCGGTCACCCATCTAAGTACTGAACGCGCCCGACGTTGCTTAACTTCGGTGATCGGACGAGAACCGGTGTATTCAACGTGGTATGGACGTTGGCGAGAGAAATTGTGAAATTACAGATTTGTTTCTACTACTAGGGTTCAAGATTAAATTTGTAGGACTATCTATTATCAGATCTTGGGAGTTTAAGCAGATAAGTATGGCAAGCATTAACGGAATAGTATCGAGTATACTCAAGACAGGTATCAGTGGAGTATAAATAAAATATGTATGGGTTTTGCTCGGCCGCTGTAAATTTCGTGATATTCTGTGGTTTTGTTACTGAGATAGCCCAGTCTATTGGAACCATAGAACAATCGATGTTATAACTTGGCTGAAATGGCGCCACCAAGAAAACTAGCGAAATGGATGTCAAAATGTTTTTGTAGATAAAAATAACAAATAAAGAATAGAATGTAGATAATAAAAAATAAGGAAAACAATAAATCATTGAAAATAGTGCAAAAAGCCAACGTCACGCGCTGTTCCCAAGCGGTCACCCATCTAAGTACTGAACGCGCCCGACGTTGCTTAACTTCGGTGATCGGACGAGAACCGGTGTATTCAACGTGGTATGGACGTTGGCGAAAAAACATTTGAAATTACTGATACCTTTCTACTACTGCAGCGCGATATGACGTCACTACCAATAATTTACTAACCATGAGTATAGCTCTTGATTCGCCAAGCTGGCATTTGAAAATTTCCTTATCTCTGCATACAAGGAAACCGGAGCTAGTGACGCACCAGCACGATATCTGCTCATTGGCTCCTGGAATATTTTTTTTAATTAATAGCAACAACATTAAATGGCATGATGTTAGTTTAATTAAATTAATAATAATGAGGCTGGTGATTAGGTTGTGTACAATATTTGATATGTTGAAATGTTGATAAGATTCTGTTGTGGACGGATAAATAAATAATGCACTGCAAAAGAGAGTACCAGATAATGACAAATCTCGTTCTGATTGGTGCAATTTTTAGTTGGGGTCTATCTTCACAGTTTGGAAGAAGTGCCCTCCTGCGACTAACAACGATATATGGGTAAAATATAGTGTACCTCTACCTTAAAGTGGGGTTCTACAGTGAGAGATTTGACCGTCAGCATGGCCCAGGGAAAAGCTTAATTGTCTTGGAACCCGCAAGAAATATAAGGACTCTTCTTTGTTCTGTTTAGCATTGCAGGACTGGTAGCACAGCCGTGCGCGACAAGACAATACGAGATAAATCGATTTTATCTCATTCTCTCCTATACATTCAGTAAAGGAGAGAGAAACTCGGCGCGACATGCGCGACAAGTCTTGTCTTGGCGCGTATGCTAACCCTGCAGAGCTATATGGGCTGATTGCCACAGAAGCCCTTTCAAATACAAAATACAAATACAAATTGTTTATTGCATAATTGTGGTAATACAATTATTATTATTTTCTAGTTATACTAACAATTTTTTTTACATGCCTTTTATGTATGTAGGTATTTTATGGGTAAATACATAGATTTAGGAGCTACAGATGGTCTGCATAGAACACAAGAGTGGGGCCACCAAAGGAAATACAAAACATGAAAGCGTATACAATCTCGCCTTATAACTACACAACTTTACACGCACACAGATGAATGTGTCCCTAGTGTCACTCCTAGTTGTCACGCACACATATAATGCTACCCGGCCTCACATCGTTTGTTGCCAAGACTACATCTGCCTACTTCTATTAATCTGTGGGTAAATATGACATATTGATGACAATACTTACTAGGGATATCAGGTGCCGGTCTAACTTTAGGCTCGGACACGTTGCTGACCATAAACATGCGGTTGGTGGTGGTGATGACGGCGAGGCCGACGCCGAGCGGGGTCGGGAATAGCTGGGCTTTGCACACCTGCCGGAGTACATATTCACTACTGAAGATAATTAAATTCCACTCTACATAGGTCTGTGTAGAGTTCTTTTTCGGGGATGTCAGTTGTGCTATACCTCCGTCGACCATTAAGCTTAAGACCCCGTACAGCCAGTTTAGGCGCATAATGTTAACAACCCAAAATTACAGATTCACATACAGCCAGATGTTATTTTCGCGCGTAAAGTCAGAAACGCAAGAGTCGCAAAATTACAGATTGGAGAATGAAAATCTCGCAGAATTACAGATCCTTGGAATGGCAGATGTTATGCTTTTGTTGAGACTGGTCAGAAACGCAAAAGATACTTCTCTTATAGGGCTCACCTTCTTCCCTGATACTCCGCCAACTTTTCACAGATCCTCATTCAATAGTGGTCATACAAGTTTGTTTCTGTGAGTTTGAGTGTTTGGTGATGTCTAATATCTTACCTTCGTGTCTCTGACCTCCTGTCCCATGTTGAAGGTCTTCTGGTAGGCTCCAAACATGTCATAGATGAGTACGTCACCACTCTCCTGCACGCACAGCAGCTGCTCTCCGTCCGACCAGCCCATGTGGACCAGGACTCCACTGTTCCACTGTAAACATAAAGTTAAATTGTACCAACATTACTTTAAGCTTTAAGATAAGAAGGAATACAAAATAAATGAATAATTTTTCAAATGAGTTCTTATTAACGTATTGCGTTCATTTATTATTTAGAATGAAGTACGAATTTATAAAATAGCTCTTTTTTGTATTGCAGTTAAATCATTTATTAAATGGTGTATTAAATTTTGAAACATTAGGTACATGTAAAAAAATCATTTTCAATTTATACCAAAATTTATAAAAAGTTATGATGGACTTACACTGGTATTACGAATCACTTTTGTTCCTACAAATGCTTTGTAAAACCATTGTAAACTGGTTTATAAATTTTTAGGCCTTGCATTGTAATTTTACCCATTTTACAGTGACTGTCATTAGAATATTTTATTACAATAGCTAAACCCTATAAAGAATAGTGTAATGAATACTCACTCCAATCTTAGAAATAATACTTCCAACACCATTATAGATAGTGATCAGTGGTTTAGCGCTGCCCATGACCCTGACAAACTGCTTCCGGTCCCGCACCACAGCAATGGGGCCTCCGTACGGTGCCCCGCTTACTATCATGTTGTCTAGCCCTTCGTCCATCAGCCAGTTCATTGTGTAAAGGTCGATCTTCCTGTGGTAACAAATAATCTGTTACGGGACTCGGCAAGAAAATTAATATCAACTTTAGTTCATAAAAGTTGATATTGTGTTAATATGATATTGATGTACTTCCATGAAATTCTGTCAAATAGCTGTAAGTATCTAGTTGTATATGAAAATAGATATTTGTACGTCAAAATCGATACTTGAAAAAATCAGACAACATACCTATTTACTTTGGGGGCGTAAGTTCTTTAGGAAAGATTTTATGTCATTGCAATTATTCAAATTGTGAAGATTTTAAAAAGGTAAGGTTCGGTGTTTTAGAGTTCGTCTATTTCAAAGTCCACTTGCATGGATTTAGTTCAAATTAACACCTAAGTACTTAGACAATATTGAGTATGTAATGTGTATATTATGTACAGTATTGGAATTGAATAGGTACCCACCTATAATAGGAGTCCAGTTGAAACCAATCTGCTGTGACCACCACAGACATTTTGCACTGATATTGTGGTCTGTATGCTTGAAGCCAAAAGGGTAGAATAGTATCTAAAACAGATTTTCCTGTTATATCAACACAATCATGACCATCATTGCATTACAAATCACTTTCCAGCAATCGTTTCAACAAATTAAGAAGAAAATATTAGCCTATCAATATTGGTTACTTTTCGTTGCTTTTATTTATTGAACTAAATGGAGATAACATTGCAAATATATTTTTATCAGAAGGAAACGCATCAAAACACGAAAATACAAAACACGTATGATTATGAACTAAATGCTAAATAACATAAAATATGACATTGTATGTTTTTTCCCATTCTCACAGTTTACAATCATATATCATTATCTCTCTCTATTATTTCTTGATGTTTCAATTAAAAAATATATGATTGGAAGTATTGGAACGCGCTCTCTTGACCGTGACGTTTTTGATTACGTTTATAAACTTCAGAGATCGTGTTCGTTTGGAAATTTTAGACATTCTTTGATGTCATGCATTGGCCATTTTATTCGAAACTGCTGAATCAGTTTTCAGCAAACAACTGATAATCACCGACAAAAACAAATACAGGTATGATGTCACAGATAGGCGGGACCTTGGTGGAAACTTATGACACCCCTATCTGCGTCTAGAGAAGTTGCCTCGAGGATGGAGGATGGAGGAAACAGAAAGTCATTACCAAAAACCAATCCAGCCTATCAAAAAACCTGTACCTAGGTACAGGGTAGGTAGGGAGATTGGAGTTCCGCTTTATAAAACACACAAAACCTGTTGTCAATGATTGAGAAAGATATTAGAAGGGCAGCTAATTGCCTAATTAAGTAGGTACCTATTTTACTTACTTTACTCATTAGGTACACCAAAGAGCTTGTGTGTAATGAGCAGCTACCTAACTTTCACTATGAATAAATATTCTGCATATAGTTACCTACTTACATTAACACATGACACTGTAGAAAGCTAAATAAATAAGACATTTAATTTATCTCGGTACGATTTCTTTTAGATTAGGATTAAGCGAAAATGGTAGGTACCTAGATATCAATGAGAAACTACCCTAATGTCAGTACAAGCTTTAGAGCTAACTATTATTAGTTTACCCTTATAATTTCTTTGATTTTACCTCTTTGCGAAGTCCCTTCACTTCACTCCCTTCGGGAAAGACAGATGTGATACCACGCTGCCACCACCTAGTATAACACGTATTATACCTACCTATGGTGTGCCGGGTTTAGATCGTTAGATACAGTCAGTAACATAAGTCGCTGAACATTCTGTATTTTTCAAATCGCTTGCACACTTTTTTGCATCAATCGATGAATTTTCTGGATCTAAACAAGTATACAAAGTGTTAGGAAAGACGAGGGACTCCAGGGGGGAGACTACTAGGGTTCTCTTCAGAGTATGTACTACTAGATGTACATCTCCTACTTAGTTCCTAAAGGCGCTAACACCACTGGTAGGTAGGTACTTATCTTCTGCCAACATTTTTAGCATGGATGACTGCGGGCACCATTTTCTCACGCCTCGTCTCCCGTCCATCCGTGGACTATTAAGTAGTGGCTGGAATTTGCATCCATAATGAATTCCACTAGCCATCTCTTTCGCACTATAAGGTTGGGTACAGGCAGGCGATAGTTAAGCAATCGTTTTGATCATCTGACTTTTTACTTTTAAAGGTTGATCAAGTAGGCTGCCATTAGATACCAACTCTTCGGGTGCTCAAGTTAACACCTTACCTTTTCCAGTCTGCTTTTACCAAACAAAGAAAATGAATGGCCAAAGGTTTTGAAATAGTTGGAAGCATACTTTGAGCCTAGTTCCCAAACCTCCCTCTCGTATTGAATCTTAAGTACCTATCGGATGTCAAATAGATCTCGTAGCCAGCTCATAGTCTGCTGCAATCACTGATCGGTAAACGATCGGAAGTTAAGCAGCGCTTGGCAAGGTCAGGCAGAGATGGGTAAACATTTAGTGGCATTTGAACTGAGCGTCTCCGTGCTTCGGAGGGTACGTAAAAAGTCGGTCCCGGTTGTTATCTAGGCAGCAGTCGCTATGCCTTGTGAGAGGCCTTCGGGCGGCTTGAACAAATCTGACAACAGGTTGGCCACTAACCATACGATAAGAAGAAGAAGTATCCATGATATTAATCACTAGTACGTTCATACTCGATGCTTTAAAGTTGCCCGTCTGAACACAACGTATAGGGTAAGCGTGAAAGAAATATTAAAAATCGCGAAAGCGTAGCTCCGCGGCTATTACTGCTGTAGGTACGCGCAAGATATTTATATCATAGGTACTTGTTTATGGACTTAAACAATTATTTGTCTATTTAATGTTAGTTTTATATTAGCGTTCTGATTGCGTTGATTTAATATGAATTATAAATTTTCAATTACTTACTCGGGTATCATAAAACTACTAACGTTTTTTATCGGTCGATGTTCTTGTAGTGCCGTCTCCTACCGGAGATTTTTATTAATTAGGGCTATTTTCACTTTAGAGACTGCACCATTGACGGAAAGTTTTCAACCAAGATCCTTCTACGACCGAAACTTCTTCTGCCGTACCGTGCAAAGAATCTATTACGAAAATAAAATACTTATAAATAAATTAATAAATATCGTCAGACTTACACACCAGCTGTATGGACCCAAACTAAGCAACGCTTGTACTATGGCTACCATACAATGGACTGGGTACGATCCCAGTGACACCCAGACAAGGGTAAATTAAGAAAAGGCCGTTTCCGAAATTTTCCTCTGGCGGGACTCGAATCCGGAACTACCCGGTGCAGTGAGCCGAGCGGCCAACGCTCTTACCACTGCGCTAAGCGGTCGTCATAGAAATAAATATACTTAAGTACCTAGAACTTTAATAAAATAATGATTGATAGCAAGTCGGCTCCCAAAAATATTAACACTACCAACCTATATACTTGTTCAATCAAGTGCAAAATCTAGCCTCCATCGATCTCGTAGCGGTCAGTTCGCTAACAAAAAACGTAAATAATGGCCTCGACACTATTAAAAATAAATGCGAGGGTGCCGGGGCACGTGCGTCGACAGATCCATCATGTCGAATCTGAGGCACAATGCCTGTAGGATGACTGCGAGACTTTGGTCTTTTCGGCTGAGATTTACGAGAAAAACATCTTAAGGTACGCTAAGATCTAAGTAGTGACAAGAACAATATGGAGGGTATGATTCCTGAGGCCTAAGATAGTCGATACGGCCAGTCAGATGTCTGAAAGTCGTAAAAAGTCGGATCCGGTTGTTGTCATCTAGGCAGCAGTCGTTAAGCCATGTCAGAGGTCTTCGGGCGGCTTGAACAACTCTGACACCATGTCGGCCACTAACCATACGATAAGAAGATGTCTGAAATATATCTATCTACTGATAACTGGCCGAATCTTTTGGATATCGGTCGAAGTTAAGCAAGGACAGGATGCTCCATGCAGATCTTAAGCTGCTGCTTTCCTGGTTTGTCTTAAGGCTGATCGAAAATAAAACTAAATATAAGAAGTAAAGGTCCAAATGTAGAGATGATAGGGCTCTCAATTTAGACACAGCGCAAAAGTTAGAAGGTAGAGTTAGCAGTTTCGTTTCATCTGTAAAGCCAAATTGTGAAAAGTATTGCACTCATTAAGAGATTTTAAGTAACCGTCAAGCTTCAGGCTTGATTTGTCAAACGGTTTTATTTTATTGAAAGCAACTTAAGCAACTAGGTGTTCAATAATGCGGAGTTTGCTCGCAAATCGTCAACTAATGCCCAAAAAGGTTGCAGGGAAACGATCCAAACTTCCAGGAAACTAAACGAATTTGTCACTCCTTTCCGACCGGATTTGTCGGGATCGCGATGCCGACTCCGAATCAGTTTTTATGTAAATTAAACACGTAACTGTTTCTTTTATAAGTAGAGCAAAAACGCGAGTAAAAGTGAGCACATTTTTGGGTAAACTAACGTAATTCGTGTTTTGCGCTACTATTCGTGACCAAAGGCTGTTTCTATTTATGAAATGTTGGTAAATAGTGCAATGATTTATTGCAGTTGTCGTCTTTCGTTATAAATAAAAATAAAAGCGCTATAAATTTATTTATACGTGCATTAATGATTGTAATAATGAATGTTGAAGTAACAAAGCAAGGTAAGTTATTACTGGCGTAGACGACTTTATGCAAAGCTAGGCCCACTTCAGATAATAATTCTAATAAAATAATCTCAGATTAAATAAACCGATTCACATATGGACAGTAATTAGATCAATGATGAAAATATAATCAAGCTTATTGTAGGCTTGCGGTCGAATCACAAGTGGTTGTAACTAGGCCGAGTGATGCAGGTATATGAATAGCATGTTTCATGAATAATGCATCCGTATACATATTGTTGGACGATTACAAAAGCTCTAGACAACTTGACCTTCAAACAAGAGTTCGGGGAATGCAGATATAAAGTACTTATTCTTAAACTGAGATCATCGGTAAAGCAAGGTGATTTGCAGCTCAAATGCCACGATTCCGCCTGCCTAAAAGATCTATGCCGACAACAAAGGCAATATAGAGTAACGAAATAACTTGGAAATGTCAAAGCCTCGAGCAACCTCGCTCCCACTCTTGGCGCAACGGTACTCTTGTCTCAGTCGGCGCGGGCGCAGCAACACGTTCTGAGGTCTGTGCCCTCTCGCAGCCATACGCATCATTGCGTTCGCGCACCTCCCCAACGAACGAAACGACGAACGGCATTGCCAACTCCTGGATGTGAGAATCGTGAGAAAAGCTCAGTTGGCTGGAACTTTTAATGTGCCACATTTCGAAGAGCGGCTTCGGGAAACTTTTATCAATACAGCCTTTTACGAGTTCCGAACTTCGTGCGAGTTACATGTGATTTGTGAGATGTTGCGAATTATGGAGATTTCATGTTTTCATATCGACGTGGTGATTTTTTATCGTGTTTAAGTGGATTTGTGTGTTGAAGGTGCGAACGGTTCGGAGTTTCGGGTAACGAGATTCAAAGGTGAGTTTGAACTGTTTCTGAATTTAAAAGGAAAGTTTCCTTCGGTTTTGCGAAACATTAGGGAACTGGAATATAACAAGTTGATCGTTTCGGCAAGTCGGGAAGAACACTTGAATAAATGTATACATTTTGTTGATAATGATGGGGAGAATTCTGCGGAGTTCAAGTGACTAACTTATTTTAGATGAAACAAAGTCTTGAATTGATTCTACATTATTTATACAGTCTTCTTTCTACGATGACTCTCCGTTAGTGCTGTTCTGTATATTCGTCAACTATTTTCACTCAACGAAATAGATATTTCACGCTAGCGATGCCTGTCCACTCTCTTACATTCCTGACTTCCTGCTCAGTATGTCGTTTCTCTTTAAATGCTACCTACTTGCAGTTCAGTCCAATGCGGATATGTTGACTTTTTTGCAATCTACTTTTTGTTGCCTCTATATGTATGTACGGACTTAATTGAATTTTCATGTTATCGTGATGTTCTGGACCATTTCAGGTTCGTGTGGTGCTATCTATACTCCATTTATTATAGCATTAGACAGAAGTTAAAAAAGGTTATTTTTAGTGTCCACTTTGTAACAAAAGTACAAATAACATGTTACAGTTATGATTGACGTCGAATTTATTATAATCTATTTATATACCAGCGTGTCACACCTAACTGTAATTATTTTAAGTATTTATATTATAAAATAAATTGTCTTTCATTTAAATATTATCATTTCAGTCTAATTTAAAATTAAGTGTCAATGCTAAAAACCTAAAAGAAGCAGGGGTGAACAATACCGGGAACGTGTTTCGTTCCACTATAATCCTAACAAATCTAAAATGTTACCTAATCCGTTCAGAGGTTATGAAAGCAGGGCATTTCTAATTTTGTCGGATTATGTTGTCTATGAAATTGACGTAAATAATTTTCTGTCAGTGTTTGTCATTGAGTCATTCACCATCATATTTTTTTTCATTTTTTTTTTGTTGTCAGCTTAAAATGTGTGATACGATGTTATTATAAATAAAACATAGTATAAAAAGTACTTTTATTTTGGTTATCGAAGTATTTAGCATTGTTTTATGTGAAAACAATTTTAATGTAACCACTCTAAATAAAAGTTGTTTTGACTTTGAAATAAAATGTTTTGGATCCCTGCTTCTACGAGCCTCTTATTTCTAATGTTATAATAAATGGGGTATAGACTATTAAGAAACTCATCGAGAAGCCAGTGGGTATCTCACATTACTTCCTCAAAACATTAACACAGAGTCCGCCGAACTATTTCGTATCTCTAATGGTTCTGTATTGTGAAATGGGTACTAGCACCGCGCTTGCACCATATCGGTTACATTTCTATGCGAGTACGGGGCTTCATTAAAGCTCTATAGGTAAACTTCAGACTACAATTTTGTGCTCCAAACTTAACAAATTTAGCACAAATTATCTTGAAATTATAAATTCATTGCAAAAGTCCGATAAAGATAAAGGTTATAGGTATCTAAGGATGAGTGAAATTCTAGAAATTTACAGATCTTCCCGTAAAATATACCGAACAGACAGTAAACTCCATTAAAACCGAACCCAGTGTTAGATCCTGTGATAAGAATCAGTTGATTTGGATATCAACGGGACATCAAAGGAATGTAGATCTATTAAACTATATTTGTCAGACAACTATTTAGTAATCAACATAATAAAATAACATAACAGTTTTAATTCAGAACATGACAATAAAACAAGTTATTTACTGCGATAACTGTGACTAACTGTTATTTAGCGGGTTTTAGGACATCTGTTAATAGTTCCGGTAGTACGTTGGTCTAGATCCGTGGGAAAAAAATAGTCGTTAAATAAAATCGTTAAGAAAAAGATATTATTTTTTAAATTCTGCTATATGGTCCTAATCATTACCCATTGCTAGGGGTTAGACCGTTAGCGGCTACACTGTTCCACTAGTTGGATCTCGGAGGGCAGATGCCGGCAGTCGACCTGTGTAAATATCGATAATAGAGTCGGCTGGAAGATAACAAAATTGAAAAAAATAGGAAGTAGAGATAGCCTAACCATGCCACACAGATATTTGCATAGAACCTAATCTACTTTAAGAACAGAATTAGGTAGAAGCGGTTGACCGACTCTCAGCTACTTTTGCTAGCTCGATAGAACATCCGTGTAGCAATCTTAATTGCTGGAGTAAATAGGATAAAACCTTCACAAAACAATCTTAAGACAGAATTGTTTTTATATCAAACTTGTGGTTTTCCTCAACAGAAACTACGTCATCGCAGATAAGGAAAGGTTATCCCACTTGGAAATTATTCATAAGTCTTTTGCTCACCGTTAACAATGAAATTTTAACAATGCGATTGTTTTAGATAAAGCAAGGACTACCTATCAACTTCCTCACTTCCTTAGTCACCAGGCTTCAGCTTAAGCTCAGCTTAGTTAGAGAGGCTAAGAAGATTGATATTACCCAATTGTTGATTAATTTTATCCTCATCTTATAGGAATTTGTTTCTCCAGTCCTAGCGTTATGTGGAGTGTCAACATTTAAAACGTAGTTGTAACATATCATTGCTGGAAATCTTTAAGGTTAATCAATCAAGCGTGAGCACACCATCAGTAGACAATGTCACGTCTCGCAGTTTCACATGAAAGTAAGTAAAAGCACAAGTTTCCTCGGTCGTAGAGGCGAGAGTTTGTAATATTACACGCTCAAAGGGGACTGGAACGAAAGTAACTTACACGACTAAGTATTTGTAATGTCTAGAATGTGTTCACTTTCTTTTTAATTTTAATAAGGAGTTTGTTAGGAAACAAGATAGTTTAAGGATTCACTTTAACGGGCGAAGATGTACATGCGACTGATAAGTGATTGGTTCGAGCAGTATACCTACCAATCTCTATTTCGGTGCCAGTTTTTGCCGGTAGGGGATGGCTTCAGATGAAGAAGAATACCACGTTATAAGCAAAATATTGAGAGTAATTTCACTAATTGCTGCTATATATATGAATAAAATAAATAAGTAAATAGGCGTGTCTACAACATGCACATGCCGCGCGAGGCTGCTCACCCACATGCCTCGCAAAGCACGACGTTTGCCTCAGTCGCATGCCGCGCGAGGCAAATGGCAAGGCAACTGACACTCTAGCTAGACAGAGAAGGGTATACCCGAGTAATCAGTTTGACACGTTTGACATCGTTCTGTCTCATGACTATGCCAAATTAGGCGAGGCAAATGACAGCGCTCAGGTGAGGCAGGACGCGCATTTGCCTCACGCGAGGCAAGTCAAACTTCGTGAGGCAATTTGCCTCGCGCGGCATTTTAGACATCTGGACGTGGCTAATGAATATCGCCAGAATTACTCACCAACTGCATGGTCCCAAACTAATCAACGCTTGTACTATGGCTACCATACAATCAAACAATGCATAGAATCTGCCTAATTCGAAATCAGTTGCTTACATGTTTAACTAGAGCGCTATGCTACCTAATAGGACAACCCTATAAGATTCTTATTTGGCGAGAAGTGGATGTTTAAAATCTTTAACCGTTTGGATGGATAGCCAAACCAACTTTGAGGATTACGACGATGTATGTTTATTGTACTTCGTTTATTGGTTATTAGAGCGGTATAAGCAGCTGTGTTTGCACGCATACCATGGCTAAGCACCGTTATGATCGCTGGCAATTAACTTATTATGTGGGCAGGTACGATTATCTTGTGTGTCGGTACTCGGTATGTGTGGGAATATTATTGAAACAAGTGGCCGTACAATAACGAGTACATATTTGCCATACTCGAATGAGTATACTTAGGTCTTTTATTTTCCTGTGGGAATACCTATCTTGAATGGTTCCTGCTTCTGTGAACTATTCTGGGGTATACTCTACGTATCTTATATTAAGAGTTCTGATGATTTCTTGACAGGTTTTTGAAATCAAAATGGGGGCGGCTTCTCGAAATTTTACTTTCCATTTGATTTAATTTGATTGATGACCGTGTCACATGATCTTGCATGTTTGTATCATATTTGTATCTATGTTGGAAACATAAATACAAATAGGTATGTAAAGGCGATGTCATTGGCAACCTACGTCTGTAAAATTTCAATAATTTCAGCCATTTAAAGTGTTCGTCACTGAAGGCTTACTAATTTCTGTCTTGAAAATAAGGTGTCCCACTTGACCGTAATTCGTATGGAAGAGACCTCGTGTTTAATTTACTCGAAACATGATTGTTTATTAGCAGTGGTAACGGACTTGCGTGCACACTGTCAGCATGCACGCATGGTCGCCATCGCACGGAGGAATGTCGACGCATGAAAATTCATGAACAATTAGTAGATCACTCGCAAGTTCCGCTTTTTAATCGCACTTCTTGTGAATGAGTGGCTGAGGTGTCCTAGATTTGATAGAATTAACTTTTTTAGTGTTACTCTGTTGTTTATTTAGGCTGGTAGTGGTCACCTACCTAATATGGACATGGTTAAAAAAAACATATTATCGTTGACTTTTATAAAAATTATGATATCGTCGTTGACTTTTTGTTTTTTAATTGGGACTAGGCCCGCCACACACTCCCATCAATACTCTTGTAAGCCAGGATCGACAATGGTGTCCAACGATGACGCCGAGGTTTGACCCTCAACGAGTCCCGGGGAAAAGACGTCGTCGTTGACTTTTATAAACATTTTTATAAGGGTCTTTTCGGATGCAATTGATAACAGCCCGCTTGCAGTCGGCTTGAAGTGCGCTAGCAATCAGTTGACAGTGTTCATCTATATCTTCTGGATAAGTATCTAAATAGCCATTCTGCAAAAGCAATTCATTTTCCGATTTTCTAGCAGAATCCTTAGAAATTCAGAAAAATGAATTGTTTTTGTAGGATGTTTCGATGAGGTATTTTTAGCCCCCTGCACAAAAATTGCTTCCAAGCCACAATTTTGAAATCCGCTTGCCGTCTGGATGCAGCCTGTCAAACAAGACCCTTGAACACAACAGCACAACTGGATTTACTTAATCTGTGGTTACCTATAATAACCGTTAACATTTTTTTATTACACGTATTTCAGCATTCTACGTATAATTATGAGAAAGTTCTAATTATAGGGCGGCCATTATTTGTAACAGAGGTAATCAATTACAATGCGATGTGGATCGACCATTTCAAATTTAATCACTGGCTCAATTTAGACCACCGCTATGCGACGAAAGAGAGAGTGGTCTGAAATTAGGTGATATAACTGTTTATTAAGGTACTTTAGTTACGGTCATTTACAAATTAAATAACCGGCTAAGTGCGTCTCGGACTCGCACATAAAGGGTTCCGTACCACCGTAGAATAAAAAATAAAAAATATCAAGTTTCTTGTAGGGGACCCCCTTTATTTTTAAATTTAATGTTAGTATTTGTCGTTGTAGCGGCAGCAGATATACACATTTTGTGAAAATTTCAAGCCTCTACCTATTACGGTTCGTGAAATACCGCCCGCTGATAGACAGACCGACGACGGACAGACAGACAGACGGACAGCGTAGGCTTAGTAATAGGGTTCCATTGGCACCCTTTGGGTACGGATCCCTAAAATAGCTTCATTGCAGCTGCACAAGTTACTGTAAATCATTGATGTATTATTTTAGCGGATATGGTACCTTATAACATTGGAATCACTAAACTTGTGCTCAGCGCACTAGTACATGCAGTGAATTCACACTGAATTGTATCTCTTATGGTTTCGGATTTCCCCATACTGTTCCAGTAAAAAAAACACACGGCACCAAATACCTGACTGTCTGTGACTGTCCGAAATAGTATGTTCTACTAAACGGAGTCTATGGTCCCTGGTCAATGTTGACAACATGTCAGTATTGCCAGTACGGGTCATCTTCTGGTAAATAAGGCCGTGGTCTCCTATTAAATGCCATCGGCCGCTTACATCTTCACGCGTACGCCGCGTCACAATGTTACTATAGTGACGTCGGCGTGTGAAGGAGTCTACAACAGTACATTTCTATAGTAAGCATTGTGACGCGGCGTACGCGTGACGCTGTAAGCGGCCGATGGCATTTAATAGGAGACCACGGCCTTATACGCATCGAAAGCCCTTAAATTGATTGTCGAATTGCGATTGCGATAACAGGTGTGTGAATTTCGCTGCATGTAGTGAGCTGAGCACATGTCTGGTGGTTGCAATGTTAGGAGGTACCATATCTGCCAGAGCAGGGGTCGGCAAGTAGTTTTAGGTGGGGTCCGGATATTGTGGGAAAATTTTAACGAGGTCCAGAAAAAAACAACCGATGAAATAATTAAATCACATCAGTTATAACTAATTTGCACAAACACACACACACAGGCTAGATAGGAAACTAATCAAACCATATCAGTTGTAGGTACATGTAAAACAGGTTAACTAGGCAATTTAAAATAGAACAAGTACTGAGTTAGTATTCTATGTGGCTTAAAAATATTATGTCAATTAATAAAGGATAATATAGTAAACCTTATTATGTATTAATTTATACTTGGTATTCAATACATTACAATATTTGGCGGTCCGAGGTTCGACATTTCTCGGTCCGCAAACGGACCGCGGTCCGAGGTTCGACATTTCGCGGTCCCCAAACGGACCGCGGTCCACAAACGGACCGCGGTCCGCCTGTTGCCGACCGTTGTGCTAGAGTACCTATATATTATACTAGCTGTGCCCGCGACTCCGTCCGCGTCCAGTCGGTGAAGCCCTTAAATATAATTTTGTCTATCGTCTAATCTGTATTACGTCAGTCTGCATAAGTCTGAGTTCGTCTGTCCGTGGCTGTCTATCTGTACCAGTCTATACCAGTAAGGTGGTAGAGTCTGACCAGTAAGGTGGAGATCGGCATTCAAGTAGCTAATTTACCTTCGTTTCGTATGATGAGGGAGAGAGCCGGAAGCGCAACCCAGCCACCTCCCCGTCCCCTCCCACTAACCCCACTCCCCTTCAGTTCGGAAACGTGCTACCGATGCCTTTGGTTGCAAGCATCTATAGGGTACGGTAACTGCTTAACAACAGGTGGGCCGTACGCTTGCCTGGCGCCTTAGTTGTATAACAAAAGTTTCACTTTATTTGTCTGTGTGTATCAGTTTAGCTGTAAGTATCTGTCTGTCTGAATCGGTCTGTCTGTAATCTATCGGTAGGTGAGTATCTCTGTCTGTACCAGTCTATCTGTATCCGTCTATCTATATCTGTAGTTACTCACAGTATCACGACTGAGCGGTTGGACTCCAGAGCTCAATGTTTAAGTTTGTACTTGATACCCATGTTCCTTATTTAAAATGAGTGAGTGCTCCAGACTCACGGCTTAGGTAAGAGTCACAGAGTAAAAACTAAAGAAAGAAGTGCCCTTATTAGATATTTGTATGAAACAAAACGTGTTCATTGTTTTTTCCTTTTCATTTTACTATTTACCGGTAAATAGTTGAACTACTCGCTTCGTTTTATGTCGATTTTAGTACTAGGCCGACCACTCGGCCTACTTGCTTTGGGCCAGTCCCCTTAGTAACTGGTCCATGGTAAGAGTCACTTCGCAACATCGTGCTTAAAAAGTTAGAGTCTGGACTATTTTTTTTCCAAATATTTCGAATGTACAGACGCGACCAATTTTACATTCTTATTATATGTATAGATATTTTCCTTACAAAGATCAACAATCCTGAAACTAGATCATGCAGTTAGTCTAAGCTATTTCTGTTAACTTTAAGCAGTAAGTTTCAAACTACATTAGATCGCACCCAAGTTCTAGTTAATCTTATAACTTAGGGTGTTTCACTGTAGATTATAGTATATAGGCTTCATTAGACACAGATGTAAGATAAGAAGATATGGGCTAATGATAGGTAATTTTAGTTAGAATGCCAAGTCTGAGAATGTATGATTACTTATTATTTGTCCGAAGATGATTCTTTGATGGCCGATAGAAGGTACGATAGATCAAAGTCTGGCGCATTGATGTATTATTATAGTAGATATGGTACCTTTTAACATAGCAATCACTAAACTTGTACTCATCGCACCACTATATGCAGCAAAATTCATCTATCTCTTATCGCGCCTGCAATTCAAGAATAAACTTATTGAACACATAAGAAGGCATTATTCACTAGCTAGAAGATGAGCCGTATTAGTCATACCAACATGTTTTCAACATTATTTTCCGCCAGCGACTGTGTCCGTTAAGCGGACAAACTATTTTGGACGGTCAAGTCTCCCTCTTTCTTGGTAATGTCTTTGCTTGCCTCCTATGACATTGGGACCAAAATATCACAGCAAAGCACCTTCGGGAAAATACAGGCGTTGGTGTAAAATAAAAACTTGGTGCCATATTGTAACCACGTTTTCTGTATTATGTACGCATGACTCGGCTAAAACGTGCGTGAATAGAAATTGTTCCGTTCAGCGTTGAGTAACTTGACTGTTCTAATTTTAAACTTTTTTATATTTTTTTCGTGGTGGGTTACACACAACGCTTTATCAACGTCATCAGATTAACAGTTTTACGAAAAAAACCGAAAATAATGTATATTCAAACTTTTTACACGACTGCCCAAAAAAAGGAGTGTATATGTGTTTAGGGTTCATGTATGTATGTATGTATGTGAGATTCTTTATTCCACCATAACTTATAAATGCCTGAATGGATTTGGATGTTTGGGGTATCGTTGGAATCCTAACATCGTTCCGGGTAACACTGGGTATATTATTTTTGAAAAAAAAAAAAAAAAATAGTATGGCGGCATTATGGCTCAATTTTGAAACGCCAAAATTTTTTTATTCTTCCGTTATTACAATATGGGTATCAAATGGAAGCACATTCTGTAGAATTTATAGGCATAATTAAAAAAAAAAAAAAAAACACGACTGCCCTGCCAAAAAACGAACTAAAAAGTATAAAACAAGTGCAGTGTCATTGCCGGGGGCTCTCTAAGATTAAATATGTTCCACAGAACGGTCTCCCGACTGCAATGACACTGTACTTGTTTTATACTTTTTAGTTCGTTTTACGGCAGGGCAGTCGTGTTTTTTTTATATAACTATCGAGGGACCGGAAACCGTGATTGTTTGCTATTGCATAAATCTCGCTTCGCTTCTTTTGTTGTTACGGACAACAAATCTTCCGATTGCGCAAACGCCGTAAGTAATTATCTTAACCATTAGCAAATGAAAGGCCGTTTTGTAATTACATAGAAAACAATTTAGGAACCTATTCAAATGTACCAGAATTAGCACCAACGACACAAACTTTTGACATAGCATTTCTAAAACTAGGGTGACAATGATTGCGGAAGAAATGAGACAAAATATTTTTAATTACTTTCTAAGTCATGCACGTGTATGTATATCTAAATACCTTTATCAATAGGTAGTACATAATCTGCGACTGTAGCCTAGGGGCTGCGACTGTAGCCTAGGGGTGAACAGGTTGGACTAGCAATCCGAAGGTCCCAGGTTCGATCCCCGGTGGGGCATGCACCAATGGATGAATTGTCATCTATGTGCATAATTTACAGTGCGCTGACGGTGAGGGAAAACATCGTGAGGAAACCTACCTATCCCTTGGGATTAGGTAATAGTCAGTTCCTGTATACACGGCGACAAGGTTCACCACCTGTCACGTTGGGTTCTGACTATCATGTGAAAGGTGAGCTTTGAGTTGGTTAATACCTCCACAATGTGGTGGTGTATGGCCACTCAAGCTTCTGTCTACCCCCGAATGGGGATAAAATTCGTGACGTTACATTTTAGTACATAATGTGTATTGCTTAAAAACCAGTGTGGAAACACGCTGAATGAACTGAACGTATTGTATAGTGTTTGCGAACGTGATACTTGACTTTACACTTGAGAGGCTGCAATATGTCAAGGTTCCGCTTTGGGTTTCGCTCGTGAATATTAAATGAGAAAGATTTAACGTGGTAACATTCTAGAAAAGCACGATGACTTGAGTGAATGGTATTAGATTGGTAAATGATTTTTCTATTAAGAGTTAGTGATTTTTGAAACTGAGGCATGTCATTTAGCACACTGGTGTGCAGAAAATACGTTGTTTCTTACCTGTAAAAAAAATTTAAGATTAGAATGAATATTTATTTATTTGTCTATTTATTTCGCCATTATAAGTACTTGATATTTCCAGTTTATTTTTAAGTATTTAACTGGATTTTGGACTATTGTACAATAATTCAGTTTGAAGGTGTAGCGTAAGTGTTAAGTTGTGGCGTACGTTCTTATATCTGTGTGTTCTGGTTACCGTAATTTATTAGAGAAAATGTGTCAACAAACTGTACCTACTGTTAGTTCGTGATTCGCAATAATTTATAGTAGCATGCAAAATAACTGTGGGTTTTATTAACGTGTAAATAAATGCTAATTCAAGGATAATGCGTCAATCGTTATTTTGGCGGAAGTCTTTGTTTGCATATTTTTAGACATATTCATGACGGCTTTGTATGTTTGTAAGTATGAATATTATCGAAAATTCGGCGAGGCAACTGGCAGGTCCCTCTGCGATCATTGTATCTCTTTAGCTGTTTAAGCTGCTGTATTAAGATAAAAGCTATTTTATATGAAATTTAATCGCAATCTCCAAAGCAAGCAAAGGTGAGATATTACATGATTAAGCGCCGCCATACACGCGACTGCACACGACAGCTGTAAAGCTGTTGGTTGCAGTCATGTGTATGGCCGCGCTAACTGTTTCTGACAAAGTGTTATTACCGATATGACAGATTACTACATTGTAATGCTGAGGTCAGGTAACACAACTAGATAGGTACATAGATGATGTTAAGAAAGAAATAAGTAGGTACATATTATATTTATTGTACTATATCCCACGAAGAAGGTGGTCAGTCACATAAAAAATAATGTACTCACAACATTTTGTCTAAATTCGTAACTGTAATAATAATATTGTCCGAATCACAATAGGTGTCATGGCCACCATTCATCCAAATCTCACGACGTGTCGTAATTTACTTTAGCTCTTTTGTACGATCCGAAGAAAACTTGGATTTCACAGAGATATGTAAAATATAGTGTCATGTGCAATACATAATAAGACAAATAATGAATGGAAGCAGTGTAGATAAAAATCACGTGTCTTGCCTTTCTTGGTAATGTCTTTGTCTGGAGCAATATAAATCGAGGTTGCTCTCCCCCACCCTACCATCCCACCTCCCCGAATCTAATGCCGTTTTTACATTCTCATCAAATTAAGTCGAGCTTCAAAAGAATAGTCATCATCTTAGTTAAGGCGGTTACACACGTAAGTGCAATCATGACAAGCATGTTGTGCGAGCATTCTTGAGCGGCTGCATGATCATTTTGTGCAAGCGTCACGAGATTGATAGAATTTTCTTTATGCTACTTGACAAACGCTTATAACGTGCGAAGCAAACGCGTCATCGTCGCCCTTCGCTCTACAAACAACGGATGTTGATTCCTTGAGCCCTTGCATGTCACGAAAAAAAATGATAGATCGCCTTTTGTTTTCTTGTATATGCAAGTGATATGCGAAAGGATAGAGTTAGTACCTAACTATTACACACAAACAGCTAGCTTGCACAATTGTGCAAGCTTGTTCATGCAAGCTCGTCATGCTTTCAGTTCCGTATGTAGCCACCTTAAATATCAGTTTTTTGGCGCGTTTGGGCGGAAAAATCTCATATAATTACCGCGGAAATCACCGCTTTTTCCCCGGACTCAACAAAAGCACGTGGTTCTAAAGTCGAATGGTCCCCTTTGTGCGAGACAATGGTATAAAAGTGGGACCAAATGCTTCGTTTCATTTTGAGATCCAATTAATGAAGAGGGTGTTTTAGGGTGCGGATGAAATATTAAATTTCGCTTGTTCTTGGATTTATTTTTAATACTCGTAAGCGCGGATGACTGGTTATAAAAGTTCGATGAACGATTGTCGTCATGACCATTTCTGGTATAGAAGAACACGTAGGCAGGCGTGATTTCGAACGGCCTCGACTTGTTGATATGCGAAAGGTAATCTATAATATACGTATAATGGATATTATACTAAATAGTCAATAATGGAATGAGGTTTCACCATGGACCTAATACTGAGAGGACTGGGTCTAAGCACCCGGGCCCCAAGACTCCACTAGGCCCGTGACGTCATTACAGGTGGCGTGGCTTAAGTCAGTGTGCTGCCGGCGTTCGTCCTGTGCAGACGTTCGCATCCCAAATATAATTATATATCGACTCTAGATTAGGCACACGACCCTTTGTACGTCCCTTTTACCATCCTACACTTAGTGTCGTCTAGTGCAAAAAGTTAAACTACGTACTATCATCGACATAAAACGAAGCGAGTAGTTCTGCTATTGACCGGTAGATAGAAATAATCGGGCGGTACCTTATTAGATGCCACCCATTTCTTAACCCCCACCACCCGCGCCATCCCGCGCAAATTTCCACGCGTTGTTTCATAGAGAAATCTACTAAGAACGTCTCTTCTGTCTATGTTCTCTATGGGTTTCACACACAATCGTAATTTTATTGGTAGGTATTAAAATACTTAACATATTGTATCAATATTAATTGCCATTATTGTCTCGGGTTCAATAGACAACTTCAGACTTTAATATTTAAAACTTCCGACTGAGAACACGATTAATGAAAATGGCTAGGTACTTTTAAATTATATTACTCAGGCAAAAAATACTAATTGTGTGCGCCCAAATTTTTTGTTTGTACTTCGGCAAAGAGATCTTTGCGGATATATCGCGCGAATGTTCCGCGTCAGTTGGTTGCAGCCTGAGTTATGACACCACGACGCCAGAATTCGCAGCCGCGGCATCCAAAACTACAAACTCAAGTTCTAATTTAAAAATAACTTTCAAAGTCTTCCCGTAGGCTTCAAATTGTTCGCGGATTATCCGTCGGTATTCTGAGATTATAATTTTAATTCCCGGGGCACGATGCGCCCGCAATGATTATAAATCGCTTATCAAAGAATCCACCAAGTTTGCGCGCAGATATTGGAAAACTTTCAGCATTTTCTCACAATCTGTGAATGTCTGTTGAGATATCAGTCACTGGTGTTTGAGTCAAAAGAGAGTTCTATGGCAAATTTGTCAGTAAAAGTTCGGGATTCACAACAAAAAATTATAGGTAATCTGAACTGGGTTACCATGAAAATAGCAGAGGGGTAATTATGAAGACTTTTCTACGATATCTTTTAAATAAGCAGTTACCTAAAATGATACTTATTTGTATTGTCATCGTGGGATAAAAATACCTGTGTAGCTTTATCTTATTTGCGTAGTAGGTAATATTATTATACCATGGAGTATTTGGTGCATCCAGATGCCTCGCATGCCTCGCCCGAACACTCATTATCTATGTGTTCCGTGGTCAAAATTTGCTTCTGTTTTTTCTGATTTTCATATGTGTTCTGAAATTCGTTATTTTGGTTCGGTTCGGCTCGTCACAAGCGAGAGGGAAAGTTATTTTCAGTGTAAACGGGGCAAAAAGTGAGAAAGACGATTATGCGCAATGATGTTTGCCGTGTAAACAGACCCCGAGACGACCTCAATAGTTGCTATGAAAAAATGTTTGACGATGGAAAGAACGAATTGATTGGTTTTCTATGTAAACTTTTATTGAAAAGACTATGTAAATGTATAGATAGTTGCATTAGCAACCTAAGTTTGTAAGACAATTACATAGTAGGTATATTAATGAGTCTAACTTTCAATGAAAAATTGTTAGTTAATTGTTCCGTCCAGATTCCGCGCATGCCTCGCCCGAGCACTCATGTTAGGATATTATGTCTATGCGTTCCAACGTCAAAACTGGGTGCTCGGGCGCGGGTTGCACCTGATGTAGACGCAGTAGATCTTGATGCGATCGTAGAAAACTTGATGGTAATGGATATAAAGACATGGTTGTTCATAATTTAAGAGCCTTGAAAGTGTTTTTGAATCTTTCAAAGTAGTTTATAAGTAAAATACTTATCCATTATTTTATTTACTGAGCCTTTGGATCGTATTTCATTTATATCTTAAAAACTTTCAACAAAATTGCTTGCTATTTCATGCATCAAATTACTTAATTATAAAATGTTTTTATTCAACTTCGCAGAACGCAGTATTTCGATATTGTATTAAATTTTGTTTTAAAATGAGTAAGCAAATAGCTTTTCAATCAAACTGGTGTAAAATCAAGCCTATTGGCAAGAATATTTCTAAATTACTTAATTAAACCTACTTACTTTTTTTTACTAAGATCATCTAAAAACTGTTCTTATTTAAAATAATTGTTACGCTTTGTAGCAATGATAAAGACCTTCAAAGTTCGAGACTTTATTCATGATTACTGAGAAGATCGTGACGGAAGAAGATACAATTCAACGAGATTGATTATATCTTTCAATAGGACAAACATTTTTTCCTGTGAAAAGTGCTAAAACCTAGCTATAATCTTTTAGAAGCAGATCTCAACACTAACATCTCAGTCAAAAGATGCATATTCCCTCATAATTCTTTATCCGCACTTTGGCACGTCCCGAGGAATCCATTTCAGGGTTCTGTTCGAAAGAGATTTGTCGGTTCGTGGGCGGGCGGCGCCCGATCTGTCAACGTCGCTGCTACCATGTTCGATATTCCTATTCATCTTTACGTCTCTCCCAAGTGTTCAATGCGATGCTCAAAGTTTGGGGATTTCTTCAAAAGTGAATTTGAGTGTTTGTTGGCTTCTAACTATAACACACCGAGATGCTATGGCGACGTCACCTGCTACGTGTTCAAACAATTTGTATTGATGGCGACGTCGCCAGTCTGTAGCCAGGTGTGTTATCTGTCATACATTTCAATACGAATTAGTTGGCTACGGTGGCTGGCGACGTCGCCATGGCTACCCGATGTGTTATGGCCCTTATGAAATAAACGCCTAAGAGCGACCTTCACCGATCGACTTACCGGATCAACCCTGGATTTTATCAAATACAATATGTGCCTGAACATATACCAATAGGGTTGCCATAAAGAATATGGTCAAGGATAAAAAAAGCAAAAAGCTAAAAGCAGGCACGGCTTCGTTGCGCACAGCTGTTGTACTGCATCCTCCTCTATCGCATGAAATAGTACTCGGATGCGCAATGCTTCTCTGTCAATCAATTTTTCAAATTCAATTTTTTTATTTCAAAGCCCGGCTAGCGTTATTCTTGACTAGATTTTCGCAAGCAACATTATACACTGTATTCACAATAAAATTGCTTTCATTTTGATATAATTTTCATTTGGCAAGCAAGTAAGTGGAAATTAAAAAAAAATGGTTTTTATAATTTTAAATAATCATAGCCATGACCATATTTTTTACGGCAACCCTATTGGTATATGTTCAGAAACATATTTTATTTGATAAAATCTAGGGTTGCTCCGGTAAGTCGATGGGTGAAGGTCGTCCTTAAGCGTATCTCACACTATAGTACTTTTTTCTGGAATAATTTCTTTGTAAAGTTATAAATGTTTTTTTTTTAAATCTTGGTTTGATTTATACTACCGATTTCTATGATCAGAACACCATTTAACTATTAGCTATAGATTTGAAAACCATAAGTCGCTGAACATTCTGAATTTTTCAAATTGCTAAATTGCTTGCACATTTTAGTTTTGCATCAATACCATTATTTTTCGTCAACTAAACTAAAAAACATGTTGTTAATGTTTATATTTCTACTTCTCTCCGTTGTTCAAACAGAATACCACCAAAATAGGAAACCAAACATCCATTCCGTCATACAATGTTATGTGAGCACTTTCCGAAATGAAATGGGCTCCATCATAAGGCGGTGTAAACGATAACTGCACACCAGAATGCCGGCATGAAAATAACCTGAAGTACAGGAAAAGGCTTTATTTTGATAGTACACTTCTGTTTTATGGGAATTCATTGAAGGTGACGGGACGGAATGTTGTGTGATCAAAGTAATATGAATATGGGATATACCTATAGTCCGCGACAGGTCGAGATGACATTCGGATTATGAGCTTTCTGCAGAATAAAATACGAATTAAAATTAGCAGGACCCGCAACGAAACAGAATAATTTAATTTAATAATTTTGTGGGCGATTTTAATTGTTTATCGGGTCCTGCTAATTTTGATTCGGATTTTATTCTAGATTTTATTTTATCTAAGATCAACGTAACGTAGCTCATATAGCTAGGTATAGGCTACGGTAACTGCTTAACGGTTATCCGCAAGAGTTTTGCCACCTAGTTGCATAAAAAAAGCGTTTTATAATCTGTGTGCCGGTTTTTTCCTTTTTTTTAACTTACTTCAAAAAAGGAGGAGGTTCTATGTTCGGCTGTATGTATGTTTTTTTTTTTTTTTTTTTTTTTTTTTTTTATGTATGTTCACCGATTTCTCCGGCTTTTATGAACCGATTTGAAACATTCTTTTGCTGTTCGATAGATAGAAGCTCCAAGTTGGTCCCATAAAAAAATAATTCCTAGAATCAACCCCTAAGGGGGAAATTTTGGGGGGTGAAGGTCGTCTGAAAAAAAAAATTTTGTCCGATTGACTTGAAATTTAATATGTATATTTTGCATAAGAAATAATGAAACTCATGTTTCAGGATTTTAGAAAAGTCCCCCCCCAAAGGGGTAAAACGAGGTGTTGAAGTTTGTATGGAGAGTTACCGTTTATCTCTAACGTTTATGAACCAATTTTTCTTTTTAAACTGTTATTTGGTAGGTGACTAAGTTGTTTTGGTCCCATAAAAAAATCATTTCGGAAAACAACCCCCAAAGGGGGAAACTAGGGGTAGAAGTACGGTAGAAAAATATATTTGTGTCCGATTGACTTGAAACTTAGTATGTATACTCCATATAATAAACTAAGAAACTTTTGTTTTGGAATCTTGGAAAAGTCACCCCCCAAAGGGGTAATTTGGGGTGATAAAGTTTGTATGGAGCCACTAAAAATCATGAAATAAAATTATTTTTATAAAAAAATAAAAACCGACTTCAAAAAAACCTGGAGCACTAAAAAGTCTGAAATAATATTTCTATTACCACCACTGCCTACCCCTTCGGGAAAATCAGGCGTGATGATGTGTTATAGAGTATTTGGAGTCGGTGCCAATCTTGGTATGCCGAGTCTACCTACTATAAAAGTAAGAAGATAGATTGAATCTATCTTCTTACTTTTATAGTAGGTAGACTCGGCATACCAAGATTGGCACCGACTCCAAATACTCTATAACACATCATCACGCCTGATTTTCCCGAAGGGGTAGGCAGTGGTGGTAATAGAAATATTATTTCAGACTTTTTAGTGCTCCAGGTTTTTTTGAAGTCGGTTTTATCTTATTCTGAAGACAATATGTGTACGGGTTTAACCCCTCGTTTGCACTGATGTAACATCTACACCATGGACCAATTACTAAGGGGACTGGCCTTAAGCAACTCGGCCGAGTGGTCGGCCTAGTACTAACATCGACATAAAACGAAGCGAGTAGTTCAACTATTTACCGGTAGATAGAACAATGAAAATGAAAAACCACGTTTTTTTTCATACATATATCTAATAAGGGCACCTCTTTCTTTAGTCTTTACCTGTGATCTACACCGATTAATGTTGTCTTTATTTTTTGACCCAGAAACAAAAGAGATAAACACAAATCGGTGTTTCTGTTTCGTCAGTGCACACGACACGGGGTGAAAATATTCCAAGTTTAAAATTATAGTGCAATTCCAAGTTTTTAATGTAATGTAGTTAGCAAAGATTTTTCTTTTCTACTTTATTTAACGTACAAATGAGTACGGGGAATCGGAGGTGTTTACCGTATAACTTATTCCATTTTTAAAGTTCTCAATCCGATCGATCATACAGTGTGATAGATTATTCATAGCTTACCTAGCTTATTCTCCGTAACTTTATACAAACTTTTTGTTGCTAGAATATTGAAAACTTCGGTAGACTGATACTCATCTGATAACTTGTAAAAAACTCTACTAGTTCGAATAGCCGATAGAGACGAGATTCATTTGAAGCGCAAGCATTTGCCATGCAGTGGAAAATATGTTTTTCAGAGCGTAATATTTAAAGTATCTTAAGTTGATAAGGTTTTCATTTCACATAGCAAAGGTCGACATTATGCTATAATGACAAAAATTTAGGCGTCGAGCTCGTAGGTATTATAGATTTTATTGATCACACGTTAAAGACGACACTATGTTAACAAATTGAGTGCCGCCTTTGAGTTGCAAATGTGCGGCGGGAGGCTGCCAAACTTTTGTGATTAGTTCGACTTTCGACTTTGTTGTAAAACAGTTTTGACTTTGGAGTCAGCAGAATGTAGAGTCGCGTGTACCAATTTTTCTCGGATGATATTTATACAAGCTATACAATATGTTAAAAAAACCCTGTCCGAGCCGAAACTGGTATTTAGGTTTCCCAATCACATGACCAACTAAAATAAATTAAATATTCATGATACTAAACATATTAATGACAATTTAAAATGCCATTTTTTTTTGCCTTTTTCCCTCAAAATGTAGCAAATTTAAAAAATATGACAACACCGTTACCGGAAGTAATTATGTTAGATCGTGTGGCGGCACCTCTGACCACAAAGTATGTGATGACGTCATTTTGTTTTTTTTTTATGTAACGGGGTATTTGTTTTCCAAAAAAATATGGGAAGCCTTTGCCCAGCAGTGGGACACTTACTATGCTAAAAAATATTTTTTTTTTAAACAATAAAAAATAAAATAAAATAAAACGTTTTTTTTTTTTAAATAGAATCTAATCTCGATACCCAACAATACGTTTTCGGGTCGGACAGGGTTTTCTTAACATGTTGTATAATGTAATACTAGGCCAGCAATAAAACCAACATTTCATTCCGACACAGAGCAGCAGTATAACAGTGTGAGAATGCAGTATAACCATTATTCGGGCATTCACACGGCAGGATCTCCAAGTTATGTGAAGTACATTCGTAGGTCTCGCAAATGAGATATAAAGCCCTCATGCTCTGTGACTCACGGACCACGTACCACATATTAGAGGAATGTCGGAGACGTTTGTAGGACTTGGTACCGTATTATGTTTTAAATTAAGACCTGCTTTATTTTGATATGACGTCATTACCGGATTTAGTACGCTGCGTTATTTGAAATGAATTTAGCAAGCTACGTTATTTGAAAGGGATTTAGTAAGCTGCGTAAATAGATCATAGCGTTCACAAGTTAATTTCACTATTATATTGCTATTATTCATTTACTTTCCCATTATGTGGATCACGAGTAATCATGACACAAAATAGCTTTTAAACAACATTTTAAATTATGGGGTCCGTGCCGCGCCCTGTGGCGCCTTGGAGTAGGTATTACGGGGCTGAAAAGGCGATTAATCATGGCGCCCAGTTCGTCGCGTTTAATATATCGCTTACTGAAAAACCTTTTTTTCGCCTTTATTTAGATTACAATACAGGGGGTCTATGACGATCACATAACAATTCTGCAAACGCAATTCATTTTTCTGATTTTCCAGCAGAATCCTTAGCAATTCCGCAAAATTTCCGTAAAATAGTTACACATTTCACGCTATTCGTGACCATTTTACCAAAATTTCGCGGAATTGTTAACGAGTATAGTTCTAAATAAAAACAAAAGAAGAAGGTGCTAATTCTGAGAACTAGACTATATTTGACGCAACAAAAAATGTGTTGTCATATGAAGGAAAGTCAAGTTTATGTGTCATCAGAATTAGCACCCCAGTGTCGATTAGTTTTTTTTTCACGTATTAGTAAGGCTGTAGGTGTAGGTATGGCAAGTGTAGGTATATATGTACCAATTAAATCAATAGTAGGTAATGATAATATTGGTTTTCAAACAAATCCGTTACCGCTTCATTTGAATTTTAAATGATTGTTTTGTGTCATCATAACTAAAATTAGCGAATTGTTTGCTATTATGTTCATAAATATTTAGATGATTGGGTGTGGTTTGTTCACTATTTCGAAACTGATTCAAAATAATACGCGGTAGGGTCTACACTTCATCATGAATAAATGAATGGCGGCAAAAGTTCGATTCGTGGTTCGATTCAAATCCCAAAAAGATACACAAGGTAACAAATTGCAAATAAAAAGCTAACAAAACGCTGCGGGTGAGCATTTCGGTCGAAGCTGTAAATCCCGGGACTCGGCCGATAAATCCCGGGAATATCGCCCCGGGATAGCCGGCCCGGGATCGTGACCGGAGGGCGCTGGACGCGCGACAGAGTTGACGATTTTAGCTGTCACTTCTGTATATCAAACGCATAAATCTACGATCGAACGTCAATTTTAATGATAATACATTATTATTAAGATTTCTGGTTTTATGTCGCCATTGCCGTCTTAGGTCATGCTGGAGCCCTTTGGTACATAGAGTTTGGAGTAAAAAAAAATATTTTTGAGTGGGTCCAATGTTCGTTCATCGGGTGACCAATAATATGAGCGCTGGGCAATGTTCCACACATAGATGTTACGTAGGTACTTATAGTGCTACAGAACAGAATACTGTTCCATCAGTTCTTTTTCTAGACCTATATCAAAAAGTATTATAATAGAGATCGTAATAATAACATAAAGTGAAAGTAATGTAGAGCGTATTATAATATGAAATCTGTACTACTTATATGCACAATCAATCAAAATATAAAAGTAAATAATTATAAGAGGTTTCTTCGGCCTCCTACTACACATACTACACACATACTATTAAGTAAAAAATATATCGTCTTACTCAAGCAAGAATTAGTATTACTTTCTTGTCTTACTTAGGTACCTACTTTCGAGTCTATACAGTCTTTCTCTCCTCTGTCTACGCTCTGATGAAAATCAATCATAAAAGATTTTTAGAAGCTACTATTATAAACAAAAGTGCAAATATAGGTAACTTTTCATACTTTCCACCATCTATCTATGTACAGTTATGCACAAAAGCGCTCGGTCTCTATGGAAGGTGCAGGGGGCAAGGTCTCGAACTGGTTCGCGACCGGCTGCCATAGCCCGGTTTCATTGCCGCCAGCTATCTTCACTTGAAGCTTAACTGGCCTTTTAATGAGCGTACTTTATTTTGATTTGTGTAATTAGTAGTGATTTACAAATAAAATTTCGAGTTTTAATATTTAAACAATGTTGGTAATAGAGTACTGTAATGACAGTATTACGATTTCTTTTTTTTGTAAGCGAAAGGACTTTTTACTTTTGAACTTCGTGTCACAATTTAAAAACAGAACGCAGCCTTTTATTTTAAACGAATTTCAAATTACGAATTTGCAAACCAGCGATTTTTTTTTCGTGGTACACAATAAAACAGAGAATAACAGCGAATCATTTGAATTAGAATGGCCGGTGGGGTGAAATATTTACAAAACAGCTCTCGAAAACAAAATGTTCCACTGATTGTGAGTGCCGTGAGTACCTAAGTGTCAACAAAGAGCTGAACTGGGCCTTCTCTAGGGCTGTCGATCCGGGAAAATAGTCAAGGGTCTATTCAACAATCATTATTTATCACTAAATATACAAGAAAATGTAAGCGGTTTTTCAATACCATATTCATTAATACCATGACTTACATTTAAAAAGTCGATAAGTAAAATACACTGGACCGCAAAGAAAAAGGGTCGGTTAGAAAAAAATACTGGAATAACTACGCATTTGTTTATTTTAATATGTCATGCATATTAAAATATTCTTTAATTTAGTCTTTATTTGATAAAGCTAGGTCAGGCTTTTGAAGATATTGAAGATTTTCTAACCGACCCTTTTTCTTTGCGGTCCAGTGTAATTGGCTCTACAATAGGTGCATGCCGCGCCCGAGTACTTAGTTTAGACGTCGGGACGCATAGGCATAATGTGCTCGGGCGAGGCATGCGCGGCATCATGACGCACCAACTCAATTTTATGTTTTTTGTCGTGTTTCGGCCCTGCCAGCGAGCGTGGCATGGCTCGAGCAATTACCGCTATGGGCCTAGCGGAGGCTGGCGCTTGTTTATCTAACTGTACCAAGCGCTCACTCGGATTATTGACTGGTAGGTACTGGCTTTTGCTTTCCCATGTAGGTAAAAAAATATTGTTAAAAAAAGTGAGGGACACTTCGTGAAATGAAATAAAAAAATACGTAGATAGTTTATGAAATGGGGGTTACACTGTACCTTATGGCGTCTACTCAAGATGCAATTTCGTAATCAATCCGTTGATTCAAATTAAGAGCTTATTACACTTTCCTAAATTTAGGCTACTGAATTTAGGCAAGTGTAATCGCATTTAGCAAGTTGGAATCCTAAATTTAGAAGCTAGTATAGTTTCTGACTGACTGAATCAGAAGCTTTCTAAATTAGGTTCTAAATTTAGGTGACTCAATCTAGGAAGGTGTAATAACCCTTATAGAGTTGATTTGACAGATTGCGTGGCGAGGAGGCAAATTGACGTATACTTTCTTCTACTACTACACTACTACTTCAATAAATTGAATCCTCAGATTGAATACAAAAATGCATCATGAGTTTAGTATATCTTAATATAGTTACCTATGTATTTATAAAAGTTAATGATAATAAAATTCAGTTTTAATTTGGCTTAACCGGTTTTTGTCGTGAATCTATATTTTTTGCGAATCTCGATTAGTTTGTTAAATCTTGATTTACAGGATGTAACGCAGCCGTCCGGCAATTATAATACAATTTGTTAGTTTAAAAATACTGTATGGTTGTAACTTGCAACATATGTATTTTTTAACAAAATATTTATTGAACTTATTGAATGAATTTTAAAAGTACAAGACTACATTGATGGATGGAAAACTTGGAATTTTTAAATATCGAATTTGAATATAAAACACCGGCATGCATGAAAACCTATTAAGTGATATTTTAAAAAATAAATATTCTACTTTTTTCTTATTTTTTCTGCCAAAAGGCCTTTTTTGTATAGGACTGCGGTTGCAAAAAAGCGTACGGCCCGCCTGATGTTAAGCAGTTACCGTAGCCTATAGTTAGCGTAGCTTTTCATGTAAGAATAAATTATTGTTTTTATGTATAGATTTCTATAGCTTTATCTCAACTTCTGATTTCACACAAGTTAATACCATTTCTATGACTCATTATCCAGCCATACAAAACGCTTTTAAGCACGCATTACTCCGCCGTCGTAAGGTCGAGAAGGTCATTTGACCTCGTTACCTCCTTTGCAGTAAGAATTTGTACTACAAACTGCTACAAAATGGGTATGTCGTTTGCATCACTTTAAATATTTGCAAGTAATTCCGTACGTTTAATACTAATTGTGTACTTTGTCTTGTTTTCGTTACACCGGGAAGTATGCAACGGTGTCCGTTATGTAAATTTACTGAATATTTAAAGCATTCAGCGATTTTGCGTTGAACTAAATTGCTGACTTCGCTTGAAGCGGAGCTGCTTTTAACTAATATGGCGGGTTTACACAGTCAGTAATATTTCAAATATCGGCCTGTCGGAAATAATAATAATAGTACATTACTGCCGCGGTCTCTAATGAGTGTGTTGTTGACCGCGTTGTTGATGGCCGAAAGCGCGGCGCAGCGCAGCTCCAGGCCTCCACAGCGCGATCAGCATTGCAACCCTTGATGGACCCTTTATAGCGCGGTAAAAATTGGTATCTATACATACCCTTTCTGATTCACCTCGTATGTCTATAAGTAAGTACTTAAGTATTGAAAAAGTAGGTATACACGTACAGTAATGATAGAGCAAGGATTATATTGGTTTTCAAAATCGTAAGTAGAGTGTAATATTTTACCTTGACTGTAGGTATGTACCTACATAATTGTAACCGATGTGTTGGACGATCTTTAGCAATAAAAACATAAAGAAAACACGTTTGCACTATTTTCTCATCACTGTCGTCAGAGTCCAATAAAAAGAACTGAAATCAATTCCATCCGAGCGAGCTGTTCCGTGTTGTCTTGTGAAACGATATTGGAAACGAATGTTGCAGTCGCTGATACTGTAAGGAGATAGTATATGGTACCGCTACATAATACGTACTATGTACTAGTGTACAAAGAAGAATGTAAGCTGGTATTTTATCGTTGTATCTAGTATTTTTGAACTCTACCGTCGTCGTAATAAATACGTAAGTATCAAAATACTACTCAATGTTAAATCTCACTCAATTACTTGGAACGTAGGAATAATCTTACTAGAATTTTATTATCTTACTTACTTTAAAACTTCTTTTCAGAAAAAAATATGGTAAACTTTTGTAAAAAAAGTAAGAAAGTACATACATTTAAAATTGGAATGAATGCCATTTAACACGATTTTTTTTAAATCTCAGTAGTTACAGCACTATTCCGCTGGTGCCTGATCAGGGTCACGATAACGGAACGCATCCGAGTGGCCAGCTCCACGATACTTTTTAAGCGCAAGCGAGGCCCGATGGACTGTCCTACTGAGAACTGAGCCAACGGTACTAAGATTTTTCTTGTAATGTATATTTAGGTATCGCACTGTGGTATCAATTCAATCATTACCAGTGTTACTTAGAATTAAGGTTTCAATCGACTGGTATATATATTAAGATTGTTACCGTATATCTACTTAAGGCGATTACCGCAGAGAATATGCATGATTGGAGGCTATCTCCTCTTGGATGAATTGAGTAAAAATTTGGGAACAAATATCACATTATTTATGAATCCTCAGACCTTCTTCTTTACGCAACAACAGTTATATTATTGTTAGGCTTTATAAACGAGGTATTTAGGCACATTAATAGCGTTCGTTGTGGCCGTGTTCAAGTCCTCCCTCGTGCAGGTGTTCGGGTACAAGAGACACTTTAGCAAGTGTTGCATCGATTTGATGGTATCACCTAGATATGGATAGATGGCATTGGACCAATCCAGACGGTCAGCGCCATCGAGAGAAACACACGCCTCAGCTAAGTATCATTTCTAAACTATCAGAATTATGGAGTGTGTCCAAGGCGGTTTTAAGTGGTGAAGTTGATGAGCAATTTGTCACGATGTTGGTCGTGGGAAACTCGTGGACTATGATAAAAAAATTGCTGAGTAAGTTCCGTGAGTTAAGGTAGTAGTTAGTACCTACGGATATCTGAGCCAATTAATTGGTGACTAATATAAAAAAATACAAAAAAAATAATATTTAATGAGCCGTTTTTCTCTAATGGACACGTCTACAAGCTACGAGCAGTCATGTCTACGCGGTCAGATGTCAACACTATTGCTTGGGCGTGCCGCTGGGTTCATGTAGGGTCACCTAATCACTGCCATTAGGCGACCGATACGAATCTTTCAGTTTTCCGTGCGACCGCTCTAAGCTAAATGAAAGAGTAGGGGGACCAGGGGGGTTACTCCGAAATACGTCGCTGACGGATCGTCCGAAGTACGGATTCGATTTACGATCAAAACAATGTCAAATCGTAGAGAAAAACGAAAGAAGAAATGTCACAAATCACGACAATCCGTCAGCCGAAACGTTAGGTTCGTATTTCGGAGTAGGCCAGCAGAGTCGCCGCTGGATACTTTTAGGATTACCGTATACAAGCGGGAAAATTACCGTATTTGTCAAAATATACCGTACCTTGTATACTTACAAACAACAGATACGGAGTAGGTAATACCAAAATCTCTTATTTTATGTCACGAAATTACCGTATTTGTTAGCGTGCGGTCCACTGGTCCGTAAATAGTGTGAAAATCCTTATTACCGTTGAAAACGGTAATTACCGTACTTCTGGAAACGCTGGCTGGGACGTGAACCCCGGCCCACGTAATCCGCGTTCTATCCATTTACACCGCGAATTTGAATCGACTAATCGCGTCAAAAAAAGGATTTGTGCGGTGAACACGATAATACGAGGGACTAACTATTCAAAGTAAGGATCTTTGTTTTGATATTGTAAACTGGAATTTCCAGGATTTTTATTTACATTTGGAATAATCGTATAAATTAAAGAAAGAAAGAAAGAAAAACTTTATTGCAGCATGCAAAAATACAAAAAGAATAAAATAAAAATAAAATAAATAATAAACAGATTTTGCTCGCCGCAAACGGACCCAATTCAGCATGTGCTGGTTGACAAGAACCAGCGCTGGTCTTCCATTGGGCCCGTTTGGCGACTTCACGGGCGAAAGGTTTAAAGGTTATGGATGCGAACCCATGAACCGTAATAGGTAGAGAGTTGAAATTCTCACAGAATGTGTATTTCTCTTGCCGCTTTTAAAAATATAGTGGGTCTCATACAAGAAACTTGATATTTTTGACGTGTTTGTTCTAAGGTGGTACGGAGCACTTTATGTGCGAGTCCGGAACGCACTTGGCCGGCTTTTTTGGACTGGGTGTCGCTATTGAAACAGCTTTTTAATTGATAATCATGAGTAATATAGTATGGTTTAATTCAATGTTATGTTTGTCAATATATCTGTGCGTGCACCTACACAATTGATCAAAGAGAGTGGCAAGGTCGACAACTGTGGCAATATGGAATTCGATACGGAATACCATGTACTCGAAGGTGGCAAATATGGCGACAGACAGAACGTATCGAAAAAAAATTACGTAATATTAAAGTATGATACTTTTTGCAATACTAATACTACTTTTTAAAATATAAAGTAGTAGGTATAAGTATTGCAAAAAGTTGGAAGTTTTTACGGTTCCGTACCACAAAAGGAAACAGATCCCTTATGGACAACCGGCGGTAACTATTATACAGCATCCACTAAGAAAGGATATTAGGAAATTCTACCTCTAAGTTCGTAAGTTCGTAAGGTTCGTAAGTTTGCATGGGGGTACTTTTTTGAAGAGACATGAAAATAAGTATTTATGCTCTCAATTAAAAATATACTTCTCGAAAATTCTACCTGTGTGTTACGTCACGACTTTTATCCCTATTCGGGGGTAGTCAGAGGCTTGAGTGGCCATACACCACCACATTGTGGAGGTATTAATCAACTCAAAGCCCACGTCAAATTCTACCTCTCATAATTTTATACGGAACCCTATGGCGCGAGTCCTCTCACACTTTTCCGTTTTTTTTTCCAGTTACCTAAACACTTTCATAAACGTTTTAAACACACATTTACTTAACTCCGTGCCCATATGTGCGCATAATTTATGTAACCTGATAAGCGCGACGTTTCACCGGAACCGATCGTTTCCCTACGCTTTCCACTAATGTAGGTACCGACTACCGAGCCGAGATTAGGTGCGTATACAAGCTCCAAACTGCCACGCCCGAGCCATCAGAAGGGCTAACACACGCGCCAAGACAAGACTTTTGTCACACATTATGTCGCACCGAGTCTCTCTCTTTAACATAATGCATGGGAGAGAATGAGACAAAATGTTTTTTTTAATATCGACAGTCGTACTCACCAAACTGTATAATAATAATAATAATAATATCCTGGGACATTTTTTACACACGGCTACCTGATCCCAAACTAAGCAGAGCTTGTACTATGGAAACCAGATAACTGATATTACTACATATACTACTTTTTTATTTGTAAATACATACTTAATATACATATACACCCAGACTCCGGACATACAGACATGTTCATGCACACAAATGCATGTCACGGGTAGGAATCGAATCTACGACCTGCAGCGTGAAAGTCGCCTCCGCGCCAACCACGCTAACGGGCCCGTCGTCGTGTATGGTCCCAAACTAAGCAACGCTTGTAGGTACTATGGGTACCATACAATGGGCTGAGGGCGATCTCAGTAACACCCAGACCAGGGCAAATTCCGAAAAGGCTGTTTCCGAAATTTGGCCCTGGCGGGAATCGAACCCGATATCAACCGATACAGTGAGACGAGCGGCCCACGCTCGAGCCACTGCGCTTAGCGAGCGGCGGTTTATCTCGCGTTTTGTCTTTCACTGCTGGTTGTGCTACTAGTGCAGTTATGAAATTAATAAGGCCCGTACTAATAAATGCATCTCAAAGTTGAGATCGATCATAAGATGCAGTTTTGACGTTTAATGTATGGAACATCTGTCAAAAACAGTATCTCAAGTTCGATATCAATCTTGAGATCGATTTATTAATACGGGCCTTAGTGACTTGTTTTAGGCGCTCGACCAAAATATATATATGACGGTCCTAAATAAAAGTAGGCAAGAAACGAATTTAGTAGGTACATGTCACTTCTGTTTTTGATTTATCATGTCGTCTTTTTGATGTGTCGTGGCGTCTCGAAAATTCTAAATTCAAAAAATTTAATTCGTGGTCCTATGGCATTGTCCGAGCAAAAAGCGGTCAACCTCGAGCTGTCAGTAGCCAATGTTCTAGTCTTAATACGGGCCTAAGTCTACGCGAGCAGACATCAAAATTGACGCTTCTAGACGCATCCACTGACGCTTGATTGAGCCGGCTTCACATTTCCACGGAAGTTGACTGCGTTGTTGGAGCATGGTTTAAACTTAACAACGTTATGCAATCGACACAGAGAATTGACGATCCCTATAATGGATTATTACTACATTACATTACATACATTACTAGTAATATAGCTAGTAGCTCTGCTTAGTTTGGGATCAGGTAACCGTATGTACAAAAATGTCCCGGGGATATTATTATTTATTATAATTTTATTATAATATACCTAGCTTGTTGTTCTATTGTGCATAACTTATCTTTGTAGTTAGTTAATAATTTATTTATTTTACTTAATGTTTATCCATATTCACGTAATGCTCAGTCAAACTTATAAACAGCCACACATAAGCGAAAGATTAAATAACTGCGCCGCGACTTCGTACGCGTGGATTTTAACAAAAAAAAAAATGTTAATGTTTACTACAGTAAAAGTAGCCTAAATTACAACTTATAACATCATCAGAATAAACAGACGAACAGACAAAAAATAATCACAAATTTTTTTTTTTGTTATAAGTTATCTGCTGTATCATATAATTTCTGTAAAAAGCTGTTTGAAATATTGACATTGCAAACAGTCACATAATTTTTTTTAATTTCTGTAGGTACCTATACGTACCATCCCCAAACTGAGCGAGAGAGCTATATTATTTGTATTTGTATTTGCTCGTAGTAGGTACGCACGTGATATGATCGGATGAACACTTTATTTCCAAATAATTAAGCCTCATCTATTTTTGTTCCAGGTTCACGTTTCGCGCAAACCAGAACGATAAAAGGTATGATATGAACCGTTAACAGTGAGAATAATTGGTTTATTCCTGTTCATTGTTGTATTATTCTGTAAGTATATTTTAGGGCCGTAAACTCATCGCAAACTAAAAGTTCTTCACATCTGATAATGTGAAAAAAAAAAAAAATGTATCGTCACGACATTTATCCCCATTCGGGGGTAGTCAGAGGCTTAAGTGGCCATGCACCACCACATTGTGGGGGTATTAACCAACTCAAAGCCCACGTTTCACCAGATAGTCAGAACCCAACGTGACAGGTGGTGAACCTTGTCGCCGTGTATACAGGAACTGACTATACTGACTGATGATAATGTGATTTACTCATATTATGTTATTTAGGGCCAAGTTCACCGACACACTATAAACGGACTATTAGAGCAGTAGGTATCTGCTTCAAATTAAAAATAAAGGTCTTCGCAATTTAAAATTCTATTGGATAGAATTTTAAATATCGAACGCAAGTTATTAACTTGAATTTTAAATATGGAATTTCATATTGAAAATTCAAGTTATCGACTTACGTTCGATAGCATCCAATAAATTGCGGAATCTGAAATATTCCGAGGCGAAAGAAGCTAATAATTATGGAAAAGATAGTAAGTATTCAGAATACAGATTTATTAACCAGTTCCCAGGCTAACTAGCTTAGACTTTAGGCATCTTAAAGAGTAGTTAAACGACGTTAACTGTCAGGTCTATGTTAGAAGCTCTTAAACAAAGGAATCAATTTAGAATCAGCACTTAGAACAACTTGTAAATTAAATTGAACACCAAACTGGGTGAAAGTAAGACGGGGACGTTTTACATTCTAATAAAGGGGATTTAATTAAAGTTTTAAAGGTTTCTGGGCTTAAATTAATGCTCTTGATTAAGTCTGAGATGGACGTGTTTTCGGCTTGTCACGGAGTGCCTAAAATCTATAAGTACCATGACAGTATAAGAACCTATACAGGGTGGAAACGATAAATTAATAAATAAGCGACTATTAAATTATTATTTTTTTAAATGCCGACAAAATAATTGTGACGAAACAAAAACTAGTTATTGAAATAAATATGAATAAATTAAAATTGTTTAGCTATCCAATTAAATCAAACATTAATGTTATTTGATTTAAATAGGTAAGCAAAAAAAAAAATGAAAAATGAAATATGCGTCACGACTTTTATCCCCATTCGGGGGTAGTCAGAGGCTTGAGTGGCCATACACCACCGCATTGTGGAGGTATTAACCAACTAAAAGTCCACGTTTCACCTGATAGTCAGAACCCAACGTGACAGGTGGTGAACCTTGTCGCCGTGTATACAGGAACTGAAGCATGAAAGTATTATTTAATTATAAAGGTACTCAGGGGATAGGTATATGATTAATATACCTACTTAATATGAAGAATTTAATTAGTAGTATTCATTTAACAGTTAATATTACTAATTGATCATAGCTTTGTTTACGGAAGTCGAAATAATATTGTTTAACCAACACTTAAAAATATCTTCGTTCTCAAGGTTAAAACAAGGGGTCTAAACGTAGGCAAGCTTTAAACCCACGCCCTTCCGACCTCCACTGATCTGTAATTACGCTCTGTTTACACACGAAAATAAAACCAGCAATTAGAATAAACAGAATATAAAATGTTTTTTCGAAAACAAGCGGCCGCGGGAAATCCGCGATACAATTCTCGGGAAATGTGATTTTCATGAAAGTTGTTTTTTTGTTCGCACGGAGGAAAACAGAGTTTGTTTTAAAATTGTTATTGTGAATTATGATTTTAAAAGTTGAATAGAATATGAAACATAGGCATTGCGGGTATATTTTTTATAATACCTAGGTAAATACTTTTTTATGGGTGTACCTAACAAATAAATAGGTTTGCTGATACAGATAGGTAGTTCAGGGTACTATTATTAATCAGGTTAGGTATTAACTGGTGTTTTAGATTGTTTATGGTGTAGGTAGACTATAGGGAATTGATATTACAAGTCTATAAAATTAGAGACTTAATAAAAAAACATACAGTTTTTTTAGTTCTTCTTGGTGCGTTTAAGTACCTACGCAATGTCTATACATGCCTAACTATATTATGGGACTTTTGAAACACCCTGTATAGGTACTAGGTGTTGGCCTATTAAGTAAAAAACCTTTTCGACCAACCTTTTCGTGTTGCTTTGTCAATTGAAATTTACGAACTAAAGTACGTAATACGTAAGAGCCCTGCTGGTATGCTTAAATGGTTTTCTATAGTCTTCGGCCTAGCTACGTTTGAAATCTTTAGAAAATATTGAACTCTTACATTCTCGGAACACAAGCAAAATATCCTGTTCCTTATAAAAGCTGCACTTTATTGAATCGTTATCGGCGCCGAAGCCTCGGCGTCATTACACGGGTGCTGCCAGCCGCCTCGCTCCGGATATTGCCTGGCCGATTGCAAACTGATACGCGAACTATGTTGCGAATAGGTTTCCTAGACATGTACTTAAGAGAGCCGGAAGCCTATCTCGCCCTTCCCTCCCTTCAGGTCAGTATCGTGCGAGCGGTGCCTTTGGTATTGCAAGCATCTATAAGACTATGGTACCGGCTTAACATCAGGAGGGCCGCTAGGCTTTTCGTTAGCCTTAGTCACAAAAAAAACTTAAGATTTCCTAAAGAAAGTTAAATATCTCTTTATTTTTTTGATTTTGATCAGATTCATAACCATCTAATTAACCGGATTCAAGAAAAGAAAGTCGTTTTCATGTTATTTTTCCATGTTTGTTACTGCATATTTTGTTTTTCATTTTTTCTTAGTAGATGCCAACTCCGGATTTGTCCTATAGGAAAATTAACTTATATGAAGTGAACAAAAAATGAAGTTAGTGCTCTGATACTGATATTGGAGTCAGTTTTTGTTTCATTGTTAAACTAATTTAGTCACAACACACTAAACAGAACTGACCAAAAACAGGTATAAGAGAACCTACCGACACGTGTAACAGCCAACGATCATTTTAAACAAAGGAGAAATAAGGGCGCCGCCCAAACAGTTCAGTTACTCCGCTGGGCGGTTGTTTATGCCGAGGTCAAAGTAAATGATTAAATCATAAAGCTGTAACAAATTGTGAAAGGGTCGTGACGGGGTTATTTGTTACCGAGGGGTTAACAACGCCCTGGCTATTACGGTAATACCCACCGAAAATGTTTAATTTCCTTTCGCGTTTGTTGAAAGTATCATCCTATTTTTTTCACAGACAGCTTTTGAACGGTGTTAAAATATGATATTGCATTTTTAAAGCAGTTTTGCTGTTATGAAATTTGGTAACGAAATTGAAACGTGACTAGGTATGTTAGTTGTAATGAAAAATTACACGTTTCAGAATGACTCGGTACCAAAGGAAATGCTCGGAAATAAACAAAGTAGATTGCTAAAAAATAAGTGAAGGAGGCTTTAGAAATCTGATTAAATATACCCAAAGAAATTCTATATCAAAGAATTTGATATTTTAAGCTGAAACAAATTGTAATTACACTGGATACAATCATTCGTAAAGTTTATTTATGTTTATAACCTAAGGCTTTATTTTGGTTTAAATTGCAATTAAGTTATAAGAAAATATATTTAATCAAGTAGGCAAACTAATTACTAATTTCGTACATGTATTATGCATATATTTATGGGTTGCTATATACAATAAAGTTTATCCATATTTACCAAGAATCTACTTTACCGAAATTTTACACGCGCGGAGCAGCTGACTTAAATGGTTAAATATAAATTCTAACTTCGATAAGAGTATTGATAATCTTGATGGGCGTTCAATACAAAGTTCGGTAATTTACTACTACTGATAAAATGTTCGAAAATAAATCGAAAAACAATTCTTTTAGCTGCCCTAATTTACGACTAACTAAACTGTAAAATTTTAAATTTTAAAACATTGAAAGCAAAAGTGAACTTCAAAAGTGAACAAAAACTTCTAAAATAAACTAAAATATTTATCTCTTACTTATACGTTACGATGAGAAGGATGGAAATACAGTCAGTTTATTTGAGTTTAGTCTGCGTATCCACCAACCCGCACTGGGCCAGCGTGGTGGATTATGGCCTGAATTCCCCTCGCATTGAGGGGAGGCCCGTGCCCAGCAGTGGGACGTTAAAAGGGCATTTTTTTTTTGCGTATCAACACTCTCGCACCATTACCATTAGGTATCCCATAAAACCGCCTCAAAATCGGTTCTTCTGTTTAGGAGACGACGGAGACACATGAAAGCCTACTTTAGATAGCAACAGGCCCTCTACCAGTCTCTGACATTATCGTTGTCAATTCTTAATTGTTATTCGTTTATTCTTCGGGGTCGGCAAGCAAGACTCGGGGCCCTGTTTTTTTAAATATCTACTTCCCAAAGGGTTACTAGGGTCAAATCTTATTGTCATCATCGGACACCATTGTCAATCCTGCTTACAGGAGTAACAGTGGGAGTGTGTGGGGCGTAGACCTTTTTATAGTAGTCATAGGAACAGAACAATCCGTCGATTTGGAATTGAAATTGCGAGGTACTGGTACAGTCAGCAACGAAAGTCGCTGAACATTCTGAATTTTTCAAATCGGTTATATTCTTTATTCTACAAACGTTGGTAAACCTTTATAAAACCAAACATTAGCAACATGTCTACATTTTGTTTCGATAAAGAAATATTATGGATTTGATGCAAAAAAAAAGTGTGCAAGCTATTTGAAAAAATGAGAATGTTCAGCGACTTTCGTTGCTGACCGTACCAACAACGAACCTTATCCCGACAAATAGCATGAATAAATCTCACTTACCTTAAACATTACCTTACCTTAGCCATCATTTTACCATAACGCACCAATTATTGAGAACATTTTTTAGTGAACTGAACTGTATAACATTGCAGTTATAGTTTATAATCGGGTATATCGTTCAATATGGATAACGCGTTGTTGATTGCAAGATTAGAATATAAATTCAAAGGTGAGTCTAGGCTTTGGTTTAGGCCTAGGCCTAGGCCTTGAGAACTGCTGAAAGAGAAAAGTGAAAATCCCTAAAGAAAAGTTTATTTATATTGGTACTTACATAAATGAAAGTCGGATGTTCTGATAGACTTGCTCAGAAATGTTGGGTGTACCTATCTGTATACAGAATATTTCAAAAGTACGAAATAAAAAATAATTGAACTACATAGTAGATACTTAGTGAAGACAAAGTATACGTAACTATAGGTATGCGTAATAGTAGGGCGGTATGTAAATAAATAATAATAATTTAGCCCTTTTAACGTCCCACTTCTGGGCACGGGCCTCCCCTCAATGCGAGGGGGATTTAGGCCATAATCCACCACGCTGGCCCAGTGCGGGTTGGTGGATTAGACATGCAGGTTTCCTCACGATGTTTTCCATCACCGTAAGCAAGTGATAAATCATATTAAAGTTATGTTTCGCAAATGGAGTTTGAAAGATCCAGAGGTGTGTAACGGGGATTGAACCCTGGACCAATCGGCTGTCACCTCTTAGGCTGGTGGGTAAATTATAGTTGAAATATAAAATAGTACCTAATTCAGTAAAAGATACCTATTAATCGCCGGAGGGTTAATGGCGATCGGTTTCACGTTATTTAATCACGCATAATAATTGGAACGGTAGAAATTATAAAAGATTCATGAATTACACCCGAGCGGTTAAGGGTTGTAATAAATTTAATGGTTTTATATTTTCGTTCCAGTATAATTTATCGGTCCACGAATTTTGACTGTGTAAGCCAAAGAAAACAGTTGTATACGGGCTTTTCAGGCCAGGCTTTATGGCCATTGGCCATAAGCATGGCGATTGTGTGTGGGATTTTCTTAGTATGCGTGTATTTCAACATTATTATTCTTGGTGGTAGAGCCAAGCTGTAGCCGATTGACTGCAGCTCATATACGGGCTGGCTCGACCGGGGTAGTACTACCCTCTCACAGAAGATCGGCGTAAAGTAGCTGTTACAGCTGTGTATGATGAGTGAGAGAGCCGGAAGACCACCCCCCTTCTTCCTATAATCTCCTTCCTCTTTTTTACAACATAAATGCAAGGTAACTGCCTGAAATCCACTTAGTCACGCACCACACAGCGTCGCGGCTGCACGTGCGGCTGCGCGTGCCAATAATAATGATTATGATTGGAGCATCAATGTTCGTATACCTATGTCGTGTCTATTTCATTGGGCATGGTGTGTTTGTCTGGCGCATAGACGAAATATTAAAGGACTGGGTCTAAGCTACTCGGCCGCGTTGCTATTACATCGCACAGCTCGGCCGGTGACGTCATCACAGTAGGCGTGGCTTAAGTCAGTGTGCTGTTGGCGTTCGTCCTCTGCAGACGTCTTGCCAACGTTCGCATACCAAATATAATTCTATTCGAGACTAGATGGCGACCCTCGGTACGTTTTTATATGAACCTACACTTAGTGACATCTAGTGTGACAAAGTTAAACTACGTACTAACATCGACATAAAACGAACCCAGTAGTTCTGCTATTTACCGGTAGATCGGGGGGGCGGTATCTTGTAAATTGCCTCCCATTTTTTAACCCCACCACCCACGCCACCCCGCGCAAAATTTCCACGCGTTGTTTCATAGGGAAATCTAATAAGGGCACCTCTTTCTTTAGTCTTTACCCTATGGTCTGGCGGCATTAATTTGGCCGTTTTTCGATTACACGGCACGGCACCGGCGACGGCACAGTGACAGCTATTTGCGGGGTTTTCATTGGTCAGTAACCAATGACAACGGGTCACTGACCAATGAAAAAGCTGCCGCCATGCCGTCGCCGGTGCCGTGCCGTGTAATCGAAAAACGGCCAATGGCCGTTTTTCGATTACACGGCACGGCACCGGCGACGGAACAGTGACAGCTATTTGCGGGGTTTTCATTGGTCAGTAACCAATGCCAACGGGTCACTGACCAATGAAAAAGCTGCCGCCATGCCGTCGCCGGTGCCGTGCCGTGTAATGTGAAAACAGCCAATCGGTATTTTATATTTTGTTTTTTTTTTTAAATTCTGTCACCGAGACGTAAAGATAAGTTCAAAATACGTGTGTTTTAATCCAAGGAGGGTCGCGTCTGTCGCCGTAATATGAAAATGAGTTTGGAAGTGCCTACGGGCCGGCGTCAACAAACTTTGATGAAGTTCCACTTGATTTAGATTCATAGCTTTTCTGATGCCGTCTCGATTGCTTACTTATGTTTTGATGTTAGTTTGAGAATAAATCTTGGAGTTTTTATTAGAACCAATGGATTGGAAAGAATTGATGACAAAGGGTGAGCGAATATAAAGTTTTTTTGTGAACGAATAATATTTACGCAAGAGATTTTTCTACTAAACAGGTTAGATGAGACACGTAACAACAAAAAATACTTAGCAAAAAGCTTTACAACGTGGGTAACCCTTACGCTATATACCGAGCAAGGAATTTATACGTTTTGAGCGACTATGAGCTGTGTTATCAAAAGGAATTTACTCATGTAAATGTCCTCAATCTGTTTTTCCTTCATACTTCATTTTCTTCATTAATTGTTTTTTATTGGATGATTTCAAACTTTGATTTTTTGCATTTTATTTCCTTTACTTTTTAGGGTTCCGACCCAAAGGGTGCCAACGGGACTATATTACTAAGCCTACGCTGTCCGTCTGTTTGTCTGTCTATCTGTCTGTCCGTCTGTCTGTCTGTCAGCGGGCTGTATCTCACGAACCGTAATAGGTAGAGAGTTGAAATGTTCACAGAATGTGTATTTCTGTTGTCGCTACAACAACAAATAGGTACTAAAAATAAAATAAAATGTAAAAATAAAGGGGGTCCCTAAATAAGAAACTTGATATTTTTGACGTTTTTATTCCACGCTTGTACGGAACCCTTTATGTGCGAGTGCGACACGCACTTGGCCGGGTTCTATTGCAGACTGAATATATTCTGAATATTTTCATTTTATTTTATTTTATTCGGAAAACTTACAGAATTTTATTTCATTCGGAAATCTAAAAAGAGTCCATACACTATTCAAGCTTAGTCCGCAGTATATTTATGTAGAGTAGTTTCATTGCTAAATACATTTTACTAGAAGTATCACCATTAGTTCTAACAATACTCGCTACTAAGCTACGTTTAGGAGACGTCTTGTTAATAATGTAACCACACTGGTGATAGCAATCGAATCCGCAAGCACTTGATTGCTAGGTGACCACTAAAGTCCAATTCCAGGTTACTAGTGCATCAAGTCCTTTGTTTGACTGTGAATTTTGATCAGAATCCTGAAATAAGCATTGTTTTCGTGAACAAAAAATTCTGGCTTGTTGAAACAATGAGAAATAGCGTGAGTGAATGATTTATTCATAACTCGATCACGACTGCATCGGTCTTTCATTCCTTCCCGAACACGACTGGAATATTTTTCTTCGTACTTTGACGTCATCGAAAGAGAGGAATAGCTGTAAAAAAAAAGTTATGCTCTGAGGATATTATGGAGACAGTCACCTAAAAACCCAATTTACATCAAGTTTAAATATGGTATTAACGTTAATACGCCTTTAGTACTAAACTAAACTATGATTATCAGTAATATTGCATACAACTTTAGCGAATTTTTTGGTCGGTTATTTTCTTACGACCGCTTGGCGCAAGGGTTCGAGCGTAGGTAACCTGGTTCACTGCATCGGGTGGGCGCGGGTTTAATTCCAGTTCAAGGCAAATTTCGAAAACGATCTCTTCCTAGTTGGCCTGGTCTGGGCGTCCCTGGGATCGCCGCCAGTCCATTGTACGGTACCCATAGAACAAGTTTTGTTTAGTTTGGGACCAGTTGGTGTGGAAGTCTGGCAATATTAATTTATTTACAAGCATCAGTTCGTCAACAGTTCGTCGTATTTGAATTTAACTTAATTAGATAGAGTCGCAGAAACAAATCAAAAGGAGGCCGCAAATAACGAGATGGTATTACGTAGGTACTATCTCTGGAATTTATATTCTTGACTTCAAGACCCTCGGCTGGTTACATCAAATTTACCCTGAAAGTAACGATACTGGGAGTATCGTTACTTTAAGAAAATTACAGTGCCTTCCCGCCTCGCCTCGGCGTGTCGTCGGCCGGAAAACACGAAATATGCAAATTGCTGTAAAATTGACTTTGCTAGTACATTGTCCCGACTTGAACTTTGTTTATGTCGTGGTTTTAGGCACATTTTCGCTAGGGACTAAATCTTGTGTTGGTTTACCTAATAATTAATAAAAGGTTGATATTATAATACACTTCTCATCAAAAAAATCGAAACACCTGCATTCATTTATTGGACGAAAATTCTACAATTTAAATTCAAATTTGGAATTGTGGTACACCATTGTGAAGACTAAACTGCCAGCTATTTATTGGCATATTTTGTTTATGATAATATCAATCATTTTTTAATTTAAATGCCTGAATAGTACTTGCAGTACTGTTTCGATTTTTTTGATGAGAAGTGTATGTTTATCACTTACTTACGGTGAAGTAAAACCTCGTGAGGAAACCTGCATGTACAAATTTTCGAAAGACGTGAAATCTACCAACCCGTGTTGGGCCAGCGTGACGGATTATGGCTTAAATCCCGGGCCCGTGCCCAGGAGTGGGACGCTAAAAGGGTTCATTTATTATTCTTTTTATTTTATTATAGCTGAAAACTGGTAACCCATGACAACCATTCTGGGAAGAGTCTCTCCCTAAGCAAAAGAGAAGAATAAAAGGCTGAACCCTGCTTAAAATATAACTTGCTTTTTAAAATATAACTTTTCTTAATAACATGCTGACATACGTGCATATTGCTTGAGCAAACTGCGGTTAAAACTGTACAAGAGCCTCTATATTGCTACCTAACGGTGTATGAAACTGTAGAGTAATAGGTAATTGCTATGGGTCTCGAACAAAATGTACCTATTCCGTGTTTTTTTAATGCAACATTCCAAATCAAAATAATCAAAGCCTTTGAGCTTAGACCTTTAGAGTAGTGTTCATTGTGGTAAAGTCAAGTTATGACCGTAGTCACTTTGTTTTGAGGCTGCCTCAAACTGAGGAGTGTACTTCTTATAACGTCTCGAGACCTTGGTGTCCCTACCTTCCTTAACACAGGCAGGAGCGTGTACCTCGTCCGTCGAACTCCTAAATAGGTAATGTTTTAATAGTACTACGGCGGCAAAAGTCGAATGCTTGCAATACTACAGGCTTCGCTCGCACGTTGTCGATGTGGAGGGGAGTGAATGAAGGGAGGGAGGGTGTCCTTACGTTTTTGCTCACATTTCTTGATAAAATTTAAAAAAAAACTAACTAAACGCTAACGCTACGCTACGCTTGTAAGCTTCAAAGTATTCAAACAACTCTTTCGTCCTAGTAAGCTATAAACTCAGCACCAGATTCGTCCGGTGCGGACCGTGTGTCTCCATAAAAGCTTTATGTCCCGTAAAGAGAACGACATTCCGGCTATCGAGCTCCGCTAACGTAGGGATTAGATGCGAAAATGTATCGTATAGGTACAATTTTAGAAGAATATTGGCCCTCCAAAGCTACTAAGCGCCGCCATACGCCATGCGGGCTGTCGCGAGCTGTCGGATGCAGTCGCGAGCTGTCGGATGCAGTCGAACTGCAACCGACAGCTAGCGTCTGCCCGCCGACTGCTTGACGCCTTGCAGTCGCGAGCTGTCGACTGCAACCAACAGCTCTAGAGCTGTCGTGTGCAATCGCGTGTATGGCGGCGCTTAGTTTTGACGTCTAAACGCATAGATATAGGGGCTATGCACACGGACAACTTTTGCGGCAACTGGTAGCTCGCAACTAGCTGTTTTCATATAAAACAGTCGCGGCAACCGCGGCAACTGTTGCTGCAACTGGCAATTGTTGGCTGCAACTGCCAAAAATCCATTAAAAAGTTGATAGTTTCGGCAACTAAGATCCTAGTTTCTTCAACTAAAGTTGCTCCGTGTGCATAGCCTCATAATGTCGTAACATAAGTGCTCGGGCGAGGCATGCGAGGCAACTGGACGCACCAAATAAATTGCATTTGTAGCACAAGAATAAAGAAAATTTGCCCTGTCCTTAGCCCAGTGCCCGTTGCAAAGGCAAAGTTACCAAGGAATATTGAAAGGGCGTCTATACACGTGCCTCGTTAGCTTCTCCTCGAACTGTGCACGTGCTTCTTGCCAAGATTTTGTTTAGAATTTCCGTATGCAAAATAACAATAGCTTCAGTGTTATATGGGTCAACGCGACACGTGCGCACTTTATGTTACCTATTTTGTTATGGTATAAATGTACTTAGAACCTTGCTGCAATAACGCAAAAAAAAATTGCCTTACAATTTTAGCAATATAAATTGCTGAAATTGTAAGGCAAATATTTTTTTAATGGAACTGAGGTGGTCAACAAGCGTACGGCCCACCTGATGTTAAGCAGTTACCGTAGCCTATAGATGCTTGCAATACCAAAGGCATCGTTCGCACGTTGCCGACCTGAAGGGTATTGGGATGGAGGGAGGGGTTTGGGCTTCCGGCTCTTTCACTCATCGTACGAATCGCAGCTGTGATAGTTACTTTATGCCTATCTTCTGTGAGAGGGTGGTTCTACAAAGATGCTTGAAAGTTATATTTTTTATAGCCTGTTAACAGTCCCTCTGCTAGGCAAAGGCCTCTCCTCTCTTCCATAACTCCCTATCCTGCGTCATTTGCTGCCACGTTCTGCCCGCAAAGTTGTCCATATCGTCTCTCTACCTTCACCTCGGTCTGCCTCGATGTCTGTGACCGTATGAGGCGTCCTTGAGAAAGTTATCTTTATGTGTTAATCATTCTCCCTTTGGTCGCAATCCAAAAATATAACGCTTATCTAAATTAGGATAGCATTATTAAGAACCTGAAGAAATTATGAATTGACAAAATAAAGAAAAAAAAAGAAAAAAATGTAAAAAAGCAAGTGGAAAAAGGGAGGGGAGGCCTTTGCCCTGCAGTGGTACAGTACAGGCTAGAAATGAAATGAAATGAATGTAAAAAAGTCAAGACAATAAGGTACGTCATTGCACAAAATGTCGCTGAAACGTTAAAACGTTCCTATAATTGAAACGCGATAAGAGGTCGTGGTAAGCCTCCAGGCAAATATTAAAAGTAGTATTTTTTTCAATAAATACTTACCCATATTCTTAAATTCTTATGAGGTAAATATGTATTTGTCGAGGTTGGGCAATTTATCGAAGGCGACACAATATTTTATTTTCTTGTGGGTAATTAAATTTTGTGTTAATATGCATTAACCATGGACCTCTATTATTTCTATGGTTTTAACGATAATTAATTAGCAAGTTTTATTACCAACAGGTGTAACTTCTTTAAACATTCTCAATAATATTTTAATTAAATAAAGTAGGTTTCATAAATTAAGAGCAAGAAAAAAATTAATCTCGTTTGAAATCGGAACCAGTAGAGCATAATTAAAATACATTCGTTAATCGTTAATCTACCACTACCGAATAGTTTAACTAACTGTACTTCCGATTTGGGACACTAATGAAATATCTACTGTGCTCATAAATTGATTACAGTAGTGCTAACCAACTTATTCAGTTGTTTCAAACTAGAATATATTATTAGCGTCACGTTTACTGATGTTTCATATTTTAATGGTTTGGATGGATGATGGATGGCTACAGCTTGGTTGTTTTATAAAGATGGTATTTTTACAATGTAGCCAATTGACTGTTGGTCGTAGAGCTAAGCTGTAGCTAAATGACTGCAGCTCATATATGGCCTAGCTCGAGCGGGGCAGTACCACCTTCTCTCGGAAGATCAACGTAAAGTATCTAGTAACTACAGCTGCGTTTCCTATGATGAGTGAGAGAGCTGGAATCCCCACCCCCTTCCTCTCCCTCTGTCCTACTGTCTCTGCAACTGTATTGCAAGCATCTATAGGTTAAGGTAACTGCTTAACATCAGCCGGGCCGTACACTTCTTCGCCACCTTGGCAACATAAAAAAATAACAAATGGTAACGAAACTCTCGCTTATAAAATTACGTATAGTGGTACAGTCAGCAACATAAGTCGCCGAACAGTATCAATTTTTCAAATTGCTTTTACTTTTTATTGTACAAACGTTGGTGAACATTTTCAAAACCAAACATTGACAACATGTTTACATTATGTTTAGATGAAGAAAAATAATGGATTAGATGCAATAGAAAAGAGTGCAAGCGATTTGAAAAACTGAGACTGTTCAGCGACTTATGTTGCTGACCGTACCTCCTCAATATGTACAGTACATTATTGAGTGGTGGTAGTTTTCTGATATGGTGGTAATTTAAAGAAGCAGACTGAATGAGACAGACTGACGATAAAAAATATATAAATAATAAAATAATATAACGTCACGACTTTTATCCCCGTTCGGGGGTAGTCAGAGGCTTGAGTGGCCATACACCACATTGTGGAGGTATTAAGTCAACTCAAAGCCCACGTTTCACCAGATAGTCAGAACCCAACGTGACAGGTGGTGAACCTTGTCGGTTTGTGAACGATAAAAATGTCGGGTCAAAATTCAGTTATCTAAAGTAGAAGCTGAGAAATAAGTAAAGTAAAGAAAAGCAATTATTGATCTCTTTCGGGTTCATCTTGAAAAAATAAATATGATAATTCATTTCGAACTCACAGAATTTTTTATAAGCGTAGCAAACAGTGTTAAAGAATCACGCACATACAAATTACGCTTTTAAATATGCATGCAGGTGATAACAGAGAAAATAATTTTGTAAAAATATTAGATACACAATGTGAACGTGGTTTATCTCTAAAATGTTTCGGCATTATTAGACTTTCTGTTTATATTTTTGTGTGTGAGCAATTTTTTACTTTAGGCAAGCTAATATTATTTTCGGGCGTGCTTATAAATCGTAGAATAAATATTATTTTAGGAATAAAAACTGAATTTTCTGATAAATATCACCAGACACACACAACTGTATGGTTCCCACGAATGTATAATGAAGGATTTATCACTTGAGTTTTTGGTTAAGAAGAAATTCAACTTTATTCTGCTGCCTTAAGGTCTATTATACCTTGACAATTCTTAATACAGAAAAACGAGCCGAGCGAGAGGCCCTAGTTGGGACCATGTCCCTGTCATTTCGAGTTGCCATGCCAAAATAATATTATCGTTGGGTAGTGATTGTTAGTTTTTAAATCAAGCAAATAAATTAATTTAGTACTTATCGTGACCATTGTTTATATGATAAAACAATAGTCACGATAAATAACAAATTGATTTATTTGCTTGATTTAAAAACTAACAATCACTACCCAACGATAATATTATTTTGGCATGGCAACTCGAAATGACAGGGACACGTTCCCAACTAGGGCCTCTCGCTCGGCTCGTTTTTTGTGCAGTAGTGAACAGTCCAGGTATGTATTTACGTTCGTGATGGTTCCAAACTAAGCAAAGCTTGTACCGTGGGATCCCATTGACACCCCGATTAGGTCAAAATACGAAAAGGCCGTTTCCGAAATTTTCCTCTGGCAGGAATTGAACCCGCAACCATCCGATACAATGAGCCGAGCGGCCTACGCTCGAACCACTGCGCTATTCAGCGTCGTGATAAGCTTGAATTTACGAAGATTATCGACTCTACATTTGATATCAACTTTTATACAATTTTATAAGTCCGGTAAGTACAGTGAGCTATTTTTAAATTTAAGTAGTTCCGGTTTTTATGTACCTACCTATGTGTTAATTATCATCGATCGGCCATTTGTGCTGATTATGGTGTTACATACCTAAAGTTGACTAAACTTTTCGTGATCGTAACGCACGAGGACAGAAGTCGTAATTTCTGGATACGATAATAAACACCAATGACTCCTCAAAGTGTTGTTGAAAGAAAAAGGTCGTATTTTTTTCTAAATTATGGAGTGAAGTGTGGCTGTTTAGGTTGCATTTTAGAAGAAATAAATCCACAATTTGACTTAACTGCAACCTTTTAGCTGCCTGTCGTGCCTATTGTGTTACTGTAACGGTGTTCCAGCCAGTTCAATCAAAGTGCGCGTGATATCCGTCACGCGTCGCAATGTGCAATTCCGACCGAATCCATCACGCCGACATCCTTGTAAATAGGTACCGGTACCTATGTAGTGTACCGGCTATCGGTACCATCGGCACTGATTGTGTACAACATACTGAGAGAGGGTGGGTTTGGACTTTTTACACGACAGCCCAAAAAAAAGGAGTGTATATGTGTTTAGGGTTCATGTATGTATGAAATGAAATGTAACGTCACGACTTTAATCCCCATTCGGGGGTAGTCAGAGGCTTGAGTGGCCATACACCACCACATTGTGGAGGTATTAACCAACTCAAAGCCCACGTTTCACCAGATAGTCAGAACCCAACGTGTGGTGAACCTTGTCGCCGTGTATACAGGAACTGACTATTACCTAATCCCGAGGGATAGGTAGGTTTCCTCACGATGTTTTCCCTCACCGTCAGCGAACTGTAAATTATGCACATAGAAGAAAATTCATCCATTGGTGCATGCCCCACCGGGGATCGAACCTGGGACCTTCTGATTGCTAGCCCAACCTGTTCACCCCTAGGCTACAGTCATGTATGTATGTATGTATGTATGTGAGCTTCTTTATTCCACCATAACTTATAAATGCCTGAACCGAATTGGATGTATGGGGTATCGTTAGAATCCTTACATCATTCAGGGTATCACACTGGGTATATTATTTTTGATAAAAATCAATATGGCGGCATTATGGGTCAAAATTCAAATGTGAAAAAAAATTTTTTTCTTCCATTATTACAATATGGGTATCAAATTGAAGGCCTCGATATGCACATTTCAAAAATATATAATTTATTGACATAATTTAACATAGGTAGGGTGTACATGTAAAACAAACATTTCATTTTTGGCTGCTGTCACTAAAATGCATAAAAAAAAAAAAAAAAAACACGACTGCCGTGCCAAAAACGAACTAAAAAGTATAAAACAAGTGCACTGTAATTGCAGTCGGGGGACCTCTTAAATTAAAAAGTGTTCCACAGAACGGTCCCCCGACTGCAATGACACTGCACTTGTTTTATACTTTTTAGTTCGTTTTTGGCAGGGCAGACGTGTTTTTAATTTTTTTAATTCCTCTCAATTATCGTACGAAACACAGCTGTAATAGCTACTTTACGCCGATCTTCTGTGAGAGGGTGGACCCCGGTCGAGCCAGCCCATAATATATGAGCTGCAGCCAATTGGCTACAGCTTGGCTCTACCACGAATAAAAGATGCTATAGCGCCTACTTGTTTGACTTTGGCGGGGACGCTATATGGCATGCCTCCAGATAGGAAAAGTTGTTATACCTACATAAAAAAATCTAAGGCCCGCCACATACATACGAACTTTCCGTACGGAATTCCGAAATATCTAATCGGGCTTTCCGAACGCGATACGTCCATATAAATTTGGATGGATTTACTGCGTTCGGAATCCCCGATTCGATATTTCGAAACGCAATTCCGTACGGAAAATTCCATATGTATGTGTCGGGCTTATAAACTTAAAAAAGAAAATGAATTATTAAATCATGTTCATGTTTATGTTGTTATAAGTCATAAGTGCCATGCAGACACACTTTCATTAACGCCTCATATTCCACAGGAAACTGTTTTCCGTAGAGAGCTAAACTTGACAGTTACCTCTTGTCCATAATATTATCGTCTCATACGCCATAACGCTGGAGTCGCCATCATAATAAAACTTTTATACCCCATATCCTGTCTCCGTATGACTTTACATCGCTTTATGCAGGAATAGTACCAAGATAGAGGGAGACAAGTGATTGTAAATAGTATGTTCTACTAAACGGAGTCCAAAGACGCAGAACGACTTAGTCGTTCGTGGAAAATAATGTTGAAAACACATAGAGATTTTAATTAGAAGAGACGTTCTTAGTAGATATCTCTATGAAACAACGCGTGGTCATTTTCCCGGGATGCGTGGCATCTATCTACCGGTAAATAGCTGAACTACTCGCTTCGTTCTATGTCGATGTTAGTTCTCGGCCGACCGACCACTCGGCCGAGTTGCTTAGACCCAGTCCCCTTAGTAATTGGTCCATGTGAAAACATGACGGTATTGCCAATACGGCTCATCTTCTGTTGAAAAATACTCATCAAAATGTAATGTAATGTGTATTAATCTTGAAACTCGTTCACCATGCGTGGTTTTTATACTATAATACTTAGGTACTCATAACATCCAAGCATGCATGCATAATGTTTCCTACTTTTGCATAATATTACCCAAAATGTATGTAACTACTTGTTATATTTGTAAGCAAATCTCGTGAGTAATGACCGTGAAGTCATAATTTTTTTGTACAGATTACCTGTTTATATAATTTTTATGTAATTTAAATACATATTAGTTTTTGCTTCGAGGAAATGGTCTATGTTCTAGTTGGACAGTGAGAGCCAATTGTGCCAAGTTTCCGAAGTTTCCTGGCATACTTTGAACCTAAAACCTCTGGCACAAATGATCCGAAGGCTTAGCTTTAAACCAAAATGACGTCACTTCTAAAATTGACAAAATGCCAATGGGTATATTTTTTAAATTAAGAACGACATTTTATTTTGAAAATAGAATGAACATAAGTTAACCAAGTATTCCTTTCTAAGGCAGGTGTTATGAATTGAACAATCCAATAATTAGTTTATACAATAAATCAATTACTATTGCACCATTGACAACTTAGCCAGGCGGACCGCTTCGCGTAGAATGCGGCAGCAAACCAATATTTGCGCTTCATTAGTGTTGCAACCAATTAACCTGTCCAACTCGAATGATCCACCGTTTAAGTACAATTTTGTAATGTTTGCTTTGCAATCGAAACGTTGGAACAAATGTTTGCAGTGTGTATTAGAACACGGGTTGAGCAAGTTTGGGGTGATAATTCCATATGTTTTTGATCACTGATCCAGTGTGTGTGTGTGTGTGTGTGTGTGTGTGTATAAACAGACGAACCAATTATATAAATGGTGTATAAGCTTATGTAATTTATAAAAATGTATTTATAATTAAACAAGTGAATGGAAACAATATCTTCAGGAACGTGGTTCTTTTCACTGCCATGCCGTGTGCATTGAATATTTGTGGTCGCAATTTCCGAGCATACACTTTTCTAAATTATGTGGTATTTTACTGACCAATGAAAGTGCTTTATTATATTAGCAAGTGAAAATAATAGTTTTGTGGTCGGAAATTCAAATATCTTTAAATTAATGAAGGTACGTACAATGAAAGTTCACAACTTGTGTAATATTCAGATATCCACTCAGGTGCGGCCAGCTCCTACGAGACAGATTTATTGGTCTACATAAAGTTTGACTTTGTCTACCGCAGTTTAGACAAGTCTCCATATCGTTGTCTCTAAACTATTCCCGTATAGATTTCATACAAACTGTCATTGAATATATTTTCCTGTTCTACAAAGCGAACGGCAAAGTTAAACAAATTCCCATGAACACATATACCACTATTGGTCCAAATGTAAAATAATTGATCTAGTTTCTTTTGTGAGCGTTTTGTACTACTCACCGAGCCAACTTGGCGCACAGGTATAAATATACAATGATAATACTTCAATGATTCCGCGGTCTGTCCATCACGTAGTGGCAGCTACTGCCACAGGAGTGACCAGGCATTGGCCCACGCCCACTACGTTGTGGAAGGACCGCGGAATCATTGACTTATTATCATTTCATATTTATACCAGTGCGCCAAGTTGGCTTGGTGATATTGTAAATTGAACTTGGCGCAGTTAATTTAACTTTTATGCAACTAGATCACCCGCTGTTAGCCATTTTCAAACCTAACGAGTTATTCTGATTACATGTTGATTAACGTGTAATTACAAGTAGGTAAGTAATTATTATGTACCTACCTGTAACTGTGCGAAAGTTGCGATTTAATTTGCATAAGAATATTATGTACTTTAATATCATACCTACATATTCTACGCTGTTGTTATATATAGATAGGCATAGCATAGATAGAATAGTATCGTAAAAGTATGACAACACTATTATTTTTAAGATATTCGTAATGCTCTTAAACTTATATTGTTATGTGTACACATATCCCAAAATTTTGACGTCCGTCTCGTGGTTTCATCTTATGCCGCTCGGGTCACTGCAGATAAATTGTTAAGGGTTCAATTCTTGTCGAGGCAAATTTAGAATATTGCCGTTTTAGAATTTGCCGCCTGGGTATCACTAGGATCGCACCTAGTCATATCATACGCCATCGTTTGTGACCATACAGTTGGTGTGTTAGTCTGGAGTTCTGGAGATATTTATATTTATTTAGTTACATACATAACCGATTATCTGTTGTTCATGATGACGACTGTGAAGGACAAATAGTCCGACACTGACATCTGATATCTGACCAATGGCGGCGTCTTCATGAGGCGCATGCCTCGCGCGAGCACTCAGTTTTGACGTCGAAACGTATAGACACAATGTCATAATATGAGTGCTCGGGTGAGGCATGCGCGGCATATGGACGCATCTATTGAATATAATACTGTTACAACATTTTAATATATACCTAATATTACGTCGGATACTCTATATTGATTGCTGGTATCCAATTAACGAGTTGAAAGCATTTCCATGTAACTCTCGTATCGATGAAGGTATTTTATTTTTGGTAACGTAAAAAAATGGTTTGAATAGGTAGAATTGGTTCGAAGCTTTTGAGCTTCCAAGTTGTGTGCTATCTAATAATATTAGAAAATGAATATATTTAATAACTCGACCCATCTGGGGTTGATCCAAGTGTAAGTCCATTAAAACTTGCCATAAATTTAGGGGATAGAATATTAGTAGTATAAATTATAAACAGCAGCAGAAACTGTCGTATCTGCTACACCAATACAAGTATGTGCTTAGCGGTACAGGCACATCACTATCTGTTGGCTTCTTGCGCTAATGTTTATCAAAATATTAGGGTAATGTTGCAATTTGGCAAGCTCCCAGCAGTGCTGGCAATGTTGGCTCGCTCTCATCGGGTAGTGTGGAAGGTAGACTATTTGTTGCTGCTCGCTACTTTTAGAGGCAATGTTAGATACCTTACCTACATTATTAACATCCGAAAAGCGACTGTTATCATTACTATTCGCGAGTTATATTTAAAAGACTATACACACAGCCATGGGAATAGTTATTTGTGTCATAAGGGGACAAACTGATATTTTGTTCGCCAAGGGCATTATTTTAAATTCAGAGGAAAGTGAAGGATTTTATAGTAGAATCCCGAGCGTAGCGAGAGATTCTAAAGTAAAATCCTGAGCTTTGCGAGGAATTCAATATACGCCGCCCGAGGACAAAATATTTTGGACCCGAATGATACATACTATTTTTCATCACTACCCATGAGAAAAAGAATAAGCTACCTGTACCTTTTCCTACTCGAAACTCTCATAATATATGTATCCAAACACAAATAATATATCATCACTCACCATAATTACTCGAACTCAATTTTAATTATTATTTGCAATAACTTAAACTTATTAAACCGAGCCTAAAGAAATTAAAGGAAAAATGACATGACATTTTTTTTTCAGCGCGCGTTGCCATTACATTCTCATTGGTTGCCGCGTTATCCTAACCGGCCAGTTACTTCTTCATACATTAAGTATTCGTTTTTTTCACATTCAATTCAGAAGCACGAACGCGGACCAATCAGAGAGGAGAAACAAAAACTCCCATGAGAGCAAAATTGAATTTAGCTCCCGCTAGCCTTAAAAGGCAATTGACGATTTTCGAATGGGTGTGATGAAAAAAAATTGAAACATACCTGACAATACCTTGACAATTCCGAGGGTGAGTGGTGGGTCCCTCTCTATAATTGTAATTTTTAGTAGTTACATTACACTTCGATAGATGACGCTGTTCGTTTCAAGCTAAATTCTGCGCCGCGGTGTTAAGATTCGCCGCGATTTAATGAGGTCCCCTGCGTGTCACAGTATTGTTATCGCTTCTCGGCCTTTTGGCTAAGATCAAAGTGTAGTATCTGGTCTTTTCAGCTTAATATCTGAAAGTTCCCTCACTGAGGGACCAGTATATTAAACTGATTTTTGTATCCAGACGGGATGTTCGGGGCTCGCTCCACTCCCGTCACGGGTCGGCCCGGCATTGCAGTGCCGCCGGGATCGGCCCACATAATACCATTGGGAATAATAGGGATCTCATATCCAAAAAAAGGATTAAAACACCTATCGGTTGTCCAATCGAATTCTGATTCTGATGAAGGCACTACTTTATATTGTTTAATCACTCACTACGTTTTAATGTAGGCTTTTGTTTATGCCTAGCTTCTGCAGTGTTCTGTATCAAATTTGCCATACCACAATATGTATTCCCATGTGAACCATTTTCTTTGTCGCAAAATTTGAATAGTCCATTACATTTCAAATTTTATGTTACAATTTTATTTTACAGTGGCAAGAGAGAAATAAAATGTACCTACTATGAATTTGGTGCTATCTATGATATCATTTGTTGCTAAATATTTATCAAAATATTAGCCTGATGTTGCATTTTGGCACGCTCCCAGTACATTTGGCCCACTCTCATCTACGTAGTTTATTTGTTGCAGCCATATTGCCTTCTTGTGAGGTAAGGTGCTGCGTAAAACAACATAAAGACTGCTTAAGATCAGCCGTTCCCAACCCCTTAGCCAAGTGGCTTCACAAGCGATCCTACAAATCGCTACGCTTCATGTATGGAAATGACATAAGTCACGTGATCTAGTTATCGACTTGTAATGTCAATCCCATACTTTTAAGCGTAGCGATTTGTAGAAACGCTTGTAGACAAAGCCACTTGGCCAAGGGGCAGTAGTCTTACCGGCTTGTGTTACTATTAGGACCAGTGGGAATTTTCTTCCCAATAGTTTACCGAAAGTAGGGCAACGGTGCGGTGGTCTTACTTTTTCCCATTAGCTTACTATGTCAAGATGATGTGAGATAAGTTTATATTTATTGATTTTTCCATCGCTTGCTTATAAAGCTTTGATGGACAACGCCTGACCTTGTTATCTTACATTGTTGTATTTTATTATAGCTAGGTACGTAGTTATATTTTATCAGCTTTACATAGATTATTCTTATAGGTACCTACCTATAAGAATACCACACCAAATAATACCACCATAAGAGTACCACAGAGTAAAGACTAAAGAAAGAGGTGCCCTTATTAGATATATGTATGAAAATTAAACGTGGTCATTGTTTTTTCATTTTCATTGTTCTATCTACCGGTAAATAGTTGAACTACTCGCTTCGTTTTATGTCGATTTTAGTACTAGGCCGACCACTCGGCCGAGTTGCTTAGGGCCAGTCCCCTTAGTAATTGCAGGGGTCGAAACTGATTTCATGGTCAAAAATACTGACTATACTGACTTTAAGACTCAAAAATACTGACTTTACTGACTCAATTTCAAAGTTTTAATGTGTAAATAGGAGGATGTCAGACAGGGGTAATAAATTCAAATAAAAAAATGTTTGGCCTCCACCATCCCCATAGCCAACCTGCGCCACCATTTATTAAGTAAATAGGTAAAAGCAGAAAACATGCTATTAATGGTAATGTTTTAGATATGACAAAAAATATCTATTCTAGTGTTACAAATTAAAATAATTTTTGATGCAAACATCGTCACTAAAAACATAGTAGGCATCGATGTTTTTTTCTAAATTATGGTGGAATAAAGAAATTACTCACACACATAGGCACATAAAGCAAAAAAATACAAACAACAAAAAACATCACACTCTTTTGTTGGGCAGTTGTGTAAAAATACTATGAGTACTTATTACTGGCGATATTATGTTCATTTCTGTTTGGAAAAACGGTGCTTAAGCATCGCATATTAAATATCTTGCTTTGGTTGATGATAAGGAAAAATCTTTTGGTACTCCAGTTGGAAACACTGCTTCAAACACTTGTTTGATGTGGTCGCAAGCTGGTTAAACAGGGAAATTAGAAACGATCAATTTCAAACACCAGATTAACTCCGCCTTAGTTGCACTGTATTTTATACAAAAACATCTAATTTGCGTGCTCATGTATGAGTATCAGCAGCATTTCTCTGGGCCGCAAGATGTAATTGTGAAGCGTTTAATTTGATTTTACATTGCTCTTCATGTGTTTTACCGAGCGCGTGTTGATTCACGGCTTCGTAGCCCCAAAGAAACGAAAAAAAAATTGGCAAACAACACAGTACATTTCATATTCATTCTTGTCAACTTTCCGATCCCACTCCCCTACCAAAAAACCATTTCTGTCTGTTTTACTGAGCCACAGTTCACTAAACTTGCACTTCTCCATTTTATCAGTGAAAATGTTTATTTTACACTATTTTATAATTAACCATCACCAAGTTCCAATAGCAACGCACTATTCCTATTCCTTTACGATATCACTGTAAAAATTTTATTTTATTTTTATAAAAAAAATCATTGATGTAAGGAGCGTAAGTATCTGAAATACTGACTTTACTGACCATTTTCCGAAAAAACTGGCTATTACTGACCAAAGTTAAAAATACTGACTTTTACTGATTTTACTGACCATTTTCGACCCCTGTAATTGGTCCATGGTAGGTACTAATCGCTATGTTGCTATTCGATTTATTTGTGACCACTTTTCTAAGGTTCGTGCCTTAGTTTTAGAAAGCTCTATGTAATCGGTATGATAACTATTGCATATTTCACTCTAATGCCATATTCTAGATATTTATTGGGGTAAATGTATAGTGGACTTTATTTATCTGTCGCATTAAATAAGAAACTTCCGTCTAAAACGAGTAGGTACTTACCATCAATAAATCATAGTATTATTTACTCCAATATCAAAACGCCGAAGAATGGAAGTCGAAAATGTATACGAAAGTATCAAAAAGTGTATTCTCGGAGATGAGAAGCCGATGATAGCGGAGGGGGAACTTTCAACAAACTACGCTAGTTTCCGACGCGATCCGAACTTTCCACATAAATCGAGGTTCGTTAATAATTTACCCATTCGGAAGCGTACAGCGTTTTTCAGCTACCGTACATGGAAGTAACTGTAGCGCAAAAATGTATGACAGTAAACACCACTGACTTCAAAACCGAAGGACTCTTTACAATACATTGTGTGGTAAGCGGTAGTAATAGGTTTCTGGAGATACCGACTAGATTAGAATGTTAGGGTCTTTTCAGACAAGCTCCACCGGACCGGACCGCATCCGGACTGGGCCCCGAGTCTGCTAGCTACCGATGGGAGACCACTGGTCTCTATTATCTTCGTGAATGTTTTGTTGTAAATCATAAATCTTGGCGGTCGATTCTGACGATTGATTGTAGATTAGATCTGCTGAGGTTTTGGTACAAATTGCAACTGTAAATTGCAGTTGATATAACTGCATTGAAACTGCCGACTAACTGCAAGCGGATTGCACGCCGACTACAAGCGGACTGCACGTCGACTGCAACCGGACTCCAGGGGGCTTACCACGAACTCTTATTGCGATTCAATTACAGGAACGTTTTAACGATTCAGCGTCTTTTTGTGCAATGACGTACCTTATTGTCATGACAATAAGAAACGTCATTGCACAAATGGCCGCTGAGACGTTAAAACAAAAATGCTATAAGAGGTGGTGGTAAGCCCCCAGTCCGTTTGTTGGCTTGGTATTGCACGTTTGCGTCGATGTATTTCCCATCGAATTTTAGCGGAAATTCTCGTGTTTGTACATCTTTAATTCTACCATTTGGGAACGGTCGCGCTATTTTATGTATGAGTATCAAGGCCCATCGGCGACAGCAAAATCACGGCATAAAAACGTCTAATCCCCAAACGCCCTTATCCGTGTTGAAATTAGCGCGATACTGGACGAGTAAAATAAAAGGGCCGCACATAAATCCTATCCTTACAGCAGGCTTGTTTACGACTCGTTGCTTGTTTTACTACGTTCGTTTCTGTATCGGCTATCGGGGACCCGTTTATGGTAATGAAGGCCTTTTTGTGGTATTAAAAGTTAAATAAAGTGTTCTGATTTGTTATTTTGTTGTTCGGTTTTTTTATTTGTTTGTTATGAGTATTTATTGGCCGATAGATGTCGCTAGATTTTTGTTTATAGTAATTATATTTAATGTTATGCCACCCTAGTACTTTTCTTATGTACGGCTACCACGGTGTACCTTTTCCTGGTTGAAGGAAATGTATATAGCTGTTAGTAGATGTATGTTTTGACATAGTAAGACTAATTGGAAAAAGTTAAGACCACCTTGTCATACTTCCGGTCAGACTACTTGAAAGAAAATCCCCACTAAAGATCGGGGTTCCCATACAAATCCTAATACAAATCCATCTTTTATTGGGCCTTCCTCTCGCACTATATTTACCACTCTTCATTAAAATCAAATCAGCATCAGTTTTCAAATTCCATCAAAATTAACGAATTTTTCTATTTGTTCCAGATCACAATGCGGCTAATACTCCTACTCCTGGTCCCTGTAACCCTAGCTCAGCAGCAATGGGTACCCTGCTCGGAATTAAACGACGACCTCCGGTACCCCTGCCGGTGTAAGGTCCAGGTGGACAGGACCTTGCAGCTGAGGATCCTGATGAACTGCGACAGGGTGGTGTTCCCTGGGGACTTCCCGACCTTGCCGTATGGTGCTCCCATCATTTCCTTCAGCCAGAGATGGGCTGGGCAGCAGGCTTTGCCTACGCAGGTTGGTGTCCATTCCTATTTTAGCATGTTAATAAAAAGTTAGGGTTAAGTGGTTAAGAATTATAAAGTTTGGATATAGACGCAAAGTCCATATATCAGAAAGACTACGTATACATAATACGTTTGTAAAAATTAATGGCATAAGGACGCGTCCATAAATTACGTGAGGTGATTTTTGAGATTTTTCGACCCCCCCTCCCCCCTTGGTGAGATTTTGTGAGATTTTGCTCGACCCCCACCCTCCCCCTCCAATCTCACCTGAGATTTTTCAAAAGCCATATTCTAGTGGAGAAACATGTTTTACTTAATTTAATCCAGTTTTCTCACAATTTAACACTGTTGCGGTAAAAAAAATTACGTGAGATTTTCCGAGACCCCCCTCTGCCCCACGTGAGATTTGGTGAGATTTGGCTCGACCCCCTCCCCCTCCTAAATGCCTCACGTAATTTATGGACGCCCCCTAATCAAATAGTGGTTATTATACATCTCAGAACGGCTAACGTTGACTGCTTAATGGCTGCTGGCTTAATGGCTGCTATATGGAAAACTGTTTTTAACCCTTTGAAACAAGTAGTTATAATTATAGTCTTGCGTATATCGGTTCACCGAAATGAGCGTTTGATTTTTATGTGAGGAAAAAAATATTTTTGTATTAACCCTAGTCTCGATGTTACTGAGATTTTCGTGGATCGCCCCTAGACCATTGTAAGAGAAAGAAACGTTGATTAGTTTGGGACTATTAGACGTGTTTTTCTGACGATATTACTCTACTACACTACAACAAATTTCTTATTATTAGTAATCAGAAGGGCTAGACAAGTGGCTGACGTCTACGAGCGTTCATTCAAATCGCTACGCTTCATATATGGAAATATTTTATTTTTTAATATATACTTTTTTATTAAGAATTATATGTTTATTATTTTATACCTATTTTAAATATATTTTATATCAATCAACTTTTTATTAATAATATAAATTCTTTAATTAAAATTAATCTATTATTCTTGTTAATAAACAAGTTAATAATGTTTGTATAAGGATTATTATCCCTTATCACGTGACTTATGACATAAGTCACGCGATCTATAGATGGCAATTTGTTGTTGATCTACATAGCGACGTTTGACATTTCCATACACTGTGAAGTTTATTCTATTCTATTCGATTAGCGTTCATGCCACTTGGCTAGCCCCTCTGATTACTTAATAGGTATGTTCTAAATTAAAGGCATGAGATGCTTTCATCAAACCATTTAATTAGTAGGCTTGCTTGACGAACATTAAGCAGATAAATTATTCTAATACCCACAGCACCAATATTGCGTTAACAAGCAATTTGGTACAGAATTATAATACAAATGGTTGCATACAAAACATAATCTGTTTGCATTCAAACAGACCGGATCTGAAGGTCAAATGTTTGGCCCAATGTCGCAATACTATTGGCAAATTATTAGAATTGTATCGTTCATTATGAGTCATGATTAAGATATTTAGTTAAGTATAATGAGATGAAAATATGTATAAATGAAGTGTCTTATTATACCAAATGATTGATGATATTGCTAAGCTTATGGCGGAGACATACTAGAGTCAAGAACCGAACATAATATTTGTTTTTCTGTGAATATTTGTTGCTTGAGTCTGTCAAATGAAATGTAATGTAACGTCACGACTTTTATCCCCATTCGGGGGTAGTCAGAGGCTTGAGTGGCCATACACCACCACATTGTGGAGGTTTAACCAACTCAAAGCCCACGTTTCACCAGATAGTCTGGACCCAACGTGACAGGTGGTGAACCTTGTCGCCGTGTATACAGGAACTGACTATTACCTAATCCCGAGGGATAGGTAGGTTTCCTCACGATGTTTTCCCTCACCGTCAGCGAACTGTAAATTATGCACATAGATGAAAATTCATCCATTGGTGCATGCCCCACCGGGGATCAAACCTGGGACCTTCTGATTGCTAGCCCAACCTGTTCACCCCTAGGCTACAGTCGCTAATCTGTCACGAGTCTGTCTGTCGAGTCTGTCACTTACAGGAGAATCAATGTCTTGGCACAAACTTATAGCATGACAATCATACGAGACATCGTATAATTTAATACAACAGTAGCAACAATAAGAAACAAGTAAGAGCACAGGATATTAAATCTGGGTGCTCGGACTAGGTTTAAACAATTGTAATACAGTTACATACAATTTCTTATTTTTGTAAAATAATCTTCGATGATTTTACGAAGACCAATTCAAATTGCAATTCCCAACAGCGTTATAGAAGATTAATACAAATTGATGTTTACGATGTGCGCAGTGGCAGATAGATTTCTATTAGCGGCTGTGCACGCGATGCTTCATGATCTGATAACTTGGGCAGTGGACGGAACAGCTGGACTGATTGCATGATTTGATACCCGGTAATCAGTTGAAACTAAGATTCTAGAATTATATTTAAGAATTTAAAAAAATTGTGTAACGGCACCCAATATTGGCACCCCCCCAATTATTGGCACTTTTGAAGTTATCTTTAAAAAATAAGAAAACTAAACATGGAAATAGGTAGTGTTTTTTTGTTAAGAGTCATAAATTTCACAGTTTTTCACACCTACCTAGTTATTCTATCCGCTGAACTAAGAAATCCCATGGAAATATGTATGGACAATAATTGGTGCAAGGTGCCAATAATTGGGGGTTTTTGCCCTATATTCCATAATATCAGTTTGGGGTAGAGTTAAGCAATAAATAATTACAATTGAATTTAATTGCACGTGGAAGACGGAATTAAAAATCACAAACAAATCAAAATAGATTGTTAATTGTGACTCCACAATTGCAATTAAATTGTAATTAATTAATTGCAATTATGGAATTCCCGGTGCTAAGTAAGAAGTAACTATTCCTTACTTACCGGGAATTCCTTTGAATGTCCAATGATTTGACTTCCATTCATCACATCACTGTAACAGGATATATTTCTTTGACATCATCATTATCTTAAGAATTCTTAAAAACTTTATTAACATAATAACGAATTGAATTAAGAAATGAGAACACATTTCTCCGTCAATTTCATTCATTTGCTTTTATAAAATAGTTTAAATTACTGAATTTTCTTGAACCTCTCCGTCAAAGATAACTTCGGAATTCTTTTCGCATTTCTAATGGCCGACTCCATTACACAGAAACTTTTTGAAAGCATTGTTGGGAAGTTTGTTAAGAATAATAGCGCGAACTTTAAATAATGATGTACGTTTTTGCACGGCTCTAAATTAAAAATTTCTTGTTACATCCTTTGTTTTTATTCTTTAGTTATACTACTTATATTTTTTTCGGAATACTGTGTTGAACATATTTTAGTTTTATACAATATTTCTATGGTAGTAGAAAACCCTTTAATTGGAAGGAGTATTTTCTTTAATTATAACAAAAAAAACGTGAACATTTTTTTGTGTTTTCTAATTGTATATTATCACAGTGACACAGGATATATTTTTTACCTGACTAGTAGCCTTACCTTACAAGTAGCGACTGTAGCCACGGTGCGAACACGTTGGGGTAGCAATCAGAAGATCCCAGGTTCGATCCCCAGTGCACCGATGGATGAATTTTCGTCTATGTGTATAATTTACAGTACGCTTACGGTGAGGGTTTCATCGTGAGGAAACCTACCTATCCCTCGCGATTAGGTAATAGTCAGTTCCTGTATACACGGTGACAAGGTTCACCACCTGTCAAGTTGGGTTCTGACTATCTGGTGAAACGTGGGCTTTGAGTTGACTTAATACCTCCAAAATATGGTGGTGTATGGCCACTCAAGCCGTCACGTGTTTTATCCCCATTCGGGGGTACCAAATGGGGATAAAAGTCGTGACGTTAAGTAGTACCTTACTAAGGTGGCAAACAAGCCCGTCGCCTGATGTTAAGCAGTTACCGTAGGCTTTAAATGCTTACAATACCAAAGGCATCGCTCGCTCGATGCCAACCGGTTGGGGAGTGGGACAGAGGGAGGGGAAGGGGGGGTTTTGGCTTCCGGCTCTTCCACTCATCGTACGAAAGTTGTAACAGCTAAAATTTACGGTGATCTTCTGTGAGAGGGTGGTATTACAGTCAATTGGCTACAAATTGACTCTACCACCAATATAATATATAATATAGTAGTAGTACATATAATATAGTAGCTATAGTTTCAGGCAATAATTTCCAGTTCCACTAAACTTCGCGCTACCCATTGTGGTATTGTCGCCGAGTGCTTAACTGAGTCTCAGACGCTAGATAATATATTCGCGATCATAACTTGGCCAACTCCCAGTCCTTGGATGGAAGCTCTTTAGAGATCCGTCCATTCAGACCCGGATCAAGTTGGTCCGATCGGAACTTTGACTAGTTGGAAGTACTAGTTGGATGCTAAAGGTCGTATATTGAAGTAAGGATAGCCTTTTTGTGACGAAGATTCCATTTGTGGGAAGATTTTATTGCATTTCGTATAAAATGTTTGTCGATATCAACAATCAATACTTAGGTTCTAGGATCAAATCTGGGTATGTTCTTTGGAGATCATCGAAGATTTTGATTTATAGGAATAACAGTGGGTGGAAATTTGTGGTATCCATTACATCTTGACCCCGGATCATCATTATTAAAGTATCCAAAACCTTACATAATTATCTACAATATACTTAGGCACCTACCATGTTTTGTCCGTACCATTAATTAGAGATGCAAGTTTCCAAAAATCATCAGAATTTCCCACACCATTATATTTATTCACATGTTCATCTTTTCCAGATATTCTCATCATACGGCCTACCATTAAAAGAACTGGACTTCTCCCACAACAGTCTTCGAAGACTTCCTGATAGACTCCTGGCCGGAGTTCGAGGGAACATCACTAAGATTGTTCTAGCTGACAATCTTCTTGGAGACAACCTGAACCCAATATTTTCTACAGCAGAGCTTCACAACCTGCCTGCTTTGGAAGAGTTGGATTTGAGTGGGAATAATATCAGGGGGCTGGAAGAAGGCCTTCTGATTGGCTGTGAGGTGCTGAAGGTGAGGAAAAACAACGTCATTCTATGTTATTTTGGCACGGAATGCACGGAAGAATAAAGTACAAGTAGTACAACCTATGCACTTATAGGGAAACATACCGCGCCAACCCCAGATAATGGGAAACGTGAGGAACATTTGTATTTAGGTATCGCTAAAAATCTCAACAACATTAAAAACAGTAGCAAATAAAACGCGTCTGTTCCGTGTTAGGTTGATAATTAAATCTAAACTGTATTACATGAGAACTTCAAACTTTCTTATATGAGGACAACTACAGCTATTTATCCTGCTTCCACACATGATTATAAACTTGTTATACCTCTTCAGTATGTAGGAGTACTTCAAAGCTCTTTAATATACATTTCCTTCGCAGGTGTTAAGGCTGGATCGCAATAACATGAACAGTGTGCCATCAACTTCGTTAAATGGACCGCAAGCGCTGAAGGTGCTGTCACTCAAGGAAAATAGAATAGGTGAGATATTAACACCTTTTAATTGAATTAATTATTGTAACACGCATGGCAATTACGATATGTTTTTAGGTGTTTGAGCAAAAATGACTTGACTTGAGATAAAATATTAAGACGTGAGATTAGTCGTCTTCTAAAGCGTTGGTAGGTCAAATTAAGGAATTTACCTTTAGCGATACCGAGACCCTATCGATTCCTTGAACAATAGAAAGTCTATTATATCTGCATATCGGTACTCGAGTGATAGATGTTTCTTTATTTGGCACATTTTGCAAAGGAGAGAAGTTGCAGGTGAAACAGATTAGTAAACCTACATATATCAGATATTGATGCTTACTATGTTGTCAATAAATGATTACTAAGAATTGCAACATTTAAGTTTTTGATCTTGCTCATAGGTTAGGATCATGAGAAGGATGGCAATACCAACAAAATCATGGACCATCAAATGTTTTAAATCTTAAATTCTTCTTTCTTTAGTTCATATATTTATGTATACCTACTTAATTCCACTATAATTTCTATCACTTATTATATTTGTTACTACTATATTTAAAATTATTACTATTGCGTACTCTTCTGTCAAAACTATTTTTAATTTGTAATATCTTTATTTTTGGAAACTTGATTGGTTTAAGTATTAACTATCTTAGTTACCTCATAAGAATTATGTACAACTGTTTGTTTCCTTTACTTAAATAATAATAAAAAAAACAACACCACTTGCTATCAATTTAATCGATCCAATTTTCTTTCCAGCATTAATCCGGCAAGCATCATTCGTCTCCCAAAAGACATTCGAAGAGATAGACCTACACGCGAACATGATCTCAACTATCGAGGGAGGTGCTTTCATCGGACTTAGCGACCTTCAACTCCTAGACCTGGGCCGCAACAGACTGTCCAAATTCAACAGTGACGTATTCCAAGGAGCTGAGAACTTAGACAAGTTGGATTTATCAGAGAACTTCATTACTGACTTTCCGACGGTGGCATTAAAGTCGTTTGTCGCTTTGAAACATCTGAATCTTTCGAGCAACATGATAACAGTAAGTGTTGGGGGATGGTTAATTGTTACAAGTTTTAATAGAAAAATATTTTGATGGAAGAACTTTTTTAAATTGTGGGTGCGATTAGAAATTAGTGAGATATCTTGCAGACGTTACTTTTAAAATAAAGAATCGTTCAACGAATAATTTCAATGAGAAAAGCTTAAACCCAAACTATTCACATGTAATTAGAATAAATATAGTACCTACATTACTTCACTGGTATGGGATCTTGTGAATTAATGAAAAAATGAACCAAGTTGTAGTGGAAACAAATCCCGAAAGTAGTTTTTGTAATTAATCTATTAAAGTTTCAAGCACATTTGTGAAAAATACAGTGATCTAGGGATTTAATTATCTACAAATTGAGCTTGCGCAAATACAATTATTAACAAACAAATTATAACGATAATCAACCCTATCTACACAACTTCAAAATTGACAATTACGTCACAATATTGTACGTCGCGTACCCTGTAATTTCCTATTAACAAGTTAATCGACTCCTTTGACGGAGCTTAATCATCATAACTGATAGAACATTTATTTCCAGAGTATAGACAACAGTCACCTGAGTTCGCTGGTGTCTCTGCAAGTACTGGACCTGAGCAGGAACAACTTGGTGAAGCTGGCTCCCGGCACGTTCGTCGGTCTGACCGAGTTGCGGTATTTGGACGTCGGCGTTAATGCACTTCGCACTGTAAGTTGTAGACATCAACTTTATAGGGAATATGATTGCAACTTTCATGGACCAATAAAAAAAATCAAGTTTATTGATGGAGAACTATGCACAATAGAACACACAATAGAATAGCACAGCCTAGATTAAAATATTTCGCATAGATGTGTCTTGGCCTGAATTAAATGCATTTAAAATTTAGTAATTATAAAAACAAAATCTTGCCTAATTTCTCATTTTATTTAAAAACAAGAAAACAGCTGTGTTTTTTTACTAATTGGTGAAATAAGTATAAGAATAATTGGCACTTAGCACCAACTAAGTAATAATTATATTATTTTCAGGTCGAAGACGATGCTTTCGACGGTCTAGTAAGACTAGAGACATTACTGCTGCGAGATAACAACATCCTGCTCATCCCAGCTACTGCGCTCTCCCGCTTGCCAAACCTAGTCTCAGTGCATCTAGGCTACAATAGAGTCACTGCTCTATCTAGCGATATACTCAGATCAGTATCTGATAGAGTTACATCTCTAGTTCTATCAAGGAATGTGATAAGAGAACTACCAGCAGCTGCCTTCGATCACTTCAAAACATTGCACCATTTAGACTTATCCGGCAACTTACTGAACTCAATAAACGCAGAAGTCTTCAGTGGACTAGAACAGTCCTTAAAGTTCCTATCTCTGAGTCAGAACAGGATACTCGAGTTTGTTGGAGAACCCATAAAATTCGTCGGCCTTTGGTTCTTGGATATATCAGACAATCAGATATCTGAAATTCCTGTAGACGCGTTTCAATTCGTCCCGAGTCTCACACATTTGAATATTAGCCGAAATTACCATATGAATATTCTACCTCAAAATGTCTTCCAACATAATCAAGCTTTATTAAGTGTCGACTTAAGCTACGTAGGCTTAAAAGCACTGCCTGTCAACCTGTTCTCGAAAAATCTTAATTTAGAACACATTTACTTATCAAACAATATCATACAAGAAGTCTCAGAAAACACTTTCAAGAACTTGAGAAACTTAACACACTTAGATTTGTCGTATAACAATATAGTGAATATAAGGACGCCAGCTTTTGTTAACGTGATGGCAATACAGTATTTATCTCTAAAAGGAAACCAACTCAACGCTTTTAAAGGAGAATTCTTCAACACCGGAACAAGTCTCGAAGTTATAGATCTCTCAGACAACCAACTCAGTTACTTGTTTCCCTCCTCCTTTAAAATACACCCTCGACTCCGAGAAATCATACTTACTAACAACAAGTTCAACTTCTTCCCCTCTGAACTTATAAGTACTTTGCAATATCTTGAATTAGTGGATTTGTCTGGCAATGCTCTTAAGAACGTAGATGAGCTGGATTTTGCTCGGCTCCCAAAATTAAGGACCATTCTGTTGGCGCGAAACGAACTCGAGTCAATAAGCGAAATGGCTTTCCACAACTCTACGCAAATTCAGTACTTAGATTTGTCGAACAATAAAATCGATCGTTTGGGCGATAGACTCTTTGAAGGGCTAATCAGATTGGAAGTATTGAACTTGGGGGGAAACCAGTTGAATGAACTGCCGGAGAATATATTTGAACGATCAAGATTGCACATGTTGGAAAAGATTGTGTTGAGTAATAACTTGTTTGAGCACCCGCCGTTAAGGGCGCTACAAAAACAATATTTCTTTGTATCGTCGGTGGATTTATCTTATAACCAAATAATCGACATACCGGCCGAGGATAGCGTAATGGTGAACATCAAAAAGTTGGATCTCTCTTTCAATCCGCTATCCGAGAAAACTATCAACAACGTTCTGACTGAGCCGAAAACAGTACGAGACCTGAATCTTGCGGGAACTGGAATAAAAACTATCGGACAACTAGAAACTCCGTTCTTACATTACTTGAACTTGTCGTTCAATAACATTAGCAAATTATCGGAAAAAACTTTCACTAGAACCACGTTATTGGAGTCTCTAGATCTCTCGCACAATGAAATTACTGATGTAACTGGCTCGCTAGCGTTATCGTGGCCAAAACTGAAAAATCTTCAGCGTCTCAATATTTCCAGTAACCCGATGGTAATGATTATGGACGGAAACTTCGAGGGGCTTTCCTCACTTCGAGTTTTAGATATGAGGAATTTGGAGAAATGTTCGAGAATTGAGAAAAATGCCTTCAGAACTTTCCCAAATTTAGTCGAACTTAGAGCGTATGGCTATCCACGTTTAGGTTACTTCGATGTTCAAGGTTCTCTGCAATATTTGCTAGCCCTTGAAAAACTCGACGTCGAAGTGAAGGATACCACCATAGGCGCTGATCAATTACATACAATATTGCATCCACGACTTGAAGAGTTAGGTATTAGAGGGTCTCGATTGAAAACGGTGTCTTCCGGTGTTTTAGCTGGTTTGAAGGCGCCTATTATAATAGTGAGGTTCCGGAACACGTCTGTCACGACTCTACCGCCAGCTCTACTGTTTCCTCTACCACGATCCTCTCAAATAACCATAGATGTCGGTGGAAGCCAGTTGACGACATTACAACCGCAGCTGTTAGTAGCTTTAGATGACAGACGAGCGGATCTATCGATGTTCGGTCTAGATTCTAATCCTATTCGTTGTGACTGCAACGCTAGAGCATTGAGGAGGTGGCTACCAAACGTTGGAGTAGATGATGTCCGTTGTGAGTCTCCAGACCATTTATCAGGATTTTTGTTAGTCGAGATCGGTGATGATGAGCTGACGTGTGAAACGAAAAGACGGACAACAGCGACGTCTTCAAGCAGTATATCTACGACTTCTGCGCCGCGAATCGTGCGTACATCATCTGAGCCTGATATAATCTGGTCGGTGGCGCCTTCTCACGATCGGCCGAAGGCACCTGGGGAGCCGAAAGGCCAACCTGTAGTGGGGGTAGCGCAATCAAGCAACGATGATAATCTTATAATAGGAATCGTGGGGGGTGTTGTAGCTTTTATTGCTATATTGATTGTGGCGATATGTATTGTTCGGTTGAGGATGACGACAACGTCTTATAGGGGTGGGCCCCTGGCGAGTAGTCCCACGGCTGGGGGCCCGCCGATGTGGGGCCCCGCGTGGCCAGGGTACGCTGGCACTTTAGCTCCTCCATCATTGTCCACTGCCACTCTGCCACATAAGATGCAGTCAGGACCTGGGTCAGTCAGGTACATGGCACCGCCGCCAGCGCCTTATTTCATCAGCATGCCACCACATGACGATAAAATTTATCGATAGGGTTATGAGAAGTATTGAGTGCTATTGTAAATATTAGATTTCTTTCAAAGAATTAATCATATCACGTCAACGCCTTAAAATCTCGTAACTTTTGTAAATATAAACTGCAAGATTTATAGAAAATTATACACACCATCGCGCATGTATTGCCCGACCAGGTAGGCAGGGAGGCATTTATAGAAAAGTTATAGGTTACAGACTAACAAAGCTGTTTTGTTCTTTGTAAATCCATTGTAAAAATCTATGAATTTGGGGGATGATTTAGTACATAGGGAAGTTTGAAATGATCCCTGCAGTATTTCTTGGACTAGGTTTGCTACATCTAGTCAACACTGACTTACATTATATTTATAGGACTCTCACATTCCGGATTTATATTCTGCTGAAGAGCAAGTACTTCATTTAATATTAATATTTATAACTTAAGTATAAGTGATGCTTAAAATCAATGACAAGTTGATTGATACCTGTGGCCGACTTAAATCGGTTTTACGCATCATTAAAATAAATAATAATTTAATTTTAATTAAATAGTATTATCTAATTATAATCCAGAAATAAATATTTTATAAGAAAAGTGCGATGTTTAATTAATTACCTACAATAGATGCGCTTAGATGATTTTTTATTTTATATGACTAAGATGGCAAACAAGTATACCGTAGCCTATGGATGCTTGCAATATCAAAAGTATTGCTCGCACGTTGCCTACTTGAAGAGGAGGGGGACAGGGGTAAGGGAAGGGGTTTGGGCTTCCGGCCCTCTCACTCATCGTACTAAATGCAGCTGTACTACGCCGATCTCTCTGTAAGAGGGTGGTACTACCCCGGTCGAGCCAGCCCATATATGAGCTGCATCAATTGGCTATAGCTAGGCATCTTATACCTAAGATTTAAGTTTCTATTCTTTCTTTATAAGGAAATAAACAGCTGAACAAAACGGTCAGGATTTCAGCTGTTTATTTCAAATAGCTTGGGGCTTACCACAAGCTCTTAGTGCGATTCAATTGTAGGAACGTTTTAACGACGTTTTAATGACGTTTCTTATTGTCATGACAATAAGGTACGTCATTGCACAAAAAGTCGCTGAAACGTTAATACGTTCCTGTAATTGAATCGCAATAAGAGCTTGTGGTAAGCCCCCTGAATATTATATTGTCCTTCCTCTTTTCCGCGAAGCTGCTTCAACGCAAAGCACCAAAGATAAGTCTCATTAACTCTAGAAGCCACGGGTATTACAGCGGCCGTCCTCTTTGAGCAAAATTCACCGTTGTGGCTTTACGAAAACCATATCTAATGTTATTGTTCCTACATTATTAATTAGCAGGCCGGAGCGTTTAATTTTAGCGTAATTCAAAGCGGCAAGTGTATTACATTAATTAATTTTCGTTCCTTGCATTTTAATTTTAACGATGTGCCTGGTTAATTGGCATGGGGAGAATCTATAGAAGTGAATTGGTAAGCGGTGGTAAACGACCGGAGGTTAAGCAACGCTTGGCAAGGTCAGGCAGAGATGGGCGACCATTTAATGGCATTTGAACTGAGCGTCTCTGTGCTTTGGAGGGCACGTAAAAAGTCGGTCCCCGACTTTGACAAGGCTTAACGACTGCTGCCTAGACTGGGCAGCAGTCGTTAAGCCTTTCAGAGGCGTTCGGGCGGCTTGAACAACTCTGAAACCAGGTTGGCCACTAACCATACGATAAATATAAATAGAAGTGAGAAAATGTATAGCAGTCTAAAAGTGGATGGATATTGACTGTAATTTGTAAGACCTGTGTTACACTCATGCGTCTTTCGGATTTCTTATATCCAGTGCTTCCAAATCTATCATAAATAATTATATTTTCATCACACCCATTCGAAAAACCTCAATTGCCTTTCAAGGCTAGCGGGAGCAAAATAGAATTTTGCTCCCACGGGAGTTTTTATTTCTCCTTCCTGATTGGTCAGCGTTCGTGCTTCTGAATTGAATGTGAAAAAAAACGAACGCTTAATGTATGAAGAAGTTACTGGCCGGTTACGATTACGCGGCAACCAAAGAGAATGTAATGGCAACGCGCCCTGAAAAAAATTGTCACGTACATTTTTTCTTTTTTTTTGTCTCAGTTTAATAAGTTTAAGTTATTGCAAATAATAATGAAAAATGAGTTCGAGTAATGATGTGATGATATATTATTTGTTTGGATACTACATAATATTATGAGAGTTTCGAGTAGGTAGAGGTACACGTAGCTTTTTATTTTTCTCATAGGTAGTGATGAAAAATAGTATGTATCATTCGGGGCCAAAATATTTTGTCCTCGGACGGCGTATATTGAATTCCTCGCAAAGCTCAGGATTCTACTTTAGAATCCTTCGCTACGCTCGGGATTCTACTATAGAATCCTTCGCTTTCCTCTGAATTCAAAATAACGCCCTCGCGGAACAAAATATCACTTTGGCCCCATATAACACAAATAACTATTGCTATTATAGGAATTATGGATTATTACTCCTATTAATGGAGTTCCCAACTATTTTTTATATAAATAGGATAAAGGAAATAATATGATGAAATATCCTTTGTTTTCTGTTTCCCTTCGCAATACCCACTAAATATAATTATTTCTTTCTGTTCAGCGTTGATACAACAGAGGTACTTTGGGAGATTACTTTCCATGAACGTTATCCGAGTATTGCGCGTTATTGCGTATATATTCTAATAATAAGGAAACAACTTTTCCAGTTATTGGATGAAATAAACCTGCTGTGGTGGAGAAAAATGTTATTTGGAATATTGTTAGGTTCTGCTTATTTGTTATTCTAGAGAAAGATTAATTGAATTTAGGAAAACTATAAAGGATCGCGTCGATTACAGAAGATACGCGCCGCATCGAATCGAATCGAGTGAGGCCGCATTTTATTGCACGTCCATCATAGGCGAATCGAATTTCGTCCGCTTCCCCGCGTCGACTGGGGCGCGCCGAGTCGAATCGAATCGCATAGGCCATAGGCGAAGAAATTCGCCTCCTATATAATTAGTATGAAACTGCGTCTATTAGCGGCGCGCCGAATCGAGTCGCACGGGCGCACATGCGAATTTCTTCGCCGATGCGATTTGATTCAACTCGGCGCGTCGCTAATGGACGCAGTTTCATACTAAATATATAGGAGGCGAATTTCTTCGCCGATGCGATTCGATTCGACTCCATTCGCCTAATGGACGTAAAGCTGAACGCCTATATACGCTCGAATGACTGCGCCAAGCAGTCGTCATACATTCATGGTATCTCACACAATCTCATCTTTTCTAAAGAAAAAGTAAAGAAAGAAGTTGACTAAAACTTCTTTCTTATTAAACTATTAAATCAATCGGTGACCAAGATGGTGACGAAAATATAAAATGTATTTCAGCCAAGCAATTAATTTAAAACCTCCAGCTTTTTCTAATGTATGTTTTCCTATTACATGAACCCCTCCAATATGAAGGTCCATAAAACAATTTAGACACGGAGTGCTAAAATATAGAGGTACGATCGCAATGTGTTACAGCAGTGAGTTTTATGGCGCGATTCATCAGCAATCTCACGCGTCACTGCACACCGCTGCGTGAGATAGCTGCCTTTGGGGAAGTACCTACCATGCCCTCAAAGCATTGTTGGAATTTATAGTGAGACAGTACACTAACAAAAGTTAGTCTGTTTTTGCGAATGAATGCACAGAGAGAGAATAGAATGGAACGCAGGTATTGTACAAAAGTTATTATTTACTTCCTTATTGTGTTAACAACGTCCAGATTTATAAAACCTAGTTTACAATAGTCATAATTGCAGACACAAAAATTGTATCTCTCTAGTAAAAACGTAAAAAAGTAGTCCACAAAGAACACTTTTCGTCAAATTTACAACTAGGTACGATTGCTTTCAAATTAACCAAGTTGGAATTGTTCGGCTGAAACAAGGCAAAGTTAAGACCGTCTTAAAAGAGTGCCGGGATCTTGTTGGTGGGAGTCGGCAAAGTTGAAATTAAAACTGTTTTCATAATAAGCAGACGCTCAAGGTAGGAGTTCGTTGCAAGCGGCAGACAGCAGACGTCAGTCGGTCTCATAGAAATTGAATGTCGTCTGCCGTCGCGGCTATAGATGTAAAAAAACCGATTTAAAACGTTTAAAATAAAATTTTGCCGTTTAAACCCCAAATATCCCATTTAAACCGGTTTAAAACTCGCGAGGCCGTATGTTAAAGTAAAGCAGACGGAACGCGAAGAGTAACATAATAATAAACAATACCAGTAACATAGAAGTAAGGGGCCATCCATTAATTACGTCACACGAATTTAATGATTTGTAGACCCCTCCCCCCTTGTCACAGCTGGTCACATTTGCGAGACTCCCTCCCTCCCTGTGTGACGTCACATAGTTTTTTCAATTTTTCGTTAAAAATTTAAATTTCGGTTTAATACTTAGATATATTAGATTTTTAAATGTGACGTCACAAAATTTAGGACCCCTCCCACCCCTTTGTCACACAATGTCACATTTCGTCGACCCCTCCCCCCTTTACTTGAAACGTAATTTATGGATTGCCCCTAACCACAGAATAGATATGCATGCCCTAACGTACAAGTAGATAACGTACAAGCGGATTTTAGAGGTTATAATTCGACTATAAGTTAAAAAATCAACGTTTAAAAAATCTTTACACAGTTTATAGGTACTTCGTCATATCCCAACCTAAAAATGTAGTTATAATTAAGAAAAACATAGTCATCAACACCAACCGTTTTAAATCGGAAAAACTGTTTATTTCGGTTTTAAACGGCTTTCTTCGATTCAAACGTTTTGGTTTAATTGGTTTTAAACCGGCCTTACATCTATAGTCGTGGCACATGTCATCGCTACAATTTGGATATGATCGACTGATGTCTGTTGTCTGCCGCTTGCAACGAACTCCTACCTATAGCCAGCGATACAAGAGGATCGAGCGTCAGGCTACTAGACCTGTGTTACCATGTTGTGTGAAATAAAAGAGTGTTCTTATTTCAAATAAATTTCTTTAACAAGTGGACATGCCAAGACTGTCATGAACTGATAGCATCTTAGTTGAATTTCATGTCAAATCTCAAAATCGCACTCAAGTTTGTTTTCGTGTTCAAGACAAATTAAAATTTTAATTTCGTTCAAGTCTACGGGGGTTAAAGTCATTTACATTTTAAATTTTTTCACCGGCTTAATACTTTGCTTACTGATAGGTACCCGAATCTTGCCAATAAATCTATTTACTTCTAATCTAGCCAAAAAAAATATAGAGGCAAAATGAAGGAACATCTTTGCCTCTATATTTTTCTGGAAATTTAATATGTGAACAAACAATAAATTTTTTTTTTACAAAAAGCTTGCCTCACTCAGGTACTACACCGACTGAGGTCGCAATCACGGCTCGCAATTATTTTCCAGTTTTTTCCACGCCTTTGTCTGCCAATATTTCCCAGAGATTTAAACCCTCGTCGATTTTTAGGACATTGTAAAAATGGTTCATTTTATTTTATTTTCGGCCAGTGATAAAATACCGTAGCTTTTTTTTGTGGAAGTACTGGCTGGTTATTTTATGAGAATTTCAAAACCATTATTTGGAATTCGAATTCCAATAACTTTTTAAATTTCAACGCTTTTTTTTTTTGCTGGTGGAAATTATTGGTATTTTAGGGTGAGTATCCATTGCAGCACCTAAGTAAGTTCGATTTTATAAGTAGGTAGTTACTTAATTAAAAATGAATATTAATGATTCCAATTATTAATGTTAGATTTAGATTTCTTATTAAAGTTATGCCTTTTCCTTTACACATGCTAGTATTTAGTACTTGCAAAAATGAGAGCCGCCCGGACAGGGACTTGAACCCTGGACCCTTGGATTAAAAGTCCAATGCTCTACCGACTGAGCTATCCGGGCCGTGCGTTATTCGTCAAAACAGCTGAACATATTATGAATCCTTTATTGCGGTTATCATTGCTTAAACAAAACATGTGCTAATTCCTGCGCTATCCACCAGGTGTGAAAAATTTATACCTAATTTACTTGGGCAAAATTATGGCAAATATTTGTCTTTTGTGATATTGCAGCACTTTTTTCCATCATACATAAAAAATTAGAACTAAAGTAAATAAAAAAATGTTTTTATATTTATCTGACTAAGGTGGACAACAAGCATACCTACGGCTCACCTGATGTCCGGCTCTCTCACTCATCGTACGACACTTTACGCCGATATTCTGTGAGCGGATGGTACTACCCCGGTCGAGCCAGCCCATATATGAGCTGCAGTCAATTGGCTGCAACTTGGCTATACCATCTATAATGTTTTCTTCTCTTTCTGAGTCAAAAGCAATCTCACCGAGTTAAATAAATATTAAGCGTATGAATACATTTGAGTTAAGGGTCCAACAAAAATTACCCTGTGAGCATGTTAAAAAGTTTTATAAACAGTAACGCAGGGCACGTTAGGGTGCGGTTTTATTAAACGGTGGGATGAGCGAAGCGGGCTAAGTTATGCATTATATTTCGAACTAATTTAATCTTCCATGTGAATCTACTGGTATTATTATGAAAGTTAAAATGGGGCAGAGTTATACAAAGAGCAGCTAACAGTTATTTTTTCTTTAGATGGCCTCCATTGAGGACTGTGTGTCTTATTTCTTTGTTTATCGCTATCCCGTTCTGTCATGTACGATATGACATTTGCTGTAGCAGGCATGTCAAATTTCTTAAAAATTACCAATTTTTAAAATGAAAAATTGTACATTCTGAGTTTCCTTTGAATTGAGTAATTTTATAGGAACTAAGTAATTATAGGTACTTGTTGAAGGTTAGTTAGTATTTTAAGTAGCATTCGTTTGTATATTAAGCACATGACGTTGCGAAGCGGAGCGAAGATATACTATTAAATGGCTGATCTTTTACTAATGGAACCACATCCTAAACGTACGATGATGTTATAGCTGTCTCGATTTATGAGGAAACTTGTACATGTATTGTACATGTTTGGGGAGAAAGCAATAAACAAGCTTCCTTGTCTTCGTGCAGGCGTAATATTTTTGGCTCAAAGACAATATTGATACACTTTTTATAACAGTGAACAGAACAGGTTTGTTGTTCCGTAAAAAATACAAATTTGAAAATGCCCTCGTAGGCCTTTTCAAAATAAGTGATCTTGAATCATGCCTTTGACGGCATTCTATAACACTTACAAAATATAAATTGCATTTATTATATAAGTATGCTTTTGAACTTAGTATTAAAAAAAATGCGACAATTTAAATAAAGAATGTTTCGAATGCATAAAAGCACTGGATAAAACATTAAAACTACTGACTTGATTCGTAGCAACACTATTTCACGGTTATTTTATTTTTAGAGTCTTTCAGATAGCTGTAATTAAAAAAGCGCGCGCTCTAAGCGGTGGAAACCTCATTAAAATGAGGCTGTATAACATACGATGCGTAAGGAACATCACCCACTACCTTTGTTATATTTTAATGAAACAAATTTGTAGGCACACAAAACGAACGTTGACATAACTAAATGTGTCAAATATTTTGTTAAATTGTGGGACATTTATTTATTGGAAGCTTTTAGTACCTTTTTTGGCCACCAGCCTTGTGAATATATACCTCATGTATTCCTCTAAAGTTTGGATTCCCCCTATGTATACTGTACTAATTACCAAAGTAAAAAAAAGTTAATGTTACAAAAAATATTCGGTAAGTCATGGATCAAGCCAGTGAATGTGTACCCCTCAGAATAAACCAGCAGTTGAATTAAGGGGCGGCCTCGTTACTGCAATACGGGCGCGCTCCACATTGTATGTCATTTTTGTGTTCCATCCAACGTCAGAAACTCCGGTGGGTATTCCATTCTGACAAAGTAATGGAACCTGAGTCAATGGAAAGAGGTCTTTAGGAAAAAAGAAAAAAAAGTAATGTAACTGTGCTACACGAGTTAGTGCGCATTTTACAGCAATTTGTTATTTTAAAGTTCGGTAACAAGATTTTTAGAACTACATTAACCTACATTAATGCACCTAAAATTAGATTGATAGTATTTTACTTATTTATGCGTTAATCCTGAAGTTTTCCTTTGCACACTATCGGATAGACCATCTATCCGTATGCCTTCCTAGGTAATAAAATAAAGTAAAAAGTATTACAAAGTTCCTGTACGCGGGCAATTCCCGCCCGCTCCACGATTTCGTTCCCTAGGGCTCCAAGGATAAAATTTAATCTTCATATCGTATGGTTAGTGGCCAACTTGGTGTCAGAGTTGTTCAAGCCGCCCGAAGGCCTCTGACAAGGCTTATTTATTTTTTTATTTTATTAAATTAATAGCTCCCATACGCTCCAAAGTTTATTCAAAAGCTTAATAATAAAAAAATTTAAGTAACTGAAGCTTCCATTTCCTTACAGTTAATTTGTAACAAAATAATCGTTGTGAAATTGTAGACGTTGATTGAAGCCTCCCCACGGGGCGAGGAGGGTCAGTGTTTATTCAACAGCAGTCTTCTTGTATTTTTCGCTTCCTTGTAACGGTTTTATAATTACAAAATTAATGAATTTTAAATTAGTTCCAGAATACTGCTGCAATGTTCTTTCAAATTATTTTATTCGAATAAAACCTGCGTTCTTAAAAAAAAACGATTTTTATCCGTTTTTTATAGGGTTGCACCTATTACTTTAGTACTACAATATCTTCTGTGAATGTGGGTGCCTTGTAAAAAGTAGTGTACTTCTGCCTAAACCTTTGTAATACAAGCGTGATGGTGTATTATTAGGCGATTATTTTTGTGTTCCTGTTATACCAATATCATTCACCTAATATTAAATCCGTGATAAAATTTGGTGATCTCAAGACAATGGTGAGTCTATTAATACAATACTAAAGTTGATTTTACTAACACTATTGCCATCCTTTTCATGGTCACACGATATGAGCTAGACATAAAAGAAATCCGATGTGTCAAATTTAACGTAAACTTTGAGTTTAATAAGACTTCTCTTCACTTTTCTCTGTGAAATCAAACCTTATAATGTGATTATATTTATACCAAAATTGACATTAGCACCTGTCAATTGACTTCGCCTGATTAATAAAACAGTACTACTAGTTGTGATTTGAAGATAACAGAATTGGCATCAGGGTAGCTATTCTGTAACGACAAACTAACTTCGCACGCGTGAATTTTCTAGTAAATGTCAAATTTCAAAACAAAATTGGGCATATTATCTGCGAATGCACGCGTGCGAAGTGAGTTTATCGTTACAGACTAGCTACCCAGTACTTCCTTTTTATTGGTGGCAACCCTATTTAAAACCGACCCGATAATTGAACTAGTCTTGCGGGTGGATTGATCGTAGGTACTAGTTCACCCGTATCGAAGTCGAAGTCGGTGTAAACGGTGTTCCGAAACAATTTGCACTTCATTTGCGGGAACGACTTGAAACTTCATTACGGACTAAAATCAATAAGTCTTCAGCTGAAATGTTAGTTCCAACGGTCTTTAGATTATGAAGGTATTAAATGCGGTTATAGTGATCACTATTTTTGCTGTCATATGAAGGAGCTCTTAGCCAGCTGCACTGATCGGTAAACGATCAGAGGTTAAGCAACGCTTGGCAAGGTCAGACCGAGATGGGTGACCATTTAGTGGCATTTGAACTGAGTGTCTCCGTGCTTCGGAGGGCACGTAAAAAGTCGGTCCCGGTTGTTGTCATCTAGGCAGCAGTCGTTAAGCAAAAGCTAACAACTCAGACATCGTTGGCCATTAATCATACAATAAGAAGAAGAAGAAGATATTATCAAATTCACTTTGTTGGGTTTATAAGGGGTCCTTTAGGGCTGGTATCATTGATGTTTTATTTTATTTCTAGCAGATATGCTACCTCCTAAAATTGTAATCACCAGACTTGTATTCAGCGCACCACTACATGCAGCGAAATTCACACATCTGTTATTGCACTCGCAATTCGACAATCTTGAAAAAGGCATTTTGATGCGTATTATTCACGAGATGATGAGCCGTATTGGCAATACCGCCAATTTTTTCAACATTATAATTCGCGAGTTATTGAGTCGTATTGTGTTCATGGACTCCGTTTATGCCCTAAAATGTTTTGGGCAGTCACATTTCTCCCTTTCTTAGTAATTTATTTGACCTGCACTTCATAATTTACATACTTATAACTCAATAAAATGCCAATGTATGAAAGCTTTGAATTTTTTTTTAATCAGCGTTCCGACGTCGTACCTCATGACGTCATTACGCAGCGGTCCGCGTAATTAAGTCCGTCATCGGATTACGCGATGCGTCCGTTTTATCCGTCGCTATTATCGAGCTCTCGTTCGCAATTACGCGAAATCTACGAGACTACACGGCGTTTTATTACGTGAAGGTACAGACTACGCGATCGGAGGTGAGCGCACGAGAGGTATAAACATTTAAAAATAATCTACCTAAAATATTGCTATCATTTTTGGTCAATTCAGATTGAAATTATGCTATTGGTTGGCAGCTCCGCTAAATATGCGTATGTCTTTTGTTTCATGTAGGTAGGTATACATTTTTTGTTGACGGGGAGGGAATCTTCCCACGCAATTTGGTATAGCCTGGACATTATCACCATAGTAGAAAAATGGGTAGTAGGTTATCTTCATACAAACGCACCGAGCACGGCTTGTATGTGTGCGCCATGCGTCTATGCGTCGCGCACGCACACTCAAACAAAATCTCGACCCGGTTCGCAGTGCGAAACAATGCATGTGATGTTTGAGTGTGCGTGCGCGACGCATAGATACGCATGGCGCACACATACAAGCCGCGCTCGGTGCGTTTGTATTAAGATAACCTACTACCCATCTTTCTACTATGTTATCACCTACGTAGCCTCTTTCAGCCTTCTCTACTTTCGGCAATTTACCACTAGAGTAGGCTAGATTTTCACAGCTGGTGTTCTACTCTGTACAATACATGAGCATGTAAATTTGCTCGTCAATTAAGTCAGTGCATGGCTCGTGTTACGTACAATTCATAATGGATTTGCATAATGAAATTGGCCTCATGTGTACCGGCCTGTTGGTTCAATGTGTTTTATTTTGGAGTTGCAGTCGCATTATTTTGCAAAGTAATACTAAATGGCGGCGTCTTCATCAGGCGCATGCCTCGCGCGAGCACTCACCTTTGACGTCGGAACGCATAGATGTAATGTCATAATATGAGTGCTCGGGTGAGGCATGCGCGCCATATGGACACATCTAATGCATACCTTTGGAACCTAGGTGGTAGAGCCGACCTGTAGCAGCACTGCAGCTCATATATGGGCTGACTCAACGGGGGTAGTACCACCCCTTCTCAGAATATCGGCGTAAAGTTACAGGCGTTTCGTGCGATGAGCGAGAAAGTGAGAAGCCCATTTTCCTTCAGATCGGCAACGTGCGAGCGATGCCATTGGTATTCCAAGCATCTATAGGCTACGGCAACAGCTTAACATCAGGACGGCCGTACGATTGTTTGCTACCTTAGTAACATAAAAAAAATCTCTCTTATGCATTAAGAAAGAGAGAAAGACGGACTCGGTGCGATATAATTCGTGACAAAAGTCTTGCCTCGACGTGTGTGCTACCCCCAAAGTATCAATCTATTGTCAGCTGTACAAGCCATAAAAATTACGCGAATAAAATAATTTACGCAAACGCAAGCGATGAGCGTAAAACATGCGTAAAATACTTCGCCCATTTCAGCACATATGATTTGGCAGTAAACGTAGATGCCACCGTATTTGCATAGTTTTCGCATCAATCGCGCAATCCTGCGAGAAACTGCCTCCTACCGCACTAATAAATCATTTTATCTCCACAAAGAATGACTAATGAAGACTGAAAGAACTCCTGAAAACTGAAAATAAGAGATTCAAGTAACAATTTGTTTGGAGAGGACTTATGCTTCGGAAGAAACGCTCATCGCTTTGACGTCTTTTTACACGACTGCCCAAAAAAAGGAGTGTATATGTGTTTAGGGTTCATGTATTTCTTTTTATCGTATGGTTAGTGGCCAACGGTGCCAGAGTTGTTCAAGCCACCTGAAGGCCTCTGACAAGGCTTAACGACTGCTGTCTAGATGACAACAACCGGGACCGACTTATTACGTGCCCTCCGAAGCACGGAGACGCTTAGTTCAAATGCTACTAAATGGTCACCCATCTCCGACTGACCTTGCCGAACGTTGCTTAACCTCCGATCGTGTACCGATCGGTGATAGCGCTGGCTATGCGCGCACAAGTAGGCATACAATTTTAAATCAGCAAATTTTATTACAATGTCAATGATTTTATTATCGTAATTCGTAATTGGCAGTCACGTTTCTCTAAAATCATTAAACTATAGAGCATTACGACGAAGGAAACAGCTGTAGGAAAGTTTTATGCAGCAATTATGGGGGCTACCGACAGATGGCGACACGGTATGTACTGGAAAATCACTGCTGCCCAGGAAAAAACTTACAAAGTTTAATTAAATAAAATTTGTAGTTTCTAAATTAGATAATGAAAAGGGTTCCGGATGATTGTTAAACATTTACAACCAGCCTCCAGGATATAAGAAACGCCTGATGTTAAGCAGTTACCGTAGCCTATAGATGCTTGCAATACTAACGGCATCGTTTGCACGTTGGTCACCTGAAGGGGAGTGGGACAGAGGGGGGGAAGGGGGGCTTCCGGCTCTCTCTATCTCTCATCGTACGAAACGCAGTAATAACTACTTCATGCCGATCTTCTGTAAGAGGTTGGTACTACCTGGTTTAGCCAGCCGATAGCTTGGCTCTAACCTTACACTCATTCCGAAGATATAATGCTATAAAGTAGATGCCTCGTATCAATAACCAAATCTTTCATTAGGTATAGCAAATGTCAGTGGCTATGCACACAGAGCAACTATCAACTTTTTAATAGTTTTTTGGCAGTTGCAGCCAACAATTGCCAGTTGCAGCAACAGTTGCCGCGGTTGCCGCGATTGTTTTATATGAAAACAGCTAGTTGCGAGTTGTCAGTTGCCGCAAAAGTTGCCCGTGTGCATAACCCCTTAATATCTAGTTATTGATCTGACTACCCCCGAGTTACATCTGTGTTTGATGACCAAGGAGCCTCGGCATGACGTCACGAACAGGCTATAAATCAGGCGACAGATGCAACTGGCTCTATTACAGGCGGTCTACTATTATGTCACAGGGTACATGGTAAAGGGTACAGGGTACAAGGTACAGGGTGCAGGGTACAGGGTTTGTACTATGCATACCGACTGTATTTTACAAAACCATTAAGTATTATTATTTAAGGAAGTACGTACCTAGTTTTTATTGGCGGTAGAGCCAAGCTGTAGTCAATTGACTGTAGGTCATATATGGACTGGCTCGACCGGGGTAGTACCACCCTCTCACAGAAGATCGGCGTAAAGTACCTATTACAGCTGCGTTTCGTGCGATGAGTGAGAGAGCCGGATTTTCTGTGTAAATATTGACATATAACTCGTGTTTATCTTCTGTTTAACGTAACAGATGACTTAGTATAGAATAATGAATTGCTTCATTTGATCTATCTAAAGGGGTACATACACATAACTAAATTTAGGCTACTTAATTTAGTCGTTACTGAGTTTAGGCAAGTGTAATCGCATTTAGCAAGCTATTCAGAAGCTAGAATGGTTTAAATATTTAGAAGCTTCTGAATTTAGGCTTCTAAATTTAGCCAAGTGTAATAAGCTCTTAAGACGATACAAGAAAAAAATGAATTTTAGTTTCGGGGTGTGGCTAGCGTCGCGTGAGCTGCCGAAGGATATATCCCTCTCGCTTAGCTAGGACAGAACAGCTATGGAGTAGACTATAGTATAGTTATTTTTTGAAGGAACAATATTGTTTAATTCGTACTATTAAAATAATATGTCCCAGTGCACCTTTTAAAATAGATGAAATGGATGAAAATATTCAAATATATTTTTTTCGTTTTATATGGGATTTTTATGTCGAGTGTATTTGAAAAAAAAAAAAAAACCGACTTCAAATAAACCTGATGCACTAAAAAGCCTGAAATAATATTTCTATTACCACCTCTGCCTACCCCTTCGGGAAAACCAGACGTGATGGTGTGTTATCGAGTATTTGGGGTCGGTGCCAATCTATCTTCTTACTTTTATAGTAGGTAGACTTGGCATACCAAGATTGGCACCGACTTCAAATACTCGATAACACACCATCACGTCTGGTTTTCCCGAAGGGGTAGGCAGAGGTGGTAATAGAAATATTATTTCAGGCTTTTTAGTGCATCAGGTTTATTTGAAGTCGGTTTTTTTTTTTTTTATAAAAATAATTTTATTTCACGATTTTTAGTGGCGCCATACCAATGAACATTTTGGCATATTGAACCTTATGAAGTAAGCCCAACAAAAGGTAACTGCTGTAAATCGTTGAAGAATTCCCTCGACTGTCTATGGTCTCCATCATCAGACCTGTAATGGCACTTATAAACGATATGGGTGCAAAGTTCTCATCAATAGAAATGAATTAAGTCCAAACACAAGGTAGCTACTGTATAACGTTGAGGAGTTCCCTTGACTGTCCTACGTCTTCATCATCAGACCCCTAATGCCAGTCACAACCCATCTAGGTGTAAAGTTCTCATCAATACAAATTAATCAAGCCCAAACACAAGGTAGCTACTGTAAAACGTTGAGGAGTTCCCTTGACTGTCCTACGTCTTCATCATCAGACCCCTAATGACAGTCACAACCCATCTAGGTGTAAAGTTCTCATCAATACAAATTAATCAAGCCCAAACACCAGGTAATTACTGTAAATCGTTGAGGAGTTCCCTTGACTGTCCTACGTCTTCATCATCAGACCCCTAATGACAGTCACAACCCATCTAGGTGTAAAGTTCTCATCAATACAAATTAATCAATCCCAAACACCAGGTAATTGCTGTAAATCGTTGAGGAGTTCCCTCGACTGTCTTTCGGCTCCATCATCAGATCGACTCCAGACCTTCATAAAATAGTAGTGCTTTAAAATAGTTAATGAAAACAATTACAAACGCACTAGTCGCCCCTACGATTTTCGAAGGTTCCCCTCGATTTCTCTAGGATGCCATCATCAGATCCTGGTTTCTTTATCATGGTACCACCGCTGGAATATCTCCTTTCCAACAAAAAAAGATTCATCAAAATCGGTTCATAAACGACGAAGTTATCCGCGAACACACATAAAAAAAAAAAAAAAAAATATATACGGTCGAATTGAGAAACCTCCTCCTTTTTTGAAGTCGGTTTAAAAAATAATTTAATTTCTATGTTGTTTTTATTGCTGAAGACAAAGTAAGTCAAAAGAAGACAAACGATACCTACAATATGCTGATAGATACGTATAACAATATTTCGATCGTATAATAGCCTATAACCAGCGGACGATCCAGACACGTCCAACGATATCTCATTAGTCAAATTATTATGATAAAAATAGTTTGGACGTTATACGGGAGCAGTTGAACATACATACATATCGGTCAAAATCATAACCCTCCGCCCACCGTAGTCGGGTAAAAATGTACATACTCTGTGTCAGTGACTGACTGCCGGATATGAGTATCTTTTTCATGTTTCGTAGGCAAAGGAATACTTTGGTACTTAACTTCGATGCCGATCATGAAGTCATCAGCGGTGTCATAATATTTTTTTTTACCATATTTAATAATTTTTTAAATTTAATTTTCAGTTTTTATTAATTTTATTGATTTAACCATGCATTTATTTTTTGTTTATCTTTTTATCTTTATTTTTTTATCTATCAAAATCACCCTTAGACTGGTTACCGCCACAGGTGACAAGAGGGCTGGCTCTTTCCTTGCTCAAAAAATTAGCTTGACAACAGGAACAGCTTGAATACAGGGAGGACATGCAGCCAGTATCCCACGCGGACGGTATTTGTTTAATTAGGGGTAGGTTTTTATTTTATTGTATTTTATTTTAATTTATGTTATATTATATTGTATTTTAATGATAAAACATGAAAAATAAAAATAAATATATATATATTTTTAATTTAATGTTACTTTTATTTATTGTTTTATATTTATTGTGAAATTATAATAATTTTAATAATCAATATTGGACTATGTCTGAAACAAATACATTGAATTGAATAATTTAAATACAAAAATTATCACATTAACTCGTTAAATCACGGTTTACACCCGCTAGAACGAAAAAGATCCTAACATGGTAGGTAGGACCTGAGGGTTGGCCAGTTAATTACTTAAAATACACTATATTTATTTCAAGAAAACATTCATAAGATCTGAAGGCGTCGGACTCGCACATAAAGGGTTCCGTACCACCGTAGAATAAACACATCAAAAATATCAAGTTTGAGACTTGATATTTATTTTTAAATGTTATTATATTTTTAGTATTTGTTCTGCACCGGCAACAGAAATACACATTCAGTGAAAATTTCAACTCTCTACCTGTTACGGTTCGTGAGATACAGCCCGCGCTGACAGACGGACAGACAGACAGACGGACAGCGTAGGCCTAGTAATAGGGTCCCGTTAGCACCCTTTGGAACCCTAAAAAGTAGCCTATGTTCTCCGCCAAGACCCAGTCTATCTCCATACCAAAATTCATCAACATTGGTTCAGCGGTTTAGCCGTGAAAAGGTAACAGACAGAGTTACTTTCGTTTATAATATAATAGATTGAATAGGACGGACAAACATTTTCCTATCCATATCTGTAATGTTATTTTTTACGATAATTTATTGATGTATGATATATTTATTACTTGCCCATCCATACCTACAACAAACGCAATAAAGCGACTCCATTGTTTTGACAAGCAATGTATTCCCACTGTCGGCCCAAGACCATGCTGCAAGTATATAACAGTAAGCGAAATAGGGAGTTTTTACAGAAATGACACGAATAACTATGAAATGACAAGAGATGACACAAAATGACAAGAGATGACACAAAATGACAAGAGATGAAAAGAAATTACACAAGACAAGGAAAAGCAAACGAAAATCACGCTGCAGTGCAGGTCGTAGGTTCGATTCCTGCCCAGGACATGCATTTGTGTGCATGAACATGTCCGCATGTCCCGAGTCTAGGTGTAATTAAGTGTATATTTAGTTTGTATTTACAAACAAAAAGTAGTATATGTAGTAATATCAGTTATCTGGTTTCCATAGTACAAGCTCTGCTTAGTTTGGGATCAGGTAGTCATGTGTAAAATAATTTCCAAGGATATTTATTTATTTATCATAGGCGTCGGCGGACTGTAAATACTGTACTGTACCTGTAATGTGGCACGACCGTAATATTTTTTCGTAATATTTTTTAAAAAATCCTTCACAGGTCCGACGTCGAACAAGTCCGACTGGACACTGACAATACAAAGTTAGAGAGAGACATGGTTAGTTCAAGTACTTAAAATGTGAGATGGTGATATTGTGCGCGCGCTCGGAAATAAACAACGTAAGCGCCAAACCACATTTTCTTGAATTAAACAAAAACTACTTCATGAATTAAAATATGGTTGAAGGGTAGTTTAGATATCATTATTTGCTATGTTTTAGAAATAATTTCGTGATCTAAATCGTAAAAACATCGTGGTAGCAAGGAAAATTGTAAATAATTAGAGCTCATTTCATATTTTTTTTTTATCGAGAAAATTTCATCAAATCGTGATTTGGATTTAAAGATACTCATGATAATATAGTCAAAAATCATACATCTAAATATAAGATTCCTAGTCCACATACTTACTTAAAGAAAAAGTAGAATAGAAAATCAACCAAATTTCGAACCCTCATCTTAATCAAGGAATTATCTGAAGCATTGTAGGGCGGACGTGTGGACTAAGTAACAGTCGGGTTAAGTCGATTTCACACACAGACTAATAAGTCGAGACGACACTTATGTCCAGTATTGTGTGAGGAAGCAATCCTTAAAAGTTGAAATATTCGGGGAAAATGGCCGATTTTGATTGCATGTGTCTACATCAGGAGCATGCCGCGAGAGGTTTCGAGCTCAAATGACGCGCGCTGCACGCGCGGCAGCCTTAGTGCTCGGTAGAGCCAAAGGGCTGCAAACCTACACCCTCGACAGAGCAGGGTACAGCCGAGCAATCAGTTACATAGTTACATTATCTTTCTGTCTCATGACTAGGCCAAACTAGGCGAGGCAAATAACACCGCTCAGGTGAGGCAGGGCGGGCATCTAGCTCGGGTGCGCCCTGTCACACTAAGCAAGGCAAAGATAACACTTTATGGATAGTTAACTCTTTATTATTCCACCACTAGAAAAAACAAACATTTATAAAAAAATTACAGTAAAATAAATTACAGTAAAGTTGTCTCGCTCGGCGTGTGAGACATTTGGACGCGGCTATTGGTCCATTTAAGGTACGTGAGTGCAGGGCATGCAGTGGTAATGCACGTTAGGCAAGGGTGACCGACTGTGTGGTGTCTATGGGTTATTAGTCTGTGTCGTTACAGAAGCGTACACAATAGATTAGGTGCGCGTTCTCGAGAGAGCTAATCTAACTTTAGTTTTAACTCTTGTACTTCGTAAATGGTTTTGTTCACACCACTATACAAAGACGTACATACATAGGGTCAATATACTACTAATTCGGAAGGGTTAAGCTGTTTTAGCTAAAGTACTTGTATTAGGACATGTTTGAGGATGTTCTGTTTATGTGGATATCGGGAAGTATTAGTAATTACTTCTGGTAATTATTTAGGTAAGAGTTCTTTTATGTTTAGTAACTGGGGGGTTACTCCGAAATACGTCGCTGACGGATCGTCCGAAGTACGGATTCGATTTACGATCAAAACAATGTCAAACCGTAGAGAAAAACGAAAGAAGAAATGTCAAATCACGACAATCCGTCAGCCGAAACGTTAGGTTCGTATTTCGGAGTAGGCCAGCAGGTCAAATATAGGAACAGATTGTGTAGTATGAAATTTTTTATGAGCTTGACTAAATATAAAAAAAAATTGCAGGTAGTATTATTATGGGAAACCTTACAATTTTAACTCCACATAATCATAACAGAACATAATATTTATACGTCACGACTTTTATCCCCATTCGGTTCATTCACATAATCATGGAGATTAAATAATAGATTTCCCGAAATCCTCGCTGTTTCGTGGCGTTTATTTTTTGCTACAACAATAGAGAATAAATGTCGCCTTTAAGACAACATTAAAGCGTATTTGCATTTTATTTAGAAACCCACAAAATGTTTTGTGAAAAACCTCTGCGTTTACGGCACGCAAACACGACAGGTACATTTTAAAATTAAAATCATGAAAAAAAGTGCAAGTAAACAATATTTTTTTAATATACAATACATATAGAGACAGACTGTAATTTTATAAGCAAAAAGCTGTTGCAATTTCATCATATAAGAGTTAAGTAAGTACCTGATCCATAATTTGTAAGTATGAAGCCGGTATCAACGTTACAGGGGTCGACGTTAATAAATCATTTTCAGCTATAAAGAGGAATATTAAATCGAAGGCGGGTGGGGCGGGGGCAAGGGCGGGCGTTGCGCCATGCGCGCGCGATGAAAAGCGAGCTTTTAGTTACAAAGTTTGTTATTGAAAACAGCTCGCACTATTGAGCAAACTCCCTTATTTTGGTAGTACTGCCTTCTGCTTCTATGCTGTGGTCTAATAAGTATACTTACCCAATCCCGCAACCCCGCAACAACTGCTCCCCATCAGATCGGTAACGTGCGAGCGATGCCATTGATATTGCAAGCATCTACAGGCTACGATAACTGCTTAACATCAGGCGTCCCGTAGATGGGTTCACTTGCTGCATCAGTTAGTAGACCACTCATAATACCTATTGACATAAATTCCATGGACTTTGGCAATAGCAATACGCCGTTGTCGTTGATAGACACTTAGAAATCCGTAAAGAAAATTCTACTTTCATCATATTTTTACCCGACTACGGCGGAGGGTTATGATTTTGACCGGTATGTATGTATGTATGTATGTATGTATGTATGTATGTATGTATGTATGTATATATGTATGTATGTATGTATGTATGTATGTATGTATGTGCGTCTGTTCCCATCTAACTTCCAAACTACTTGTCGTAATTTGACAAATGAGATATCGTTAGAAGCGGCTTAGTGGCGCGCTGGTTATAGGCTATGTGACGTTACATAAAATTGCATATGGCGCCCTCTAGAGGACATAATGTCATGAATTTAAAAAAAAACATTTTTTAATAAAACCGTGTGGGGTATCAAATGAAAGAACTTGATGAGCACATTTCAAAAATATATATATTGTTACCTATAACTCCAAAATAATTAAATAAAAAGTAAGTTTAAAAACTAAAACCCGACTACTGAAAAATCGCGCTCTAAAAAGTATGAAACAAGAAAATATTCTCATCTAGAGGATAGCCGTGGTCCGTGTTCATATGCCATTTGGCCCTAAAGGACCTACACGGACCACGGCTATCCTCTAGATGAGAATATTTTCTTGTTTCATACTTTTTAGAGCGCGATTTTTCAGTAGTCGGGTTTTAGTTTTTAAACTTACTTTTGAGCAATTGAAATTAAGGGACTCGGTAACCAGTAGCTATTATGGGATACTTAAAAGTTTACGCTATCATCCCATACCAGTGGAATTCATTAAGCAGATTGTGCGATCCTGCATAATGCGTCCAACAAACCCGCTCTCCCGCGATAAGGGCGGATCCGCTTTTTGAACGCTTTTTTGTCAGAGAGAACAATGCTCGTTGCTTTTAAAAGAATCTCGACTGAAATGAAAAAGTTAAACGGTCAGCGCTCGCGATTGCTTTTTGTTATTTTTTCTTTTAATTATTCAAGTTGCGGGTTATTTTTAATTTGTTTGGAGTGGTGATTGAGGCTTTTTTAAGCTGTTGAAGTAGCCAATGGGTCGTTATCCAAGATTATAAGAGGCGATACGTTTAAGCTAAGCAATACTTATTTTAAACAGCTCAGACTAACTAAAACCATGCACTCAAGTAACTTTGTACCAAATTACTATAACAAAGTCAGTATCAGTATAGTCAGCGTCACTATTTTTTTTATGTGGATTACGTTTGTTTGTATCTCGGGCCTTTGTCCGACGACCGCATATAAGATTGTTAGGGCGCCAAGTCGCTTAGCCATTGAACTGCCACTGTAGCATTTTGCTATTGAGGCAGTTCAAAGGCTAAGCGACTTGGTGCGAGATTTGTAGATATGTTGTAATCGTTATCAAGCGAACCGACGTCTTATATCCTTATGGCCGTAAGATCAATTGTAGCTTAAACCACGGGAAAGAGTTAAATCTCCCATCTACCGAATAGAATCGATAGTTTCAACCCTCCACGATCGATCGAACCATTGACGGGCCCGTTAGCGTGGTTGGCGCGGAGGCGACTTTCACGCTGCAGGTCGTAGGTTCGATTCCTACCCGTGACATGCATTTGTGTGCATGAACATGTATGTATGTCCGGAGTCTGGGTGTATATGTATATTAAGTATGTATTTACAAATAAAAAAGTAGTATATGTAGTAATATCAGTTATCTGGTTTCCATAGTACAAGCTCTGCTTAGTTTGGGATCAGGTAACCGTGTGTAAAAAATGTCCCAGGATATTATTATTATTATTATCTCACAACCATTTCTCATTATCTCTTGGTGTTCTGTTATTTTACGTAAAAGTAATTGAAATGTCGTGCCCAATAAATAGGATTAACACAAATCCCGTGAAAATAGGCCTCTTATTCAGGTCACAAAGCGATTGTGATGAACAAAAATACAAAAAACTTGGTAAACAAAGTGTCAATATTGATGAACGCGTTGGCAGGATTAGAAAAATAATTCCGTTCTATTTAAATTCTGGCGACAGCTCTTGACATTTTATTACCCTGTAATCTGGAATATTTACGACCTTATTATCTACCCTGTTGATTTTAAGATCGATTTGTGATTGAGTTATGGGAGTAGGGTTTATATAACGATAATAACCTCTTCGTGAATGATAGGACTACTTAAATTAGATGAGATCCGATTAAATCGTAAGACTTGAAATGTAACGTCACGACTTTTATCCCGATTCGGGGGTAGTCAGAGACTTGAGTGGCCATACACCACCACATTGTGGAGGTATTACTCAACTCAAAGCCCATGTTTCACCAGATAGTCAGAACCCAACGAGACAGGTGGTGAACCTTGTCGCCGTGTATACAGGAAGGTTTCCTCACATTTTCCCTCACCGTCAGCGAACTGTAAATTATGTATGCACATAGATGAAAATTCATCCATTGGTGCATGCCCCACCGGGGATCGAACCTGGGACATTCTGATTGCTAGCCCAACCTGTTCACCCCTAGGCTACAGTCGCTCCTAAGACTTTTCTGAGATAAGTGTTCAACAGAGAAGAATGTTGGAAGATGGTTATCGAAATAATTTGTATTTTGTGTACATATAGGTAATTAGTTAAATATATACTAGACTGCAGACTGTAGCCTCAAAACATGAAAAGGAATAAACCGTACTGTTAAAATTAACCTCAAAAGTTTAAAGTGTAACTAGGTTTCCACGACAAACCCATCTGCTATTAGTTGGCCGCAGGTTTAACATTGTTTCAGAGTTTTACTGAAAAAACCACAGACGAGGCCACTACATGCGGGCACTTGTTAACTCTCGTTGTTAAGCTGGAATTTTTTAACAGTATTATTCAAGAGTTTCTATACTGTGTAATGGACGGGTGAGTTAGTATATTTACGGGTGAATTAGTATATTTTTCATCTGCTCAAACCTACGAGGGGAATTCAGGCTACAGTATCTTGAATGGTTATGATTGATAGGTATGGCTCACCTGTTTCGGAAGTGGACCTTACTGCATTTAAATAAAATTAATGTGCAATATTATTAAGATTCTGTGAGTACCTACGTATGTTTGTTAAATACTAACACTAGTATTAAGTCAAAATTGTTAGTTACGTAAATGGACAGAATTATGAAAAATGACTAAAATAAATTTACTAATTATTTTATTTATTGTGGATATTGGTAATAGCAATAAGGGCTATAACACCGGGTAGCCATAGCGACGTCGCCAGCCACCGTATCCAACTATTCGTATTAAAATGTATGGGACGTAACACACTTGGCGACGGACTGGCGACATCGCCAGTCAATACAAATTGTTTGGCTACGGTGGCTGGCGACGTCGCGTGGCGTACTGGTGTGTTATGGCTCTTAAGCTTAAACAGATGTGATATACCTCTATAGGAGTTATTATACAAGTTAATGGAACAGCTAATAATAAAATCATATATTTATTATATATATATATATTTATATGTATATTTATTTTTTGCCAAATACAATTTTTTTTTACAAAAAAGTAAGTAAGTTGTTTAGTGTTTACAGCTGTTCTAAACCTAGAATCTAGCGAGTCCATGACAGTAGGTGTGAAACAAGTAGGTAGGTACCCGAATCTAATATTAGGTAGGTATAACAACGATACAAGTTTCAAATTAAACTAATTTATTTTTAGGGTCCCGTGCGATCCGTTAGCCGCAACCACTTAAAGTAACTTATTTAATTCTAGTTCGCTAAATACACGGCAAACTTTTCCGGTAAAGGTCAAGTTTGAGTACCGGAACTAAAGCGAGTCCGTAGTGAAAGGTAATAGAATTAAGGGCCCGATATAAATAAACTTTCAACAGATTGAACAGACAGACAGATATACCTACTCTCCATTTAACATAGATCATACATTATTATACTTATTATAAAATGCCTGTGGCAAAGCCTGTGGCCAATGGCTGATTATACATAGCGTATAACATCACCTAAAGTGTATGCTACACCTTTGATGGGTCAGGAGAATTACGACCCAGTGTAGCTCATCCGGTATTGCGTTGAAGACGCATCTCGTCCTGTGCTCATATTTTTTTTTAATCCGTACCAATTTTTTTTTAATTTTCGCATGCTTAGCATTTATTTTGGCCACGTACACAATTCCCAAGTTGTCGCAGCTGAGCAATCAGAGATAACGTTATGTCTATGTGGTCAATAGGGGCGTCTAGAAGAGGCGGGAAGTGCATCCGAAAAATTAGGATTGCTCGGGCGCGCCGCTCGGCACATATAGATCCACCAATTTATGTTTTAGTAAACTAATCGACACTAAATATGCTATAAGTAATAAATTTGATTTCATTTGATTTCCTTATTTCTTAAACTAAGTATGGTATAAAGTACGTTTTTTTATATTTGTCCTATTTGGTAAGCAAAGATGGTGCCCAGCGGGGTGATTGCGTAACTTTTTGTCAATGTTTCAATTGGTTTCGTATATAATTGACACAGGATGATCGAAACCAATTGAAACATTGACAAAAAAGTTACGCAATCGCCCCGCTGCATCTTTGCTTACCAAATAGGACAAGTATAAAAAAGTGTACTATACATTTATGTATTTCCATATAAAATTAATGTGCTCGGACATAAAGTCGATAAACAAACGGCGCCGCACTTAAAAATGATGTACAAAACATACAACAAACTTAAAACGTTGTTCATAAAACATAAGGCGAACAAAATTAAACTTTGTTTTATAGCTGTTACGAGAGTACACTTTCGTTTTTGATGTTAAAAGTCGGAAGGTGTTGGTAGCGCTAACCTAGCCTGAAGCGAGGTCGGCACTCTTTTTTTTTTGCTATCCGTACTTTGTTTGCCTTTGATATGAGGATGGTACTTACTTCAGTTTGTTGGTCTACTGTAAATTGGGTCCAGTGACAGATATGTTTTTATAGGAAATTGACAGAAGAAAAAGTACGTACGGAACCCTTATTTCAAAATTATTTACTGACATGACTTTTTAGGGTTTCGTACCCAAAGGGTGCCAACGGGACCCTATTACTAAGCCTACGCTGTCCGTCCGTCCGTCCGTCTGTCAGCGGGCTGTATCTCACGAACCGTAATAGGCAGAGACTTGAAATTTCCACAGAATGTGTATTTCTGTTGACGCTACAACAACAAATAGGTACTAAAAATAAAATAAAATTTAAAAATAAAGGATTCGAATACAAGAAACTTAATATTTATGACGTTTTTATTTTACGGTGGTACGGAACCCTTCATTTGCGAGTCCGAAACGCACTTGGCCGGTTTTTTACAAATTTATCCTACAATGGGGATTGTGTATTTAAAAAAAACCGTGCTGATTGAAAAACTATTTCGAGCAATAGGGTTGCTATTTATGGTTATCTAGTGAAAATTAGAAAATACCATAATTTCTGCCAGCCATTTGGTTGGTTATTGTTTCATTGTTTTTTTTTTTTTTTTTTTTGTTTCGTTTCATAGCCAGCTGCAATCACTGATCGGTTAACGATCGGAGGTTAACCAACGCTTGGCAAGGTCAGTCAGAGATGGGTGACCATGTAGTGGCATTTGAACTGAGCGTCTTCTTCGGAGGGCACCTAAAAGTCGGTCCCGGTTGTTATCATCTAGGCAGTCGTTGAGCCTTGTCAGAGGCCTTCGGGCGGCTTGAACAACTCTGACATCAGGTTGGCCACTAACCATACGATAAGATGAGGAAGATGCATTTACTGAGGCGCCATGAAAAATTTCGTGCACTATTACATTAATACCTTATACAGGGTTATTGGTAAAACAGTAACAACCTTGATCATAAACAAGACAACATTAAAACTAGATGAGAGTATTTTCTTGCTTCATACATTTGAGAGCGTGATTTTTGTTAAATGTGTAGCGACTTCACATCTCGCTACCAACAGATGGCGTTAGTTGCGCGCGCCAATACAAAAATGGAGTTCTGAACCACGCAAGCAAGATTCCCGAGGCACTTCGCATATATACGAAACCCCGACAACAACCACCGGGGCGCAGCGGCCGACCCCGCCAGGCATACCACCCGCCTGGCCGGAAGATCTTCCCTTTACCGCTAAATTGGTGACCTCCGACAAAGAACATTGAAGCCTCTGAAGATTCAAGCAAGAACATCAATCAACCCCACCCCGCAGTCGATGGTCAGCAGCAAGTCACACAGCAAGTCAGTTGTCACCCAGGACCACCACAGCCGACTCACCGCGCTACTGGTTCTGTGACGCACACTGCTCGGTCTCGACCCACCGCAGACCTCGAGCATCCTGGCCCTTGCAAGCACCCAAGCACGACGAAGCAATCTACAACTATCGACCTCCGGTCTTCGTGGGGGAGTACTGTAGCGACTTCACATCTCGCTACCAACAGATGGCGTTAGTTGCGCGCGCCAATACAAAAATGGAGTTCTGAACCACGCAAGCAAGATTCCCGAGGCACTTCGCATATATACGAAACCCCGACAACAACCACCGGGGCGCAGCGGCCGACCCCGCCAGGCATACCACCCGCCTGGCCGGAAGATCTTCCCTTTACCGCTAAAAATGTATTATTGTTTTGTAAAAAGTCATAGAACAAAAGTTTTTGTTTATGATGTTAGTAATACAGTCCTGCAGGGCTATTACGTATCTCAGTTGACAATCTGGCGTCGGTTGTACACCGAACTTTGATGGTAAATTAGAATGACATAATATTGGTATTACGTATTTCGGTGAATGAGTATCAAGGTACAGTGAGTTTAGGTTAGGTTAGCCCTGCAAGAAATGCGTAATACCAATGTTATGTCATTCTAATTTACCATCAAAGATCGTTGAACAACCGAAGCCAGTTGTCAACAGCTGACATACGTAATAGCCCCGCTGCAAGGTAGTATTTGACCAATAACCCTGTATAATTAGGTCACAAGTGTGTTTATCTAAAGGCGGTTTAATCTTCTCAGGGCGCGTATCGGATAACAAACTTGAACATGATTGGGCGGTATTAACGGCGGGCGTCGAGTTCGCTGTGAACTTGGAAACTAATCGCCTAGTTTGTACGACAAGGCTTCATTATGCGACACTTCTCGGTGTATTAACTAGTTTATAATCTAGGTGTGGACCGAGTTATTACTTGGTTTGTTGCCTTCTATTTACGTTAAGTGTAGTGTGTGTGACGTGTCATATTATAGGCCTCACATATACGAACGAAGCGACTGTAGCCTAGGGGTGAACAGGTTGGGCTACCAATCCGAAGGTCCCAGGTTCGATCCCCGGTGGGGCATGCACCAATGGATAAATTTTCATCAATGTGCATAATTTACAGTTCGCTTACGGTGAGGGAAAACATCGTGAGGAAACCTGCCTATCCCCCGGGATTAGGTAATAGTCAGTTCCTGTATACACGGCGACAAGGTTCACCACCTGTCACGTTTGGTTCTGACTATCTGGTGAAACGTGGGCTTTGAGTTGGCTTAATACCTCCACAATGTGGTGGTGTATGGCCACTCAAGCCTCTGACTACCCCCGAATGGGGATAAAAGTCGTGACGTTATATTTATTTTTATTTATATATACGAACATTAGTGCACTAAAAACAGCACACTATACCTACATACTATTCCACCAAGACAACTAGGAGCTCGGATGGAATGCGGCTTCCCCGCCCGCATACCGCCCGCACACCCGCCACCGCCTGCGGCTTTCCGCCCGCACACCTTCCGCACACCACCATGGCCTTTTTGTGCGGGTGACATCACATTTTACAGGCTTCTAGTTGGCTTGGTGGAATAGCGCGCGCTCAATCGTGCAGCCGCACCTAGAAATGCTTTGTAAAACCATTGTAAACTGGCTACAAATCTCTATACATTTAGCGGGTAATGTTTAATATATTACCCCCAATATAGAAAGTTATGATGGAACACTGGCATTACAAATCATAAACAGTGCAGCTTATAAACGGGCTGGCTCGACCGGGGTAGTACCACCCTCTCACAGAAGATCGGCGTAAAGCAGCTATTACAGTTGCGTTTCGTACGATGAGTGAGAGAGCCGGAAGCCCACCCCCATCCCCCTCCCTCCATCCCACTCCCCTTTAGGTCAGCAATGTGCGAGCAATGCCTTTGGTATTGTAAGCATCTATAGGCTACGGTAACTGTTTAACATTAGGCGGGCCGTACGCTTTTTTGCCACCGCAGTCCTAAAAAAAATAATAATAATTAGGTATTGTATTATCTCCATTAATTCTATAACACATCTAACACTGGAGTATACATAATGCCTCTGCATCCGTAGCATCGCATATCAGCTGGCCTACTCCGAAATACGAACCTAACGTTTCGGCTGACGGATTGTCGTGATTTGACATTTTCTTCTTTCGTTTTTCTCTACGATTTGACATTGTTTTGATCGTAAATCGAATCCGTACTTCGGACGATCCGTCAGCGACGTATTTCGGAGTAACCCCCCTGGACCATGTCCGTCGAATGAGCATCAAATCAATCAATATCACGTATCCATGTTGGGCATCGGACCGTTTCAAACGCGTTGCGGTCACTGATCATGACCTGTGTGATACTGATAACGTATACTGAACTGAGATTGAATAGATTGTAGAACCTAAATCTGAGTTAGTGTGATGATATTGAGTTACTGCATTTTGTTATTCACAATGTGTTAATGCCGGCCTGCTCACATGGCGGTGCTGTTTGAAAATGTATACAATTATTATTTTTCTATTGAAAAGAGAAGTTGAGTTTCTTGCCGGCTCCTCTCAATGGAAGCAACATTACGAACCGGTGGTAACGCTAAAATATTGTGTTCATCATTCATACGCGGAAAGTAGGTCTGAAGGTGCCTGAAGAGCCGACAGAAGGTCATACTTTTTAGATCAGGTAAAATCGTGTTTCTGGATATACGATTTTGCCCACTGTCAACGATTCTGTCAAATTATTAAAAAAATACGAGTTCTATTTTCACATTTCTATTAAACCATGTTCCAACCAAAGAGAATGTAATAGTTCCAACCTTCTTACAGCCACTCAATTACAGCGCAATGTATATATATTTTTTAAATTACTTACTTATTACTTTGTTATAATTTACTTTCAACTATTTCTTTAAAATAACATAGATTTGGGGAAAATATTTTCCATTTTTCCCTAAATCAATCACAAATGGTTCCTCCTCCGAATCTATAATCACAGACTAAAACCTTTTATAATGTTTGAAAAAGTACTGGCCTTAAAAAAAACAAAGTGACAGTATCAAAATATCAAGAAGCAAAATACATCGACGTAATACCATTGAACATGACTGAGGACTACAAACTTTATTTTCCATTCATTTAATCAAGAATAATCCTTATGTGACGGACTTAACGCCCACGATGCACGCATTATAAAAACCGGTCCGAGCCAGATACCTATAACTGCGCCTTCTTTCCCTTTCTAATAGTACAACCTTTCATCCCTTGTGTTGCCAGTTAATATTTATTCGATCACCTTAAACTTGGTACATTTTCATGTTAAGAATAATAAACAATAAAGTCGATTAATGAAATACCTATGGTAAAGTATAAGAATATCCTAAGATTAAAATTTCAAATATAAATAAATATCTGGAAATAAGTACTTACCTTCTTTAATAATTCGCTTGTAATTGTCAGTTCCGTGATGTCTATAGGAATCGTAGCAGAAATAAAATTAAAAACTTGAAACACAGAACGTCAATTTGCGTGACACACGACATTTTCAGCTAATTTTAAATCTAGAGGATTGTGCTGAATTTTCTCATAAAAATGGGTAGAATATGCGTAATGGAAGGGTGTAAAAGCGAATATTATCCGAATTAAGGATTATCTTAACATAGGTAAGTGGGTAACTATGTTTTCCACGTTAAGTACATTTTAGATGTTCGGGTGACATAAATTTCGCTAGTAAAAAGGACTATAATATAAATCTTATTATGTGTCTGTGTTAACTGAGGAATATCGTCCACGGGACCTGTTTGCAGCGATAAAGTCGCGCTTTTCGTTGCCGCACGACTACATCGCTACTTTTTGAAGTCGGTCGCATTTGCAACGCGCGACAGACCACACGCTGGTAAAACGCGACGCTCACGCCGCGTTGTCACGGCTCGCCGGGCTCGCACACGGCGTTCGCGTCGTTCACACGCTCGAGGAACGCGCACGTCTAGGGCCAGATTAACCCTTTCAGGCAATGTAATTCTCGGGGCCCCTTTCCTTTACCCTTTTGTTACTTTTTAATAGTACATTACTGCCACGGTCTGTAATGAGTGTGTTGCTGGGCGCGTTGTTGATGGCCGAAAGCGCGGCGCAGCGCAGCTCCAGGGCTCCACAGCGCGGTCAGCATTGCAACCCTTGATGGACAATATAAAATAAAGGCCGAGACCGATGGTTTGTCGATTGAAATTGTTTGAAATCGGGACGACTTTTGACTTTACACTTCCCGATTACTCCTAAGCAATAAAAAACAAAAAAACAATTTTGTCTTTTACAGATCCCAGGCGTGTAAATTGGTTACAACAAATACCTATTGGCAACAGAAAAATTACCCAAAATTCCGTCATATGCAGCAAGCATTTTAAGCCGACAGATTATGTCCCTAATTTAACACAAGGAGTTTTAAAAGGAAATGCCCTGCCCTCACTGTTCCTTTTCGTTAGCACAAAGGACAATGGGCAAAAATGGTCCAAATGTCCAACACTTCCGAGACCTACGTCACTCGATAGACCACTACATACTGAGTAACTTTTGCAAAGGCAGTTCAACAAAATAGGTTGTCAGTAAAAAATGAGTAGTTTAAAAGAATATTTTTATTTTTTTATTTCACACTTAGTGTTATGTCTTATACATTTTTTTCGAAAGGCAACAATATAAATACACTTTCTAACATTAAATAAAAATAAAAAAAGCTGTCAGAAAGCAAAAAATGCCGTGAAACATATTTTATTATTATTATTGTTACCTGATGATAAGTGAAAAAGTAAGGTAACGCATAGAAGGTACCTGCTTATTTATTTTATAGAAGCGCAACATCAGAAAATACGTAAGAATGCTGCTGTTGTTGTTGTTGTTCACTTTTCATCAGGTAACAAAAATAATAATAAAATATTTTTCACGGCATTTTTTGCTTTCTGACAGCTTATTTTATTTTTATTTAATGTTAGTAAGAATATTTGTATTGTTGCCTTTCGAAAAAAATGTATAAACATAATACTAAGGGTGAAATCAAAAAAAATAGTTTTTTAAACTACCCATATTTTTTTTACTGACAGCTTATTTTGTTGATCTGTCTTTGTAAAAGTTACTCAGTATTTAGTGGTCTATCGGGTTACGACAGTGGTGTATATTTGGACCAAGTCCCATACAATTTTGCCCATTGTCCTTTAATTTTGTCTTATGGTCTAATTAGTTGGATATTCTTAGGATACCGTACCTAATAAGGAAAAAAAACTAAACCCTAATATGATCACTTTGTTGTCCGTCTATCTGTCTCTATGTCCGTCTGTCACAACTTGCACAGCCCAAATCAAACATAACATGTTAACAGTAGTAGGTACCTTTTATAGCATAGAAAAAGAGTAAGTATAGGAAACATAAGTATAGGAAAAACCATAGATATGGAGAGCCTAGACAACGTCCAAGCGTGTGAAGTGTCATGTTACTTTATATTACAAAGTGGCAAAATCTACGATCTTAAATACTATTTTGTAACTTCATTTAGGTTGCCAAGATACAGACAGGCACTCGTGTGGTTTGGCCACCGCAGACTAATTTATTGTACCTACTCATGTTCTTAAGAAAATAAACATCCTTTTTCTTATTTTATTATTTTCCTATCATAACAATCTCGGAACAAAAGCACGTTTTCACTAGATGTCCATGGGGACGTTCTCAAAATTTCAAAATATTATGGTCACTCTTGTTGGCAAAGGAAACAACGTTCAGTATGGTATCTCGCTGTCGGCTTCACTTTTGCTGCTAAGTCCGCATTCCAGGTGTTAGAGACTTAAAACTTCCTTGGCAAAATACACTAAGTATCTACGTCAGTATACATGTGTGTGTGTGTGTGTGTAGTTGTTAACTCATTTTTTCTTTAGCTACTTAATAAATATTTTATTTTTACTTTCCTTATATTCGTTATGAAAAGCACAGTGTTTAACTCGGGTTAAAGTAACTTATTATTGGTCCCTCGAACTATTAGCGCCCTCGCTACGCTCGGGCGCCAAACCCCGTCTCGGGACCAATTAATAAGTTACTTTTTCCCTCTGATAACAATGTACTATTTTTGATGATTTAAAAAACGCTACATATAGCTTAAAAAAATGAGTTTGAGTTTTTGATTACACTTCGATAGATGGCGCTGTTCGTTTCAAGCTAAATTCTGCGCCGCGGTGTTAAGTTTCACCGCGGTTTAAAGACGTCCCCTGCGTGTCACGATATTGTTATCGCTTCTCGGCCTTTTGGCTAAGATCAAAGTGTAGTATCTGTTCTTTTCAGCTTAATATCTGAAAGTTCCCTCACTGAGGGACCAGTATATTAAACTGATGATTTTTGTATCCAGACGGGATGTTCGGGGCTCGCTCCACTCCCGTCACGGGTCGGCCCGGCATTGCAGTGCCGTCGGGATCGGCCCACATAATATAATACCTTTGAAAAATACTGTCAAATCAATAAAAAAGTGGGCGCCGGCAGTCATATTTCCTCTAAGACCGTGGTGATGGGTCGATGAATATTAGTAGGCGACAGGTCGGGATGACATTTTTCTAGTGATGTGGCATCATGTAACGCTGAAATACTGATGTTAACGATTCATAAGTGCTTCATCTCGCTTACATGAATATAAAAAAATAACTTTGACATGATTACAGACAGGATTCAGACTGTTAAATGGGTCATAGCTGAAGAGCTTATTACACTTGGCTAAATTTAGAAGCCTAAATTCAGAAGCTTCTAAATATTTAAACCATTCTAGCTTCTGAATAGCTTGCTGAATGCGATTACACTTGCCTAAATTCAGTAACGACTAAATTTAGTTAAGTGTAATAACCCCTTTAGCTGAAAGATATATGAAAGAGCAAGCAACATTATCACGTCTCTCTTTCAATATTCCACAATAAAAATGCAAATGATACACACCGCATCGCTGAACACGGCACACGATACAGAAGCGATGCTCGCAATATGCACCATTCTAAAGATATTAAATAAAAATGTAGATAGGTTGTGCTAGCTCCGTAAGTGGCACATTACAACTATGCTAATTGGCAAACCTGAGCTCAGTGCCCGTGGTCTCACGTTACTGATTAATGCGTTGACAATGTTGCTATTGTAACTTATTACGTTCATTGTTGATTTTAACACGTTGTTAATATAATATACTAACTAGGTTCTGCCCGCGTCTTCGTTCGCGTTGACTTTAGAACGTCGTCTAGTTAGTTTTTAGATAATCTCACAGGAACCTCATGAAAAATGAAATGAAAAATATTTATTCAGCACAGCATGATTTTCATCATAGTGTTCTTCCGGGATTCTTCATGTTTTCCGGGATAAAAAGTAGACTAAGTATGTCCTACTCCAAGGTCCTGTCAATCTCTTGCCAAAATTAGTCGTGAAAACGTAACAGACAGACATATCGCATTATAGTATAGATATAAAAGCAAGCAATGTATTTTAGTCCGCCGCCGTTGACCGCGTGGGCGTGGCCGCGATATTCGTGCCATATTTGTAAACTCTTTTGGTGTTCTAGGTAACTGGTAACCTATCTACCTCTTTTCTTATTGTATCGCTGTCCCATTCTCAGTTTTCAATTTATCGAGTTCCTTTGTGCGCGAGGTCGCGAGAGCTTCCATTTTTCTGTAGCAATAACTGTTTACCTCACACTCTCTAGATATACAGGGTGAATTTGAATTTGTTATTGGGCTTCCGTCTCTCTCATCGTACGAAACAAAACAGATTAATTTTGCCACTGGGATTGCCCCTAGACCATTTTAGGTAGCCTTAGTATAAGCGTTGCTTAGTTTGGAACCATACAGTAGTACAATAGTAAATATCGCCAGACAAACACAAACTGGAGGCGATCCCAGTGACACCCACACCAGGACAAATTACGAAAAGGCCGTTTCCGAAATTTGCCTCTGGCGGGAATCGAACCCGCAACCACCCGATGCAGTGAGTCGAGCGGCCAAAGCTCAAACCACTGCACCAAGCGGTCGTTGTTTATTAATTTATTTCCTGTTAAACGCCAGTTAAATGTTGGAGCATCGATTACAGTTAGCAAGAGTCCGAAGGAAGCTAATAGCAGTTAAAAATTAGATTGAACGTTCGTCGGTGTTAATTGGCAATTAGCTCGAATGCTGGGTTAGGTTGGGCTAAAGTAGGGTCGTGAAGCGATTATGTTCTACCTAAAACATACTTACCACCAAATTTATAAGGATTTTTGGTCAGTTTACAATGGTTTTACAAAGCATGTCTAGGAATAAAATTGATTTGTAATGCTAATGTAAGCCCATTATAACTTTCTAATCTGGGGGTTAAAATTTAAATAGGTACCTATCACAAATTATTACTTGGATCTACCTACATTCATACATCTCAAAGACCTTTAATTTTCAAATTGTTGCACGATATTTTAAGAGTATTGGGACAGAGGGAGGCCCAATACTCCATACGCCCAAAGGGTATGATGAATGATCTGATGAAATCGCCTAAAGGGGGGGGGGGATTTGGGTTCCGGCTCTTCCACTCATCGTATGAAACGCAGCTAAAATAGTTCTTGCTATGACATTATGTCTATGCGCACCGACGTCAAAACTGAGTGCTCGGGCGCGGCATGCGCGGCATCTGGACGCACCAATTCACTGGCGGTGATATTTACAACATTCTGAAAGAGACTCATGGATGGCTTACCAGGGACTTAAGCAGGTCAAGTCAGGATAGATCTTATCACTTAAATCGGACTTACAATAATTCATGTGTTCTCGCTAGTGACTCGTGACGTTGATCGATAAGGCCGCGCTCCATGAGACGAATTCACGTTTGCTTACGGCATAAGCCATGTCAGCTCTGTCGAATCTGAAGATTTCAGACGGATCTTTTCAGCTTTGGAGGTACTTTTAGATTTTTTTATTTCCGCAAAGGCGCTCAATTCAGCGTATTACTTACCTATTCGCCAGAAGATGACATGTTTTTAACATTATATTCCGTGAACGACAGAGTCGTACCGTGTCCATAGACTCCGTTTAATAGGATATACTATTTTCAACAGTCACATATCTCCCTGTTTCTTGCTCTTTGGGGACAACCAAGAATTTTCATTTTATATCCACGATTCCAATAAAACGAAAGCGGAAACTCATGGACATGCATTCTCCCCATCCTCACATATGGTGCACAAACATGGTCGTTGACAAAATTGCAAAAGTCCAGACTCGCGGGCCATCGGGCTATGGAGCGTAGTATGCTTGGTCTTAAGCTTAGAGACCGAGTAAGAAATGACACACTGCGCTCCCGAACGCGAATTTCCGATGCGGGCCAAAAAGTCGCCAAGCTTAAATTTTAGTGGACAGGCCATATCTGCCGCATGCCTAACACTTCTGGGCCAAAACTGTTAACGACGGGGTCACGAAAATGTTAGATGGGCACGCGGCAGGCCCAGACGGAGATGGCGTGACGAACTGGACGCCTTTGCGAGGGATTGGTCTTGTATAGCCCACGACAGGGAAGTTGGAAAAAGTGGAAGGAGGTCTTTGCCCAACAGTTGGACACAAATGGCTAATATTATTATTGTTATCCACAATCTTCGATGCTAGTGAGCTAGCGTACCACGATAATGTAAGGTATATTTTACTTTAAAAAATAAACTTTCTATCTGACCTACAAAAACTATCGACACCGGGAATATGGATAGAATATCGTGCCGATATTCGATAACAAACTGTTAAGCATTCAACATTTCCGATATATGTTCATCGCACTGAAACATCGGCTATGTAACGACCACTCGCATTTATTTCAACCGCTGGCAATTGTCAACCGCTGGTAAATTGTCAATCTCTGGCAAATTGTCAATCGCTAGCGGTGCGGTCTGCACGAGAATTGAAACACCAAAACCAACAAACTCTGTAGCGATTACTTTTCGAATGAACAATCGCATCGCGGTCGAATGTAAAACTTAATCAATTGTGGCTTTCAGGTTTTAACGCGAACTAAAAGCTTTTGAGTTTTAATCGGTTTAAGGTTTTGTTACGTTTATTCTTTTGAAGTGATGGTTACCTTTAAATAGACAATATACTTCTGTATGTTGGTACCATGGACACAAATGGAGGAGGCCTTTATCCCAAAAGGGGGTTCTCAATAAAGCATGTTTTTTCAGCGAAATAATTATCGATACTATATAATATAATAATAATTTCATAATATCATAATTAATAATCAAAAAATAATTAGTACAAAAACAATAATAAATTTTTTTTTTAATTTTTTTTTAAGTTTTTATGCATGCTAGTCACTTAAATAATTGTTAATTTAAAATTACTGTAAATGAAATTGAAATAATGAAGGCTTTTTTATTTATTTATTTATTTTATGATGGTACCATCAGATTTGATGACCGACAAAGGCAGATAAAACCACCCTAAAGCAATTATTTTTAATACCTGCTTTTATGATTTTGCTGTAAGGTGGTAGTAGCACAGCTAATTAGGCTAGCTAGCTAGATATCTATTTAAATACCTAAGTCTGAGTGGGACTTAATTATTTTGATAATATAGAACAACAACGCAGTTATGTTGCTACTTATAGTTTCAGTCGTCATACCCATGGACCAATTACTAAGGGGACTGGCCCTAAGCAACTCGGCCGAGTGGTCGGCCTAGTACTAACATCGACGTAAAACGAAGCGAGTAGTTCAACTATTTACCGGTAGATAGAACAATGAAAATGAAAAAACAATGACCACGTTTTTTTTCATACATATATCTAATAAGGGCACCTCTTTCTTTAGTCTTTACTCTGTGGTCATACCATACTAACTCATACTATCCACACATCTTACAGAGCATTGATTTAAGGTAGTAACAAATACTTACATACATTGGACCGCAAAGAAAAAGGGTCGGTTAGAAAATCATCATTAATATCTTCAATCACATTTTTATTTATTTTACATTTATTAAAAATAAAAAGCTTCAATTCATTTTTTAGGATTCCTTACCCAAAGGGTGCCAACGGAACCCTATTACTAAGCTACGCTGTCCGTCTCTCCGTCCATCCGTCCGTCTGTCAGCGGGCTGTATCTCACGACCCGTAATAGGTAGAGAGTTAAAATGTTAACAGAATGTGTATTTCTGTTGCCGCTACAACAACAAATAGTAAAAATAAAATAAAATTTAAAAATAAAGGTTAATATTCTTGACGTTTTTATTCTACGGTGGTACGGAACTCTTTATGTGCGAGTCCGACACGCACTTGGCCGGGTTTTTATTTTCAATTAAGCACATTAAAATATTCTTTCATTTAGTGTTTATTTTATAAAGCTACTTCAGAACTACTACTACTACTACTACTTTCAGGTACTTTTGAAGATATTGAAGATTTTCTAACCGACCCTTTTTCTTTGCGGTCCAGTGTAGTTCGAAACGGAAAATCAACAAGACTCAATAACGGCAGACCGCGCTAGCGACCACAGGGGGCTTACCACCACCTCTTATAGCAGTTTTGTTTTAACGTTTCAGCGGCTATTTGTGCAATGACGTTTCTTATTGTTATGACAATAAGGTACGTCATTGCACAAAAAGACGCTGAATCGTTAAAACGTTCCTGTAATTGAATCGCAATAAGAGTTCGTGGTAAGCTCCCTGCTCTATTTAGGCATTCCGAATCAAACATTAGTCCTGTCAAATTATCAGTTAATTTATCTTAATTTCAGTGGAAATAATGCACTACCTAGCCAGTGTTGTCATAATCGCAATAATGAATTAATGGAATCCATTCGCCGCTGGGCACGGTATTTCATTTGCCACTCGGATAGCTGGGTTGCTATTTAAAAATGTATCGCTTTATTTACCCTGGCAATCTCTGTTGACCATCGGTTTTCGGTCTCATTTGGCTTTAATGATTATTGGAATTGGATTGTATTAAAACTGCGATATTGTGGTTACCTTTGCAATTCACTTCAGTTAAGCTTTAGTAAGTTAACATGGTTTTTCAAAGTAGCTCTTATTCCGATGGGTCGGCAATTACAATTTGGGTAGTAAACTAGCCCCAAATTATTTCATAATGTCGCAGGTATAGGTTGCTGTTCATTATGTTGGCACATATACGATCATTTAAAGGATGACAGTAGAGTTAGTTAAGTACGTAAATGTTTAGTTTATGGACTGATAGAATAGGGACCATTGTCATCGTTTACTTGTTTTAATAATGCAAAAAAAAGGAAGTACCTAATTAAATTACGCGCGCCCGGAGCGGAGGCTCTCAACGCGGCCCTATTATCGAACCACAGACTTCTGTATCAAACATTCCATATACGAAAATTTGTGGTTATAACAGCTCTATATCGATAAAGTGGTCGCAAGCCCAGTGCTCCACAGGGCAATCAAGATATGTTAATAGCCCTCTTTGATATTCAAACTCGTGTGCAGATGCGCCTCTTTGCGGCTCCCATCAACGATATCTTGACCACTATGCCGACAACAATGGTGATTAACTGTCATTAGGGCTTTGATGCGGTAAATTAATTGCTGTTGCTGTAGAGACGATTCAGTTAGAGATAAATAACAGAGGTGATAAGAAGGGCGCTTGTGTAGTTATTTGAGGGTTAAAAACGAACGCAGACATCATAATGGGTGATCAATTTTGTAGTTTATTAAATATATAAAAGTGTCAAAAAAGGGTACCGTAGGCATCGCTTGCACGTTGCCAATTGGAAGAGAAGTGGGCTAGAATATATTATAGTGATTCCGTTAATTACAGTGCCTGCCAAATCTGTCTCCTCGCATCTTCGGGTAGGTACCTACCATTTAAGTAGTAGGGTAAAACCCCCTTCGCCTTCCCGCCTTCCCGCAGAAACATAGTCACAAAAATGTTGTGAATCACGCTGTAGCGTTGAAAACTACAACAGGACACAGGAAATACGCTCGTTTATTAAATTTACAAGATTTCTTGCCTGAAAATTATCATAAAATACATTTTTTTCAGACTTTTTCATATTTGTCTGAAACCCTAATTATTGGCACCGGTGGACCCAATTATTGTCCATACATATTTCTATTTCTTTATTTTGTCATTTTTATTTCTTTATTTTTAATAAATATGTCGGCACAGCGACTTTTAAAAAGTATTGAAACGATCGAAATGGGACGCAAGCGCCATCTGTAGGCGTTTGGACAGAGTCCACTTGCATAGACCGGCATCGGCGGAGAGCACAGTACGCTTTGCACCGCCGAGCAGTCGAGTCGCGCGATTGGAAACTGTCATCGTGCCATTTCGATATCTTATTAGTCATCTTTATACCCACTGAATGCCCATAATCCGAAAAAGCGACGGCCCCATCATTCCTTCTCCGACATCAAGAGTGAGATCAAACGATGGCTAAAACCGTTGATGATCGCTTAGAAATTTAAATGTTGGCAGTTTATTCAGTTTCCAAGTCGTAGTGTTAATTCTCGTTGATTTTAAAAATTTAAAGTGCCACGTGTTTGAACAATGCAAAAAAAGAGAAAATGGCGGTGCACTAAAAACATGCGATTCGCTAAGTCGCAACGGACGTTTTAATTATTGTGTGTGAAGTGTTCAGTGTCGTTTAAAGTGTTTTGTGTGGTGATACGGTGCTACGTGCAAGCGGATGGCTGCGACGCGAGTATCGACAGACGGTGTAGCAGTCAACGGCGCAGAGCGGCATCGGGACGGCGATGGTGGTCGCAGGTTTGCATGAAGCAGAATCCGGTGAGTCGAACCATGTTTATTGGTACCCGTGTTCTCTAGAGAACGTACACGCGGTACATGCTATAACATTGACAGAGAAAGTGCGGGTATGCGTGATATTGCTATTTGGATTGAAGGGTGGACGAAATTTTCTGTTTTCTGCCTACCCTCAATTTACTCTGGTCAATGTTGCTATGTGATTTTGTTTTGTTGCGGATATTATTTTACGATTGCAGCCGGCCTATTTTGCTAATGTGATCGAAGTTTGAGTTCCTAATTTTATTACGGCAGTGTCACGTTTTTAGAAGCTTTGTGTAAAGGACTATCTTTGCGCGACGTCAATTCAATTCTTTATTTGCGTAATATGGGTTCACAGAAGATGTTACATTTTAAGTTGTTTCACCATATACAATTAGACCAGTGCTTTTAGCTCAAAAGTGAAAAAATCGCATTGTAGGATGAAACCCATTGGAAAAGCAAGAGAATAGAACAAAACTTAGAGGACAAATAATTTACGGGCGATCTGAGGTCGGGAAGTGGATGGGGGTGCGTTTTTAAGGGTAAAAAACGGTTTATCTCGATTTCCGGCAAAACTACAAGTCCTATGGAAAAAAGTTATATGGTAAAGTTGTAGGTGATAAAAAGATCTACAACTTTTGTATTCACACTTTTTTCACATAACCTCAAAATCTATGTGAAAAATTCAAATAACCAAGTTTTTGGTTTTATATTTTTATTTTTACAAATATAACTTTTTTTTCACGAAATTTGGCGAAAACTTGCCTTTTTATGTCCCAAACACACTGTAATTTTATTGATATGAAATATTCATCTTTTCACCATATTTTGACTTAATTATCGAAAAAGGACCCTTATTTTCTCAAGTCAAGTCAAGTCAAGTCAAGTCAAGTCAAGTCAAGTCAAGTCAAGTCAAGTCAAGTCAAGTCAAGTCAAGTCAAGTCAAGTCAAGTCAAGTCAAGTCAAGTCAAGTCAAGTCAAGTCAAGTCAAGTCAAGTCAAGTCAAGTCAAGTCAAGTCTTTTTTTTTTTTTTTTTTTTTTTTTTTTTTTTTTTTTTTTTTTTTTTTTTAGTCCGGGCGCTTTTTGGCCCGGCCCGCGATCTCCCTCTGGTGTGGGGGCCAGAGACTTTATTTACTTAGTATTAGTGTGTAAAATAATTTTTTCTCAGTCTTTTTATTTCAATGATAAAATATGGTACACAGATTTTTTATTTACATGGTTTAAAAAGCAGTTAAAATATACATCAGAAGTAAACTTGTCAATTAGAAAATAGCAATAAAATAACAATAAAACAATAAAATTACAAATTAAAACAACAAATGGACAAGGATAGGTGGAGTCATACATAAAAAATACGATAAAGTTAAAACAGAAATTTCCCTACTATTTATTGCACAGATCAGTCAGCCGGTGTGATTAATAGCGCAGTGTGGTTAGGGTTGCTAGTCGGTGCTTACTACGACAGTAGTAAGCTGACAGCTAACCCCTATCTGCATCGGTCTTATTCCTATTAATCACACTGGTTGCTACCTCCGTGCAATAACTTAGTAGGGCGTCACGCTTATCCTTGTCCATGACAAGCTTACACAAATTCCCTAGGTTAAAATCTGTGTCTAAAGACAATTCTGCATTAAGTCTTTGGCGAGCGAACACAGGGCAATGAAGCAAGATGTGCTCCACTGTCTCGCTCACACCAGGCTCGCAGATACACGATGGGTCCTCTTTGCACTTGAAGCGGTTCAAGTACTCTGAGAACCCACCGTGCCCTGTTAGAACCTGTGTGAGCACGGCAGTGGGCACGATCTGTTTAATTGTCCTGTACGCTACCAGAAGGTCAGGGAAAAATATTTTCGTCGTAGATGCAGTGGTGCCAGTCTTGTACCTACGATTCCATTCGTCGAGCGACTCCAAACGGATTTGTCGCTTGACGTATGAAACCGGACATTTGTCGTACGTAGGTTTGGTCTTACTGTGCAGCGCTGCTTGTTTAGCCAGCTCGTCAGCTCTCTCATTACCCGCCAAGCCCGCATGTGCTTTTATCCAAAACAAGGAGACTTCCTTGTTTTGGAGTCTGCAGCGAGCGATGTTGCTCCTCGCCTCGGCGGCGAGCGGGTGATGGGAGAGCGCGTTGACCACTGTCTCGAGTGCCGAACGCGAGTCGCTGATGATAGCGAGACTGGTGCTCCCACACTCCAACGCATATTTAGTGGCTCTGCATATGGCCAAGAGTTCAGCCTGATAGACCGTGCAGTAGGACGACAGCTTGAGCTTGAGTGACTTGGTCTCGGTTTCACTATTCCATATGGATAGTGAAGCTCCGACCTTGCCCTCGATCTTACTGCCGTCCGTGTATATTCGAACTGCGCTGCATACGTTGGTGGTCACGTCTCGCTGGTCCATCAGGCTTACGAACTTGAGGTCCATATGTTTCGCCGGATGCGGAGTACTCGTGTACGCCAGTCTGCTCTCAACTTCGACGTCTTTCAGCTCTGGCCGAGGTACTCCCCTCTTGGCCTTGTAAAGGGAGGCCGCTTCGCGTATGCGAATGTCGAGGGGCAGTAGCCCGGTCAGGGCGAGAGATGCGTTCAGGGACACCGTTTTGTAGGCTTTGCACATCTTTTGTGCAAAGCCTCTCTGGACAGTGTTCAGCTGCTTCTGAGTAGTTATCTTGTTTGTCGACGGCGACCAGGCACTGGCGGCATACAGGATGATGGGCTCAACAGTGGCGGTGTAAATCACCCGGATGACTTCCGGGTGGAGGCCCCAGCTAGTTTTGGCGGCCTTTGCCAACATTTTGTAGACATTCAACGCCTTTCTGCATATGTTTGCAGTATGGGCGTTGAATGTCAACTTATGGTCGATGGTGAGCCCCAAGATCTTAATATCATCGGTCATGCCAATATCAATCCCGCCCATGGTCAGCAGAGGGGTGTCATAAATAAGCTTCTTAGTCACAACCATCGCGCTCGTTTTGTGAGGTGCGAACTTCAGCTTATTCCTGACACCCCAATCCCGCACATAGGCGAGAGTGGGATTGGCTTGCCTCTGTATGTCCAGTGCCGTTTCGCCGTCGAAAACAAGCACTACGTCGTCTGCGAAAGCCTGTACGTATTGCCCTCGCGTTTCGAGTCCTTTCAGCAGCGGGTCAAGGAGGAGATTCCAGAGAATCGGTCCGCCGATAGACCCCTGTACGCACCCTTTTTGAGTGCCCTTTGTGTACTCCTCACCAGCGTACCTGACGCGGACCTTGCGGTCCTGCAGGTAGCTGTCGACGACTCGTCGGAGGTTGACCGGGCACTCTTCTTCGGCCAGTCTCACCCTTATGGCCGGCCACCAGGCGCTGTCGAAGGCTCCCTCTATGTCCAGCGATACCACGGTCACGATCTTTCGCTGAAGTAGTTTGCCGCGTATGTACTGTATCAGGTCATAGAGGGAGTCCTCGGTGCTCCGTTGGGGCATGAAGCCATACTGGCGTAGACTGAGCCTAGGAATCAGGTGCCACTTGAGCCTATTGACAACCATCTTCTCGAAAATCTTCCCCATGACCGGCAAGAGGCCGATGGGCCGATACGACTTCGGGCTGGTGTAGTCAGTTTTACCAGGCTTTCGCAGAGCGACCACCACTGCTTCCTTCCATTGTTCCGGGAAGAGACCCATCTCGAGGCACTTGTTCGCGATTGCCAGGTGAAGGTCCGGATCCTTGTTGATCACCTGGCAACATATGTCAGCGGTGAGGCCATCTCCCCCGGGTGCCTTCTTCGGATTGAAACTTTCCGCCGCGGCTCTGAGCTCCTCCACTGTGAATGGCCGGTCATGGACTTCGCCCTCGACACGGTCATTCACACGGTTTGCTAGGGCTCTCGTCCGCTGGTGGTCTAAGTTGTCCTCCGTCTCCAGGTCTCCCGGGAAGAAAGTGTCCGCCAACCATTTGGCGGACTCTTGCTGGCCCACTGTAGTGCCGTCTCTTGACAATGGAAGGTCTTCCTTCCTTCTGGTAGTGTATTTTATGACCCTGTAGATGCCATCCCATACTGTTTCTCTATCTTGTTTTTCACAGAATCCCTTCCAACTCTTTATCTGTGCCTTCTTGGCTTCTACTTCGTACTTTCCTTTTGCCTGCAGGTACTGCTCGACGACTCCTGGTCTTCGGGATGGCGCTGCGCATCGGACTCTACGCTTTTTTGTGTTGACGTCTCGCTTCATCTTCTCAAGATCCTCAGACCACCATGGCATTTTGAATTTGTGGCCTGGTTTATTTTGAACTAATGTTTGGGTGCATGCTTCTGTGACTAGTTGTGTAAGGCTTTTTACATGGCTGTCTAAATCTACTTTACTGTTAATATTATCAATTTCTAATCTATTAATTTTGTGTTCTAATTTTAACTGGTCCAGTTTCTCATGAAACTGGTCCCAGTTAGCGTTTTTGGTTTTGAATTTCCGAGTGGTTCTACTGATATTAATTCCGCGTGCCTTACACAATCGAATTTGGAAAAGTATGCCATTGTGATCTGAGCTAGTGAGATCTTCAGCCACTCTCCAGTCTTCCACCAGCGCTAAAAGGTCCGCTGTGCAGGCTGTGACGTCGACGAAGCTTGTTAGCCGTCGTCCTCCCCTCACCGTGTCGAACGTGGGGACGTCACCGTCGTTCAGTACATGCAGGTTCATCTCTACTAACGCACCCAGCATTTCATCGCCTCTGCTGTCTGTCGTGGTGCTGCCCCACCACGAGCTCTTTGCGTTTGCGTCGCCCCCAACTATGATCTTATAGTTTGCGTGAGAAAGAACTATGGTGTTAAGATGATCCAAGTATGGCCCTATGGGTTGGTTAGGTTCGAAGTAGTACGAGACGGCGAGGATCTCCCACGCGCTCGTTCGCAATTTTACCACCACGATGTTATTGGTGGTAAGGCTCGGGCACTGCAAGACGTCGATAGTTTGGTCAAAGACGACTATCGCTGCCTTGACAGTGCCCTCACCGCGATCCGCGCTTTGGTACACCCTCGCCGTTCCGTAATTCTTCATCTCCTTTCGCCCCCCCACGTAAGGTTCCTGGACCATCGCGACCGCGATACGCCGTCTATCGGCTTCGAGCATTAGCTCGTTGGTCGCTAGTTCTTTTCTCTGGAGGTTCGCCTGGGCTATCTTGTATGCTTGGGTGCTCGTACCGAGTGGGACCCCCGGCACCACCTTAGCAATAGGCTATGGCGGCTCTCGCCAAGGCGTCCCACTTCTTTCTCGTCGGGCATTCTGTGCTGAATGCAGTATGGGCAGTGCCTGTAACTTTCGCGGTTTCGCAGTTACGGCACACTGGCGCCTCACCTGACTCCCACTTAGGGCAGCCGGTTCTGAGGTGGCGCCCACCGCAATGCGCGCAGAGGTCAGCGGTCTCCCGACATGTTTTACGGCCATGTCCAAAGGCCAGACACCGCGTACACTGTACCAGCGGTGTCTGGTCCTGCACATAGCGGTACTGGATGTCAATGAAGATCCTTTCAGCCGAGGTTAGCCGCTTCCACATTTTGGGGGACACTTGGAGAACCACATGGTTCTCGAGTGGGTTTCGTGCCCTCCTGCGGTACTTGACGGTCACGGCTTTGTCCTCGGCGGAAAGGTCTCCAAGCAGCCGCATGTTTTGGGAGATCAGTGCGGCCTTGATGTCCTCATCGGTATTATATTTGAGGACATCCTTGATGATGACCAGGGGGTTTTTATTCACCGCCTCCTGGACCTTGAGCGTCTTGTCCTTTCTGAGCTGTGTCACCGTCCGCTCTATCTCTCCCTTGGTGGTACAGCTCAGAACGACTTTTTGGTCCTTGATCTTTCGGACCCGCTCAATTTGAAGACCGCACTTCTTGGCATCTAGTGCCTGGCGAACTCTGTCGACAACGTCGGCTCCAGTGTCCATGGTGTCGTCGGAGGAGACGATCACAGAGTGTTTAGGCCCGCTCGTTGGAGTGGGCCGTGGCTTCGACAGCGTCTCCGCGTACGAGGGAGAGTTCTCACTCATCGCGGAGAGCCGTCCACTCATCTCTTCAGCTGTCTGCCTCAGAGACTGGACCTCTGCCATGAGGTCCTTGTGGTCGTGTGCTCCGGCGGCACCCGCCACCGGTTTGGCCTCCTCCATCACCTTCTGGTGAAGTGCGATGGAGGCTTGGAGAGCCAGCATTTTGTCGGAATTTTCCCTCGACAACCTGCTGTTCTCCTCCATTTTTCGGCAAAGTTCAGCCATCTGGTCTTGACCTCCGGCGTCTTTGACGACCTTGATTGGTCGTTCCCCTCCCTTTTTTATATTTTTGTCTGTGGTGTCCCCACCCTTGGCCAACTCGGACTCCTTCACAAGTTGGTACAGTCTTTTTACGGCTGCCTGGATCCCCAACTTAAGCTCCGCCAAGTCAAGTCAAGTCAAGTCAAGTCAAGTCAAGTCAAGTCAAGTCAAGTCAAGTCAAGTCAAGTCAAGTCAAGTCAAGTCAAGTCAAGTCAAGTCAAGTCAAGTCAAGTCAAGTCAAGTCAAGTCAAGTCAAGTCAAGTCAAGTCAAGTCAAGTCAAGTCAAGTCAAGTCAAGTCAAGTCAAGTCAAGTCAAGTCAAGTCAAGTCAAGTCAAGTCAAGTCAAGTCAAGTCAAGTCAAGTCAAGTCAAGTCAAGTCAAGTCAAGTCAAGTCAAGTCAAGTCAAGTCAAGTCAAGTCAAGTCAAGTCAAGTCAAGTCAAGTCAAGTCAAGTCAAGTCAAGTCAAGTCAAGTCAAGTCAAGTCAAGTCAAGTCAAGTCAAGTCAAGTCAAGTCAAGTCAAGTCAAGTCAAGTCAAGTCAAGTCAAGTCAAGTCAAGTCAAGTCAAGTCAAGTCAAGTCAAGTCAAGTCAAGTCAAGTCAAGTCAAGTCAAGTCAAGTCAAGTCAAGTCAAGTCAAGTCAAGTCAAGTCAAGTCAAGTCAAGTCAAGTCAAGTCAAGTCAAGTCAAGTCAAGTCAAGTCAAGTCAAGTCAAGTCAAGTCAAGTCAAGTCAAGTCAAGTCAAGTCAAGTCAAGTCAAGTCAAGTCAAGTCAAGTCAAGTCAAGTCAAGTCAAGTCAAGTCAAGTCAAGTCAAGTCAAGTCAAGTCAAGTCAAGTCAAGTCAAGTCAAGTCAAGTCAAGTCAAGTCAAGTCAAGTCAAGTCAAGTCAAGTCAAGTCAAGTCAAGTCAAGTCAAGTCAAGTCAAGTCAAGTCAAGTCAAGTCAAGTCAAGTCAAGTCAAGTCAAGTCAAGTCAAGTCAAGTCAAGTCAAGTCAAGTCAAGTCAAGTCAAGTCAAGTCAAGTCAAGTCAAGTCAAGTCAAGTCAAGTCAAGTCAAGTCAAGTCAAGTCAAGTCAAGTCAAGTCAAGTCAAGTCAAGTCAAGTCAAGTCAAGTCAAGTCAAGTCAAGTCAAGTCAAGTCAAGTCAAGTCAAGTCAAGTCAAGTCAAGTCAAGTCAAGTCAAGTCAAGTCAAGTCAAGTCAAGTCAAGTCAAGTCAAGTCAAGTCAAGTCAAGTCAAGTCAAGTCAAGTCAAGTCAAGTCAAGTCAAGTCAAGTCAAGTCAAGTCAAGTCAAGTCAAGTCAAGTCAAGTCAAGTCAAGTCAAGTCAAGTCAAGTCAAGTCAAGTCAAGTCAAGTCAAGTCAAGTCAAGTCAAGTCAAGTCAAGTCAAGTCAAGTCAAGTCAAGTCAAGTCAAGTCAAGTCAAGTCAAGTCAAGTCAAGTCAAGTCAAGTCAAGTCAAGTCAAGTCAAGTCAAGTCAAGTCAAGTCAAGTCAAGTCAAGTCAAGTCAAGTCAAGTCAAGTCAAGTCAAGTCAAGTCAAGTCAAGTCAAGTCAAGTCAAGTCAAGTCAAGTCAAGTCAAGTCAAGTCAAGTCAAGTCAAGTCAAGTCAAGTCAAGTCAAGTCAAGTCAAGTCAAGTCAAGTCAAGTCAAGTCAAGTCAAGTCAAGTCAAGTCAAGTCAAGTCAAGTCAAGTCAAGTCAAGTCAAGTCAAGTCAAGTCAAGTCAAGTCAAGTCAAGTCAAGTCAAGTCAAGTCAAGTCAAGTCAAGTCAAGTCAAGTCAAGTCAAGTCAAGTCAAGTCAAGTCAAGTCAAGTCAAGTCAAGTCAAGTCAAGTCAAGTCAAGTCAAGTCAAGTCAAGTCAAGTCAAGTCAAGTCAAGTCAAGTCAAGTCAAGTCAAGTCAAGTCAAGTCAAGTCAAGTCAAGTCAAGTCAAGTCAAGTCAAGTCAAGTCAAGTCAAGTCAAGTCAAGTCAAGTCAAGTCAAGTCAAGTCAAGTCAAGTCAAGTCAAGTCAAGTCAAGTCAAGTCAAGTCAAGTCAAGTCAAGTCAAGTCAAGTCAAGTCAAGTCAAGTCAAGTCAAGTCAAGTCAAGTCAAGTCAAGTCAAGTCAAGTCAAGTCAAGTCAAGTCAAGTCAAGTCAAGTCAAGTCAAGTCAAGTCAAGTCAAGTCAAGTCAAGTCAAGTCAAGTCAAGTCAAGTCAAGTCAAGTCAAGTCAAGTCAAGTCAAGTCAAGTCAAGTCAAGTCAAGTCAAGTCAAGTCAAGTCAAGTCAAGTCAAGTCAAGTCAAGTCAAGTCAAGTCAAGTCAAGTCAAGTCAAGTCAAGTCAAGTCAAGTCAAGTCAAGTCAAGTCAAGTCAAGTCAAGTCAAGTCAAGTCAAGTCAAGTCAAGTCAAGTCAAGTCAAGTCAAGTCAAGTCAAGTCAAGTCAAGTCAAGTCAAGTCAAGTCAAGTCAAGTCAAGTCAAGTCAAGTCAAGTCAAGTCAAGTCAAGTCAAGTCAAGTCAAGTCAAGTCAAGTCAAGTCAAGTCAAGTCAAGTCAAGTCAAGTCAAGTCAAGTCAAGTCAAGTCAAGTCAAGTCAAGTCAAGTCAAGTCAAGTCAAGTCAAGTCAAGTCAAGTCAAGTCAAGTCAAGTCAAGTCAAGTCAAGTCAAGTCAAGTCAAGTCAAGTCAAGTCAAGTCAAGTCAAGTCAAGTCAAGTCAAGTCAAGTCAAGTCAAGTCAAGTCAAGTCAAGTCAAGTCAAGTCAAGTCAAGTCAAGTCAAGTCAAGTCAAGTCAAGTCAAGTCAAGTCAAGTCAAGTCAAGTCAAGTCAAGTCAAGTCAAGTCAAGTCAAGTCAAGTCAAGTCAAGTCAAGTCAAGTCAAGTCAAGTCAAGTCAAGTCAAGTCAAGTCAAGTCAAGTCAAGTCAAGTCAAGTCAAGTCAAGTCAAGTCAAGTCAAGTCAAGTCAAGTCAAGTCAAGTCAAGTCAAGTCAAGTCAAGTCAAGTCAAGTCAAGTCAAGTCAAGTCAAGTCAAGTCAAGTCAAGTCAAGTCAAGTCAAGTCAAGTCAAGTCAAGTCAAGTCAAGTCAAGTCAAGTCAAGTCAAGTCAAGTCAAGTCAAGTCAAGTCAAGTCAAGTCAAGTCAAGTCAAGTCAAGTCAAGTCAAGTCAAGTCAAGTCAAGTCAAGTCAAGTCAAGTCAAGTCAAGTCAAGTCAAGTCAAGTCAAGTCAAGTCAAGTCAAGTCAAGTCAAGTCAAGTCAAGTCAAGTCAAGTCAAGTCAAGTCAAGTCAAGTCAAGTCAAGTCAAGTCAAGTCAAGTCAAGTCAAGTCAAGTCAAGTCAAGTCAAGTCAAGTCAAGTCAAGTCAAGTCAAGTCAAGTCAAGTCAAGTCAAGTCAAGTCAAGTCAAGTCAAGTCAAGTCAAGTCAAGTCAAGTCAAGTCAAGTCAAGTCAAGTCAAGTCAAGTCAAGTCAAGTCAAGTCAAGTCAAGTCAAGTCAAGTCAAGTCAAGTCAAGTCAAGTCAAGTCAAGTCAAGTCAAGTCAAGTCAAGTCAAGTCAAGTCAAGTCAAGTCAAGTCAAGTCAAGTCAAGTCAAGTCAAGTCAAGTCAAGTCAAGTCAAGTCAAGTCAAGTCAAGTCAAGTCAAGTCAAGTCAAGTCAAGTCAAGTCAAGTCAAGTCAAGTCAAGTCAAGTCAAGTCAAGTCAAGTCAAGTCAAGTCAAGTCAAGTCAAGTCAAGTCAAGTCAAGTCAAGTCAAGTCAAGTCAAGTCAAGTCAAGTCAAGTCAAGTCAAGTCAAGTCAAGTCAAGTCAAGTCAAGTCAAGTCAAGTCAAGTCAAGTCAAGTCAAGTCAAGTCAAGTCAAGTCAAGTCAAGTCAAGTCAAGTCAAGTCAAGTCAAGTCAAGTCAAGTCAAGTCAAGTCAAGTCAAGTCAAGTCAAGTCAAGTCAAGTCAAGTCAAGTCAAGTCAAGTCAAGTCAAGTCAAGTCAAGTCAAGTCAAGTCTTTTTTTTTTTTTTTTTTTTTTTTCTTTTTGTCCGGGCGCTTTTTGGCCCGGCCCGCGATCACCCTCTGACATGGGGGTCAGAGTCTTTATTGTCTTAACTTAGCTTAAATGTAAATAATTTTTTCTCAGTCTTTTTATTTGAAATAAAACAGGAAACACAGATTTTTTATAATTTACAAATAATAAAAGCAAATAAAATATACATTAAAAGAGAAGCTTGTCATAATAAAAACTTAAAAATAAAATAACAAATTAAAACAACTAGTGGACAAGGATAGGTGGAGTCATACATAAAAAATATGGTAAAGTTAAAACAAAATTTCCCTACTATTCATTGCACAGATCAGTCAGCCAGTGTGATTAATAGCGCAGTGTGGTAAGGGTCGCTAGTCGGTGCTTACTACGACAGTAGTAAGCTGACAGCTAACCCCTATCTGCATCGGTCTTATTTCTATTAATCACACTGGTCGCTACCTCCGTGCAATAACTTAGTAGGGCGTCACGCTTGTCCTTGTCCATGACAAGCTTACACAAATTCCCTACGTTAAAATCTGTGTCTAGAGAATATTGTACATTAAGTCTTTGGCGAGCGAACACAGGGCAATGAAGCAAGATGTGCTCCACTGTCTCGCTCACACCAGGCTCGCAGATACACGATGGGTCCTCTTTGCACTTGAAGCGGTTCAAGTACTCTGAGAACCCACCGTGCCCTGTTAGAACCTGTGTGAGCACGGCAGTGGGCACGATCTGTTTAATTGTCCTGTACGCTACCAGAAGGTCAGGGAAAAATATTTTCGTCGTAGATGCAGTGGTGCCAGTCTTGTACCTACGATTCCATTCGTCGAGCGACTCCAAACGGATTTGTCGCTTGACGAATGAAACCGGACATTTGTCGTACGTAGGTTTGGTCTTACTGTGCAGCGCTGCTTGTTTAGCCAGCTCGTCAGCTCTCTCATTACCCGCCAAGCCCGCATGTGCTTTTATCCAAAACAAGGAGACTTCCTTGTTTTGGAGTCTGCAGCGAGCGATGTTGCTCCTCGCCTCGGCGGCGAGCGGGTGATGGGAGAGCGCGTTGACCACTGTCTCGAGCGCCGAACGCGAGTCGCTGATGATAGCGAGACTGGTGCTCCCACACTCCAACGCATATTTAGTGGCTCTGCATATGGCCAAGAGTTCAGCCTGATAGACCGTGCAGTAGGACGACAGCTTGAGCTTGAGTGACTTGGTCTCGGTTTCACTATTCCATATGGATAGTGAAGCTCCGACCTTGCCCTCGATCTTACTGCCGTCCGTGTATATTCGAACTGCGCTGCATACGTTGGTGGTCACGTCTCGCTGGTCCATCAGGCTTACGAACTTGAGGTCCATATGTTTCGCCGGATGCGGAGTACTCGTGTACGCCAGTCTGCTTTCAACTTCGACGTCTTTCAGCTCTGGCCGAGGTACTCCCCTCTTGGCCTTGTAGAGGGAGGCCGCTTCGCGTATGCGAATGTCGAGGGGCAGTAGCCCGGTCAGGGCGAGAGATGCGTTCAGGGACACCGTTTTGTAGGCTTTGCACATCTTTTGTGCAAAGCCTCTCTGGACAGTGTTCAGCTGCTTCTGAGTAGTTATCTTGTTTGTCGACGGCGACCAGGCACTGGCGGCATACATGATGATGGGCTCGACAGTGGCGGTGTAAATCACCCGGATGACTTCCGGGTGGAGGCCCCAGCTGGTTTTGGCGGCCTTTGCCAACATTTTGTAGACATTCAACGCCTTTCTGCATATGTTTGCAGTATGGGCGTTGAATGTCAACTTATGGTCGATGGTGAGCCCCAAGATCTTAATGTCATCGGTCATGCCAATATCAATCCCGCCCATGGTCAGCAGAGGGGTGTCATAAATAAGCTTCTTAGTCACAACCATCGCGCTCGTTTTGTGAGGTGCGAACTTCAGCTTATTCCTGACACCCCAATCCCGCACATAGGCGAGAGTGGGATTGGCTTGCCTCTGTATGTCCAGTGCCGTTTCGCCGTCGAAAACAAGCACTACGTCGTCTGCGAAAGCCTGTACGTATTGCCCTCGCGTTTCGAGTCCTTTCAGCAGCGGGTCAAGGAGGAGATTCCAGAGAATCGGTCCGCCGATAGACCCCTGTACGCACCCTTTTTGAGTGCCCTTTGTGTACTCCTCACCAGCGTGCCTGACGCGGACCTTGCGGTCCTGCAGGTAGCTGTCGACGACTCGTCGGAGGTTGACCGGGCACTCTTCTTCGGCCAGTCTCACCCTTATGGCCGGCCACCAGGCGCTGTCGAAGGCTCCCTCTATGTCCAGCGATACCACGGTCACGATCTTTCGCTGAAGTAGTTTGCCGCGTATGTACTGTATCAGGTCATAGAGGGAGTCCTCGGTGCTCCGTTGGGGCATGAAGCCATACTGGCGTAGACTGAGCCTAGGAATCAGGTGCCACTTGAGCCTATTGACAACCATCTTCTCGAAGATCTTCCCCATGACCGGCAAGAGGCCGATGGGCCGATACGACTTCGGGCTGGTGTAGTCAGTTTTACCAGGCTTTCGCAGAGCGACCACCACTGCTTCCTTCCATTGTTCCGGGAAGAGACCCAACTCGAGGCACTTGTTCGCGATTGCCAGGTGAAGGTCCGGATCCTTGTTGATCACCTGGCAACATATGTCAGCGGTGAGGCCATCTCCCCCGGGTGCCTTCTTCGGATTGAAACTTTCCGCCGCGGCTCTGAGCTCCTCCACTGTGAATGGCCGGTCATGGACTTCGCCCTCGACACGGTCATTCACACGGTTTGCTAGGGCTCTCGTCCGCTGGTGGTCTAAGTTGTCCTCCGTCTCCAGGTCTCCCGGGAAGAAAGTGTCCGCCAACAATTTGGCGGACTCTTGCTGGCCCACTGTAGTGCCGTCTCTTGACAATGGAAGGTCTTCCTTCCTTCTGGTAGTGTATTTTATGACCCTGTAGATGCCATCCCATACTGTTTCTCTATCTTGTTTTTCACAGAATCCCTTCCAACTCTTTATCTGTGCCTTCTTGGCTTCTTCTTCGTACTTTCCTTTTGCCTGCAGGTACTGCTCGACGACTCCTGAGTCAAGTCAAGTCAAGTCAAGTCAAGTCAAGTCAAGTCAAGTCAAGTCAAGTCAAGTCAAGTCAAGTCAAGTCAAGTCAAGTCAAGTCAAGTCAAGTCAAGTCAAGTCAAGTCAAGTCAAGTCAAGTCAAGTCAAGTCAAGTCAAGTCAAGTCAAGTCAAGTCAAGTCAAGTCAAGTCAAGTCAAGTCAAGTCAAGTCAAGTCAAGTCAAGTCAAGTCAAGTCAAGTCAAGTCAAGTCAAGTCAAGTCAAGTCAAGTCAAGTCAAGTCAAGTCAAGTCAAGTCAAGTCAAGTCAAGTCAAGTCAAGTCAAGTCAAGTCAAGTCAAGTCAAGTCAAGTCAAGTCAAGTCAAGTCAAGTCAAGTCAAGTCAAGTCAAGTCAAGTCAAGTCAAGTCAAGTCAAGTCAAGTCAAGTCAAGTCAAGTCAAGTCAAGTCAAGTCAAGTCAAGTCAAGTCAAGTCAAGTCAAGTCAAGTCAAGTCAAGTCAAGTCAAGTCAAGTCAAGTCAAGTCAAGTCAAGTCAAGTCAAGTCAAGTCAAGTCAAGTCAAGTCAAGTCAAGTCAAGTCAAGTCAAGTCAAGTCAAGTCAAGTCAAGTCAAGTCAAGTCAAGTCAAGTCAAGTCAAGTCAAGTCAAGTCAAGTCAAGTCAAGTCAAGTCAAGTCAAGTCAAGTCAAGTCAAGTCAAGTCAAGTCAAGTCAAGTCAAGTCAAGTCAAGTCAAGTCAAGTCAAGTCAAGTCAAGTCAAGTCAAGTCAAGTCAAGTCAAGTCAAGTCAAGTCAAGTCAAGTCAAGTCAAGTCAAGTCAAGTCAAGTCAAGTCAAGTCAAGTCAAGTCAAGTCAAGTCAAGTCAAGTCAAGTCAAGTCAAGTCAAGTCAAGTCAAGTCAAGTCAAGTCAAGTCAAGTCAAGTCAAGTCAAGTCAAGTCAAGTCAAGTCAAGTCAAGTCAAGTCAAGTCAAGTCAAGTCAAGTCAAGTCAAGTCAAGTCAAGTCAAGTCAAGTCAAGTCAAGTCAAGTCAAGTCAAGTCAAGTCAAGTCAAGTCAAGTCAAGTCAAGTCAAGTCAAGTCAAGTCAAGTCAAGTCAAGTCAAGTCAAGTCAAGTCAAGTCAAGTCAAGTCAAGTCAAGTCAAGTCAAGTCAAGTCAAGTCAAGTCAAGTCAAGTCAAGTCAAGTCAAGTCAAGTCAAGTCAAGTCAAGTCAAGTCAAGTCAAGTCAAGTCAAGTCAAGTCAAGTCAAGTCAAGTCAAGTCAAGTCAAGTCAAGTCAAGTCAAGTCAAGTCAAGTCAAGTCAAGTCAAGTCAAGTCAAGTCAAGTCAAGTCAAGTCAAGTCAAGTCAAGTCAAGTCAAGTCAAGTCAAGTCAAGTCAAGTCAAGTCAAGTCAAGTCAAGTCAAGTCAAGTCAAGTCAAGTCAAGTCAAGTCAAGTCAAGTCAAGTCAAGTCAAGTCAAGTCAAGTCAAGTCAAGTCAAGTCAAGTCAAGTCAAGTCAAGTCAAGTCAAGTCAAGTCAAGTCAAGTCAAGTCAAGTCAAGTCAAGTCAAGTCAAGTCAAGTCAAGTCAAGTCAAGTCAAGTCAAGTCAAGTCAAGTCAAGTCAAGTCAAGTCAAGTCAAGTCAAGTCAAGTCAAGTCAAGTCAAGTCAAGTCAAGTCAAGTCAAGTCAAGTCAAGTCAAGTCAAGTCAAGTCAAGTCAAGTCAAGTCAAGTCAAGTCAAGTCAAGTCAAGTCAAGTCAAGTCAAGTCAAGTCAAGTCAAGTCAAGTCAAGTCAAGTCAAGTCAAGTCAAGTCAAGTCAAGTCAAGTCAAGTCAAGTCAAGTCAAGTCAAGTCAAGTCAAGTCAAGTCAAGTCAAGTCAAGTCAAGTCAAGTCAAGTCAAGTCAAGTCAAGTCAAGTCAAGTCAAGTCAAGTCAAGTCAAGTCAAGTCAAGTCAAGTCAAGTCAAGTCAAGTCAAGTCAAGTCAAGTCAAGTCAAGTCAAGTCAAGTCAAGTCAAGTCAAGTCAAGTCAAGTCAAGTCAAGTCAAGTCAAGTCAAGTCAAGTCAAGTCAAGTCAAGTCAAGTCAAGTCAAGTCAAGTCAAGTCAAGTCAAGTCAAGTCAAGTCAAGTCAAGTCAAGTCAAGTCAAGTCAAGTCAAGTCAAGTCAAGTCAAGTCAAGTCAAGTCAAGTCAAGTCAAGTCAAGTCAAGTCAAGTCAAGTCAAGTCAAGTCAAGTCAAGTCAAGTCAAGTCAAGTCAAGTCAAGTCAAGTCAAGTCAAGTCAAGTCAAGTCAAGTCAAGTCAAGTCAAGTCAAGTCAAGTCAAGTCAAGTCAAGTCAAGTCAAGTCAAGTCAAGTCAAGTCAAGTCAAGTCAAGTCAAGTCAAGTCAAGTCAAGTCAAGTCAAGTCAAGTCAAGTCAAGTCAAGTCAAGTCAAGTCAAGTCAAGTCAAGTCAAGTCAAGTCAAGTCAAGTCAAGTCAAGTCAAGTCAAGTCAAGTCAAGTCAAGTCAAGTCAAGTCAAGTCAAGTCAAGTCAAGTCAAGTCAAGTCAAGTCAAGTCAAGTCAAGTCAAGTCAAGTCAAGTCAAGTCAAGTCAAGTCAAGTCAAGTCAAGTCAAGTCAAGTCAAGTCAAGTCAAGTCAAGTCAAGTCAAGTCAAGTCAAGTCAAGTCAAGTCAAGTCAAGTCAAGTCAAGTCAAGTCAAGTCAAGTCAAGTCAAGTCAAGTCAAGTCAAGTCAAGTCAAGTCAAGTCAAGTCAAGTCAAGTCAAGTCAAGTCAAGTCAAGTCAAGTCAAGTCAAGTCAAGTCAAGTCAAGTCAAGTCAAGTCAAGTCAAGTCAAGTCAAGTCAAGTCAAGTCAAGTCAAGTCAAGTCAAGTCAAGTCAAGTCAAGTCAAGTCAAGTCAAGTCAAGTCAAGTCAAGTCAAGTCAAGTCAAGTCAAGTCAAGTCAAGTCAAGTCAAGTCAAGTCAAGTCAAGTCAAGTCAAGTCAAGTCAAGTCAAGTCAAGTCAAGTCAAGTCAAGTCAAGTCAAGTCAAGTCAAGTCAAGTCAAGTCAAGTCAAGTCAAGTCAAGTCAAGTCAAGTCAAGTCAAGTCAAGTCAAGTCAAGTCAAGTCAAGTCAAGTCAAGTCAAGTCAAGTCAAGTCAAGTCAAGTCAAGTCAAGTCAAGTCAAGTCAAGTCAAGTCAAGTCAAGTCAAGTCAAGTCAAGTCAAGTCAAGTCAAGTCAAGTCAAGTCAAGTCAAGTCAAGTCAAGTCAAGTCAAGTCAAGTCAAGTCAAGTCAAGTCAAGTCAAGTCAAGTCAAGTCAAGTCAAGTCAAGTCAAGTCAAGTCAAGTCAAGTCAAGTCAAGTCAAGTCAAGTCAAGTCAAGTCAAGTCAAGTCAAGTCAAGTCAAGTCAAGTCAAGTCAAGTCAAGTCAAGTCAAGTCAAGTCAAGTCAAGTCAAGTCAAGTCAAGTCAAGTCAAGTCAAGTCAAGTCAAGTCAAGTCAAGTCAAGTCAAGTCAAGTCAAGTCAAGTCAAGTCAAGTCAAGTCAAGTCAAGTCAAGTCAAGTCAAGTCAAGTCAAGTCAAGTCAAGTCAAGTCAAGTCAAGTCAAGTCAAGTCAAGTCAAGTCAAGTCAAGTCAAGTCAAGTCAAGTCAAGTCAAGTCAAGTCAAGTCAAGTCAAGTCAAGTCAAGTCAAGTCAAGTCAAGTCAAGTCAAGTCAAGTCAAGTCAAGTCAAGTCAAGTCAAGTCAAGTCAAGTCAAGTCAAGTCAAGTCAAGTCAAGTCAAGTCAAGTCAAGTCAAGTCAAGTCAAGTCAAGTCAAGTCAAGTCAAGTCAAGTCAAGTCAAGTCAAGTCAAGTCAAGTCAAGTCAAGTCAAGTCAAGTCAAGTCAAGTCAAGTCAAGTCAAGTCAAGTCAAGTCAAGTCAAGTCAAGTCAAGTCAAGTCAAGTCAAGTCAAGTCAAGTCAAGTCAAGTCAAGTCAAGTCAAGTCAAGTCAAGTCAAGTCAAGTCAAGTCAAGTCAAGTCAAGTCAAGTCAAGTCAAGTCAAGTCAAGTCAAGTCAAGTCAAGTCAAGTCAAGTCAAGTCAAGTCAAGTCAAGTCAAGTCAAGTCAAGTCAAGTCAAGTCAAGTCAAGTCAAGTCAAGTCAAGTCAAGTCAAGTCAAGTCAAGTCAAGTCAAGTCAAGTCAAGTCAAGTCAAGTCAAGTCAAGTCAAGTCAAGTCAAGTCAAGTCAAGTCAAGTCAAGTCAAGTCAAGTCAAGTCAAGTCAAGTCAAGTCAAGTCAAGTCAAGTCAAGTCAAGTCAAGTCAAGTCAAGTCAAGTCAAGTCAAGTCAAGTCAAGTCAAGTCAAGTCAAGTCAAGTCAAGTCAAGTCAAGTCAAGTCAAGTCAAGTCAAGTCAAGTCAAGTCAAGTCAAGTCAAGTCAAGTCAAGTCAAGTCAAGTCAAGTCAAGTCAAGTCAAGTCAAGTCAAGTCAAGTCAAGTCAAGTCAAGTCAAGTCAAGTCAAGTCAAGTCAAGTCAAGTCAAGTCAAGTCAAGTCAAGTCAAGTCAAGTCAAGTCAAGTCAAGTCAAGTCAAGTCAAGTCAAGTCAAGTCAAGTCAAGTCAAGTCAAGTCAAGTCAAGTCAAGTCAAGTCAAGTCAAGTCAAGTCAAGTCAAGTCAAGTCAAGTCAAGTCAAGTCAAGTCAAGTCAAGTCAAGTCAAGTCAAGTCAAGTCAAGTCAAGTCAAGTCAAGTCAAGTCAAGTCAAGTCAAGTCAAGTCTTTTTTTTTTTTTTTTTTTTTTTTTTTCTTTTTGTCCGGGCGCTTTTTGGCCCGGCCCGCGATCACCCTCTGACATGGGGGTCAGAGTCTTTATTGTCTTAACTTAGCTTAAATGTAAATAATTTTTTCTCAGTCTTTTTATTTGAAATAAAACAGGAAACACAGATTTTTTATAATTTACAAATAATAAAAGCAAATAAAATATACATTAAAAGAGAAGCTTGTCATAATAAAAACTTAAAAATAAAATAACAAATTAAAACAACTAGTGGACAAGGATAGGTGGAGTCATACATAAAAAATATGGTAAAGTTAAAACAAAATTTCCCTACTATTCATTGCACAGATCAGTCAGCCAGTGTGATTAATAGCGCAGTGTGGTAAGGGTCGCTAGTCGGTGCTTACTACGACAGTAGTAAGCTGACAGCTAACCCCTATCTGCATCGGTCTTATTTCTATTAATCACACTGGTCGCTACCTCCGTGCAATAACTTAGTAGGGCGTCACGCTTGTCCTTGTCCATGACAAGCTTACACAAATTCCCTACGTTAAAATCTGTGTCTAGAGAATATTGTACATTAAGTCTTTGGCGAGCGAACACAGGGCAATGAAGCAAGATGTGCTCCACTGTCTCGCTCACACCAGGCTCGCAGATACACGATGGGTCCTCTTTGCACTTGAAGCGGTTCAAGTACTCTGAGAACCCACCGTGCCCTGTTAGAACCTGTGTGAGCACGGCAGTGGGCACGATCTGTTTAATTGTCCTGTACGCTACCAGAAGGTCAGGGAAAAATATTTTCGTCGTAGATGCAGTGGTGCCAGTCTTGTACCTACGATTCCATTCGTCGAGCGACTCCAAACGGATTTGTCGCTTGACGAATGAAACCGGACATTTGTCGTACGTAGGTTTGGTCTTACTGTGCAGCGCTGCTTGTTTAGCCAGCTCGTCAGCTCTCTCATTACCCGCCAAGCCCGCATGTGCTTTTATCCAAAACAAGGAGACTTCCTTGTTTTGGAGTCTGCAGCGAGCGATGTTGCTCCTCGCCTCGGCGGCGAGCGGGTGATGGGAGAGCGCGTTGACCACTGTCTCGAGCGCCGAACGCGAGTCGCTGATGATAGCGAGACTGGTGCTCCCACACTCCAACGCATATTTAGTGGCTCTGCATATGGCCAAGAGTTCAGCCTGATAGACCGTGCAGTAGGACGACAGCTTGAGCTTGAGTGACTTGGTCTCGGTTTCACTATTCCATATGGATAGTGAAGCTCCGACCTTGCCCTCGATCTTACTGCCGTCCGTGTATATTCGAACTGCGCTGCATACGTTGGTGGTCACGTCTCGCTGGTCCATCAGGCTTACGAACTTGAGGTCCATATGTTTCGCCGGATGCGGAGTACTCGTGTACGCCAGTCTGCTTTCAACTTCGACGTCTTTCAGCTCTGGCCGAGGTACTCCCCTCTTGGCCTTGTAGAGGGAGGCCGCTTCGCGTATGCGAATGTCGAGGGGCAGTAGCCCGGTCAGGGCGAGAGATGCGTTCAGGGACACCGTTTTGTTTTGTGCAAAGCCTCTCTGGACAGTGTTCAGCTGCTTCTGAGTAGTTATCTTGTTTGTCGACGGCGACCAGGCACTGGCGGCATACATGATGATGGGCTCGACAGTGGCGGTGTAAATCACCCGGATGACTTCCGGGTGGAGGCCCCAGCTGGTTTTGGCGGCCTTTGCCAACATTTTGTAGACATTCAACGCCTTTCTGCATATGTTTGCAGTATGGGCGTTGAATGTCAACTTATGGTCGATGGTGAGCCCCAAGATCTTAATGTCATCGGTCATGCCAATATCAATCCCGCCCATGGTCAGCAGAGGGGTGTCATAAATAAGCTTCTTAGTCACAACCATCGCGCTCGTTTTGTGAGGTGCGAACTTCAGCTTATTCCTGACACCCCAATCCCGCACATAGGCGAGAGTGGGATTGGCTTGCCTCTGTATGTCCAGTGCCGTTTCGCCGTCGAAAACAAGCACTACGTCGTCTGCGAAAGCCTGTACGTATTGCCCTCGCGTTTCGAGTCCTTTCAGCAGCGGGTCAAGGAGGAGATTCCAGAGAATCGGTCCGCCGATAGACCCCTGTACGCACCCTTTTTGAGTGCCCTTTGTGTACTCCTCACCAGCGTGCCTGACGCGGACCTTGCGGTCCTGCAGGTAGCTGTCGACGACTCGTCGGAGGTTGACCGGGCACTCTTCTTCGGCCAGTCTCACCCTTATGGCCGGCCACCAGGCGCTGTCGAAGGCTCCCTCTATGTCCAGCGATACCACGGTCACGATCTTTCGCTGAAGTAGTTTGCCGCGTATGTACTGTATCAGGTCATAGAGGGAGTCCTCGGTGCTCCGTTGGGGCATGAAGCCATACTGGCGTAGACTGAGCCTAGGAATCAGGTGCCACTTGAGCCTATTGACAACCATCTTCTCGAAGATCTTCCCCATGACCGGCAAGAGGCCGATGGGCCGATACGACTTCGGGCTGGTGTAGTCAGTTTTACCAGGCTTTCGCAGAGCGACCACCACTGCTTCCTTCCATTGTTCCGGGAAGAGACCCAACTCGAGGCACTTGTTCGCGATTGCCAGGTGAAGGTCCGGATCCTTGTTGATCACCTGGCAACATATGTCAGCGGTGAGGCCATCTCCCCCGGGTGCCTTCTTCGGATTGAAACTTTCCGCCGCGGCTCTGAGCTCCTCCACTGTGAATGGCCGGTCATGGACTTCGCCCTCGACACGGTCATTCACACGGTTTGCTAGGGCTCTCGTCCGCTGGTGGTCTAAGTTGTCCTCCGTCTCCAGGTCTCCCGGGAAGAAAGTGTCCGCCAACAATTTGGCGGACTCTTGCTGGCCCACTGTAGTGCCGTCTCTTGACAATGGAAGGTCTTCCTTCCTTCTGGTAGTGTATTTTATGACCCTGTAGATGCCATCCCATACTGTTTCTCTATCTTGTTTTTCACAGAATCCCTTCCAACTCTTTATCTGTGCCTTCTTGGCTTCTTCTTCGTACTTTCCTTTTGCCTGCAGGTACTGCTCGACGACTCCTGAGTCAAGTCAAGTCAAGTCAAGTCAAGTCAAGTCAAGTCAAGTCAAGTCAAGTCAAGTCAAGTCAAGTCAAGTCAAGTCAAGTCAAGTCAAGTCAAGTCAAGTCAAGTCAAGTCAAGTCAAGTCAAGTCAAGTCAAGTCAAGTCAAGTCAAGTCAAGTCAAGTCAAGTCAAGTCAAGTCAAGTCAAGTCAAGTCAAGTCAAGTCAAGTCAAGTCAAGTCAAGTCAAGTCAAGTCAAGTCAAGTCAAGTCAAGTCAAGTCAAGTCAAGTCAAGTCAAGTCAAGTCAAGTCAAGTCAAGTCAAGTCAAGTCAAGTCAAGTCAAGTCAAGTCAAGTCAAGTCAAGTCAAGTCAAGTCAAGTCAAGTCAAGTCAAGTCAAGTCAAGTCAAGTCAAGTCAAGTCAAGTCAAGTCAAGTCAAGTCAAGTCAAGTCAAGTCAAGTCAAGTCAAGTCAAGTCAAGTCAAGTCAAGTCAAGTCAAGTCAAGTCAAGTCAAGTCAAGTCAAGTCAAGTCAAGTCAAGTCAAGTCAAGTCAAGTCAAGTCAAGTCAAGTCAAGTCAAGTCAAGTCAAGTCAAGTCAAGTCAAGTCAAGTCAAGTCAAGTCAAGTCAAGTCAAGTCAAGTCAAGTCAAGTCAAGTCAAGTCAAGTCAAGTCAAGTCAAGTCAAGTCAAGTCAAGTCAAGTCAAGTCAAGTCAAGTCAAGTCAAGTCAAGTCAAGTCAAGTCAAGTCAAGTCAAGTCAAGTCAAGTCAAGTCAAGTCAAGTCAAGTCAAGTCAAGTCAAGTCAAGTCAAGTCAAGTCAAGTCAAGTCAAGTCAAGTCAAGTCAAGTCAAGTCAAGTCAAGTCAAGTCAAGTCAAGTCAAGTCAAGTCAAGTCAAGTCAAGTCAAGTCAAGTCAAGTCAAGTCAAGTCAAGTCAAGTCAAGTCAAGTCAAGTCAAGTCAAGTCAAGTCAAGTCAAGTCAAGTCAAGTCAAGTCAAGTCAAGTCAAGTCAAGTCAAGTCAAGTCAAGTCAAGTCAAGTCAAGTCAAGTCAAGTCAAGTCAAGTCAAGTCAAGTCAAGTCAAGTCTTTTTTTTTTTTTTTTTTTTTTTTTTGTCCGGGCGCTTTTTGGCCCGGCCCGCGATCTCCCTCTGGTGTGGGGGCCAGAGACTTTATTTACTTAATATTAGTGTGTAAAATAATTTTTTCGCAGTCTTTTTATTACAATGATAAAAATATGGTACACAGATTTTTTATTTACATGGTTTAAAAAGCAGTTAAAATATACATCAGAAGTAAACTTGTCAATTAGAAAATAGCAATAAAATAACAATAAAACAATAAAATTACAAATTAAAACAACAAATGGACAAGGATAGGTGGAGTCGTACATAAAAAATACGATAAAGTTAAAACAGAAATTTCCCTACTATTTATTGCACGGATCAGTCAGCCGGTGTGATTAATAGCGCAGTGTGGTTAGGGTTGCTAGTCGGTGCTTACTACGACAGTAGTAAGCTGACAGCTAACCCCTATCTGCATCGGTCTTATTCCTATTAATCACACTGGTTGCTACCTCCGTGCAATAACTTAGTAGGGCGTCACGCTTATCCTTGTCCATGACAAGCTTACACAAATTCCCTAGGTTAAAATCTGTGTCTAAAGACAATTCTGCATTAAGTCTTTGGCGAGCGAACACAGGGCAATGAAGCAAGATGTGCTCCACTGTCTCGCTCACACCAGGCTCGCAGATACACGATGGGTCCTCTTTGCACTTGAAGCGGTTCAAGTACTCTGAGAACCCACCGTGCCCTGTTAGAACCTGTGTGAGCACGGCAGTGGGCACGATCTGTTTAATTGTCCTGTACGCTACCAGAAGGTCAGGGAAAAATATTTTCGTCGTAGATGCAGTGGTGCCAGTCTTGTACCTACGATTCCATTCGTCGAGCGACTCCAAACGGATTTGTCGCTTGACGAATGAAACCGGACATTTGTCGTACGTAGGTTTGGCCGTACTGTGCAGCGCTGCTTGTTTAGCCAGCTCGTCAGCTCTCTCATTACCCGCCAGGCCCGCATGTGCTTTTATCCAAAACAAGGAGACTTCCTTGTTTTGGAGTCTGCAGCGAGCGATGTTGCTCCTCGCCTCGGCGGCGAGCGGGTGATGGGAGAGCGCGTTGACCACTGTCTCGAGTGCCGAACGCGAGTCGCTGATGATAGCGAGACTGGTGCTCCCACACTCCAACGCATATTTAGTGGCTCTGCATATGGCCAAGAGTTCAGCCTGATAGACCGTGCAGTAGGACGACAGCTTGAGCTTGAGTGACTTGGTCTCGGTTTCACTATTCCATATGGATAGTGAAGCTCCGACCTTGCCCTCGATCTTACTGCCGTCCGTGTATACTCGAACTGCGCTGCATACGTTGGTGGTCACGTCTCGCTGGTCCATCAGGCTTACGAACTTGAGGTCCATATGTTAGTCAAGTCAAGTCAAGTCAAGTCAAGTCAAGTCAAGTCAAGTCAAGTCAAGTCAAGTCAAGTCAAGTCAAGTCAAGTCAAGTCAAGTCAAGTCAAGTCAAGTCAAGTCAAGTCAAGTCAAGTCAAGTCAAGTCAAGTCAAGTCAAGTCAAGTCAAGTCAAGTCAAGTCAAGTCAAGTCAAGTCAAGTCAAGTCAAGTCAAGTCAAGTCAAGTCAAGTCAAGTCAAGTCAAGTCAAGTCAAGTCAAGTCAAGTCAAGTCAAGTCAAGTCAAGTCAAGTCAAGTCAAGTCAAGTCAAGTCAAGTCAAGTCAAGTCAAGTCAAGTCAAGTCAAGTCAAGTCAAGTCAAGTCAAGTCAAGTCAAGTCAAGTCAAGTCAAGTCAAGTCAAGTCAAGTCAAGTCAAGTCAAGTCAAGTCAAGTCAAGTCAAGTCAAGTCAAGTCAAGTCAAGTCAAGTCAAGTCAAGTCAAGTCAAGTCAAGTCAAGTCAAGTCAAGTCAAGTCAAGTCAAGTCAAGTCAAGTCAAGTCAAGTCAAGTCAAGTCAAGTCAAGTCAAGTCAAGTCAAGTCAAGTCAAGTCAAGTCAAGTCAAGTCAAGTCAAGTCAAGTCAAGTCAAGTCAAGTCAAGTCAAGTCAAGTCAAGTCAAGTCAAGTCAAGTCAAGTCAAGTCAAGTCAAGTCAAGTCAAGTCAAGTCAAGTCAAGTCAAGTCAAGTCAAGTCAAGTCAAGTCAAGTCAAGTCAAGTCAAGTCAAGTCAAGTCAAGTCAAGTCAAGTCAAGTCAAGTCAAGTCAAGTCAAGTCAAGTCAAGTCAAGTCAAGTCAAGTCAAGTCAAGTCAAGTCAAGTCAAGTCAAGTCAAGTCAAGTCAAGTCAAGTCAAGTCAAGTCAAGTCAAGTCAAGTCAAGTCAAGTCAAGTCAAGTCAAGTCAAGTCAAGTCAAGTCAAGTCAAGTCAAGTCAAGTCAAGTCAAGTCAAGTCAAGTCAAGTCAAGTCAAGTCAAGTCAAGTCAAGTCAAGTCAAGTCAAGTCAAGTCAAGTCAAGTCAAGTCAAGTCAAGTCAAGTCAAGTCAAGTCAAGTCAAGTCAAGTCAAGTCAAGTCAAGTCAAGTCAAGTCAAGTCAAGTCAAGTCAAGTCAAGTCAAGTCAAGTCAAGTCAAGTCAAGTCAAGTCAAGTCAAGTCAAGTCAAGTCAAGTCAAGTCAAGTCAAGTCAAGTCAAGTCAAGTCAAGTCAAGTCAAGTCAAGTCAAGTCAAGTCAAGTCAAGTCAAGTCAAGTCAAGTCAAGTCAAGTCAAGTCAAGTCAAGTCAAGTCAAGTCAAGTCAAGTCAAGTCAAGTCAAGTCAAGTCAAGTCAAGTCAAGTCAAGTCAAGTCAAGTCAAGTCAAGTCAAGTCAAGTCAAGTCAAGTCAAGTCAAGTCAAGTCAAGTCAAGTCAAGTCAAGTCAAGTCAAGTCAAGTCAAGTCAAGTCAAGTCAAGTCAAGTCAAGTCAAGTCAAGTCAAGTCAAGTCAAGTCAAGTCAAGTCAAGTCAAGTCAAGTCAAGTCAAGTCAAGTCAAGTCAAGTCAAGTCAAGTCAAGTCAAGTCAAGTCAAGTCAAGTCAAGTCAAGTCAAGTCAAGTCAAGTCAAGTCAAGTCAAGTCAAGTCAAGTCAAGTCAAGTCAAGTCAAGTCAAGTCAAGTCAAGTCAAGTCAAGTCAAGTCAAGTCAAGTCAAGTCAAGTCAAGTCAAGTCAAGTCAAGTCAAGTCAAGTCAAGTCAAGTCAAGTCAAGTCAAGTCAAGTCAAGTCAAGTCAAGTCAAGTCAAGTCAAGTCAAGTCAAGTCAAGTCAAGTCAAGTCAAGTCAAGTCAAGTCAAGTCAAGTCAAGTCAAGTCAAGTCAAGTCAAGTCAAGTCAAGTCAAGTCAAGTCAAGTCAAGTCAAGTCAAGTCAAGTCAAGTCAAGTCAAGTCAAGTCAAGTCAAGTCAAGTCAAGTCAAGTCAAGTCAAGTCAAGTCAAGTCAAGTCAAGTCAAGTCAAGTCAAGTCAAGTCAAGTCAAGTCAAGTCAAGTCAAGTCAAGTCAAGTCAAGTCAAGTCAAGTCAAGTCAAGTCAAGTCAAGTCAAGTCAAGTCAAGTCAAGTCAAGTCAAGTCAAGTCAAGTCAAGTCAAGTCAAGTCAAGTCAAGTCAAGTCAAGTCAAGTCAAGTCAAGTCAAGTCAAGTCAAGTCAAGTCAAGTCAAGTCAAGTCAAGTCAAGTCAAGTCAAGTCAAGTCAAGTCAAGTCAAGTCAAGTCAAGTCAAGTCAAGTCAAGTCAAGTCAAGTCAAGTCAAGTCAAGTCAAGTCAAGTCAAGTCAAGTCAAGTCAAGTCAAGTCAAGTCAAGTCAAGTCAAGTCAAGTCAAGTCAAGTCAAGTCAAGTCAAGTCAAGTCAAGTCAAGTCAAGTCAAGTCAAGTCAAGTCAAGTCAAGTCAAGTCAAGTCAAGTCAAGTCAAGTCAAGTCAAGTCAAGTCAAGTCAAGTCAAGTCAAGTCAAGTCAAGTCAAGTCAAGTCAAGTCAAGTCAAGTCAAGTCAAGTCAAGTCAAGTCAAGTCAAGTCAAGTCAAGTCAAGTCAAGTCAAGTCAAGTCAAGTCAAGTCAAGTCAAGTCAAGTCAAGTCAAGTCAAGTCAAGTCAAGTCAAGTCAAGTCAAGTCAAGTCAAGTCAAGTCAAGTCAAGTCAAGTCAAGTCAAGTCAAGTCAAGTCAAGTCAAGTCAAGTCAAGTCAAGTCAAGTCAAGTCAAGTCAAGTCAAGTCAAGTCAAGTCAAGTCAAGTCAAGTCAAGTCAAGTCAAGTCAAGTCAAGTCAAGTCAAGTCAAGTCAAGTCAAGTCAAGTCAAGTCAAGTCAAGTCAAGTCAAGTCAAGTCAAGTCAAGTCAAGTCAAGTCAAGTCAAGTCAAGTCAAGTCAAGTCAAGTCAAGTCAAGTCAAGTCAAGTCAAGTCAAGTCAAGTCAAGTCAAGTCAAGTCAAGTCAAGTCAAGTCAAGTCAAGTCAAGTCAAGTCAAGTCAAGTCAAGTCAAGTCAAGTCAAGTCAAGTCAAGTCAAGTCAAGTCAAGTCAAGTCAAGTCAAGTCAAGTCAAGTCAAGTCAAGTCAAGTCAAGTCAAGTCAAGTCAAGTCAAGTCAAGTCAAGTCAAGTCAAGTCAAGTCAAGTCAAGTCAAGTCAAGTCAAGTCAAGTCAAGTCAAGTCAAGTCAAGTCAAGTCAAGTCAAGTCAAGTCAAGTCAAGTCAAGTCAAGTCAAGTCAAGTCAAGTCAAGTCAAGTCAAGTCAAGTCAAGTCAAGTCAAGTCAAGTCAAGTCAAGTCAAGTCAAGTCAAGTCAAGTCAAGTCAAGTCAAGTCAAGTCAAGTCAAGTCAAGTCAAGTCAAGTCAAGTCAAGTCAAGTCAAGTCAAGTCAAGTCAAGTCAAGTCAAGTCAAGTCAAGTCAAGTCAAGTCAAGTCAAGTCAAGTCAAGTCTTTTTTTTTTTTTTTTTTTTTTTTTTTCTTTTTGTCCGGGCGCTTTTTGGCCCGGCCCGCGATCACCCTCTGACATGGGGGTCAGAGTCTTTATTGTCTTAACTTAGCTTAAATGTAAATAATTTTTTCTCAGTCTTTTTATTTGAAATAAAACAGGAAACACAGATTTTTTATAATTTACAAATAATAAAAGCAAATAAAATATACATTAAAAGAGAAGCTTGTCATAATAAAAACTTAAAAATAAAATAACAAATTAAAACAACTAGTGGACAAGGATAGGTGGAGTCATACATAAAAAATATGGTAAAGTTAAAACAAAATTTCCCTACTATTCATTGCACAGATCAGTCAGCCAGTGTGATTAATAGCGCAGTGTGGTAAGGGTCGCTAGTCGGTGCTTACTACGACAGTAGTAAGCTGACAGCTAACCCCTATCTGCATCGGTCTTATTTCTATTAATCACACTGGTCGCTACCTCCGTGCAATAACTTAGTAGGGCGTCACGCTTGTCCTTGTCCATGACAAGCTTACACAAATTCCCTACGTTAAAATCTGTGTCTAGAGAATATTGTACATTAAGTCTTTGGCGAGCGAACACAGGGCAATGAAGCAAGATGTGCTCCACTGTCTCGCTCACACCAGGCTCGCAGATACACGATGGGTCCTCTTTGCACTTGAAGCGGTTCAAGTACTCTGAGAACCCACCGTGCCCTGTTAGAACCTGTGTGAGCACGGCAGTGGGCACGATCTGTTTAATTGTCCTGTACGCTACCAGAAGGTCAGGGAAAAATATTTTCGTCGTAGATGCAGTGGTGCCAGTCTTGTACCTACGATTCCATTCGTCGAGCGACTCCAAACGGATTTGTCGCTTGACGAATGAAACCGGACATTTGTCGTACGTAGGTTTGGTCTTACTGTGCAGCGCTGCTTGTTTAGCCAGCTCGTCAGCTCTCTCATTACCCGCCAAGCCCGCATGTGCTTTTATCCAAAACAAGGAGACTTCCTTGTTTTGGAGTCTGCAGCGAGCGATGTTGCTCCTCGCCTCGGCGGCGAGCGGGTGATGGGAGAGCGCGTTGACCACTGTCTCGAGCGCCGAACGCGAGTCGCTGATGATAGCGAGACTGGTGCTCCCACACTCCAACGCATATTTAGTGGCTCTGCATATGGCCAAGAGTTCAGCCTGATAGACCGTGCAGTAGGACGACAGCTTGAGCTTGAGTGACTTGGTCTCGGTTTCACTATTCCATATGGATAGTGAAGCTCCGACCTTGCCCGACCTTGCCCTCGATCTTACTGCCGCACTGTAGGCTGAAAATCGGGTTTCGAAGACATAGAAACTGAAATTATGGTATGTCACTTTTTTGACTTGATATAGATTCAGTTGATCAATACTATACTACAAAATTAATATGAGACAATAGAATGTAAAAATTAACGAGTTATAATTTTTTTAAGAAAAAATTGTATGGAGATGACATGAAAAATGAGGATATCTCTGGAATCGCATGGTTGGCCGTTATATCCTTACACACAAAAATAGTACTATTTTTTTATGATTTTTTGACATACTTCATATTGCGGTACCACTTGCGATTTTTTTTTAAAAAATCGTCGAAATTTTAAATTATTTTTTTTACATTAATGGCCCGTTTTAATGCTTAAATGCTTCAAAATCAATCAATATCAATCAATTTTATTTACACCATAGGCCAAAATAGTCTAAGATATCATAAAAAATGATTTTCAGACCTAAGTGGAATATCTCATAACAATAAAACTAGTAATAATTCCAGGATTAAAAACAGTTGTACTAAACTAAATACTTAATCTAAACTTGTTCATCACCATCAGATCCCACTTTGGAATCAGGCTTTACAATAGGCATTACATCTAAGAACTCTATGGGAGGTTTCTGATCCTGAAGGTTAAGTAAGTCTAGAGTGTATTTAAAGTATGTCTGTCTCTTATGGGTATCCAGTCTCGTTCTTATCGAAGTTATAAGAAGATCAGAAGAGAGGATAAGCATATTGAGGAGATCATCGTTAGATGCTTGCCTGCTCTTCTTCTTCGCATTTATATTCAACAACAGATGCAATATTTTATGACCATCACGTTTCAGAAGCATTGCTGCTGAATATGCTAATTCAATAGGGTTATAGTTCAGTTTTTTGAAGGAAAACAAAGAAGTTGTCATGAATGAAAAAACTAGAATGGATAATGAAATCCAGGTTTTAAGCATATTTATGACCTCTTTGATTCTGCTAAAATTAAATGGTGTGTGAGATACCATATGGACGAATCCGAAACCCTGATCATCTACGTATTGTCGTCCAGTGCAGTTCAATTTTTTGAAGGAAAACAAAGAAGTTGTCATGAATGAAAAAACTAGAATGGATAATGAAATCCAGGCTTAGGTTCCTTCAAAACACCAAGAAAATGAGGTTATTAATGATGACAATGATAAACGGCAAAATTTGTACGTATCTTTCTGAAGCCAAATCAAATACAGCCTGCTACCTGTGTTTGGCCAAGCCTACGGAAATGAATAACTTAAATACTGTTTCGTCAAAAACCGTGTGTATGAGTTTGGGTTATCATCACTATATGCCCGCATTAATGTGATTGAATGTCTTGTACCTCGATTTCAAGAAGTGGTCTACGCGAGGAGAAAATCAAAAGAGATATTACAGACAAGGAAAAACTTATCCAAGATAGTTTTTTAAGATGATCTCAATCTTTTGTTTGACATCGTTAAGCAAGGATCAGGCACTATTAACGATGGAAACTTAGCACGAAGGTTTTTTGAGTTTCCTGACAAAACTGCAGCGGTCACTGGATTAGATGAAGACCTGATCCGCACGTTTGCTGTGATTCTGCAGGCTATCACATCTGGAGGGGTTATAGATGTGCCTAAATTTAAAGAATATACCAAAATAACCGCGGAAAAATTCGTGTAACTATATTATTGGTATTATATGTCGTCGACCATCTACAAGTTACTTATTCATGGAGGAGATGTAATAGCAGAAAATGCCATTGTTCCAATTGGGAGTCTTTCGGAAGAAGCTTCAGAGGCACGAAACAACAATTTTAGGAGGTTTTGAGAATACCATTCGAGGAAGAAGAGCAGGCAAGCATTTTATTTATTTATATTTATACTTTAAATAAACTCTAGACTTACTTAACCTTCAGGATCAGAAATCAGAAACCTTCCATAGAGTTCTTAGATGTAATGCCTATTGTAGAGCCTGATTCCAAAGTGGAATCTGATGGTGATGAACGAGTTTAGATTAAGTATTAAGTTTAGTTCAACTGTTTTTAATCCTGCAATTATTACTAGTTTTATTGTTATGAGATATTCCACTTGGTCTGAAAAAAATTTTTTTGATGATAACTTAGATATTTTGGCTATTGTGTAAATAAAATTGATTGATATTGATTGATTTACACATATTGGAAGCATTTAAGCATTAAAATGGGTCATTAACGTAAGAAAAAAAAATAAAAAATTTCGTCGATTTTTAAAAAAAAAATCGCAATTGGTATTGCAATATGAAATATGTCAAAAAATCACAAATAAATAGTACAATTTTTGTGTGTAAGGATATAACGGCCAACCTTGCGATTCCAGAGATATCTTCATTTTTCATGTCATCTCCATACAAATTTTTCTTAAAAAAATTATAACTCATTATTTTTTACATCCCATGGTCTCATATTAATTTTGTAGTATAGTATTGAACAACTAAATCCATTTCAAGCCAAAAAAGTAACCTATCATAATTTCAGTTTAAATGTCTTCGAAACCCGATTCTCAGCCCACAGTGTGCCGTCCGTGTATATTCGAACTGCGCTGCATACGTTGGTGGTCACGTCTCGCTGGTCCATCAGGCTTACGAACTTGAGGTCCATATGTTTCGCCGGATGCGGAGTACTCGTGTACGCCAGTCTGCTTTCAACTTCGACGTCTTTCAGCTCTGGCCGAGGTACTCCCCTCTTGGCCTTGTAGAGGGAGGCCGCTTCGCGTATGCGAATGTCGAGGGGCAGTAGCCCGGTCAGGGCGAGAGATGCGTTCAGGGACACCGTTTTGTAGGCTTTGCACATCTTTTGTGCAAAGCCTCTCTGGACAGTGTTCAGCTGCTTCTGAGTAGTTATCTTGTTTGTCGACGGCGACCAGGCACTGGCGGCATACATGATGATGGGCTCGACAGTGGCGGTGTAAATCACCCGGATGACTTCCGGGTGGAGGCCCCAGCTGGTTTTGGCGGCCTTTGCCAACATTTTGTAGACATTCAACGCCTTTCTGCATATGTTTGCAGTATGGGCGTTGAATGTCAACTTATGGTCGATGGTGAGCCCCAAGATCTTAATGTCATCGGTCATGCCAATATCAATCCCGCCCATGGTCAGCAGAGGGGTGTCATAAATAAGCTTCTTAGTCACAACCATCGCGCTCGTTTTGTGAGGTGCGAACTTCAGCTTATTCCTGACACCCCAATCCCGCACATAGGCGAGAGTGGGATTGGCTTGCCTCTGTATGTCCAGTGCCGTTTCGCCGTCGAAAACAAGCACTACGTCGTCTGCGAAAGCCTGTACGTATTGCCCTCGCGTTTCGAGTCCTTTCAGCAGCGGGTCAAGGAGGAGATTCCAGAGAATCGGTCCGCCGATAGACCCCTGTACGCACCCTTTTTGAGTGCCCTTTGTGTACTCCTCACCAGCGTGCCTGACGCGGACCTTGCGGTCCTGCAGGTAGCTGTCGACGACTCGTCGGAGGTTGACCGGGCACTCTTCTTCGGCCAGTCTCACCCTTATGGCCGGCCACCAGGCGCTGTCGAAGGCTCCCTCTATGTCCAGCGATACCACGGTCACGATCTTTCGCTGAAGTAGTTTGCCGCGTATGTACTGTATCAGGTCATAGAGGGAGTCCTCGGTGCTCCGTTGGGGCATGAAGCCATACTGGCGTAGACTGAGCCTAGGAATCAGGTGCCACTTGAGCCTATTGACAACCATCTTCTCGAAGATCTTCCCCATGACCGGCAAGAGGCCGATGGGCCGATACGACTTCGGGCTGGTGTAGTCAGTTTTACCAGGCTTTCGCAGAGCGACCACCACTGCTTCCTTCCATTGTTCCGGGAAGAGACCCAACTCGAGGCACTTGTTCGCGATTGCCAGGTGAAGGTCCGGATCCTTGTTGATCACCTGGCAACATATGTCAGCGGTGAGGCCATCTCCCCCGGGTGCCTTCTTCGGATTGAAACTTTCCGCCGCGGCTCTGAGCTCCTCCACTGTGAATGGCCGGTCATGGACTTCGCCCTCGACACGGTCATTCACACGGTTTGCTAGGGCTCTCGTCCGCTGGTGGTCTAAGTTGTCCTCCGTCTCCAGGTCTCCCGGGAAGAAAGTGTCCGCCAACAATTTGGCGGACTCTTGCTGGCCCACTGTAGTGCCGTCTCTTGACAATGGAAGGTCTTCCTTCCTTCTGGTAGTGTATTTTATGACCCTGTAGATGCCATCCCATACTGTTTCTCTATCTTGTTTTTCACAGAATCCCTTCCAACTCTTTATCTGTGCCTTCTTGGCTTCTTCTTCGTACTTTCCTTTTGCCTGCAGGTACTGCTCGACGACTCCTGAGTCAAGTCAAGTCAAGTCAAGTCAAGTCAAGTCAAGTCAAGTCAAGTCAAGTCAAGTCAAGTCAAGTCAAGTCAAGTCAAGTCAAGTCAAGTCAAGTCAAGTCAAGTCAAGTCAAGTCAAGTCAAGTCAAGTCAAGTCAAGTCAAGTCAAGTCAAGTCAAGTCAAGTCAAGTCAAGTCAAGTCAAGTCAAGTCAAGTCAAGTCAAGTCAAGTCAAGTCAAGTCAAGTCAAGTCAAGTCAAGTCAAGTCAAGTCAAGTCAAGTCAAGTCAAGTCAAGTCAAGTCAAGTCAAGTCAAGTCAAGTCAAGTCAAGTCAAGTCAAGTCAAGTCAAGTCAAGTCAAGTCAAGTCAAGTCAAGTCAAGTCAAGTCAAGTCAAGTCAAGTCAAGTCAAGTCAAGTCAAGTCAAGTCAAGTCAAGTCAAGTCAAGTCAAGTCAAGTCAAGTCAAGTCAAGTCAAGTCAAGTCAAGTCAAGTCAAGTCAAGTCAAGTCAAGTCAAGTCAAGTCAAGTCAAGTCAAGTCAAGTCAAGTCAAGTCAAGTCAAGTCAAGTCAAGTCAAGTCAAGTCAAGTCAAGTCAAGTCAAGTCAAGTCAAGTCAAGTCAAGTCAAGTCAAGTCAAGTCAAGTCAAGTCAAGTCAAGTCAAGTCAAGTCAAGTCAAGTCAAGTCAAGTCAAGTCAAGTCAAGTCAAGTCAAGTCAAGTCAAGTCAAGTCAAGTCAAGTCAAGTCAAGTCAAGTCAAGTCAAGTCAAGTCAAGTCAAGTCAAGTCAAGTCAAGTCAAGTCAAGTCAAGTCAAGTCAAGTCAAGTCAAGTCAAGTCAAGTCAAGTCAAGTCAAGTCAAGTCAAGTCAAGTCAAGTCAAGTCAAGTCAAGTCAAGTCAAGTCAAGTCAAGTCAAGTCAAGTCAAGTCAAGTCAAGTCAAGTCAAGTCAAGTCAAGTCAAGTCAAGTCAAGTCAAGTCAAGTCAAGTCAAGTCAAGTCAAGTCAAGTCAAGTCAAGTCAAGTCAAGTCAAGTCAAGTCAAGTCAAGTCAAGTCAAGTCAAGTCAAGTCAAGTCAAGTCAAGTCAAGTCAAGTCAAGTCAAGTCAAGTCAAGTCAAGTCAAGTCAAGTCAAGTCAAGTCAAGTCAAGTCAAGTCAAGTCAAGTCAAGTCAAGTCAAGTCAAGTCAAGTCAAGTCAAGTCAAGTCAAGTCAAGTCAAGTCAAGTCAAGTCAAGTCAAGTCAAGTCAAGTCAAGTCAAGTCAAGTCAAGTCAAGTCAAGTCAAGTCAAGTCAAGTCAAGTCAAGTCAAGTCAAGTCAAGTCAAGTCAAGTCAAGTCAAGTCAAGTCAAGTCAAGTCAAGTCAAGTCAAGTCAAGTCAAGTCAAGTCAAGTCAAGTCAAGTCAAGTCAAGTCAAGTCAAGTCAAGTCAAGTCAAGTCAAGTCAAGTCAAGTCAAGTCAAGTCAAGTCAAGTCAAGTCAAGTCAAGTCAAGTCAAGTCAAGTCAAGTCAAGTCAAGTCAAGTCAAGTCAAGTCAAGTCAAGTCAAGTCAAGTCAAGTCAAGTCAAGTCAAGTCAAGTCAAGTCAAGTCAAGTCAAGTCAAGTCAAGTCAAGTCAAGTCAAGTCAAGTCAAGTCAAGTCAAGTCAAGTCAAGTCAAGTCAAGTCAAGTCAAGTCAAGTCAAGTCAAGTCAAGTCAAGTCAAGTCAAGTCAAGTCAAGTCAAGTCAAGTCAAGTCAAGTCAAGTCAAGTCAAGTCAAGTCAAGTCAAGTCAAGTCAAGTCAAGTCAAGTCAAGTCAAGTCAAGTCAAGTCAAGTCAAGTCAAGTCAAGTCAAGTCAAGTCAAGTCAAGTCAAGTCAAGTCAAGTCAAGTCAAGTCAAGTCAAGTCAAGTCAAGTCAAGTCAAGTCAAGTCAAGTCAAGTCAAGTCAAGTCAAGTCAAGTCAAGTCAAGTCAAGTCAAGTCAAGTCAAGTCAAGTCAAGTCAAGTCAAGTCAAGTCAAGTCAAGTCAAGTCAAGTCAAGTCAAGTCAAGTCAAGTCAAGTCAAGTCAAGTCAAGTCAAGTCAAGTCAAGTCAAGTCAAGTCAAGTCAAGTCAAGTCAAGTCAAGTCAAGTCAAGTCAAGTCAAGTCAAGTCAAGTCAAGTCAAGTCAAGTCAAGTCAAGTCAAGTCAAGTCAAGTCAAGTCAAGTCAAGTCAAGTCAAGTCAAGTCAAGTCAAGTCAAGTCAAGTCAAGTCAAGTCAAGTCAAGTCAAGTCAAGTCAAGTCAAGTCAAGTCAAGTCAAGTCAAGTCAAGTCAAGTCAAGTCAAGTCAAGTCAAGTCAAGTCAAGTCAAGTCAAGTCAAGTCAAGTCAAGTCAAGTCAAGTCAAGTCAAGTCAAGTCAAGTCAAGTCAAGTCAAGTCAAGTCAAGTCAAGTCAAGTCAAGTCAAGTCAAGTCAAGTCAAGTCAAGTCAAGTCAAGTCAAGTCAAGTCAAGTCAAGTCAAGTCAAGTCAAGTCAAGTCAAGTCAAGTCAAGTCAAGTCAAGTCAAGTCAAGTCAAGTCAAGTCAAGTCAAGTCAAGTCAAGTCAAGTCAAGTCAAGTCAAGTCAAGTCAAGTCAAGTCAAGTCAAGTCAAGTCAAGTCAAGTCAAGTCAAGTCAAGTCAAGTCAAGTCAAGTCAAGTCAAGTCAAGTCAAGTCAAGTCAAGTCAAGTCAAGTCAAGTCAAGTCAAGTCAAGTCAAGTCAAGTCAAGTCAAGTCAAGTCAAGTCAAGTCAAGTCAAGTCAAGTCAAGTCAAGTCAAGTCAAGTCAAGTCAAGTCAAGTCAAGTCAAGTCAAGTCAAGTCAAGTCAAGTCAAGTCAAGTCAAGTCAAGTCAAGTCAAGTCAAGTCAAGTCAAGTCAAGTCAAGTCAAGTCAAGTCAAGTCAAGTCAAGTCAAGTCAAGTCAAGTCAAGTCAAGTCAAGTCAAGTCAAGTCAAGTCAAGTCAAGTCAAGTCAAGTCAAGTCAAGTCAAGTCAAGTCAAGTCAAGTCAAGTCAAGTCAAGTCAAGTCAAGTCAAGTCAAGTCAAGTCAAGTCAAGTCAAGTCAAGTCAAGTCAAGTCAAGTCAAGTCAAGTCAAGTCAAGTCAAGTCAAGTCAAGTCAAGTCAAGTCAAGTCAAGTCAAGTCAAGTCAAGTCAAGTCAAGTCAAGTCAAGTCAAGTCAAGTCAAGTCAAGTCAAGTCAAGTCAAGTCAAGTCAAGTCAAGTCAAGTCAAGTCAAGTCAAGTCAAGTCAAGTCAAGTCAAGTCAAGTCAAGTCAAGTCAAGTCAAGTCAAGTCAAGTCAAGTCAAGTCAAGTCAAGTCAAGTCAAGTCAAGTCAAGTCAAGTCAAGTCAAGTCAAGTCAAGTCAAGTCAAGTCAAGTCAAGTCAAGTCAAGTCAAGTCAAGTCAAGTCAAGTCAAGTCAAGTCAAGTCAAGTCAAGTCAAGTCAAGTCAAGTCAAGTCAAGTCAAGTCAAGTCAAGTCAAGTCAAGTCAAGTCAAGTCAAGTCAAGTCAAGTCAAGTCAAGTCAAGTCAAGTCAAGTCAAGTCAAGTCAAGTCAAGTCAAGTCAAGTCAAGTCAAGTCAAGTCAAGTCAAGTCAAGTCAAGTCAAGTCAAGTCAAGTCAAGTCAAGTCAAGTCAAGTCAAGTCAAGTCAAGTCAAGTCAAGTCAAGTCAAGTCAAGTCAAGTCAAGTCAAGTCAAGTCAAGTCAAGTCAAGTCAAGTCAAGTCAAGTCAAGTCAAGTCAAGTCAAGTCAAGTCAAGTCAAGTCAAGTCAAGTCAAGTCAAGTCAAGTCAAGTCAAGTCAAGTCAAGTCAAGTCAAGTCAAGTCAAGTCAAGTCAAGTCAAGTCAAGTCAAGTCAAGTCAAGTCAAGTCAAGTCAAGTCAAGTCAAGTCAAGTCAAGTCAAGTCAAGTCAAGTCAAGTCAAGTCAAGTCAAGTCAAGTCAAGTCAAGTCAAGTCAAGTCAAGTCAAGTCAAGTCAAGTCAAGTCAAGTCAAGTCAAGTCAAGTCAAGTCAAGTCAAGTCAAGTCAAGTCAAGTCAAGTCAAGTCAAGTCAAGTCAAGTCAAGTCAAGTCAAGTCAAGTCAAGTCAAGTCAAGTCAAGTCAAGTCAAGTCAAGTCAAGTCAAGTCAAGTCAAGTCAAGTCAAGTCAAGTCAAGTCAAGTCAAGTCAAGTCAAGTCAAGTCAAGTCAAGTCAAGTCAAGTCAAGTCAAGTCAAGTCAAGTCAAGTCAAGTCAAGTCAAGTCAAGTCAAGTCAAGTCAAGTCAAGTCAAGTCAAGTCAAGTCAAGTCAAGTCAAGTCAAGTCAAGTCAAGTCAAGTCAAGTCAAGTCAAGTCAAGTCAAGTCAAGTCAAGTCAAGTCAAGTCAAGTCAAGTCAAGTCAAGTCAAGTCAAGTCAAGTCAAGTCAAGTCAAGTCAAGTCAAGTCAAGTCAAGTCAAGTCAAGTCAAGTCAAGTCAAGTCAAGTCAAGTCAAGTCAAGTCAAGTCAAGTCAAGTCAAGTCAAGTCAAGTCAAGTCAAGTCAAGTCAAGTCAAGTCAAGTCAAGTCAAGTCAAGTCAAGTCAAGTCAAGTCAAGTCAAGTCAAGTCAAGTCAAGTCAAGTCAAGTCAAGTCAAGTCAAGTCAAGTCAAGTCAAGTCAAGTCAAGTCAAGTCAAGTCAAGTCAAGTCAAGTCAAGTCAAGTCAAGTCAAGTCAAGTCAAGTCAAGTCAAGTCAAGTCAAGTCAAGTCAAGTCAAGTCAAGTCAAGTCAAGTCAAGTCAAGTCAAGTCAAGTCAAGTCAAGTCAAGTCAAGTCAAGTCAAGTCAAGTCAAGTCAAGTCAAGTCAAGTCAAGTCAAGTCAAGTCAAGTCAAGTCAAGTCAAGTCAAGTCAAGTCAAGTCAAGTCAAGTCAAGTCAAGTCAAGTCAAGTCAAGTCAAGTCAAGTCAAGTCAAGTCAAGTCAAGTCAAGTCAAGTCAAGTCAAGTCAAGTCAAGTCAAGTCAAGTCAAGTCAAGTCAAGTGGTCGTCAGAGGTTGTTGGGAGGCAATGGTATCCTTCTGTGAGGCAGTGCTCTCACAGAAGGAGGCCGCGGAGAGGGTCAGGGAGGAGGATGCCCTCGCTGACCCGATCCGTAGAGTCCGGCGGGGCAGTCGCAAGAGGCGCTATGCGCATCTCCTGCCGCCGCCGTAGTGGAGGGAGGGGCTTGGGCTAAGGGGTCGGGGGGCCCCATGCTCAAGCCAAGTCCCTGGACGGACGGGGGTGTCTCACCCGTCTTGATGTCTGCGGCCTGGTGCTCACTGCCAGGCCAGCCGCTAGGGCGTCACAGTTGACGAAGATCCTGTGGCGCTTCGTAGTTCAGCGGCGAGGTCAGACCGCTGGGTTTTAGTGGGTAGGCTGGACAGTCGTCCAGGAGTCTCACATATCCGTCTGGGTTCCCCCGAGCCCAGACGGAATGCGTAACTGCATTTCCCAGCGTGAACAAAAAAAAAAAAAAAAAAAAATCACACGGCGTGCACACGCGACTTCACTACCGTAAACCAAAATACAATGGGAATTATCAATATAACGAAAGTGTTTCCCTTAAGAAAATCGCAAAATTTTGCGTCATAAATCTATGCATAAAACAAACTTCAAATTTTGACCAGCTACATAGATGTTTATGGGGAACATTTCCAGTTTTAGTTGGGGTGGTGCCAATATTGGGTGCCGTTACCCTATATGAAATTGATTATTAGATTTTTCTGTGCATATTGAATTTGTTCTCATATGATTAATAAATATTGCCAGACAAATACACCAACTGTATGGTCCCAAACTAAGCGAAGCTTGTACCATGGGTACCGTACAATGGACTGGGGGCGATCCCAGCGACACCCAGACCAGGGCAAATAAAGAAAAGGTCGTTTCCGAAATTTGCCTCTGGCGGGAATCGAACCCGTAACCACCCGATGTAGTGAGCCGTGCCGCCTTCGCTCAAACATAAAACAGGTTTCAAACTTTCAACAAGTCCTGAATGAATTTATTTAATAGCTACATAAACCGACAACTTGTCCGAGGCATAAAACTACATCATTAAACGGACAGTGAATGGCGGGTTTTATGTGCGGTGCAGATGGAGTCGCGGCGTTGTTGTGCGCGGCATAATTCTCTTTATGGCATTTCGGACTTTTTGTTTTATACTCGGAAGTACTCGGAAGAGGTAGTGTGGAATGCCTAGGACTGATTACGTCACATGCATTACGTTGTTATCGGACCCAGCGATCGATCGTCGATGGTAGATATCGACGTCAACCGATAGTTTCTACCACACCAATAATCGAAACGATAATTGGTCTGGCTCTTACAGAAAGCAGGTGGATGCGAGTGGTAAAAGGTGACGTGGCAAAGGGAGGACTTTGTCCAGTAGATTTTTTTTTTAATGCTTGTAGATTCCGGGCCCTGGGGCGTTACTTTTAAAAACGAAACTAAAGCTTCGGCTGACGGATCGGGCGATTTCCTACTCCGAAAGTGTTACGGATTCGATAATCGTGATTTGAAGTTTCTTTCGTGGAAAGTGAGGTAAAATTACTATCAAAACCATGTCAAACGCTGAAATGTCAAATAACTTTCAGAGTAGGATCCACGAAAGAAGAAACGTCCGATTACGATCGAATCCGTCCTTCGGATCTGTTCACCCAATCCGTCAGCCGAAGCTTTCATTTCGTTTTTCAAAGTAGCCCTCTGAGTCTCGAACGATTTTCCATTGCAAAATCACTGGTCTCTAATATGAATTATCCTCGTGAATCCTTCATTATAAATCATAAATTCTTGGTGGTCGTCATGTTGTCAGCCATCTGTTAGCAGTTCTCAGCAGAATTGTAATTAATGTCGTATTCATAAATTTCATTTTTATTTTTATTGTGGATATATTATAATTGTAATTTTAATCATTAATATGGACTTTGTCTGAAATTAATAAATTGAATTGAATTGAATAATGTGGAATCGTAATAAATGTCCTCTTCAAGTCCCAAAACAATCGGAAAACAACAGTCACTAAGCAAAAGATGTCGAAAAGTATGCCTTTCATCTCCGCTCGGATGATTCAGGCGTATTTTTCCATGATTGTACATATTACGTGTGTTTTCAATAAAGTCGAATTTACGTCTGTATGTAAAATGAAAAATTGTTATGTTGCAATAAAATTTCACTCGGTTTGTTTCATAACAATCATCGCGCGACTTCATATTTTATTGCGAGTTTCATTATGAACGGATTGTATTTCCACTCTTATTACTTTACAAGGTACTTTTGGCAGCTTATTTTTCTCTTGATTTTTATGTGACATGAAAGCGTACGGCCCGCCTGATGTTAAGCAGTTACCGTAAACTATAGATGCTTGCAATACCAAAGGAATCTCTCGCACGTTGCCGAGCTGAAGATGAGTGGGACAGACTGAGGGGTAGGGGGCGGGTTGCGCTTCCATCATAAGAAATGCTACTTTACGCCGATCTTCTGTTAAAGGGTGGTACTACCCCGGTTGAGGCCGCCCATACCTATATGACTATGGTATCCTCCTTTACGAAGATGCACAAAGAAACGTAGATATAAATTGTAATTCAAGAAGGTTAGGTACAGTAAAATTCCTCTCAAAAGCTCTTAAAGCGCGTGACAAAGTATTTTAATATATTTTACAAATAACACGCTACATAGACAAGGATGGTTATTTATTACGCTCCCCGAATATGGGGTAAGTTCTCCCATAAATCGAGGCGGTGTAATGTTACCGGACTTGTGAGGTGCGTGTTGATGAAACTTTTAACGAGCTAGGTTGAACCTTATAACATTGTAACAACACAGAAAACTGCAAACGTGTAAGTGCATGATACCTCCTATTGTATTATATTTCCCTAGTACTTTTGATTAGTTACTACATGGTTATTAATTAGACAGGAGGGATGGAGCAACCCTCATTAGGGTGCCGCCTCCCTTCCCCTCCCCTCCCCTCCCCCTCCCCTCCCCTTCCCCTCCCCTCCCCTTCCCCTTCCCTCGCCTACCCTCCTCTCCCCTCCCCTCCCCCTCCCCCTCCAGGTTGTTGGTTTCCTAATTAGAAAAAAGTAACCCTGATTAGGGTTATAACAGCTGTTAGTCAAAATTAGTAAATGTAGCTGCAAGAAAAAAATCAAGGACCTCATGAAAAAAAGCTGACAGACTTGAAAGACGGTACCTCCATTCACCCACTGGAACTTAGCAAGTAATTAAAGCTTTTTGATCTATTTTCGTCGCTCCCTAATCTTTAAATGTAAGCGATAATTAAGATCAAATGTGTATGTAAACATTAGGCGAGATGTCAGCAACATTAACCCCTTAGATGTTTACATTGAAGTAATTGGGTTCGACGAAGGTATTTTTAGTGGGTCCCGGGTAAACATTTGGATTAACACTTTAATGTAAACTTTTGAATCTACTAGTGTGTACTTTTCTTGGTGTGAAAAGGGATGGGCCCACATCCCTTATTAATTCTTCTGTAGTCTCGATTGTTGTAAATTAAAACTGGGGCAGAGGTCTCGAACCTATAGATTTTTCGGTATTTCGTTCGTTATGAGAAATGCTCTACCGAAATACCGAAATCTAATAATGATTTTGGGAGTACAGCTAAATTCTTCCGACTTTTACCAACTTTTCATTTCTTTAAGTGCTCGTAGCCCTTTTTACCCGACTACGGAGGCGTTATGATTTTGACCGGTATGTATGTATGTATGTATGTATGTATGTATGTATGTATGTATGTATGTATGTATGTATGTATGTATGTATGTATGTATGTATGTATATATGTATGTATATATGTATGTATGTATGTATGTATGTGCATCTGTTCCCACCTAACTTCCAAACTACTTGTCGTAATTTGACAAATGAGGTATCGTCAGAAGCGGCTTAATGGCGCGCTGGTTATAGGCTATGTGACGTCACATAAAATTTCATATGGCGCCCTCTAGAGGACATAATGTCATGAACTAAAAAAAAAACATTTTTTAATGAAACCGTGTGGGGTATCAAATGAAAGAGCTTGATGAGCACATTTCAAAAATATATATATTGTTACCTATAACTCCAAAATAATTTAATAAAAAGTAAGTTTAAGAACTAAAACCCGACCACGGAAAAAACGCGCTCTAAAAAGTATGAAACAAGAACATATTCTCATCTAGAGGATAGCCGTGGTCCGTGTTCATGTGCCATTTGGCCCTAAAAGACCTACACGGACCACGGCTATCCTCTAGATGAGAATATTTTCTTGTTTCATACTTTTTAGAGCGCGTTTTTTTGTAGGTATTTTTTTAGGGAATACCTCGATTGTATGATTTGATGATGATTCAGATTATCTTTTAGAAAATACTTTTGTCGCACGGGTGCAGTACCTAGCATAAATTTTACAGAAAGTAATTGAAAGAAGAATTTTCAGGCTGCGTTCAAGAAGGTTGTACTTGCATAAAGGCGGAAACTATGCCTACTGGTAAACGTTTACAATTCTTCACATAATATAGTATTTATCTTCAAAGAACATAAAATAGTATTTTTTTTTATATACCGATTTTTGGTCAAACCTACCTAGATGGCGCTATAAAACCCTTACACGAAAGCTACTCATACCTAAAAGTAGCTTATAAATCAAAGTGATAAAAATCTCTCTCGCATGGAATATTATAAGAATCTTTACCCGTTTACGTATAACAGGCATCGGGAACTCGTAATTTTTTCCCCTCGGTATATTTTATACACTGTGATGGCGAAGAGGCGAATTTTAGTGCAAATTGAGTCAGATGCAAAGATTTACTAAGAAAGAGGGATACCTGTGACTGATCAAAATAGTAGGTAGGTAGGTAGGTAGTAGTAGTCTTCTAAACGGAGTACGACTCAGTCATTTGCGGAAAATACTGTAGAGAACATTTCGGTATTGCTAATATGGCTAACTTCAGCCCCGGCTCTAGGGGAGGGGCCACCATGGCACCCGCCCCGGGCGGCAGTTTCAACACGCAAAATCATAATATACCTAGTATGATTAAAAGTTTTTTAAGTAATTTATCTTAAACGCTGGAGAGGGGCCCGGGCGCCACAATCGAGTTTCTGCCCCGGTTCGAAAATATCGTAGATCCGGGGTTGGCTGACCTTTCGGTGAATAATATGCATGTGACTGCCTTTAAGATGATTGTCGACTTGCGAGTGTAACAGATGTATGAATTTGGCTACATGTATGCGCTGAGCGCAAGTCTATTTTCAATGTTAGGAGATACCATATCTGATAAAATAATACATCAATGGTCAGAAGCCAGATCGGCAGATCACTTCTGTGACGTGGTTTTAGTGTATAGGTGTAGAAGGAATTAATGACACGTGAAAGAGGTCGTATGGCCTTGGTGTAAGAGTTTTTTTTAGCATTGCATACAAGGTACCATACCTTCTAACATCGGATTCACTAAGGGCCTCCGCAGACTAGCTACTTTTAGCATCGGCGATCGGCGATTTTATGCTGCGTCTCGCTCGTTCGCGCTCGAAGAAACGCGACGCAGTGTCGATACGTCACAAAATCGCCGGTCGCCGATGCTAAAAGTAGCTAGTCTGCGGAGGCCCTAAACTTGTGGTCAGCGTACCACCTCATGCAGCCATTTGCCATTGCAGCCCGGTGATCTGCGTCTGCTTCCCCCACCCAAAACCTATGCAATATCTCTACCATTTCGCCTTAAACAACTTTTTGCAATATATTTGTTAAGTTTTGTTTTTTATTTACTTATATTGTTGATTTAGATGCCTATAAGTATGTGTAAGTATGACTGATCATGTACTTGAATACTTCACTCATCTCACCTAACACCCTGTATACTGAAAATAAAGCTATAGGACTATGATGTACAATTCTCTATTTAAAACGAATGTTATTACTGAAATCCATAGTACGGTTAGCAACGTAAGTCGCTGAACATTTTCAATTTTTCAAATCGATTGTACACTTTTTTTGCATTTCTTCAAGACGCAGCGTGTTTAGGCCCCCCACGTGTGTAGGCCCCCCGAGTGTGTAGGCCCCCCACAAGGTGGGCCAACGACCTAGTGAAGGTCGCGGGAAACCGCTGGATGCAAGTACAGGACCGGTCGTTGTGGAATACTTTGGGGGAGGCCAACAGTTGACGTCTTTTGGCTGAAATGATGATGATGATGATGAAACAAAATTTAGACATAATATTGGTAATGTTTGGTTTTGAAAATGTTCACCAACGTTGCCGTAAAAAAAAATCAAGGGTATTACCGATTTGAAAATTGAGAATATTTGGCGACTTTTTTTGCTGACTGTACAAATTTTACTAGTTTAATAAATACACGAACAAACGTCCATCAGAGCAGCGGCGCGCAATGCCCACATTGTTATGTAAATAAAGTCCATAGCGTATTTTTACATAAAACACGCTTTTAACGCGTGTAAAAACTACCGGTAACAGATAACTGGTATTTTATGCCTTTCGCTATTTTTTTGTTAAATATTTTACACTTGATTTTTATCAGTGTTGCATGACTATCGATATACGTTATTTTGTTATTACTTTGAAACATTATGTGACTGTCGTGAGACTTGTATTTAAATAAATGGAAGCGTCTAAATGTGGCGAGTAGCGCTCCCAGGATCAGTGTTGATGTCTGGCCACGTAGGCATGGGATGCGCCGCTCGTTTCTTTTTGACGCGTCCACTTTTATTAATCTACTACTACACATATAAATACCTATAACCACATAAATACCTATACTACACCTATAAATAAATCTATAATGTTCGTCTGTTGGGCAAACAAAGGTCTCCCCTAATATTTCTTTATCCATATTCATTGTAGAGATGAGTCGTATTTACTAGAACAGGTGCGAAGAACAGGTATTTTACGAGACTAGGCGGCACCTATTCCAATTTAGAGGGTACTTAGTCCACCTAGTATTTCACTCAACACGTCCCAGCGGACGTGATGCTCTCGCGATCGCGTGCGGATATCGCGTATTATTATGAGTATTACGAACTGCTTAGTCTACATAGTATATGGTAGGTAACTAGTCTTCTAGTCCAAGTTGTATTATATTATCATATTTTTGTGTTAAATTGTTGAGATAACCTATTTTTGTCGATATAACAAAAATGGCTCTAAAAGGAAGTTGTCATCATTATCATCATCATCATCGTCATTATCATCATCGTCATCATCATCATCATCATCATCATCATCGTTATTATCATCATCGTCATCATCATCATCATCATCATCATCAGCGTCATCAACGTCATCATCATAGTCATCATCGTCATCGTCATCATCATCATCATCATTATCATCATCATTATCATCATCATCATCATCGTCGTCATCATCATCATCATCATCATCATCGCATCATCATCGTCATCATCATCATCATCATCATCATCGCATCATCGCATCATCGCATCATCATCATCATCATCATCATCATCGTCGTCGTCGTCGTCGTCTTCTTCATCATCATTAGTAAGCAGTAGGCGACATCTAACTGAAGTGAGCAAAAGTCAATTTTTGTCCCCATTTGATCTAATGTATCGAGTCCTATATGGATCTAAGGACTAAGTACGCGAACCATAGCCGATAAGTACTGCAGACTAGGTGGACTAGGCGGGACTAGGTGGACTAGGTGGAACAGGTGTTTGGATCACGTATTTTTAAATACTAGGAATAGGTGCACCTAGTCCCAAATTTACCTAGTCCAACCCATCTCTAATTCATTGACCCATCACCACGGTCTTGGAAGGAATATGACCCCCGGGGTCCGCTATATTGTTGATTTGATAGTATTTTTCAATGGTATTATGTGGGCCGATCCCGGCGGCACTGCAATGCCGGGCCGACCCGTGACGGGAGTGGAGCGAGCCCCGAACATCCCGTCTGGATACAAAAATCAGTTTAATATACTGGTCCCTCAGTGAGGGAACTTTCAGATATTAAGCTGAAAAGAACAGATACTACACTTTGATCTTAGCCAAAAGGCCGAGAAGCGATAACAGTAGTGAGACACACAGGGGACGTCATTAAACCGCGGCAAATCTTAACACCGCGGCGCAGAATTTAGCTTGAAACGAACAGCGCCATCTATCGAGGTAAAATGTAACTACTGATGACCGATAGTAGTTGTCTCGTTTTCAACTATTTTTGTAAACCAATATAACCCCTACAATTAACGTATGAACCCAACAAACTAACTAACCACTGTTACAAAGTTAAGGCATTGTCACTGGACTCGGCATTATCTATTCTGTGGCTCGGCTAAATCAAATATTAAGCGGTTAATTTGTAGTTGAAACTTTGACTCGTGGGTGTATGCCGGTCGATAGAGGTTCGTAATTTAATTTGGGTTGTTGTCGCTAAAGGTTTGATTGAAAGTGCTGCGGTTAGACACATTAGAGGTATGAAAAATGATGTTTGCTATATTGTTTTGTATGGGTATTGCTAATATAGTAATAATAATAATAATAAACCATTTATTTCAGGCAACGATGGCCTATATTATAAATACCTTAAGGACTAACATACATATTATATTAAAAATAACCGAAGTACACGTCAATGTACGATCTAGTGGCACTTGTCCCCGGAAGCGACGAAACACCACTCCATTCGGCCAGAAGTTCTCCTCCATGACGAGGTGCAGATGACACGTCGGTATTCGCACCACAAACGCCTTAAAATTGACGTTACGGCGTGACTCCAACAGCTGCACCCTCGGCACGATCTTGACCTTGAGTTTCTGACGCACGTACACCACGATGTCCTCCCCCTTAGTGGTGTAATGCAGGCGAGAGATGTACACCGGAGTGCTCGGCTTCGAACGATAATTTATTTATTTATTTATTTATGTAGGCCGAACGGCCATAGGCCAATTACACGGACTACTAACTAACAACTATATAATAACCAGTCATGCATCTTTCTCGCAATCAGTAGGACTTAAGGTGATACAAATGTTCAACTGGGTGGGTCTAAGTAAATGGTTTGATGAAGCAGCTGGCTTATGTGCAATATAAAGTATACAACATTAAACCTCGTATGGTCGGGAATAAAATGGCTTAGCCGATTTACTTTAAATGTTACCAAATTTTGTAGAAATCGATTTCAAAATATGAAATTGTCAACCTTAATCGTAAATGTTCTCCATAGCAACTGAACAGATTTACGTGAAACATATACCAGAAAAATTGTCAAGACTTGTCTAAGAATCCGTGGATCCAAGATTTAATATTAGTCATTTTATTTAAAAAATAATCAATAATAACCTTAAATATACGACAAACGTCATGGGTCATCATGACTTGGACTGCAAAATGTTCGTCGCAGATCCGCGATGGCGGCCTCCAAAGCTGGACGTGCGCGCAAATTTTTGCGTGAAATTCGTTAAAAAATTACGTCTTCTTAGCATTTTATGAATTAAATCACGTTTTAAATAGTTTAAATATAATATTGAACATAATTTTTAGGATATTATATGATTACAAATATTTTTAAATTAATATTTATGTCAGTGACGCGTTTTGTTGTCATCATAGATTATGAATAATATAGAATGATGAATAGGTATATGATTAAAAAGCATAATCGTCCTCTAAAAACCGCTTACCTACTTTCTAATCTTATTGTCTTGCCTAACAACAACAACAGGTTGGGCTAACAATCGGAAGGTCCCAGGTTCGATCCCCGGTGGGGCATGCACCAATGGATGAATTTTCATCTATGTGCATAATTTACAGTTCGCTGACGGTGAGGGAAAACATCGTGAGGAAACCTACCTATCCATCAGGATTAGGTAATAGTCAGTTCCTGTATACACGGCGACAAGGTTCACCACCTGTCACGTTGGGTTCTGACTATCTGGTGAAACGTGGGCTTTGAGTTGGTTAATCCCTCCACAATGTGGTGGTGTATGGCCACTCACGCCTCTGACTACCCCCGAATGGGGATAAAAGTCGTGACGTTACATTTCATTTTTTCATATTTTTTGTCTTGCCTATGATATCTTTTTATACCACTGAGTTGCTAGACAAACTTGTTTTTTTTTGGCGGGAAGTGGCGAAGTGCAACATTGAAAATCTATATTATTATAGGTAGGTACTTGACACTGGCTATATGCGACAAGAAAAGCCAAGACAAAAAAACATGCGTACGGCCCGCCTGATGTTAAGCGTGTTTCAGTTGATGTTATTCATACTACTTAATATTAGTAATACGAAATTATTTTTGTTTGCTTATTTTTAAGTTCGACTAACCACCGTTTGGTGGGGTAGTACCACCCTCTCATAGAAGATCGGCGTAAAACAGCTATTACAGCTGCGTTTCGTACGATGAGTGAGAGAGCCGTAAGCCCAAACCCCCCCCCTTCTCCCCTACCCCTTTCCCTTCAGGTCGGCAATGTTTACTATATGTTTAGTTTTATTGAGCATCAGGATTAAGTTGGGAGACCGGAGTTCAATGCTCTACATTACTAAACCATACATCAAATAAACATCACAGCTTCTTAGGGACGGGTCCAAATTTAATAAGTCGCTAAATTTGCAGTGCTAAATTTATTTAGTGTCATCACCTGTTAAATATTTTTTTAGAAATGTAACGTCACCACTTTTATCCCCATTCGGGGGTAGTCAGAGGCTTGAGTGGATATACACCACCCCATTGTAGAGGTATTAACCAACTCAAAGCCCACGTTTATACAGGTGAATTTTTCAAGTGTGCGTGGATGGCCAAATCCGAAACTATAAGGAATATCGAAAGGTACTCAAAGAAGTCTCGGGGCCGATTTTGGTGAAAACTAAAACTGCATCATTGGATTTTTGAAAAAAACTAAATTCGTAGCCAGGAATCGAACTAGTTCATTTCGAACTAGTTGAAAAAAACCACTTACTGTATTATTACACCATTCGATAGTGTCGCTGATAAGGAACGAATTCTGGGAAGTAATGACATACGGCAAACTTAAAAAAAACTGTGTTTTTTAATAAACTGCTGCATATTTTCAAGTTGACTGTAATAAGTCATACGTACATTACCTTTACCTTGTTCGAAATTATGCTCAATATTTTTATTTATTTACCTTCGCAGCGCAGTCATCTTCATAACATTATGTTCTAATTACAAATTTTCAATCATTTTTGAACAATTAATCAGTTTAGGTTTAATAGTTAGGTAACTTAAGAGAAATAAAATACTATTTTGTTTAAAATTAGCTCTTTCCTTAAGTTTACCGTAAAAACAATATTCGTAGCCAGGAATCAAACTAGTTGATTTAGAATAAAAAACCAAATACTGTATTATTACACCATTCGATAGTGTCACTGAATAGAAACGAATTTTGAGAAGAATTACAACTTCTCAAAATTCGCATGTGTGTGTGCATAATTTACAGTTCGCTGACGGCGAGAGAAAACATCGTGAGGGAACCTACCTATCCCTCGGGATTAGGTAATAGTCAGTTCCTGTATACACGGCGACAAGATTCACCACCTGTCACGTTGGGTTCTGACTATACAGGGTGAATTTTTCAAGTGAGCGTGGATGGCCAAATCCGAAACTATGAGTGATATCGAAAAGTACTCAAAAAAATCTTGGGGCTGATTTTGATGAAAACTAAAACTGCATCATTGGATTTTTGAAAAAACAATTGTCGTAGCCAGGAATCGAACTAGTTGATTAAGAATAAAAAAACACATACTGTATTATTACAGCATTCGATAGTGTCGCTGATAAGAAACGAATTTTGAGAAGTAATTACAATTTTCATCAAAATCAGCCCCGAGATTCTTTTGAGTACTTTTTGATATCACTCATAGTTTCGGATTTGGCCATCCACGCACACTTGAAAAATTCACCCTGTATAGTCAGAACCCAACGTGACAGGTGGTGAATCTTGTCGCCGTGTATACAGGAACTGACTATTACCTAATCCCGAGGGATAGGTAGGTTTCCTCACGATGTTTTCTCTCGCCGTCAGCGAACTGTAAATTATGCACATAGATGAAAATTCATCCATTAGTGCATGCCCCAACAGGGATCGAGCCTGGGACCTTTTGATTGTTAGCCCAACCTGTTCACCACAGTCGCTTGCAGTGCAATTGTTATCCCGAGATTCGAGTCTTCATGATTTTCCCTGTTTTCGGAACAATACACACTTAGGTGTTGTAATTATTATGTATTGTTCCGAAAACTAGCAAAGTGGAAGCTCGAAGAACCCCAGCGAGACAGTGGAGCACATCTTGCTTCATTGCCCTGTATTTGCACGCCAAAGATATGATGCACACACAAACATAATAAAATTTGTACGGAACCCTCAGAGCACGAGTCCTACTTGCACTTGCCCGGTTTTAATTTGTAATGAGTAGCCCAAATACAAATTTTCATATCTCTAGCTTCAGAAAAATTGGGACGCCTATACAAACTTGCACCCCCTATTTTACACCGTTAGAGGTGAAATGATCAAAAACGCTGAAATTACTATTCTTAGTTAATAAGAAGCCTAAATACAAATTTTCTTGTGCCTAGCTTTAGAAAAATTTTAATCCCCATATAAACTTCCACCCCTTATTTTACCCTCTTGGGGGTAGAATTTTCAAAAGCGCTGAAATTACTATTTTGTATTTGTATTAGTAGCCTAAATAGAAATTTTCATGTTTCTAACTTCAGAAATGAGGGAATTCCATACAAACTTCCACCCCTTATTTTACCCCCTTAGGGTAAGAATTTTCCAAAATCCTTCCTTTGCTCTTCTTTTACGCTATGAAAGGTACTTACTGTCCAAATTTCATGTTTGTATCACCAGCGGTTTGAGCTGTGCACGTTTTGACGGACGGACAAAAAGTGATTCTATAAGGGTTCCGTTTTTTCCTTCTGAGGTACGGAACCCTAAAAACTCACAAAACGAGGCGTTTTGTGGAGCAAGTATTTTATTTTTAATTATACCATATATTATTATTATCATGGAGCTGCTCCAGACCCATGGCTCTGGCTTGAAAATCTTGACCTTACATGAAAATTAGTATTTCGGCTACTCAGCCTACAAATACAAATATTCATGTCTCTAGCTTCAGAAAAACTGGGACTATCCATAGATACTTTCTCCCCTTAATTGTTGAATTCTCAAAAATCCTTCCTGTGGTTTTCTTCTACGCTATAAAAAGTTACAATTTCATGTTTCTAACCCAAGCGGTTTAGGCTGTGCACGTTTTGACCGACGGACAGATAGACTGACGGGAAAAACAGTGATCCTATGAGGGTTGCATGCATGCCCGGCATGCGTTGCATTGCCACTCCATCCGTCCGTCATCCTCCATCAATCCATCAGTCAAATAAGGGGTAACCTTTTCCAAAAATGTGCGCGTACTAGGTCGCAGGCACAGCTAGTAACTAATAAGGATTAGTACTACTTTTATTTCAGTTATTACCCGATGTAGTCAACAATTTTTCTTGTTTGCAGTTATTTAGAATTTTAAGTTGTTTTAATTTTACTTATTTTGTCCTATAATATTAAACATTTAAATTATGTACTAGTCTTTTTTTAAGTAGTACTACCTATTACCCAGTGTTGGGCAAAATTAAATTTCAGAACAATTAAAAATTAACAGTTAGTGAGCTTTTATTTACTATATCAACAAAATAACAATAAAAAAGATTACAAAGAAAAAATAACCTACCCACCTACCTATTAATAAAAATGTAGTACTTAAATTGTACTTAAGATTTAGTGAAAATTTTCCTTTACGAAGTTACCCTTATACGACTAAATAAAAGTAGGCAAGATACGAATTTAGTATATGAGTCACTTCTGTTTTCGATTTATCATGTCGTCTTTTTGATGTATCGTGGCGTATCGAAAATTCTAAATTCAAAAAATTCAACTCGCGGTCCTACGACATTGTTTGAGCAAAAAGCGGTCAACCTCGAGCTGTCAGTTGCAATGGTTCCAGCCTTAAAGGAATAGGATATGTAGGAGTGGGGTAGAATTTGTGGACAATTTCTTCAAATAGTCTAGTTATCGCACCCGCAACCCTGAATCACCCAAGTTTAAATAAGCGTTTTTGGAATTATTGTCTGTTTATTGAAGTATTATTAAAAAACGGGTGTGCCGAGTTCAACGACCTTTGAACTGATAGCCTATTCTTTAAAGTTAGGGTACATCATAGGTACCTATCATCGCGTTATAACCATTAGGGGTTGAGCTGAAAAACTAAATCTAATTCTCTACCAATTATCGTGGGGTCTCAAAATATGCGCTGTGCCTTAAAATTAGTAGTCATACAATTTGATTTTGTTAATGAATGTAGCATGCTCAGCTCACATGTGCGTAAAATACCTAATCCTTAATCCGTTGTGTTGATGTTAAATTGAAATATCACGTTGTGAGGTAATCCCGTGTGAGTGCTGCGCGCGGCCATTTTGGATTCAATCAAAACTGCGGGTCTGCGCTTTTCAGTAACGTTTTTTTGGATAGCATGAGTGAGCGAGTTTGAAACTGGTTTTCAACTCGCTAGGTGGGCCGCCAGTCTCTTAAAAACAATTGTCCATTGCGAAACCAACGGGCCTCGAGTCCTTAACAATTGTACATTGCGATTCCAGGGGCCTTACCACGACCTCTTGTCGCGATTCAATTACGTTTTAATGACGTTTCTTATAGTCATGACAATAAGGTACGTCATTGCACAAAAAGTCGCTGAAACGTTAAAACGTTCCTGTAATTGAATCGCAATAAGAGTTCGTGGTAAGCCCCCTGTTCTCTAATATTATCTTCGTTAATTCTTCATTATAAATCGTGAATTCTTGGCGGTTTGCAAGTTGCCAGAGGACTATATACTAACAGATGGCTGACAACATATTGACCCCCAATTTTTTTGTTGGCCTACAGGGTTGTCCCACTCCAGGGCAAAGGCTTCCCCTTTTTCTTTCCACACCACTAAGGTAAGGTGGCAATTTCCGGCCACGTCTTTCCCATAAAAGTGTCCAGGTCATCTCGCCACCTTCTCCTGGGTCGACCTCGATGGCGATGGCGACCGTCGATAATTATCGATTAAAAATGTAGAATTCATTAAGATAACATTACAGATATTATGATATTATGTTGACGTCAAAAATTTACGATTTATAGTGAAGAATTCACGACGATAATATAAGAGAGCAGTAGTTTCGCAATGGACAATTATTAAGATACTCGAAGCCCTGTGATGAAAAGTTTATCTGTAGTCCACTAATACTGTACGCCAATCGTCCCAGCGGACGGAGAACCGTACAATTCAGATACAATAGCGCACAAATACCGTTCAATTCGGCGAGGCTATTCAAATCGGTAGTGCGTCCACAAAGCGATGCGTTTACCGAAAATGTAAATTGGTCGAAAATATTTCGACCAGTTATCTAAACATCGCTTTGTGTGGAATACACTGGATATACTTTCAATCAATATGCTGTCATAAACTAAACACTACAACGAACAATACGAATAAAGGTTGGCACTCACCTATCAACTCCGCACCCGACCAGCACCGCCTCGCCGCTCGGCGTCCACTCGTTGACCACGCGCGGTCCGCGGGCGGACGCTGCTTTTACACCATAAACGTCACGTGATCAACCAGTGGACCGCGCGTGGTCAACGAGTGAACGCCGCGTGGTCAGCGCGTGATCCACTTATTTCCGGTTCAGTTAGTGGACGCCAACCGACGAGGCGGTGCTGGTCGGGTGTCGGGTTTATAGATGAGTGCCAACCTTAAAGCGCCAGATAAACACACCAACTGTATGGTCCCAAACTAAGCAAACCTTGTACTATGGGTACCGTACAATGGACTGGGGGCGATCCCAGTGACACCCAGAAGGAAAATTACGAAAAGCCCGTTTCCGAAATTTTTCTCTGGAGAAATCTAACCTGCAACCACCCGTAGTGAGCCAAGTGGCCTACCCTTAAACCTATGCGCTAATCGGTCGACAGTAAATAAATATTGTAAGTAGAATTGTTTTAAATACACTCATCAAAGAAGTCTAAGCAACAAGGGTATTATTACCCCCAAATTCATAGAGATTTTAGCCATTTTACAATGGTTTTGAAAACCATTTTTAGGAACAAATGTGATTTGTAATTCCACTGCAAGTCAATCGTAACTTTCTATGAATTTGGGGGTTAGTGTTTATTTTGTGTGTTTTAGCCGATGGAGAGCCATCGTTAATGCCTTGGGAGATCCAACAGATTATTAAAAAGTTGCTAGGACTGGTTTTTTTTTTTTTTTTTTTATGCGTTAGATTTTTATTTAAATACAGGAACTAGTTTTTTTTTCACTTTCAGTTTTTTTTTGTTTTTCATAATTTTTTTTTTCACTAACAAGCCTTTTATTAAATTACTAAATTAAAATGAGCATTAAATTACGCTTCTATTGATGTATAACCAATAGGTTCATGTGTATAACATCTAAAATAAAAACTATTGAATTTGAAATAAACACTAATAATACCCTTGTTGCTTAGATTTTTTTGATGAGTGTATATTGAAAAGAAAATAAATTTATGGGTAGGTATTCATTTTGGACATTTCACAAAGTTAGTAAGACAATTTCGTAGTACAAAAAACTTGCGTATTATGACTCGAAACTAGAACATACATTTAATAATACTGAATAATAATGCTAAACTTAAGCAAAAAAAAATTTAATATTAAAATACATAAATTAGATAAACGAATATGATTTTTTCAGTGTAGGTATCTTATTATTCATGGAAAACTTTCCAACAATGTTTTGCAGAAACTTGGAACTGCTATTAGAAATTCCAGTGAAATTCCGAAGTTATCTAGTCTGGAAAAACATCTATTTATGGATTATATCATTCCAAATTCTTTGATGATATCAAAATAGATACAAGCTTTGTTTAATTTGGGACCATACAATTGGTGTGTTAGTTTGCCGATATTTATTAGAAATTTATTTAGATATCATTATTATAATTGGCTTCGTTCATCTAACTAGAAGTTACAAACTGGGGTTGTGATAAGGGCTTGGTTTCGATTGGATAGTAAGTATAGTATTATTATTAGCTGCATCTACATCAGGTGCATGCCGCGCCCGAGCACTCAGTTTTGACGTCGGAAGCGTAGACATCATGTCATATCATGAGTGCTCGGGCGACGGATGCGCGGTTTCCATCATCACCCATCTAAAAATGGACAGAGATCGAATGTAATGATATGTGCTTAAGGGTGCGTTTGCACTGACGCGGAGCTGGGCGGAGTGGAGCGGAGCGGACTGTGAATTGGCCAATCACAGTGCTCGAAATCTCCACTCCGCTCTTGGCCCATCACAGTTGGCCAATGACAGTCCGCCGCTCCGCTCCACTCCGCCCAGCTCCGCTTCAGTGGAAACGCACCCTAAGTGTCAAAGCTTAAGAAAGCTCAAACTCGGGCTTAGTATTAAGACAAGTACATATAGGTACTATTATTATGTTGAGGTTCAAACGCGGGTGACACGGAAACGCTTTTACCCCGACAATCAATCTCACTAGAGAGCGATCTAATATTTATACTGTTGTAGACAGACACATGGCGATGAGAAGTAGTATCTATGTGTATACGGGAGTAACTTATATTCAGTTTGAGTAGTAGTTAGATGCATATTATATACTAGCTGTATCCGCGACTTCTTACGCGTGAAATTTAATGAGTTTTTTTTGGGTGGAACCCTAATAACTTTTCTTAAATAAAAGTAGCCTAATTCACTCTTTATAATATCAACTATCTTCCAGTGAAAGTCCTGTCAAATTCGATCCAGCCGATTTGGAAATTAGACGGGACAAACATACAGACAGACACATTCAGACAAAAATTTAAAAAATGACTTTTTTGTTATTACTACTGTATATACTTTTATGCATTTATTAAAAAGCTGTTATTTAGACATTACAAAAATACACAAAAATTTTATTTACTTGTGAAGTATATACTTAGATGATTTGTAGTGCACTGGTAGAAGTTAAGTGCCATATAGCATCAGCCAAGTCCAAATAAGTGGCATCGGGCGGACAGAAAATTGTTAGCTCAAGAAATAGAGATAAAATGGCAACTTCGAGGTCTAAATAAATACTTATTTATTAATTTTGTTGTGAGTGAGTCGTAAATACAATGCTAACTTAGGTAATAACGTAGGCTACTGTTTCATGAAACTTAATTCAAACCTAGAACAAGTCTAAAATTCCATTAAACTTCAGACATTTCTGTTCAAAGTTGACGCTGTCAATTTGCATATTTCAGGAGGTAGTGAGTGGATAATAAGCAAAGGTGTAATCGACAATACTGCTGGCCTACTCCGAAATACGAACCTAACGTTTCGGCTGACGGATTGTCGTGATTTGACATTTCTTCTTTCGTTTTTCTCTACGATTTGACATTGTTTTGATCGTAAATCGAATCCGTACTTCGGACGATCCGTCAGCGACGTATTTCGGAGTAACCCCCCTGGTTAGTAGGCATAGTTTTAGATAGTTTTAAAGCTGTTTGATTTGAATAGTTGTTATAACTATAATCAAACTCTCTTCTTGGTTTGTTTTGTTTTATGTGTAGGTGGGTGGTAAACAAGCGTATGACCCGCCTGATGTTAAGCAGTTACCCTAGCCTAAAGATGCTTGCAATACCAAAGGCATCACTCGCACGTTGCTTACCTGAAGGGGAGTGGGACAGAGGAAGGGGAAGAGGGGGGAATGGGATTCTGGTTTTTACGCCGATTTTCTGTGATAGGGTGGTACCCCGGACGAGCCAGCCCATATATGAGCTGCAGTCAATTGACTACAGCTTGGCTTTACCACCGACTGAACTGCTTTATTTAGCATGTTTAAATCCAATCGACGACATGCACCTGCTGGCCTACTCCGAAATACGAACCTAATGTTTCGGCTGACGGATTGTCGTGATTTGACATTTCTTCTTTCGTTTTTCTCTACGATTTGACATTGTTTTGATCGTAAATGGAATCCGTACTTCGGACGATCCGTCAGCGACGTATTTCGGAGTAACCCCCCTGATCACTGCATCCGTCCAGGTGGTTGCAGGTTCGATTCCCGTCGGGGAATATTTCGGAAATAACTTTTTAGTTTTTTCGGGTCTGGGTGTCACTGGGATTGTGTCCAGTCCGTCGAACGGAGCCCATAGCACATTTTGCATCATTTGGACGGTTAATATTTAAAAATGTATTTAATTTTTAAATTGGTCCCAGTCTTTGCCACTTGTACTGGTGGTAGACCACAAATTCTGAATCTGTGTAAGTATACAAATCCCTATAATCCTGAGACAAATTCTACGCTCTTTTATCAGCAGATAACAAAACAAGGCAGGTAAATAGAGTCAATTTTGTTATTAAACTTGTAATTTGTTAACAAATTGCGTTCATTCGGCTTCAGTGGACCTTCGAGAGTAATCTTGTTAAAACTTTGTCCCGCTGTGTAGCGTCTCTTGTCCTTAAGAAGAATAGCTTTTGATATAGGAGCGTATTTGATTAAGTATCTAAGTTACAATTTTCGTTTACATGTTTTATACAACACTTGCAGCACAGCCGGCCGTGACAAGACATAATGCGAGATAAATCGATTTCGTCTCATTCTCTCCTATACATAAAGTATGATAGGGGGCGATTCGGTGCGACATAATGTGTGACAAAAGTCTTGTTTTGGCGTGCTAGCCCTGCTGATGTAGGTAATATTCTTGGATAATACCAAGCGAAGCTGTCTATTACATGGTTATATATCTACCTATACCATGGCCAATGAAGGGCGATACGAAATGCCAATAATGTTCGAGTTCGCTCGCTCGCCAACTTTCGGGTGGTCATTTAATATCAGAAAGTGTAATCTATACAAATAAATACAATTGAAGTGTCTCTTTGTAATGTCAAAATAACAGCTTTATACTAAATGCACAAAGTATATACATACGGTATAGTATAGTAGTTACATTTCATTTCATTTTTCATTTCATTTCATCTTGCATAAAGTGTGTATACGATAGCAAAAAATATATTTTTAATTTTTTTGTCTGTTTACTGATTTTGACGGGACCTTTACTGGCAGATAGTGATATACAAAGAGAAACTTAGGCTTCTTTCATTTTAGCAAACACTAACAAACATTTTTTATTAAATATCGCGTACGAAGTCGCGGGCACGGCTAGTGTTAACAACAACGAATAAAACAACGAATTTAATAAAATAGTCTATTCATTTTTGTATCGCTTCTCGATCGTGGTGTTATAGTACGTGAATCGATATTCAGTGTTGCCTTACGTGACCGAAATAGCCTTTCAGAAATACAGTAGCCGTTCATATTCCACACAAAGTAAGTTAGCTGCATAGGTAGTGTCCATCAAAAATTCTTTACGGTGCTATGAGAGGCGTACGGGCACATTTCCCCGCCTAATCCCGACGCGGACGCAATTTGGGGCGGGCGGAATGCGGACGGCGTTCGCTTCTCGGAACATAAAGCTTTTATGGAGAACACCCGAAGTGGACGATGACGTCAGGGCTTTTTCAGAAAACAACAAGTGCACGTAGATAAATATAATACGATTTTTATAGTATAGAAGTCATTTTCTGAAAGTATATTTCCGAAAAAGTAATTCTAAATTATTTTCTGAAGCATTTTTTTCATAGTTAAGTAACTAAGGCGGCAAACAAGCGTAGATACGGCCCGTTTGATGTTAAGCCGTAACTGTAGCCTATATATCCTTCAATACCAAAGCCATTGCTCACACGTTGCCGACCTGAATCGGAGTGGGACAGAGGGTTGGGCTTCCGACTCTCTCACTCATCATACGAAACGCTGTAATAGCTACTTTACGCCGTTTTTCTGTGAGTCGGTGGTACTACACCAGTCGATCCAGCCCGTATATGAGCTGCAGTCAATTGGCTACAGCTTGGCGCTACCACCAACAAACCGCGTTTTGTCTTGTCATAGCCAGCTGTGATAACCAATAGACGTGTCTACAACACGCACATGCCGCGCGAGGCTGCTCACCCACATGCCTCGCGAAGCACGACGTTTGCCTCAGTCGCATGCCGCGCGAGGCAAATGGCGAGGCAACTGACACTCTAGACAGGGAAAGGTATACCCGATCAATCAGTTTGACACGTTTGACATCGTTCTGTCTCACGACTGCCAAACTAGGCGAGGCAAATGTGAGTGCTCAGGTGAGGCAGGGCGCGCATTTGCCTCACGTGAGGCAAGTCAAACTTGGCGAGGAAAATTTTCCTCGCGCGGCATGTGACACTTCTGGACGTAGCTAATGTCACGATCAGCAATTCTCGAAAGCTGTACTTCCTGTTATCCACTGAATAAGTTAATGCAAAGTTTAAATCAGCGGACAATGTTTCAGATTCAATTGAAAGGCTATTTGCATTTCTCGGAGCTCGTGATTCAACCGGAGCGGATGGAAACGTTAATTTTCTTAACTGACAATGTCCTGGAATGGATAACTTTTCAATAAAGTATCGTATTAATTGGCCGGATTGTGGATGCTCAATTGGGAATTGATATTTTAGAAGTGTAGATTTTGTTGCAGGCTGCGTCTACATGACGTCTGAATGCATAGACATAATGTCATAACATTAGTGCTCGGGCGGGACATCTGGAAGCACAATTTCTTTCGGACGCACCAATTGACGTAATCTGCTGCGTTGAGATGCCTGATGATTATGACATTATTTCTATACATTCCTCTACGTCAAAGCTCAGAAGGGCTAGACAAGTGGCTGACGTCTACAAATTCGCTACGCTTCATCTATGGAAATGACATAAGTCACGTGATCTCAAGCATGATCTTCATAGCGACTTGTTGTTGATTTACATAGCGACGTTTGACATTTCCATACATTGTGAAGTTTATTCTATTTCTATTCGATTGGCGTTCTTGCCACTTGTCTAGCCCTTCTGAAGGGCTAGACAAGTGGCTGACATCTACAAGCGTTCCTTCAAATCGCTACGCTTCATGTATGGAAATTACATAAGTCAGGTGATCTACATAGCAACTTGTTGTTGATCTACATAGCGACGTTTGACATTTCCATACATTGTGAAGTCTATTCTATTGTGATTCTATTCTATTCGATTAGCGTATATGCCACTTGTCTAGGGGGGCAGCCGTGGCATGCGCCTGCTGTAGAGACGCAGCTATTAACAACAAGCTCCAAAAGCACTGCAGCCGTACGTGCATAAGTAGGTATAGGTATTATTTTGTTAAAGTTCAAACAAATACTTAAACTGAAATAAAAAGGGACAAGTAAGTAGGACCTACATCGAGACGGCATCAGAAAAGCTATGAATCTAAATCAAGTGGAACTTCATCAAAGTTTGTTGACGTTGCGTCGGCCCGTAGGCACTTCCAAACTCATTTTCATATTAACGGAGCCACGACCGACGAAGCGGCAGCACCAAAAATACAGTTTGACAATTTGAGACACTTTTCAATCAGTCTCAAATACAAACAAAGAGAGATGAAGTTGAACGGTTTAAAACACCCTATATTCAAGAGAAGTACTTAAAAATATTTATCGGGCAAAGACATTGCTAAGAAGAGGAAGACATGTGACTGTTCAAAATAGTTTGTCCTACTAAACGGAGTCCATGGACATAGTACGATTTAGAGCCGGGCCCCACTAGTGCGCTGCGCTGCGTCGTCGCAACGGACAACGCATTGTATGCCACACCTGCGTTGCGACGACGCACGACGTCGCAACGCCACGCCGTCTTATACGTCATTTCGTATATGCACGTCTCCCTCTAGCAGCGGAACGCTGTGCGTCATCGCACCGACAGTTCAGCGCATCACCCTCCCCCGCTTCGTCTCCGCGTTGAAACATCGCAAGCGACGACGCAACGCATCAATGTGGCATGCCACTATAAAATATATGTAAAACGACGCAGCGACGACGCAGCGATAACGCAGCGATGACGCAACGCAACGCAACGCGGTAATGGAGCCTCAAACTTAGTCGCTCGCGGATTATAATTTGTAAGCATGTCGGTATTACCAATATGGCTGAATAATGCCTTCTTTAATAAGTTAATTTTGTCTAATTGCGAGTGCGACACTAGATTTGTGTGCTAAGCACAAGTATTGTGATGGCGATGTTAGAAAGCACTGTATCTGCTAAAATCCTAATGCGAAAGTCTGTGTGAATGTTTGTTACCACTTATCTCCATAGCTACTAAACCGATTTGTAAATGTAAATTTGAATTTGAATCGTAGATAGTGTAGCCTCTGGAATAAGACATTGGGTAATCTTACACATTAATTTCCGCGCGGGCGAAGCCGCGGGGCACAGCTAGTAATACATAACTAAATGATTTTAATAATAAGGTCGGGGAAAATAGAAACAGCAAGCTCTCGACTCTTCGTTGGGCTGCCTCCCTCCCCTTCCACAACTTTCCAAGTTATAATGTGTATAATCAAGAATTTTCCATCACAGTGCAGGAGATAGTATTCCGATCCGCCTAATTTCCCCAGACGCCTCTAAATCCCTGCGCGTTAACAATTTGTGGTTGTCACAATTTGTATAGATGCTCAGATTCCATTTTATATTTTGTTGAAATACAACAAAATCCTATGTCCTGAGTGTTTATTACACAGAGTAAAGACTAAAGAAAGAGGTGCCCTTTTTAGATATTTGTATGAAACAAAACGTGGTCATTGTTTTTTCATTTTCATTTAACTATTTACCGGTAAATAGTTGAACTACTCGCTTCGTTTTATGTCGATGTTAGTACTAGGCCGACCACTCGGCCGACTTGCTTAGGGCCAGTCCCCTTAGTAATTGGTCCATGGTTTATTATCACCGAAAGTCTAATGCTGAGTTAATTTGAGATGAAAATTAGAAATATGTGGAAGAACACTTTGGATGCATTAAAATACTTTTAAATGGTGCGCTGAGCACAAGATTTCTGATAGCGATGTTAGAAGGTACTACATCTGCTAATAAAAAAATATATATACGTAACGTAACGTCACGACTTTTTATCCCCATTCGGGGGTAGTCAGAGGCTTGAGTGGCCATACACCACCACATTGTGGAGGTATTAAGCCAACTGAAAGCCCACGTTTCACCAGATAGTCCGAACCCAACGTGACAGGTGGTGAACCTTGTCGCCGTGTATACAGGAACTGACTATTACCTAATCCCGAGGGATAGGTAGGTTTCCTCACGATGTTTTCCCTCGCCGTAAGCGAACTGTAAATTATGCACATTGATGAAAATTCATCAATTGGTGCATGCCCCACCGGGGTTCAAACCTGGGACCTACCTACAATACTACATCAATAATACATCAATTCCCTGAAATTAAACTTATATAACATTCCCTACCATCATTGTTTACCCATAACTTGAATACATGCGGTTCCCTTTTGTTGTGAGGTGTGAATATACGCCAACCGCGAACAAGAACTTCCATCGAAGAGTAAAGTCGACTCGATCACGTGTAACTTGAGTAAGTTCATCAATAGAGTGTTGTTGGAAATACTTGAAACGAAGCGTTTATTACTTAGAAGACGCCTTGAGAATTAAACGTTTTAAAAGTTAATTACTTATTAATTAATACTCAGGGCTTCGAAAAACAGAACAGCAAAGGCAAGGCATGGCATTCGGGCAGGGAATAACAGTGTCATGTTAAAGTGTAGCGTGTCTTGCCTTGCTTATTTCGCAGGGCAGCACACTGGAGCTATTGTTTACCAAAATACATTGTATTAAAATAAGTAAATGGGTTTTAAGAAAATAAAATAAAATTAAAACAATGTAAAAAAGACAAGTCCGCTGAGTTTCTTGCCGGATGTTCCCAGTCGAGGTCGCGTTTCCGATCCGGCAGTAGAATTTAAGAAATAATGTAAAATGACAATTTGTAAGTGCCCCCGTAGGCCTAAACAAAATAATCGTTTTGAATCTTTGAATCTTCGGCCTCAACAATTATCCATTACGAATCCACTGGACTCTACCTATTATCTTCGTGAACGTCAAGAATTTACGATTGATAATAAACAATTTAACGACAATAATATTAGAGACCAGTAGTTTTCCAATGGTTTCGCAATGAACAAATGTTAAGAGATTACAAATACAAATATCTTTATTGCAGTAATTGTGGTTATATAATAATTTGTGGACTTAAAAGTATAGGGACTGCAGAATTTACTAAATAGACATGCAATAGTAATATCTTAAGGTATGACTCGAGATCTGTGGCGTTAATACCGTCACAAAAATGAATTGCGGCAATTCTGCTAAAGCAATTCATTTTTCCAACTCTCCAGCAGAATCCCCTAAATTTCCGTGAAATTGTCCCGAATGGCGTAAAATGTGTCACTATTCTACAGAAATTTAGCGGAATTGCTAAGGATTCCTCAGAAAATCAGAAAAATTAATTGCAATGCAATTCATTAGCAATATTGCATAAGGACCGTATTAGGTCCGCTGATAACGGATCTATAATGCAAGTCAGCTGTAGCTAGTAGTTAGCTGACTTTCTTATGTCTTGTAAAACCTCTGTCCGTATCAGTTCTTCGCTTATTCGTCCTCATCGAACATCTCGTTCGATATTCGACCGTCGTTCAGCTGGAGACATCGATAAAACATCGCTGCATTATTCACGATCGTATCATGATTCATGAGAGACATTCTACACTTGCAGCGGATCGTTTGCTTCTGTCGCCAACGGTCTGCACTTGTTTGCTGCACTTTACATGGTTAGGGGTGGTGTGCCAAATGTTATGTTACGAAAGAAATGTGTGATTTTTTTGTTTAGCGCAATGCATTTTTGATATTCGCAACTATCCTTCATTTAAAAAAACAATGGCTGCGTCTCTATATCAGGCGCGCGTGAGGCTGCTTATTCACATGCTCGAGTGAGCCAAGGGCGAGTCAACCTATATTCTAGTCAGAGAAGAGTATAGCCGAGCTATCAGTTATACATAGTTACATATCGTCTTCGTTTTATGACTAGGTCAAACTAGGCGAGGCAAATGACTGCACTCGGGTGAGGCAGGGCAAGCATTTGGCTCGGGTGCGCCCTGTCAAACTAAGCGAGGCAAAGGTGCCTCGCGCGGCATATGAGACATTTGGACGCGGCTAATGGCTTCATCTTTAAACAGAGTTTGAGGTAGTTGGTGCGTCCAGATCCCTCGCATGTCTCGCTCGAGCCCGTCCCGCCCGTTCAAAGTTTAATTGTGCAAGACAAATTTTTATAGCGAATATCAAAATATCTATTGCTTGTCATACCTTGCCTAACAGATAAGTCAAATCTAGTGTTCGGGATTGACATAAGATCGACGCCAGTCTCCATTTGTAAGACGGATTCACTCCAGAGGTAACTATATAATTTGTCTTTACCAACGTTAGGTACCCTGTGGTAATACCTAGTTTCCAAGTCTGTCTAACCTATTTACCTACATTATTCATTATATCTCCATATATAGAACAGAGTATCGAGACTGAATACCTCAATATTCTCGTACCTAATGTTAAAAAGCAACTATATTCAAAGGGTAAAAGAGAATAGAAGCACTTTCCTAAATATATTTTTTATACATATAATACATTACTAATATGGCAAAAGCGTACGGCCTGCCTGATGTTAAGATACCGTAACCTATTCAAATTCAAATTGCATTTATTTCTGATACCAAATTATTCATACAATTACATATCTTTAATAATAATTCAAATAGTTGCATTCATTCCTTACATAATTATGATAAAATATTTTCTTTGATGTGATAATCTTCGACATCGGTAACGTTAGTATCAGCTTGCCCTTTGGCATAGGCCTCCCCTAGAGTTGGCCATAGTTTCCTGTTTGTGGTTGTTCTTTGCCATGTTGATCCAGCATTTTTTTTTTATTTCTTCGTCTCATCTCATGATACCGTAACCTATAGATGTCTGCATCAAGAAATGCAAAAAGAATGCGTTTGCACATTACCAACCTGAAAAGGAGGAAGGAGACAGAGGGAGGGAAAGGGAGAGGGAAGGTTGAGCTTCCGGCTCACTCATCTTACAAATTGAAACTAAAGTAGCTACTTTACGCCGAACTCATGTGAGAGAGTGATATTACCTCGTGTTACTACTAGCTGCAGTCAATCGGCTACAGCATTAAACGACGTTGGTATTCCTTTTTTTCATATAAAGTTATGTACAATCATAAACGAGTGAGTGGATGCGTCGGAAGAGGGCGCCCGAGGAGAACTTTTCACGACCAGATTAATGGTCTCTTCCAGAAAGGTCAAGTCCGTAGCACCCTCAACCGACGGCAGTGCATGAGAATATGTATGAATGTGGGTGAAACCAAAAGAGGTGTGTCAAAATCGTAGCATGTGGCAATCTATAATCTCTGCCTACCCTCTTAGGATACAGGCGTGAGTATATGTATGTATGTATAAACGAGTGAGATAGCCTGTATCGGTGGCTTCGGAGAATGGATCGTTTGTCTCTGTCACAGACAACTTCTCTTGTGCACCGCACTTAGCATGCTGGTATAGGGCTGGCAAATATTAAGGTGCTCTCTCACCGGGAGCATTCGCCGGTAATGTTACGTTACAGAGTCGAGCATTCATCAGTGAGTGAGGCGAACCGAACATTACAGTGCGCAATGTCTGTAATATTTTGATACAACTTGCGATCTGAAATGTTACAGGGAGGCGGAATCAGTAACTTAACATTACAGGCTAATGCTCCCGGTGAGAACCTTTACATGCGATTTTTTGTATGTTAAATTTTGGTTTTGTTTTGCATATAATCGTTCGTCTGTTCATACTTCTTAGAGCGTGATTTCTCAGTTTTCACGCCCAATCTTAGCACTTCTCTATTGAAACTACTGCCAGCCCTAAGCTGAGTGCGCGTCGAGATGACTACAAACACTGGTGAAGCCTCATTGTGCTGGTACGTGCAATTATACTGCTCTTTGGCTATGCAAACACATCCCATCGGCTGTCGATTGCAGACGCGCCGAGATACTAGCCTCTTGGGAATAATTAAGCACACATCTTAGGTGTGTTTTGGTTGCTTAACAATACGTACAATCACGAATGACTGTATCCCCTGATTGAAAAGATTTCGTATGGGATATTTTTCACCGGTCTCTAATTTTATCTTCGTGAATTCTTAATTTTTCTTTAAAAGCCGTTATACGTCGCACTCCTGGGCAAAGGCCTCCCCTTTAGGGCTGTATCACACCTGGCGACGGGATTGGCGACCGTCGCCAAGTAGAGTCCTGTCATATTTTGACATAATTCAATACGAATTATTGGCGACGGTAGCCAGCGACGTCGCCGGCCACGTATCCAAACAATTGGTATTACCTGTCAAATTCAATACGAATTCGTTGGCGACGGTGGCTGGCGACGCGCTTGGCGTCCCGGTGAGATAGAGCCTTTACTTCTCTACATGTCTCTGTTTTGGACTATTTCCTGCGACGATGTTCCCGCAAAGGTGGTCAAATCATCTCGCCATCTCTTCCTTGGTCGACCTTTTTGTTGGCGGCCTCCATCGGGAATCCAATTGGTGATGATTATTGGCAGTCGACATGTTTTCGGCAGTTCTCTGGCCGACAATCGTACGGTTAGCCTGATGTTAAGCAATTAGCGTAGCCTATAGATGCTTACAATACCAAAGGCATCGGTCGCACGTTGCTGACCTGAAGGAGAGTGGGACAGATGGGAAAAAGGGGGGTTTTGGCTTCTAGCTCTTTCACATACGAAATGCAGCTGTGATAGGTACTTTACCCCGATCTTCTGTGAGGTACCCCGGTTGAGCCAGCTCATATTTGAGCTGTAGTCAATGGCTACAGCTTGGCTCTACCACCATCCAAAAGAAAGAATACCCAACCAGTACAATTCAACTACAATTTCTTAAGAAACCGTGTTTCTACCGCCATTTAATTAGTCCGCTTAATCAGGAATTAGCCCTTACCTCTTTACAGGTCCAATTTGGATTGGGAAGGTCTACGAATTAAAACAAATTAACAGGACAAATAACTCGGTCCGTCGAATTAACGTGTTGGGCGCACAAATCCTATATTTGACGTGATTAGTCGATTCAAATTCGCAGGATTACGCGGGCCCGGGTTCCCGTCCCGGCTACTCTCTCATTTAGCTTAGAGCGGTCGCGTGGAAAACTGGAAAATTTGTATCGGACCCCCCTCGCCCCGCTCTACCCCTCTACTGAATACTTTATGATACGTGGATGCTTCTATTTAGATCCGTTCCGTTTATACGATCGATTTATAAAGGTTAGGACCAATTGATAAACCATCGATTCAATCACTGATCGATGTGGTAACTCCTATTGCGCACCCATAGGTCTTATAATGTTTATGATTGACATTAAAAAAACCGGACAAGTGCGGGTAGGACTAGCGCCCTGAGGGTTCCGTACAAATTGGGCGCCCATACAAACTTCTACTCCTTATTTTACCCCCTTAGGGGTGGAATTTTTCGAAAACGCTAAAATAACTATTTTCTATTCGTGATTAGTAGCTTAAATACAAACTTCCACCCCTTATTTTACCCCCTTAGGGGTGGAATTTTCCAAAATTCTTCTTATTCTCTTCTTCTACGCTGTAAAAGGTACCTACTGTTAAAATTTTATGTTTGCAACACCAGCGGTTTGGGCTTGACAGACAGACAGACGGACAAAAAAGTGATCCTATAAGGGTTCCGATTTTTCCTTTTGAGGTACGGAACCCTAAAAAAGGTAGTAGTAGCACTAGGAGTAGAACGCACGGTTTGGAAACAAAGTGAGCAGGTTCAAGCCCCGGCTCTAAAAATCTAGGATTTGGGACCGAGTATGCTGGTTCTGACTGTATTATCAAACTGTCGTTTATACAGGGTTAATGGGTAAACTCGTCGACCATATCACGCGTCTCACGTCCCTCTGGTCACAATCCCGGCGCGATATTCCCGGGATTTATCGCCCGAACCCCGGGATCTACAGTTTCAGCCGAAATGCTTACCTGCACCGTTTTGTTACTTTTTTATTGGCAATTTGTTACCTTGTGTATATTTTTCGGCGTTGCCACACCTCTTGACGTTACCTTTGATAAATAAGTGATGAAGTTTTTCAGGGCACGGCAAGTTAATTTCATGGATGGGTGGATATAGGAACAAATTAGTGTAGTGGAGTGTGAAATCCCTTTAGCAGAAAATTTGTATAAAGTGCGCCCTTTTCTGTTCGCTCTTTTGTTACGAACTAAAGAGCTTATTACACCTTCCTAAATTTAGGCTACTTAATTTAGTCGTGACTGAATTTAGGCAAGTGTAATCGCATTTAGCATGTTAGAATCCTAAATTTAGAAGCTAGGATGGTTTCTGACTGACTGAATCAGAAGATTTCTAAATTAGGTTCTAAATTTAGGAAGGTGTAATAACCCTTTTACGAAAAGTTTAACTTCAACTCTAGTCAAGATGTGGAATATGTTGCTATAATAATTTATACTTAGTCTATCAAGTAAAACGTATTTATTATTAGCAGTTACCGTAGCCTATAGATGCTTGCAATACCAAAGGCATCACTCGCACGTTGCCGACTAGAAGGGGAGGGGTGGATTGGGCTTCTGGCTCTCTCGCTCACCGTACGAGACGCAGCTATAATAGCTACTTTACGCCGATCTTCTGTGGGAGGGTGGTACTACCCTGGTTGAGCCTGCCCGTATATATGACCTGTAGTTATAAAGAACTCGCGTTCCACTCCCCTTCGGTTTATTTGCCAGAGATTTGTCCCGCCCCCGAGGTCTGTTTACACGGCAAACATCATTGCGCATAATCGTCTTTTTTTCCTTCGCGTTTATTTGGCTATGCAAATGACTTATGATTTTCCAAATAATATTTAAATAACGACCTTCGGATAAACACTGCTATGGGATTAACGTGTACAATTACATAAATGGTAAATTAATTAGCCGCGTTCAGTGGTCTCATATGCCGCGCGAGGCAGCTTTGCCTCGCTTAGTTTGACAGATCGCGCCCGAGCCAAATGCTCGCCGTTCCTCACTCAAGCGCTGTCATTTGCCTCGCCTAGTTTGGGCTAGTCATGAGACGGAACGATAATGTTGATATGTTTTCTGTCTAGAGTGTAGTTTGGCTCGCCACATAGATTAATTTTAGTTTCCGCGGCGCTCCAACTAGATGGAGCATGCGCACTAATAAAATGCGGCAACTGATAATGCTCAAATTTTTGAGTACTTCAGTACATCTGACAGCAACCATTGTATGAAACTGACAGGCCGCGTCGAAAATAAGTTGCCTCATTTCTGGAAATGATTTTTCTTAGTAGGGCGGTATCTAGTAAATCTATGGCTCGACATTTAGGTAGCTCGTCCGAGCATGTGACTGACGCTGACCGCGCAGGCTCGCGCGGCATGCATTAGCCGGTATACACAAACGAATATGAAGAGCGCATAAAAATTTGGGCAATATATCACTTTTCGTTTAAAATGTCAGTGTTACACAACCATAATCAGACACAAAATATACGCTAATGGTTGATAAACTCACGGGTGTATAAACTTAAATATAATTCAATACAAAGTGTACTAAAATAACTTGAAATTAAATTCAGCAACAGAAACCCTGCTGTTCCTAAAAGCCTGTCATAGCAGTTTCACCAAACGGCTCTGAGCTACCCTCCGAACATTATTTTATACCAAACGACATCCAAAACTATCGATAAAAAATGATTTTAACAAAACATTCGCTTTACATAGCTGTTGAAGTTCGAAACCCGAACAACGAGATACAGACGTAACGTGCAATGAATTCTAAATACATTGTTATGTTCAAGTTTCTAACTAAAAGTTGGGGTTGCCTTGTATGAATATTATTTTCCGTGCGGCGACCCTACATTCGTTACATCTGTTGCTTTAAACTTTTATATCTACAACATGTTATTAAAAACTAAGCTACCTTGTATTGTACACTGAATTCAGCGTTTGTTTCATGGAATGTTTTATTTTAGGGAGGTTCCTTGCTTGTAACGTGTGCTGCTATATAGCTTACCCATCTACTGTTGCAAATCGGGGGTTTGAGCCTGTTGGCGTGGTTGGTTTAGATTCTGCCTATCACGTTGCAGGTCGTAGGTTCGGTTCCTACCCGGGACATGTATGAACATGTCAGCATGTCCCGAGTCTAGGTGTAATTATGTATATTAAGTAGGTATGTACATATTTACAAACAAAAAATAGTATATGTAGTAATATCAGTTATCTGGTTTCCATAGTAGGTACATAGTATAGCTTTGCTTAGTTTGGGATCAGGTAGCCGTTTGTAAAGAATGTCCCAGGATATTATTATTATTATGATCGTATGAAACGCAGCTGTCATAACTACTTTACGACGATCTTCCGTGAGAGGTACTACCCCGGTTGAGGGACCCGATATATGAGCTGCAGTCAATTGGCTACAGCTATGCTTTACGACAAGTTACTAATTACTAAAGGTTAATTAATTTACACAAAACTGACAGCAAACCATGTGTTACTGTGTTATGTAGATTTATTACAGAGAATAATCAACCCTCATTAGTGAACTTGTAGCCGACCTTAACACTAAACGACAGTCCCTCAGAGCACAGACGTAACTAATTACTGTTTTATCTCATACCTTGTAATTTTAATTAAAATAAACGAAAGATAGAGGTAACTAATTAAAATTCCTGCACTGCAGATATCTTTAGTTTGTAATTGCTGCCTGCGACATTACTGTTTACTTTTCTCGTAGAAAAAAAATTAATTCACCAAATAAAGAGCTTTGCGTTTTGATTTGACTTGATGAATGCCCTGCCGCCCAAAATAATTAAATAATAATTTTACAATGGCCGTGCAAAGATTTTGTCAGAAATAATCACTCTGTATATTTTTATATTGAGAGAAATTTATACATTATAACGTAAATAACGTAACGTTTTGGGTACGAGCCCTTTTAGTTTTAATAAAATTTTAGTTTTAATTTAATTATATTTTTAACGGGTTGCGTCCGTGAAATCGCCAAACGGACCCAATGGAAGACCAGCGCTGGTTCTTGCTGACCAGCACATGCTGAATTGGGTCCGTTTGAGTGATTCTATGATTTCGTGCAAATTGGAAGAATTTAGAGAATTTTTTTCACCTATTTTTTTCTTATTTTTAATGAAAAGCTACATGAAAAATAGACATACTGATTTAAGTAATACTATTTTTTTCGCCAAACTGGTGGAGATATGGACCTGATAATTTTTCTGGAAACGGTAATGATAAATGTGATATGGTAATGATATTTGTTAAATGGTAATGAAAAATTAATACCGGTAATGATGATTTAAATATTTTTTTTTTAGATTATATTGATGTTCAAATGAAATCAAGTTATTTTAGGTACCATTGCTAATAGTTATTTGAATCATATTCGTCGACTAAAGATAGGTACCTACTACAGTAGCGGCACGTTATGATGGCAGTTTTGACACATTGGAGGGGGAAAGGATGAAACTTATTATAACGGAATAAGATTCATTTTCGCATTCATTTATTGACATTCATATTTTTTTAAACGGCCAGTCTTATTCCGCTATAATAAGGTTCATTTACTTCCCCCCCCCACATGTCAAAACTGCCTTGGTAACGTGCCGCTAATATACGGATAAAAACATAACAAAAATCAATCTTCTACACTACAAGATCTGGGAGCTAACCAACACGTCTTATAGTAAGTAGTATTATTTTAACCTTACAGCGACTTTTTGTACTAAGACGTCCCTTATTGTCATGACAATAAGGAACGTCATAGTACAAAAAGGATATAGGATAAACAAAAAAAACACACACTACATTCGCACTTTTGCTTATAGATTGGACAAACAGTTTCGTTCAATAAAAGAAGTAGACAATATTTAGCTCACTACCATAATTTTATCATCATTACCATAATTACAAGATCATCACCATAATTGTATGATCATTACCATTTTCATAAAAAATGGATGGTAAATACTGGTAATGAGAGGATCGGTAATGATATTTCTGCACTTTCTTTAGATTTACTCCATTAATAACTACAACACCAAAGTATTAAATATTTAAAAACGATTTGTACTCGATAATTATTATGTTAGCATTAATAATAATCTAACATAATAAATAATTTTCAGTAAAAAGCGCGAATGGTAATGTATCAAAATATTAACTCAGCTTAAAGTCTCCAGTTAGAAAATTCTCTTAAAAAAAAGTTGCACGCGTTCGCCTCCCTTAATGTTCGTTGATCGACTGCGGGAACATCATGCTCGGGGTGAGGAATGAGTACGGGCAAATATTTCGCCCGTTCGTGAATATAGAAGCTGTTTTCACAATAAAAATTTGAATGAATGGTAGTGAGATTATTTTTTTAACGAAAATATTTTGTCACCGTGAACAAGTAACAACCATAAAATACTACATTTATTTAAATAATTTTATAGCTTAATGTGTACTCTAAACATACTACTACAAAAATACATAGTAAAGCATCAGAATATTTAGTTATATCCCGTCAAACAAAAAAAAACAAAATCAGGACACTGTTGGTAATGAGATTTAGGCATATCTTTATTTATTTTTTAATACTTAAGAGCCTGTTAAATAATCAAAATCTGGTGGCAGCTACGCCTTTTTAACTTGCCTAATTAAAAAAATATATTAGGTAGCCTAAAAACGTGTAGTTTTGTGTATTTTTCGGTGAACATGTGATTTGCACGAAATGATAGAATCACCCGTTTGCGGCTAGCATAGTCGATAATTGTTTTTCTTTCTTTTTATATTTATTATTATTGTTTTGTCTTGCTAGTCGTAATAAAGGTTTTCTTTCTTTCTTTCTTTCTAAATTGGATAAGTAAATTTTACTTTGAATAGACTATGGTAAAACATATGGGCAATTTTAGGTGTCATGAAGTGTAAACGGGCGGCGACGAGAGTGAAGCTAGTATTCCATAATGTCCCTTACGATCCGAGAATATTGATACCATCAATGCTCTTTGATATTTCTCAATATCTCAAAGCCTAAAATTGGAGTCTTAATTACCCCAAAGACCGAATAGCTATAGACACCACATAGCTGGGCACCCTACCCGACCGCATTGCATGTATGACCGCACCTGGCATTTTGATTGGTCCATTGACCAATCAAACTTGGCCTTTTTTCCGTTAAGCCGGAAACCCAACGCGACGCACGGAGAGGCCACGCGGGTGGGTCAAGCTTCGCTTTGCAAGAAAATGTATGCAATCGTGTCCACCGCGGCGCACGGAGAGGCTACGCACTAAATGACGTCATGCATACATTTTCTTGCAAAGCGAGTCGTGGCCCGTGTGCGTGGCCTCTCCGTGCGCCGCGGTGGGATTCCGGCTTTACGTCACAAAATTTTGACGATTGTATTCGGATGTAAGCGGTGTCTTGGGTTATTGGTCTGTGTTCTACCGGTATCAGAAACTAGGAGACAGTCACGAGATTAACTGAAACTTTGGACGGCAAAATCAAATTATAGTTTATACTTCAACTTTAAACAATTTACTTACTTAGTCTTAACGGTCTAAATTTAGTTTACTGGATTTAGCGAATGAGCGGACTCGGAATTTGTCTAATAAATTATATTAACCTTTAAGTCAGACCTTAAAGAGTTAACCAAAATAGATTAAACATTCATCTTGATATCTGCCTTCTTCAAAATACTATAATAGATAGTGACAGATTTTAGTAGCGAATCAGTTACCACCGGTTCGTAATGTTGCTTCCATTGAGAAGAGCCGGCAAGAAACTCAATGGTTCATGTTTAAATAGGAAAAGAAAAATTGTATAGGTACATTTTCAAACAGCGACGCTATGCGAGCAGGCTGGCAATATAAAAAACAAAACAACAAAATACAGTAACTCAATAGTCAATACTATCAAACTAACTCACATAGAGTGGGACGCCAGGCGATGTCGCCAGCCTCATATCCAAACAATTTATATTGACTGGTGACGTCGCCAGTCCGTCACCAGAAGGGCTAGACAAGTGGCTGACGTCTACAAGCGTTCGTTTAAATCGCTACGCTTCATATATGAAAATGACATAAGTCACGTGATCTACATAGCAACTAGTTGTTGATCTACATAGCGCCGTTTGACATTTTCATACATTGTGAAGTCTATTCTATTCGATTAGCGTTCATGCCACTTGGCTAGCCCCTCAGGTATGTTACCTCAATTAGAATTCATGTCAAGGTGTGTCATTTCAATACGAATAGTTGGCTACAGTGGCTGGCGATGTCGCCATAGCTACCCGGTGTGTTATGGCCCTTAGATTTAGGTATTTAAATAGAAAGATAGCCTAGGAAGCTGTGCATGCCTACTCCCACATTTTGCCATATTTTGCCTACCCCTCATTTTTACAGTAAAAACAAAGGCTAAGCATAAGATCTAGACCAAGGCAGTGATTTGAATATTAATATTCTTCTTTACAACACTGAAAGTAGTACGGACTTGTTTAACGACTCTATCGTATTATCATCTCGTTTGGGACAATATAAATTGTCTACCTCCCTCTACCACCTCTCACTTTCCTTCAAACTAATACCATTTTTACATTCCGCTCATCAAATTAGGAGTAGAGCCTCAAAGGAAACCGCGCAGTAATCTTAAAGTAGTCTTTTAGAGAGTTTCAACGGAAAAATCTCTATTATTTGCGTCAGGACCATCTTTCTCGTTTTTCCCCATCTTTAGAACGTAGATCTATAAAGCCGAATGGTCCTTTGTGTGGGACAATGGTATAAACTGTAGGATCTAAGAGCGGGGCTCTGTTACATCGAGGATGAATGAAAACTAGACCGCCCATAATAAAGAAATTCAGAAACTAATAAGTCACTGACCCAAGAGAGAAAATTATACACCACTATTACTTATTATGTTGGCTACAAATTACGACAAAACTTTATAAATTATAAATAAATATCGCCAGACTGACACACCAACTGTATGGTCCCAAACTAAACAATGCTTGTACTATGGGTATCGTACTAATGTACGTCGTACGTTCGTACGTAATGGACTGGGTGTGGTCTCAGTAAACACCCAGACTAGGTAAAATTACGAAAAGGCGGTTCTTGAAACTGACCTCTGGTGGGAATCGAATTCGCAACCACCCAATGCAGTGAGCCGAGTAGTAATAATCATCTAGGTATTTTAAACTTTATATACCGTTCGTTCATAAGATAATTTTAAGATCGATTTTGTCGCGGCGACATCTATACTGGGTGAAATCGAAATCGCGGGCAATATTTTAAACGGTGATTCTACACATGATTCAAAATATTGTGATGGACCAGAGTGGCACGTACCATAAAGGTATAATTATTACCAAAGATGCTTTGCAACCAAACAACTCAAACCATCGAAATAATTTAAATTCCTCAATAAAGCCGAATAATAGACTAGGTCTAAATACTGCTAAGATAAATCTAAAGCAGTGGACTTTCGCTAGCGTGTCGTAAACCGGTTGCAGGTGACCTTTCTATAATCGCCCGTTAATTCATCTAGGTCCCCTGGTACTATTGGACTCGGGGCAACCTTTTCAGAACTAACCTTGACAGAATCTCCGACAACTCTTATGTATGTGGTACACCGTGGTGTACCACTTTGTGGCATTTGATTGATACAATTATGTATACGTTTGGGGGCCCCCTGTGTATGTTCGGAAATCCTTTTGTGCCATCCGCCTTAGCGTTAGTGCTGTAGATTGAGTATTGGATTGTCGCGGCAGGCCTTCAAAGAAATATGCTGAATCTGAGCTATTAGCAGAGATTAATCAAATCATGTAACTATTAATGCATCCGGTTGAGACCACTTTGATTGGCTACGAAGGGTCCTTCGGCTGAGAGCTCTAATATGATGAAATTAGACTTAGGTTATTGCGTGCTATTGTTCCTGATTGACTACCTAATCTGGGACTTAATAATTGGAAACGAACATTACAACAGAAATTCAGTACTTATTTATTGGGCATACACACACGATAAAACATGAAAACACAAGGCAAATAAAACCATAAAAGTAAATGTATGTCTATACAAGCAGCGGACTATAGTAATTAATCTAACGTCACAACTGAATCTATTCACTATTTTATTGGGTTACGAGATGGTTCCACCCTGTCGGCTCAAGCCTAGAACTTATCTAGATGTCCTAGACCATAGAGAAGCTATAGGATTATCTGCCTCCCTTTCATTCTCAATGCGCCTCAGACAAGCTAAGACGCGATCCGTCTTAGTATGTCCTACACAACCAAATCGTACCCTGAAGGGGGCAATTTTATTTACTGTAATAGCTTAAATTGTGAGTATGATAAAATACTAGAATTAAAAGTGTGAGCTTGTCCTTCCCGGGAAAGCAAAGATCACGAGAGATAGAATACAGATTGAGACATGTATTTATACCACAATACGGCTGTTCTGGACTAATATAACAGGTACGTTTATATTATTATAGTTAAGTGGATAATGATGCATTTCGGTACAAACAACCAGTCCAGACAAACCATATTGACACAATTAAATAAATCACTTAGCTTTTATACAGGGCCGCCTTACACCAACAACTTCCACAGACTCTAATTTAATTAATTAATCATTAACCATAATACATAATTATTTACTACAAACAAATCGTTCAAACAAAACTCCGATTAAAATTACGACAGTGAATCTGGATGCGACCGAGTGCATCCAAGAGTAAAACGCGAAAAATCGGCGCGCACGCAGCTCTCGGAGCGCGGTCGCTTTCCCCCACGCGGTCCCGCTTTCCTCCCTTCACGCCGTCCGAAGCATCTCTCGTCCCGTCCAATCAGCGGGAGCGTCGGTCGCACATGATTGGTCAGCAAACATTCTGACTCAAGGGCATCGCTGCGTCACCTGATGGTGCAGGCTATCTCGAACACTCCAGATATGAAATAGAAATAATTAAACCCTTTTTTAGTACTTCATTCTAAATGGTGCTTGCGCAAGACATCTGAAATAGATCACCATTATCAGTTTTGATTACTGGATTGATGAGGAACAATTAATGATATAAATAACACGACAGTATTTAATTGAGGATCCTAATGAATCAAAGACCAGTTGGGCGCCTTCAACTGACTTTGATTGATTATCTTATTAATAGATCATGCCCTTATCAATAACACTTATGATTCATAATCCTATGTTAAATAATATTACGTATCTCTAAAAATAACATGCGCTGTTCAGTTGCACAAGTAACCGAAGCCAGTCGGGTCAGGTAGTTAGGGATTCGAAACATATGTCTCAAACTTTAAAACAAAAACTCTCTATTGAATAGATGGGACCTTGGATATTTTGCGTCGTTCTAAGTGTCTAACATTCCTGGAATCGAAGTGGGTACGCTTTCGAATTTTTTTATATGACTCTGTCTTATCTGAACACGTGTGGGATTTTTAGGAGCGAACTTAATGTATTTCGAAAATCTTCGTATTGACGGTCCATTACAGACCACCCCTGGAAAATTAAACACGCAGAGTATTCGAGTGTTTGACTTTCCACCTAAAATAATGATAACTAACGTCAATTCTGAAGTGAGCCCAGGAAAAATTCTAATTGATTGTACAGGTAAGTCAATAACATGAGGCTATGTCCAGTAGTGGACGTCTTTCGGTTGTCATCATGATGATGATGAGGCATTTGCCTCCAATTGGTCTTTGTCTATATTTCTAGTAACGTAGCTTGTCAGCATCCAATAGGAACTTCTTTCATATTGGCCTTTTTGGCAGCTAAGTTAGTGCCCATTATCATCCTCCAATAGGGATTCATTTTCGAATTGGCCGTCGTCTGCAATTCTTATAGTGCAGACTGTCAATATCCAATTTGCATAAAGCAATAGTCCGTATCATATTGGAATCAGATTGTAATAATCTCATTGAAATTGTTTGTATTGGAAATGCGGACAAACTGACTCTTTTAATCAAATTTATGTAATCATTATTGCCATCATCATCATGAGGTAAACATCTAAGAAATATATTCATCTGCTCATAGGCTTGTCTCATCTTGAAGTACCTACCTACTACCTATCTAGCTAACCTAATTTACCTACTTATCTAACCTAATATACCTAAACTTTCCTAATCATGTCTAACATACCTAATCCACAAACCCTATCTATCTACCTAACGTTCCTAACCTACTAAACCTAGTTATCTATATATCCTATCAATTAAACCTACTTTTCTGCCAAATTAACCTATTAAACCTATATACCTAAACCTAACGTACTAATTCTACCTAATAAAACCTATAAACCTAAGTAGTGGTTAAGAACCACCCCTAAACCCTAATTATAATGATATTTCCCTAAACCTATTCAACTACCTAATATAACTCCAACGTAACATCTTAATCTCGTGTATGCGTGTAATGTGGCATCACTTATTCATCTTTTAGCATAAATATTTGCTGTCGTCAAACCTTTAAGGTCTTTATGGTCGACACTCATTCGATTTATTTGAATCCATTGCCATTTGGTGCTTATTAATGGTCTGAGTGTTCAATTTAACACTCTATATGTCTCCAAAATATACCAATAAAAAAACAAAAGCATAATGCTTTATATCAGGTGTATTTAATTGTGCTTTATTTTATTTATTATAGATAATGCAATCAATGCAATCGATTTGATCATACGAAAAATACCATAAGACAATGTGGCAGCGTAATTAATGTTTCTTAAATTGGTATGGTAAATAATTTATTACATATTATTCATGACACTGATCTAACTCTTTCATTCAATGTAGTTGAATTTATTTTATCGAATGTTATGGTGATATTTTATTTTATTTTAATATTTGATGTTTACAATTATTATCGCCAACTCTATTGCGTAACTATCGCAGCTTTCTGCAATTCAAATAGCAGGTAAAAGTCTGCCACTAATAATAAGAACCACTTCGCGACGTTAGCCTTGCTCACGACACGAACTCTGACTTCTAAGCGCCGGCACAGTATTAATCAAATCTAGATGTCTAAAATCATCCTTCTATTTGAACTGCCGTCCTGTCGTTCGTCTAACCTAGCTACTAGGTTCATTTCGAAGTCTCTAGGGAATTCTACCGCGTTTAGTACAGTAACTGCTACCTATCGCGTGAATCATATATTTCATACCTCGACTATAAAATGTCTCATGATAGAACCATATTATTACTTTCATACGGTGGGATCGTTAGCAAACACACTGTATTGATTTGCTCCGCAAAACATTCACTCATTGTAGTTTGTGACCTAGTATCCCATAATGAATCTATTAATTAAAATTTCGTCTACCCCTGCTGCATAGGCCTCTAAAGAATTTTCAAAAATCTCTTTCAATATCTGCCAAACATATCCAATCACTGTTGGATATTATTTTAAAACTGATCCTGTTCGTCAGTAGCTATTCCTACCGCGTGATCTTCGTACGTTAATCAAATGTATGTATCGCTTCAGCTACTCCAAAAATCTCATAAATCAATCATCAATCAATCATCATTTGTTTAGCCTTTCTACTGCAAATAGGCTTATCGCGGAAAGCGATTTCTTAACCTAACTCGGAAGAAAGAGAGTGTACCAAAGTACTACCTGTCCAATTCTCAAACCGTGGTAACTGAACTCGCAATCCTGATGGAACCGTTCTGTTTGTATACTTCGAAATCAAATCAAGTCTTATATTTCTTTGCATTAGACACAACACAATAATATGTGAATGAAAGGTGTCTTATAAAATAACAATGGTGTCACTATAACATACCTATTAATTAGATGTACAATGTTGCAAATCACCTATTAATAATATTTGTTGATATTTAAGCTTTTTGCCAAAATATTAGATAAATGTCATGACTAGCGTAATTTGTCATTTACCTACCTACCTATTACCTAACTAATACCTAACTACAGTAAAGTTATCCTAACGAATAATCTATCTATCATACCTACCTACCTAAAGTGATTATCTATACCTAACTTGTACCTAATCCCTACGTACGTACCTAAAGTTTTCCTAACTAATACCTAATTCTTTATTTATACCTAACTGAATCTATCCTAACTAGCTCTTAATTATTGTATCATGCCCACCTGGTGTTTTGTATAAAACAATACAATACAATACCATGGAATTTGTATTGAAATTCCTAAACTTTGGCGTGTTTAGTTTTTTTTTCTCTTTTATTGGTGCACCTGATGGCTGCACCTGTGTCATTATGAACTCAATGAAATTGTTATATAGTTTATAATTTAAATGTTCATTAGCGCCAAAATGTTTTTCCTGTGCAAAATTATTTTGTTCTTATAGTCCTTGTCGGATTTGATCTCAAATAATTAATATGATAAATGATTGTACCATCGTAGTGCCATGAATTTACTTCTGTTATACACAACTATTACCTTATATGGAAAACATAATGTTATTCCTATACTAATTACACTACTATTTGTACAATCCTACTAATAAATGCGAGCGGGTGTAAATGTTTGTTATTACGTATCGCCCTAGCCACTACACCGATTTTAATGAAATTTGAAACATAGATAGTGTAAGCTCCTGGAATAAGACATAGGCTAATCTCACACATAAATTTCTACGCGGGCGAAGCCGTGGGACACAGCTAGTTTCAAATATAATACAGGGCATTGTGAGAATATTTAATCTCAATATAAGTACAGTTTGCCAATGTCTGTTCAGATTATAAGAAATCCTTACGCTTCTCTATTGTGCCTTAAATACGATTTCTTTATTGGTCTAAATAACCCACGAGGGATACCCAATCGGAAAATAAACGCCACGTGCTCGTGGTACGCTATCATAAATGCGGAGAAGCGAGCGACTTTATTAAGCATAAAAAAAAGTGCATGTGTTTCCTTTTCATTGCACTTCCATTATTTGATGCTCTAGATAACTCGTAGAAATATCTGCTAATTTTCGGTCTCATATTCCTAAAGGTCATAAAGTTCGTCTTAGTCTTATTAATGTTTATTCTATTAACTGTTAGCCGTTCGACTATGTTGCCATACATGTCTTTGTGCACATACTAACGTATTACACAGTATCTTACTGTATCATATAGCATCATAATACATAAGAGTCCTATAATTTCCTAGCGATCTATCCTAATAATCTAATGCAGTACCTAAAATCTATAAAGTATATGAAGTCTCCTAACAATCTCCTCTTATATGTTGCCTAACACCTGTAGAATACGTATAATCTCCTATCAATCTTATCTAATTTAGTACCTAATTCGTGTAAAATACCTATGATCTCCTATCAATCTCATAGAATTTAGTACCTAATACCTGTAAAATACCTATAATCTCCTATCAACCTTATAGAATATAGTGCCTAACACCTGTTAAATACCTATAATGTCCTAACAAACTCGTCTAATTTAGTCCTAAGACCTGAAATTGTAAGCTACCTATTAAATTCGCTTTTAAACCTGTTGCGGGACACTTTTTAAAGCTGGATTGACTCTACCGATGAGTCTTTGACCACCCCTCGACTTCAGTTCCTTCGTGTACCGTTTAAAAGCATATCAAACTTATAAATACCATGCGCTGAAAATAATACAAGCACTGAATTTCGGTATATGTTTTACAAATGAACAAAGACTTTCCCTTTTTTGATCAGCAAGTAACCAGGAACAATACAGTCATTAAACAAAAGATAGTTTGGTGGCCAAACATCTGGCTTGTCTTGTGATCGTCAAAAATATAATTATTTTTAAATTCTACGTTGTGTATTTTAAATATTTTAAAACCAGATAATTTTTCTAAGGGTAATGCAATAAGCAATACGCGTTTCCTAGATCCTCGGACACGGCATCAAGTGTGATGGACCAGAGTGGCACGTACCATAAAGGTATAATTATTACCAAAGATGCTTTGCAACCAAACAACTCAAACCATCGAAATAATTTAAATTCCTCAATAAAGCCGAATAATAGACTAGGTCTAAATACTGCTAAGATAAATCTAAAGCAGTGGACTTTCGCTAGCGTGTCGTAAACCGGTTGCAGGTGACCTTTCTATAATCGCCCGTTAATTCATCTAGGTCCCCTGGTACTATTGGACTCGGGGCAACCTTTTCAGAACTAACCTTGACAGAATCTCCGACAACTCTTATGTATGTGGTACACCGTGGTGTACCACTTTGTGGCATTTGATTGATACAATTATGTATACGTTTGGGGGCCCCCTGTGTATGTTCGGAAATCCTTTTGTGCCATCCGCCTTAGCGTTAGTGCTGTAGATTGAGTATTGGATTGTCGCGGCAGGCCTTCAAAGAAATATGCTGAATCTGAGCTATTAGCAGAGATTAATCAAATCATGTAACTATTAATGCATCCGGTTGAGACCACTTTGATTGGCTACGAAGGGTCCTTCGGCTGAGAGCTCTAATATGATGAAATTAGACTTAGGTTATTGCGTGCTATTGTTCCTGATTGACTACCTAATCTGGGACTTAATAATTGGAAACGAACATTACAACAGAAATTCAGTACTTATTTATTGGGCATACACACACGATAAAACATGAAAACACAAGGCAAATAAAACCATAAAAGTAAATGTATGTCTATACAAGCAGCGGACTATAGTAATTAATCTAACGTCACAACTGAATCTATTCACTATTTTATTGGGTTACGAGATGGTTCCACCCTGTCGGCTCAAGCCTAGAACTTATCTAGATGTCCTAGACCATAGAGAAGCTATAGGATTATCTGCCTCCCTTTCATTCTCAATGCGCCTCAGACAAGCTAAGACGCGATCCGTCTTAGTATGTCCTACACAACCAAATCGTACCCTGAAGGGGGCAATTTTATTTACTGTAATAGCTTAAATTGTGAGTATGATAAAATACTAGAATTAAAAGTGTGAGCTTGTCCTTCCCGGGAAAGCAAAGATCACGAGAGATAGAATACAGATTGAGACATGTATTTATACCACAATACGGCTGTTCTGGACTAATATAACAGGTACGTTTATATTATTATAGTTAAGTGGATAATGATGCATTTCGGTACAAACAACCAGTCCAGACAAACCATATTGACACAATTAAATAAATCACTTAGCTTTTATACAGGGCCGCCTTACACCAACAACTTCCACAGACTCTAATTTAATTAATTAATCATTAACCATAATACATAATTATTTACTACAAACAAATCGTTCAAACAAAACTCCGATTAAAATTACGACAGTGAATCTGGATGCGACCGAGTGCATCCAAGAGTAAAACGCGAAAAATCGGCGCGCACGCAGCTCTCGGAGCGCGGTCGCTTTCCCCCACGCGGTCCCGCTTTCCTCCCTTCACGCCGTCCGAAGCATCTCTCGTCCCGTCCAATCAGCGGGAGCGTCGGTCGCACATGATTGGTCAGCAAACATTCTGACTCAAGGGCATCGCTGCGTCACCTGATGGTGCAGGCTATCTCGAACACTCCAGATATGAAATAGAAATAATTAAACCCTTTTTTAGTACTTCATTCTAAATGGTGCTTGCGCAAGACATCTGAAATAGATCACCATTATCAGTTTTGATTACTGGATTGATGAGGAACAATTAATGATATAAATAACACGACAGTATTTAATTGAGGATCCTAATGAATCAAAGACCAGTTGGGCGCCTTCAACTGACTTTGATTGATTATCTTATTAATAGATCATGCCCTTATCAATAACACTTATGATTCATAATCCTATGTTAAATAATATTACGTATCTCTAAAAATAACATGCGCTGTTCAGTTGCACAAGTAACCGAAGCCAGTCGGGTCAGGTAGTTAGGGATTCGAAACATATGTCTCAAACTTTAAAACAAAAACTCTCTATTGAATAGATGGGACCTTGGATATTTTGCGTCGTTCTAAGTGTCTAACATTCCTGGAATCGAAGTGGGTACGCTTTCGAATTTTTTTATATGACTCTGTCTTATCTGAACACGTGTGGGATTTTTAGGAGCGAACTTAATGTATTTCGAAAATCTTCGTATTGACGGTCCATTACAATATTTAGGGAATAATCAACAAATCAATTGATAACAATTATTACCCAGGTAAGGTATAACAGTTAAATGGTTTGCTTATTTGTTTACCCGAGCAATTTTTTTTTCAATAGATTTTTTTATTTATTTTCCCAAAATATTCTGAATCATGTGTTGAGTCATATTTTAAAATATTGCACCCTGTATATTACTCGTCGGACGTCGGTTATAACTTATCAACCAAATACTAATTATTAATGAAGAAATAAGATAGTTTTTAACTTAACATAAATTAAAATTAAGATAACATAAAAACCAACCCCTAATCAAACAAATAATCGACAAAAATAGGAAAGAAATGACCGAGAAAAACGCGCGTCTCCTATTTTATCATTCCACGGCTTCAGTAAGATCCAATTAATTTAAGTAATGTAGATACGGCTGTTTTGGAATTGATAGAGATATTAAATTTTGTTTTCCCCTTGTTCGCCGAGTGTAGGGCTTCATCGGATATTTTATAAGGGCGAATTATAATTAGGTGGCTCGGGGCGTATCTTGTTTATTAGGTATCATTTTCGTTTATTTTGTGGGCTTCTTTACCCAAACGAAATAAATGGCGCAGAGCCCGAGACTACATAATGTACCTGCCAGTAGCCCTACTACGAGTACACGCTCGCTAGAATTACTGGCGCCTGCGTTAAATATTGACAAAATATTTAGGTACTAAATAAGCTTGGGTGGCTTACAATCTAGTTTTACTATTAATAAACTATTACCTATTAGATACAAAATAAAGAATTATTATTATTATTATTGAGTTGTCTGAACTTTAAATATATTTTTGAAAAAAATGGGTGCGACAAGCTATTTGAAGGTACTAATCTATAAGGTGCTTCCACAAGGCCCAGGTTGCCGGGTTGCCGAGTCGCACTCTGCGTTTGTGGACGCTGCTATTCAAGTGTTTTTGGAATTCTTGTCGGTTTGTCTGTATGTTCGAGCATCACTGGAAAACGGTTAATTTCAACAGGGTTTTCACTAAAATATAGACTATGGTTAGTCTTAGGTACAAGATAGGGTACATAGTGAGTCAATATCACCTTTGGGGGTTGAGCTGCAAAACTGAATCGAAAATATCTGTACAGATTCTTTAGGCATCGAAAATCTTCGCTAGCAAAGCTGCAAAGAAAAACTAGTCATCATAATTTTACGTAGACGTTAGCGACAAGCGACCGAAAAACTCATGGTAGGGTTGCCAGGTAATACGCGAGCGATATTCGCATTTCGTTTAAAAATGACGCGTCCCTTCCGCAGAAGTGGAGATTGAATGGCCTCTTTGGCCGGAGATACCCGCCGCCGGCTCACTGGAAGGGTAAATTGGTACGTTCGGGGGCCGCATTTCCTTCGAACAGCTCGTTATGGGGTCTTGAACTCGGGGTAGGGGGCGATTTTTGGGGTCTTTTCCTACTATCCGTTGGTGTTGGCGGCGTTTCTTTGTGTTCGGATTTTTATTTTCTTTTGATATTAGGCTTAAATAGGCGTGTCCACCACACGTACATGCCGCGCGAGGCTTCTCACCCACGTACCTCGCGAAGCAAGCGCGGTTGCCTCAGTCGTATGCCGCGCGAGGCAAATGGCGAGGCAACCTACACTCCAGACAGAGTAGGGTAAACCCGAGCAATCGTTCTGTCTCATGACTAGGCCAAACTAGGCGAGTCAAATACAGCGCTCAGGTAAGGCAGGGCGAGCAATTTCCTCGCGCGCGGCATGTCAAACTTCGCGAGTCAAAGCTGCTTCGTGTTATGGACACGACTAATGACTTAAATACGCTGAAATACTCACAAGCTGTCAGTTTTGTCGTCTGAACGTGTAGACATAATGTAGTAAGAATACTCACTCAAATCCTTTCACCTGTTAAATAACAATTTACTCTGAACCTTGATCCATTGACGTGTCATACATAAACCCGTCTGTTAATAATTGTTGCCGATTAAACTTCAAAGCTGTAATCCGGTGTTTAATTAATGAGTTATTGATATTAGACGGATCAACCGGGTAATCAATAATTGATTGTACGGCTCAAGGGTATAAGCAAAGATAATGTTAAAAGTTAAGTAAAAGTAAAAAAAAATTTAATGTAACGTCACGACTTTTATCCCCATTCGGGGTAGTCAGAGGCTTGAGTGGCCATACACCACCACATTGTGGAGGTATTAACCAACTCAAAGCCAACGTTTCACCAGATAGTCAGAACCCAACGAGACAGGTGGTGAACCTTGTTGCCTGTGTCGCTGTTGTTGTTGTCCTTGTCGCTTGTAAGTAAAAGTATCTTGTCAAAACATTTAAATACACCGCGGTCAATGAGAAGGGATTCGAAAATGAATAGGTTATTTTATTAATTTGTTATTTTTAAAGTTTCGCCTTCGTTTATAATAGCTTATACAGGATCAATTTGAAATCGTGAGCATCCTTCTAAACTATGACCCTACACATGATTCAGAATATTTTGGGAAAATAAATAAAAAAATCTAATGTTAAAATAATATTGCTCGAGAAAGCAAATAAGCAAACCAGTTAACTGTTAACCGGGCAATACCTTACCCAGGCAATATATTTTTATCAATTGATTTGTTGATTAATTTTCCCAAAATATTCTGAATCATGTGTAGAATCACCGTTTAAAAGGATGCCCATGATTTCAAATTCACCCTGTATTTTAAGATTACGCTTTCTGACACAGAATTAATTTCGTACGAATGCATGAAATTGAATTTCATGTTGCGTCTCGTTGGCCGTAGTATACGTCTTTTATGGCTTTAAAGGATATTTACAGTAGACAATTTTAATTATAAAATTCTATATAAATCAACACATCCCCTATGCAAATTTACTTATTTCCTGGAACTCTACTTTAATTTTTATTTGACGACGCGCTACAGTTGCTGTTGTCACTGGACCAGATGCATCTACTATGTAACCGGACGAGACGCGTCGATTCAAAATACCCCAGACCTAACATTCCAGCTTTATTAGACCGCAGGATACCCCGTAAACGAGCGCTACCAATGAGACTAGTGTTTCTCCACTAAAGGACCGCTCTACATTTCATTTCGTCAAACAAATTTGTACTCTATTCGAACCGATTCGTGTCGGAACGAGAACAAACCACAGAAGATCATTCGGTATAGCGCGCGCTGACTGCGGCCACAGGCACTCGTAGTTTCATTTATTTTATCTAATGAAATTACACGTTCCACGGAGAACCTAGGTATTTAGTCATGTTCAGACATTGATACCTAATGTAATGGCCGTTTATATATTTTTCGTGAAATCCATTGCGTGCTGCTCCTGTTACCCACAATGCTTGTAGCTCGGGATACACGACGACAATTGACACTAATACACAAATGTATACATCGAGTGTCTGCGTGTGTACACCGCGACACCTTGTTACATTTGTAGTGGCGGTGTCGCTACACTGGATGTCGAGTGTCGCCGTGAATCCCGAAAATATTTATGTTTGGCAACATATTATCGTAATCACACATCTCTATCATCGAGCTATTTTAAAAATGGTCGGATAGGATAGACTCAAGAAATAAAAAAAGGAAAGAAAGAAAGAAAGAATGAAAAACTTTATTGCAGCTAGCAGAAAAGTTATAAAATAAAAAATGTAACAAAATCATACACAGATTCTGCTCGACGCAAAAGGACACAATTCAGCTGTGCTGGTCGACAAGAACCAGCGCAGCCCCCCTAGCCAAGTGGCATGAACGCTAATCGAATAGAATAGAATAGACTTGACAATGTATGGAAATGTCAAACGTCGCTATGTAGATCAACAACAAGTTGCTATGACTTATGACATTTCCATACATGAAGCGTAGCGATTTGAAGGAACGCTTGTAGACGTCAGCCACTTGTAGACAAGGGCTAGAGCCCTTCTGGACTTCCATCGGGTCCATTTGGCGACCTCACGGGCGCAAACCACAAAAAAATTAAAAACTAAAAAAAATGAAACCGTGTAACAGCTCCTAACTTTCTTGAACTACGTTTGACACCAATCAATGTCACCAGGAATTTAATTGGCATGTAATTAAACTAGTGGTAGACATAGCTTGAGTTACACTGGCTTTGAGGACTGCGCTGGTGTTAGTACTAACTTTGAGTATTATTGGAAAGTTGTGAGTTGTGAGTGTGTTAATTGCATCTCTCCTATACACTTATCCTTTCATTGCGTAGATCCCTCCAACGCACACCTAACAAGAAGTCTGCACCGGCGCGGAAGGCAACCCAACGCAGATATGCAATGGGTTTTGGCGGACTCGGCGGGCAGCAAGGCAACGTGTATGGCCTAGGGCGATAGTAGAGGGCAAGAGCAACTATCGGCCAGACACAGCATCCAAACCTTTCTCCGGTCGTAGCGGTTTCCGTTCCACTGGGCTCAGAAAGGGGAGGACTAGTGTGCATCTGCGTTTGCGCGTACGCTTTTGCACCTTAATATCTCCTGCGCACCTGACTGCTTTCGTTAAAGCGGTCGCCTTAACCGAAATCGGTTGGATTGGCATCATCATCATCATCAATTGCATTCGTTTTTTCGAGTGACCTTTTTAGTTTGACACCTTTGTCTATCTGAATTATCTTACCTCCAGAATAGATAACCCAATAATTTTAATGTTTTTTAGTTTTTCATAGGTGGTTACAAAAATAATAAAATATTGATATATCCCGCCACACATGATAGAACTCTAGATATTTTCAAATTATCATGACAAGTCTCTTTTAGAATTTTGAATTCTTTCCTTGGTCGTAATTGTTATGAAAACAAGGAAGTTTTCATCGCTTATGCGACCAAGAAACATTAAAAAGGCCAGATACTTACGTTAAAAATAGAACATGCTGCACAGTATATTTACTATTTGCAGTTTTCAATTTATATCGGCAGCCTCTTGAGTCTCCGATATCGCATTCGCGAGTTCCATTTTACACTGTACGAGTCAGATGCCGTCTGCTTCCCACTATACAGACACTCGAGGAAATATTGGTTTTGTATGCGCTCCATCCTGTTTCGATATGCGTGTTTCTTCTAGTTCTTAGAATAGTAGTGTTTCTGATTTATTAGCTTCTGATGCGCTATGATCCCCTAGTACTTTTTGTTTGCCTTGAGGAGGTTTTTATTGGCGTTGTAGGTAAGAATAGTTCGCGACAGGTCGAGATGACATTCGGGTTATGCGCTTTGTGCAGAATAAAATCCGAATCAAAATTAGCAGGACCCGATAAACAATTAAAAACGCCCACAAAATTATTAAATTAAATTATTCTGGTGCGTTGCGGGTCCCACTAATTTTGATTTGGATTTTATTCTACAAAAAGCTCACAACCCGAATGTCATCTCGACCTGTCGCGAACTATAGGTAGTTTTATTTTTTATATTGAGATGATCCACTCTCAAAGTCATCACCAAGAAAACTACCACAAAAGTATGTCCTACTAAACGGAGTCCATTGACACGGTACGCCTCAGTCGTTCGTGGAAAATAATGTTGAAAAGTAAGTTTAAAAACTAAAACCCGACTACTGAAAAATCGCGCTCTAAAAAGTATGAAACAAGAAAATATTCGCATCTAGAGGATAGCCGTGGTCCGTGTAGGTCCTTTAGGCCAAATGGCATATGAAGACGGACCACGGCTATCCTCTAGATGCGAATATTTTCTTGTTTCATACTTTTTAGAGCGCGATTTTTCAGTAGTCGGGTTTTAGTTTTTAAACTTACTTTTTATTTCATTATTTTGGAGTTATAGGTAACAATATATATAGTTTTGAAATGTGCTCATCAAGCTCTTTTATGTGACGCTCATCAATTTTATGTGACGTCACATAGCCTTTAACCAGCGCGCCATTAAGCCGCTTCTAACCTCATTTGTCAAATTACGACAATTTGGAAGTTAGGTGGGAACAGATGCACATACATACATACATACATACATACATACATACATACATACCGGTCAAAATCATAACCCTCCGCCGTAGTCGGGTAAAAACATGTCGGTATTGCCAATACGACTCATATCATCTACTGGTGAATAATGCATCAAAATGCCTTTAATTTGATTGTCGAACTGCGATAACATGTGTGAATTTCGCTGCATGTAGTGGTGTGCTGAGCGCAAGTCTAGTGATTTCAATGTTAGGAGGAACGATAGGAGGTTACGTATACAGGGTTATTGGTTAAGTCGACCTATTCCCGTTAAGGGCGTGTAGTTTACACCGTTTCCGACTGATTCGACTATGAAACACCCTATCCTAAATGTAACCGTTTTCGAGATATTTGAATTTGTTTTTTTATAAAAAAATCCAAATTTTCGGCTATCAGCCGCGATAGCCGTGAATTTGGATTTTTTAATAAAAAAACAAATTCAAATATCTCGAAAACGGTTACATTTAGGATAGGGTGTTTCATAGTCAAATCAGTCAGAAACGATGTAAACTACACGCCCTTAACGGGAATAGGTCGACTTAACCAATAACCCTGTATATGTAGGTACCTACTTACCTACGCATGATAGGTACCTATATCCCAATAATCCAGTGTTATAAAATTTATCTCGAAACATTATAATAATAATGTTGTTTACACGACTGCCCAAAAAAGGAGTGTATATGTGTTTAGGGTTCATGTATTTGTATATATACTACTAGCTTTTGCCCGCGACTTCGTCCGCGCAGAATTTAAATTTAAAAAAATCGGATCCTGGATCCCATTTCCCGGATCCCGTATCCCATATCCCGGATTTTGTATCCCGGATCTCGTTTCCCGGGTCCCGTATCCTGGATCTCGATGCCCGGATCCTGGATCCCGTGTCGTGGATCCCGTTATCCGGATCCCGTATATCACGGATCCCGTATCCCATATCCCGGGCCCCGAATCCCGCATCCCGTTCCCAGATTCTGTTTGCTAAATCCCGGATCCCGTATCCTGGATAGCACGGATCCCGTATCTCGTATCCAATATCCCGAATCTCGTTTCCCGGGTCCCGTATCCTGGATACCGTTTTCCGGATCCCGTATCCCGGATCCCGTTTTCCGGATCCCGTATATCTCGGACCCCGTATCCCGTTTCCCAGATTCCGTTTGCTAAATCCCGGATTCCGTATCCCGGATATCGTGAATCCCGTATCAAATATCCTGGATTTCATATCCCGGATCTTGTTTCCCGGGTCCCGTATCTCGGATCTTGTTCCCCGGATCCCAGATTGCGTGTTCCGGATCCCGGGTCCCGTATCCCGGATATCACGGGTCCCGTATTCCATATCCCGGATTTCATACCCCGGATCTCGTTTCCCGGGTGTCATTTTCTGAATCCTGGATCCCGTTTTCCAGATCCCAGCTTCCGTTTGCCGGAGCCTTATCCCGTTTCCTGGATCCCAGATCCCGTATCCCGGATATCGGATCCCGTATCTCGGATATCCCGGATCCCGTATCGTATTAGCCCGTAAGGCTGCGTTTCCATTGAAGCGGAGCGGGGCGGATCTGGGCGGAGAAGAGCAGTGAAAAGTGGCAACTGTTTCCATTGCAGCGGAGCGGGGCGGATAGGGGCGGAGCGGAGCGGGGCGGAGCTGGGCGGAGTGGAGCGGAGAAGAGCAGTGAAAAGTGGCAAATGTTTCCATTGAAGTGGAGCGGGGCGGAACAGAGCGGGGTTGAGCGGAGTGGAGCGGAGCGGTGCTGGGCGGAGTGGAGCGGAGAATAACAGTGAGAAGTGGCAAATGTTTCCATTGAAGCGGAGCGGGGCGGAACGCGGCGAAGCGGAGCGGGGTGGAGCGGGGCCGCGTGTTCATATATTGTTCGAAAGTCCGCTCAGCTCCGCTCTGGTCCGCTCTGCTCAGCTCCGCTCAGCTCCGCTTCGTACCCATCACTCGGCACCACAGACTGCTCGACTCAGTTCGGCTCGGGGCCACGTGTTCATTTGTTTTATTCGAAAGTACGCTCAACTCCGCTCCGCTCCTCACCGCTCCGCTCCGATCCTCTCCGCGCCGCTCCGGTCCTCTCCGCTTCGTGCCCACCACTCGGCACCACAGCCTGCTCGACTCCGTTCTGTCCGGCTCGGGGCCGCGTGTTCATTTGTTTTATTCGAAAGTCCGCTCAACTCCGCTCCGCTCCGCTTACACTGTTTCCACTGATGCGGAGTGGAGATTTCGAGCACTATGATTGGCCAATTCACGGCCCGCTCCGCCCCGCTCCGCCCTGCTCCGCTTCAATCGAAACGCACCCTAAAAGTCCCGTCAAAATCGGTCCAGCCATTTCAGAGATTAGCCCGAATCGGTACCGCCATACAAACTTTCATTCCCTATTTTACACCCTCAGGGGATGAATTTTCCAAAATGCTAAAATTAATCTTTTTTATTTGTAAAAAGAAACCTAAACAACAATTTTCATCATTATAACTTTAAAAATGACAAATTTCAATCCAAACTTTCATCCCTAATTGATCCCCTTTGGGGTTGAATTTTCAAAAACCCTGAAATTACACTTTTTTATTTTTGAAAAGACACCTAATCACCAATTTAAATAATTCTACCTTCAAAAATGACGGAACTTCCATACAAACTTTTATCCCCTATTTTACCCCCTTAGGGGTTGCATTTTCAAAAACCCTGAAATCCATATTTTTTATTTTTCAATAGACACCTAATCAGCAATTTAAATAATTCTAACTTTAAAAATGACGAACTTCCATACAAACTTTCATCCCCTATTTTACCCCCTTAGGGGTTGAATTTCAAAAAACCCTTTCTTAGTACACCTCTACACATCAAGACAAACTCATCATCCAAATTTCAAGTCTCTACGATCAGCGGTTTAGGCTGTGCATTGTCTGTCAGTCAGTCAGTCAGTCAATCAGGACTTTGATTCTTATATATTTAGATATATAATTAAATGAAAATTCCACGAACCACATGTGACCTATAAATTCGTGGTTCCATAAAATTGTACGATATCGAAAACCTTCCCAAAACAAATATTAGTATGTACCCACTGATGCTACATCGTCCGACGTCAGCGTAGGCTTTTTTACGGGGTCCTGCAAAATTGTGGAGCCAGAAGCAATACTGTTATTTATATTTGTACCGTGGGTCGGTCACGTAGTCTGTTCAGCGGAATGTAACAAAGGCAGCCTTGTAAAGACATAGTCAGAATGTTTACTGTCGTGTTCGGGTGAAGTTATTAAGGGCAGGTGAATCTGTTTGAATTTGTTCTAAGATTGAATGGATTTTTTGTCACTTTTATTGTTGTTAGTTTTCTGAGTCTTTCCTTTGTACTACAACATGGGGTTCTTCATAGGCATGTTTACAGGTCTCTAAAAGGTTAGCGCCGCGTCTGCTCCTCGCGTCCGCAATTCGCGTTGGCTGTACCCAGCTTTCAACCTCATACTCATTATGCCACGCCGATGGAGAGCCATCGTTAATGCCTTGGGAGGTCCAACAGATTATTAAAGTTGCTAGAAATGGTTTTTTTAAATTTAATTTTTATTTATTCATTACATTTTTATTTTTACAGGTTGCAGATGTCCTGAGCGGTGGCTTCCACTTACCATCAGGTGGACTGTTGGCCAGTGAGCATCCTTGGCTTAAAAAAATATGATGCAAGTAGAAAATTTCTTAGCAGTTTTTTTACGTAATTCAGTTGGCAAACTAGCGTACGGCCCGCCTGATTGTAAGCGGCTACCATAGCTTATAGCTGCTTGCAATATACCAAAGGCATCATGTGCACGTTGCTGACGTGAAGGGGAGTGGGACAGAGGGAGGGGAAGGGGGGTTTTCGCTAGTTTAGTTTAGTTTTTAATTTCTGCCTCAATAGCTGCGTCTACATCAGGCCCGAGCACACAGTTTTGATGTCGGAACGCATAGACATAATGTCATAATATGAGTACTCCGGCGAGGCATGTCAGCTATTAAATAGCCTGGCGACAGGTACAGACATAATATGAAATACTAAATTTAATAATAAAATTGTAATGTCCAAAAAACTAGGCAACAAGGTACCAATTATTCATTTTACTTAATCCACCTTTAAAACCTTGACATTTTCATATTTTCAGTACGAAGAAATTGTGTATTTTCTAAAATATAAGCAAACAGTATTCGAGGGATGATAAAAAATGAGAGACGAGCCACCCTCAGGCGGGGCTGGGCATTCCATTACAAGATATAATAAAAACTTATATACAAATAACATCCAAATATTGTCTGCTGTAAGACACAAAATTCCTTGGCAAACTTCAAACTCGTATGTCCATGCATCAATTTAAGTACGGGACTGTTTATCAGTCCTGTCCGGCAGTACACTATCTTTATGGGCATAGCCATAACATACAGCGATTTACGGATCATCTCGGAGGACCACTTCATATAACTCATAGCCATGCAGTTATAGTTTTAAGCAGCAAGCAATAGAGACCAAAATGGTGTAATGTAAAATGTAGTTGGAATCTAGCTTGTAAAGTTAATCATAGTCAACGTTCTGATTTATAGATTGGCACATTTGGCATGTAAATAACGTCGGTGACGTTACATAAAAAACCCGGTCAAGTGCGAGTAAGACTCGCGCCCTGAGGGTTCCGTACTTTCTAATCGGTCGTTTGAATACTAATTTCCACGTCTTTTACTTCAGAAAAATTTGGGACCCCATACAAACTTTCACCCCTAATTTACACCCTTGGGAGTTGCATTTTCAAAAACACTAAAATAAATATTTTAATACTTATAATGCGTAGTCTAAATAGTAATTTTCATGTCTCTAGCTCCAGAAAAAATCGGACCCTCATACAAACTTTCACACGTTATTTTACCCTCTTAGGTGTGGATTTTTCAAAAATCGTTCCTATTCTCTTTTTCTACGCTATAAAAGGTACCTACTGTTAAAATTTTATTTTTTTAACACCAGCGGTTTCCATGTCAATGATCTCGGAAGATGCACGTCTTGACAGACGGACAACAAAGTGATCCTACAAGGGTTCCGTTTTTTTATTTTTGAGTTCCCCAAAAATGAAAGTAGCAAACATTCCCATGCTTACTTTACAACAAATAGTGAGAGTCAAGATGAAACAAACTTCCGTAAACAAACTCGACATCGGATATCCCGCAATCACCGTTCTGTTTACCTGCCCCACTCTGAAACTTATTCCTACTTGTTCACGTACGGCTTAAAACTAAACCTTGAGAAGGAAACTTCGACCGTGTAATTTAGGAAACTAAAATTAAATAGCACGTTTAAAGTTGGGCGAGTAGTTTGTTTTTGAATTGGAAAAGTATTTCTGTTTTATAGAGTCAATATTAAACCTTTAACGGATTTCATTTTAGGGCAAGATTATGTTTATTTCAATTTTCCAATCAACCCAATTCAGTGGTACTGAAGGGTACAACTGATTAGTTATTTTTATTTACTTAGATTGAATAATTTCTAAATAGTTGAAAATCTTTAGAAAATATTATCTGTTTCTTGAATATTAGTGGCTTCTCCTTCTAAATGCAGTTAACATTGTCATCTACATAATCTGATGTGTGCGCATTACGAAGGCTTTCATAAATATTCAAAGGACCATTACTCAGTAACTTTGATAGTTACGTATAGTATGTCTTCATTAGGCATCTTCTGGCGCGACCGGGGTAGTACCACCCTCTCACAGAAGATCGGCGTAAAGCAGCTATTACAGCTACGTTTCGTACGATGAGTGAGAGCCGAAAGACCAAACCCCCCCTTTCCCTGCCTCCATTCCACTCCCCTTCAGGTCGGCAATGTGCGAGCAATGCCTTTGATACTGCAAGCATCTATAGGCTACAGTAAGTGCTTAACGTGCTTTTTTGCCACCGCAGCCCTAGAAAAAAAAGACTAGTGATGACCACAACCGCTCCGCCAAGAGTGTAACGACAGAGAAGAAGAATGTGTACCAAAATTATTATTTCGGACTTTTGGAACACTCGGTATATGGTAAAACACTAAAAACCTTGTAGGACTGTATTACTGACATCATAAACAACAACTTTTGTTCTACGACTTTTTACAAAACAATAATACATAGGTACATACACTTTAGGGTAAAGTGGCATATATCCACGGACCACAGCTGCTATTGAGAATATTTTCTTGTTTCATACATTTTAGAACGTGATTTATTGTTAAATGTACTTATAGATGGGGAGGCGAGCGTGCAATTCGTGGATTTGCACGAGCGTCGTCCAAACCTAGTAGATTCGGTAGATGAGATGATAGGAAGAATACATTATTCTAAATGTTTCCACTTTCAGCGGTGGGGGAAGCGTATACATGACATTATTTTTTTTGTATAAAAAGCAATGACATATAAATACTCAAGCGTGTCAGATATTGATACTTTTCATGCTCCAACATGATAAATTGAAAAAAAAAAAAAAAATTACTTGAGCGCGCCAGAATTTGTAAGCATCTATAGGCTACGGTAACTGCTTAAAATCAGGCGTGCCGTACGTTTTTTTGCCACCGCAGTCCTATATTTAAAAAAAAACAATCTGAGTGGGTGAAAAAGTGAAACTTCCAGATGCTCCCATTTCTTAGACTGACGATCAAATTAGCAAAATTGACACTTTTGACACTTCTTAGCTAGTAATGAATCCCCCTTATCTTAATCTGACGAGTTCGAGTATTTTAAGATGGTCTATTATTTTTTTGGTTCCCCTGAGCAAACCCACCAATATTAAGGGCTCATAATTTTTTGAGGTTCTTATCAATATGTAAGCTGTCTCCCTTATCTTAATCTGACGCGCTCGTGCAAATCCAGAAACCCCTTCTACGGCTCCCCATCTATTATTATTGTTTTGTAAAAAATAATAGAACCGAAGTTGTTGTTAATGATGTCAGTAATACAGTCCTGCAAGTTTGTTAGTGTTTTACCAATAACCCTGTATAAAGAAGACACTCCATCTACGAGTAATTTATCAACGTTTCAAAAACCCGAGTGTCCAGTCAATACGGGAGAGGCGCGCCCCAGATTGGAGGACACCGCAGTATATTGGTCGTTTGAGCGAATCGCCCGCCGCTCTTTGAAGGCGTCGTTAAGTACTTGATTGTATTGAGATTGATGGAATGAAAAAAAAAAAATAACCGCACAAGTGGTTGTAGGACTCGCGCCTTGAGGGTTCCGTACAAGAATTGAATTTTGAAAAACACACGTACATAAAATGCCAAATGCGTAAATCCAAAATCCTTCCAATGCTCTTCTTCTAGGCTATAAAAGTACCTACTACTACTACAGTGGTCTGGGCTATGCACGTTTTGACAGACAGGCAGGCAGCTAACAGATGGACAACAAAGTGATCCTATAAGGGTTCCCTTTTTTCCTTTTGAGGTACGGAACCCTAAAAATGGTGGAATGAACGGTTCCTTGGTATACAACATGTTAAGAAAACCCTGTCCGAGCCGAAATCGGTAATTAGGTTCCCCAATCACATGACCAAATAAAAAAAAAAAAAAACATGATAGTAAACATATTAATGAACATTTAAGTGGCAATTTTTTTTTTCCTTTTTCCCACAAAATGTAGTTAATTTTAAAAATATGACAACACCGTTACCGGAAGTAATTATGTTAGATCGTGTGGCGTCACCTCAGACCACAAAGTATGTGATGACGTCATTTTATGAAAAAAAAAATAAAAAAAAAACGTAAACGGGGTATTTGTATTACAAAAAAATATGGGAGGCCTTTGCCCAGCTGTGGGACACATACTATGCTAAAAAAATGAAAAAAATAAAATTTAAAAATTTAAAAAATAAAAATAAAAAAAGATTTTTTTTACAAAAATGGAATCTAATCTCGATACCCAACAATACGTTTTCGGGTCGGACAGGGTTTTTTTAACATATTGTATATAATTGAAGTATTACGTGATTTTATTATGAATTCGATTCATATACAGGCTGACTGGTTGAACACTTTACATATTGATATAGAGTGCTCAGTACTCGATTCTCGTTCTAATTATGTAAAAAAATAGGTGCCTAATATTTGCCTAATTTATCTTTAATTATCCACTCAAAACAATAAGCGTGGTCTGGATCGTACCTCCTTGATTTGACGTACCTATCAAGTGTCATTAACTCCGTTCGCGCAGAACACGCGTACTAGCGATAGCGGTGGCCACAATTTCCGAGTTTTAGTACATTAATTTAACTAAGGTTTTCTCTGTAGATCATTGTATTTTTTAAATTTTATTTTTTTAAACGTTTCATGTTACCATAAATTATCATGTCCTTCAATATGTAAAGTGTTTAACCAGTCAGCCTGTATACTTTTTCTAAATGGTCTATTTATTTATTCGCTTTTCGTAATATCTACAGAAAAACTGGAAGTTTTACGGCCACGCCTGAAAAAATCTTTCCATGGAATCAAAGTAATTTCCGAACATACTCGTATCATTTAATGTTCCAATCGAGCGTAATACGGAAAGCCATCAAATCGGATCGCGCTATAATCGTCTAGATAATATCGTATCGCCGTTATTTACACGCGATGCCTGATCGCGGCAATCGCGACACAATGTTGGCAATCGCCCATGGTGCGATCATAATGATTCCATTATTCAGAACGATATGGAAGAGTTAATATTATGATAATGGCTTGACGTCGAGTCTGTTAATAAATTAACCATTGTGACACAACTGGGCGGGAGTCGCTTAGCAAATGAACTGCCACTGGTAGCGTTTTGATAATCCGACCCTTTAAGGTGGTAGAGCCAAGCTGTAGCCAATTGACTGCAGCTCATAAATGGGCTGGCTCGACCGGGGTAGTACCACCCTCTCACAGAAGATCGGCGTAAAGCAGCTATTACAGCTGCGTTTCGTACGATGAGTGGGGGAGCCGAAAGCCCACCCCCCTCCCCTCCCTCCGTCCAACTCCCCTTCAGGTTGGCAATGTGCGAGCAATGCCTTGGGTATTGCAAGCATCTATAGGCTACGGTAACTGCTTAACATCAGGCGGGCCGCACGCTTTTTGCCACCGCAGTCTTATAAAAAAAAATTGGTTCGTTGACCAATCAGAGGGTTGTTCAGAATAGCAAAACGCTACAATGGCAGTTCAATGGCTAAGCGACTCAGTGCCTGATCTCTAGAATTATCTTTGTGAATTCTTCATTATAAATAATATGACTTTTCGTAATTTGCTCTGGTTTGGGTGTCACTGGGATCGCCCCCAGTCCATTGTATCGTAGCCATAGTCCGGCGTTGCTTAGTTTGGGACCACACAGTTGGTGTGGTCTGGTATTTATTACTAATATAATTAAAATAAAAAATAATTTAGCCCTTTTAACGTCCCACTGCTGGGCACAGGCCTCCCCTCAATGCGAGGGGGATTCAGGCCATAATCCACCACGCTGGCCCAGTGCGGGTTGGTGGATTTCACATGTCTAAAGACATGCAGGTTTCCTCACGATGTTTTCCTTCACCGCAAGCAAGTGAGAATCATATTAAAGTTATGATTCACACATAGATTTCGAAAAATCCAGAGGTGTGAGCCAGGGTTTGAACCCAGGACCTTAAGCCCGCAAGACGCGTGCTTAACCAATCGGCTACCACTGCTATTACTATTACCATAAAATCTAGCCTGAAATCTCAGTAAAACTAATCAGAGAATGAACAGGGAATACTATGAAAAAGAAAATGAAAACAAACGAAATAGCGAGCATTTAACTTTTTCATTTCAGCTGAAAATCTTTTTAACAGCGAAGAGCATTGTTTTCTGACAAAAAAGCCATTTAAAAGCGGATCTTGCCTTATCGTGGGCTGAACGAGTGTTTTAAATGTTAGTTAGTTAACACTGATTGCTTTAATCAATTTGTTATGTACAGCTCTATTGGATGTGGGTCGATTGTTGTGTGTTCGGTAAAGCGGGTAAGTAATCATAATAACTATCACGACTTATTCCCCGAGGGGTAGGCGGAGGTATTCTGCAGTGATACATACTTCGCTGATTATATTTATAAGAGAGTATTTTATCTAAGAGTATTTTTTTACTGTGACTTAGATGGCAAACAAGCGTACGGCCCGCCTTTTAGCAGTTACCGAAGCCTATAGATGCTAGAACAATGTGATTATATTGGTAGTTCTATATACCTACCAAGCTACTTTTGATGATGACTATACATTACCTGTTTATTACCTAATCGTCTAGTAAAAGCGTGTTATAAAATATCTCAAATTCAAATAGTTTTTTTCGTTTAAACCTACGGGGCACTCATATACCTATTGTTATTTTTTTTTTAATTACTTAATTCTACCTCCGGATTTGGAAACGTGACCTCGACTAGGAAGATTCGGGAAGAAACTCAGCGGGCTAGACTTTTACATTGAATGTTGATAAATATTTTTTCATCACACCCATTCGAAAAACGTCAATTGCCTTTCAAGTCTAGCGGGAGCAAAATTCTATTTTGCTCCCACGGGAGTTTTTGTTTCTCCTTCCTGATTGGTCAGCGTTCGTGCTTCTGAATAGAATGTGAAAAAAAATCGAACGCTTAATGTATGAAGAAGTTACTGGCCGGTTAGGATTACGCGGCAACCAAAGAGAATGTAATGGTAACGTTGCTGAAAAAAAATGTCATGTATATTCTTCTTTTAATTTCTTTTGTCTCGGTTTAGTAAGTTTAAGTTATTGCAAATAATAATGAAAAATGAGTTCGAGTAATGATGTGATGATATATTATTTGTTTGGATACTACATAATATTATGAGAGTTTCGAGTAGGTAGAGGTTCACGTAGCTTTTTATTTTTCTCATAGGTAGTGATGAAAAATAGTATGTATCATTCGGGGCCAAAATATGTTGTCCTCGGGCGGAGTATTTTGAATTCAGAGGAAAGCGAAGAATTCGCGAGGGATTCTAAAATAGAATCCTGAGCTTTGCTCTGAATTCAAAATAACGCCCTCGCGGAACAAAATACCCCACTTTGGCCCCATATAACACAAATAACTATTAAATGCTACTTGCTTATTTTAATACAGTGTGTTTTGGTTAACATAAAAGCTCCAGTGTGCTATCGCTACTAAATGACCAAGATAGCACAGCGCATTTTGAATGAAAATACCTCACAAGACGGCGTAATCACTCGATTCAAAGTCGTCTCCGGCATTCAGCGAAGTTCCTGTTTCTTACTCTTTAGCGCTATTCATTAATTCTGCTCAGTAAACTGGCGTCGGAGAATTTCAACTTGCAATAGGAATTAAACTTTACCGATATTTTAAATGTTTTATTTCGTTTTCTTGTCTTATACATTATTATTCGTATTTTTTACAGTGCGGGCGCTTTTTGGCCCGGCCCGCGATTTCCCTCTGACATGGGGGCCAGAGTGTTTATTAGCTTAGCTTAAAATAATTTCTTCACAGTTTCTTTAATTCAATAAAATATTAAAGGATGTTTAATACTGATTATATAAAAAGACAATAAAAAAATGTACAATAATATTATTTATTTATTCGTATTGGTGGTAGAGCCAAGCTGTAGCCAATTAACTGCAGCTCATATACGGGCTGGCTCGACCGGGGTAGTAACACCCTCTCACAGGAGATCGGCGTAAAGCAGTTATTACAGCTGCGTTTCGTACGATGAGTGAGAGAACCGGAAGCCTAACCCCCATACCCCCTCCTCCGTCCTACTCCCTTTCAGGTCGGCAACCTGCGAGCAATGCCTTTGGTATGTATGCCTTATACTTAACTCTTTTTTTTTTAATATTAGTGAACATTTTAAAAACCAATTAGCAACCATATTTAAATAATATAATATAATAATATAACGTCACGACTTTTATCCCCATTCGGGGGTAGTCAGAGGCTTGGGTGGCCATACACCACCACATTGTGGAGGTATTAAATCAACTCAAAGCCCACGTTTCACCAGATAGTCAGAACCCCAACGTGACAGGTGGTGAACCTTGTCGCCGTGTATACAGGATCTGACTATTACCAATCCCGAGGGATAGGTAGGTTTCCTCACGATGTTTTCCCTCACCGCAACCATATTTAAATATTGTTTAAATCAATAAAATTCGTGGACTTGATGCAAAACAAAAGTGTTCTAGCGATTTGAAAAACTGAGGAAGTATCGTGTCTCTCTCTAATTTACGATGATAAGATGGGTAGTAGGTACCTGCAGTTATATAGTATAGTGAAGTTTTTTCAATTTATCTACAGAATTCATTAGATTCTTCAAAGTGCTATCGTATATTTCCATTTCTTCGACCTTTCTTTCCAACATCGTATCGTCGGCCTAAAACAATAATTCACCAAGACGCTTAAAAATTAATTTCATCCCTCTCAAGTTACGGTCTCAGAATTCATTTAATACCTTCCTCCCGTCTTGAAAAGGTCAAAAACCTTAGATAACAGGCCGTGTTCGGAGGGCGAACCTTTATAAATAAATGGAGCGATCTCTTGCCCTTATGCGATTTACCAATAAATAAGGATACCAGTCTCGGGGATAAATTGCCTCATGAAAACTTGTTCCCGACTCGGCAACGCACGGAATTCGGGATTACGCGTGTTTTGGTACACAGATACAGAATACATTGGTATATTTAGGACATGTATTGTAGAGTTGGTACAATTGTTATGTTCTCTTCTTGATGTTACGGTAGGTACACTTATTTAAACAATTTGAGTAACTGCGTATCATTGATTTTAGTATTAGTAAAGCAGATATGGTAACTCCTAAAATTGGAACCACTAGACTTGTGCTCAGCGCACTGCGCTACCTACTTGTAGCGAAATCCATACATCATAGTATTAAGCTATCGAATTTCATAATATTTATGTGTTTGTCATCTAATTAATGTGTTACTTATGAGGGAGTTAGTTATTAAATCACTGGATAATATTATGCACGTAAGTATTTATTACTGTAACACTAGTAATGTTAGTTTATAGAGGTTTTTAGTCAACTACAATGGTTTTACAAAGCATTCTTAGAAACAAAAGTGATTGTAATGCCAGTGTAAGCGCATCATTAGACGGGCCCGTTGGCGTGGTTGGCGTGATGGCGCCTTTCACGCTGCAGGTCGTAGGTTCGATTCCTACCCGGGACATGCATTTGTGTGCATGAACATGTCTGTATGTCCCGAGTCTGGGTGTATATGTAGGTATATCAAGTATGTATTTACAAATTAAAAAGCAGTATATGTAGTAATATCAGTTATCTGGTTTCCATAGTACAAGCTCTGCTTAGTTTGGGATCAGGTAGCCGTGTGTAAAAATGTCCCAGGATATTATATTATTTTACTCAGTAAAGTTTATAATGTTGTCATTATTTCGCAAACCTTCTTCGAGCAAAGTCGAATTTGTCGTATTGCAAGAAACGCATGATATATAAACAATCTTATTGACGGTTAAAACGAGCTGGTCGTGCCGTTGCCATGGAAACGTAAACATAGAAAATACACAACTATAGATATAATTCGTAAAAATATAAATACATTGTAATAATTTTTATACCTACTTAGCTAGTTTTGTTCAAACTAATAGTCGCATTTTTGAGTAAAGCACTATACAAGCCTTGGTCTTTAATGAGTGTACAGCTGACCACGCTATAATGGCCTCAAGCTAAGCTTCGCTACGTTCTCGGCCTCCAAGCTTGGTCATCATTGCAATCCTTGCTGGCCGCGCTATAAAGGCCTCGACCTTCGGTCTCGGCCTTTATTTTAGCTTGTCCATCGAGGGTTGCAATGCTGACCGCGCTGTGGAGCTGCGCTGCGCCGCGCTTTCGGCCATCAACAACGCGGTCAACAACACACTCATTAGAGACCGCGGCAGTAATGTACTATTATTTATCTTAACTTTTTATTAATTTATAGTTTGATGTATTAGGTATCACGTAATACATCAAACTATAAATTATATACATTTTCCGTTTTTACTACGGTGTATCTGCTGTAATTCTCTCACCAACAAAGCACTGAAAACTATGAAACGCTGTGCCACAAAGCGATGTATTTAAGTCTCATAAAGTCCTCTGGCCACAGTACCCCGTAAAGCTGGTAAGCTGATTAGCCAAGACTAGGTCGGAGCCGTCTGTACAGCTTTTCGTTTTGCTAGTACAGTCGCCGATAAAATGCTCTAAACAGATTCGACGTCAAGTCAGCCGCATACCAGATATGCTATAAGCAAAAGCTATCATGCCATCACAAATATCGGGAAAATGTGCCGACAGGCCCAGAAAAAGATGGCGAAATTAACTAGATTTCTTTGTGATGGATTAGTTCCGGATATTCACAGACCGAAACCGAAGCCAATGGAAAAAGGGAGGAGACGGCTTTTCTTTTGCAGTTATTGGCTTGAAATTAATGATTGTAAAAAACAAATATGATATTTTCTTGGTCGTTCTGGTTTTTAGGAGAATTCATGATCAATCAAAAATACTTAAACTATTGCATATAGGCCTCTTATGAGGAATTAAAGAAGATTGGGCTATAAATCATACCTATCAAGTACATTTTGCGTTGTCAAGCGGAGTACACCTTTTAAATTGATGTCGTTTTGCATCGCGGTCATTAAAAATTAAAACTATCTGCTTCTTCGACCATGTTTCAATTGGTTTCGTTTATCACGGTTTCCTATGTCGATTGAAATTTATCGAAATCGGGAAGAGAGAAGTCCAGACTCATCCCGATTTGAATCAACTGCAATCGACAAAGCAACGAAAACTACTAAAACATGGTCAGAAAAGTTACATAATATAAATTTCCTACTTAAGGTACTTCAAACGATATTTGGATTAAGTTCAGTGACTTTTGTCTCGAACTGTACCTACTAAGCAGCTGACTTTCTTAGAGTAAATATGTTATGAGATAAAATTTCTTCTTATTCGATTTAGCTGTACGTTTTGTCTGCTCCTAATTGTGTTTTGCGATTATTTTTGTACTGATAACTTCCGGATACGAAAGTTTTCCTTCACGTACGAGTTGATGTAATTAAGTTATTAGTGTAGTCCACATATAATCTTACTAACTAATTCCCGAATGGAATTAGTTGCTTTGTTCCCACTACTGAGGCTGTAGCCTATTGACTGCAGCTCATATACAGGCTAGCTCGACGTGGGTAGTACCACCCTCTTACAGAATATCGGCATAAAGCAGCTATTACAGCTGTGTTTCTCACGATTAATGAGAGAGTTTCAGGAGCCCCTTCAGGTCGGCAACGTGCGAGTAATGCCTTTGGTATTGGAAGCATCTATAGGCTACGGTAATTGCTTAACATCAGGCTGGCCGTACGCTTGTATGCCACCTCAGTCCTATAAAAAATAATAACTCTATTTTTGAAAGCTGTTCGCTTGTCATCGCCGGCGCATGGTGTATGTTTACGAGGTAATTGTTCGCGTCGGCTGCCCCCGCCCTCCGCCCGCCCTTGCCCTAGCCCCGCCCGCCTTCGATTTAATATTCCTCTTTATAGCTGAAAATGATTTATTAATGCGGACCCGTGTAACGTTGATACCGGCTCCATACAAATTACGGGCTTTACTTTCGGCAACTCTTTTTTAATTTAATAAAATAACGTGATTGGCACTTTAATTCTCATACAACATTTTACGTACTTAATTATAATTTTGTAGGTTATTCTTTCGATATAGTGCCGACCTTTTCATCATCGTAATGTATGAGCAAGAGAGTATTATTTTCAATAGTACCATTTATGTTTTAGTTGTTTAAACGTTCACCCCGAAATTTATAGGAAGTTATGATCGACTTGCACTGGTATTACAAATGCCTTTTTGTTCCCAGAAATGCTTTTTAAAACCGTTGTAAACTAGCTAAAACAATCTACTCTATAAATTTGGCCGTTAGTTTAGTTCCTACGCGTTACTACAAAAACTGAGAATGAATACATGTTCTCTATGGAATTAGGTATGTCGCTCACAAAGTTTAAGATCTAATTTTTTAAGAACAACATAATACGGACAGTGTTGCTAGTTTCCGATGGTCAAAAGTTACACAAGGCTGCTAAAAAGGTAACGCATTCCCATTAAAAAGAAAATGTAATTTATTTTATCATTATTTATGCGTCAAATGAGCACTTAACTGCATTCTAATAGTGCTAGTAATGTAATGTAATGTAATGTAACGTCACGACTTTTGTCCCCGTTCGGGGGTAGTCAGAGGCTTGAGTGGCCGTACACCACCACATTGTGGAGGTATTAACCAACTCAAAGCCCACGTTTCACTAGTGCACCATAGCACCGTTGCACTAGTGCTAGTGCGCCATATTAATAGTGCTTCGTTCCATGCACTTTGCGAAACTTAGAATTATTAACTCCTAGAATTACATAAAAATATGATATTCCATTAGGAAAAGTAACACAAGTATCGCGGGTCGTAACGCAATAAGGTCAAAAGTAACGCGGTACGTTACTTTTGTAACGCACTGGCAACGCTGAATACGGACCGTGAATACTGTAAGTACCTATATGTATAATAATAATACTGTGGCATAGAGTAGGTTGTAGGGTTAGCTGTAATAGAGCCAGTTGCATCTGTCGCCTGATTGATAGCGACCGCGTGACCACAGAGCTGAGGCTTTTGGACATAACAGGTGTAACTGCTGTGGTTTATAATCCCCTGGTATGAGGGTTTGCAAGACGGCAATGCTCACTATATAGATAGGTCGTGGCAGAGTTGGGAAAAATTTAATTGCAATTAATTAATTGCAATTTGCATGTGGTATCATAATTAACAATTAATTTTGATTTGTTTGCAATCGCGAACAAATCAGAACTAATTGTTAATTGTGACACCACCTGCGATTTGCAGTTACTTAATTGCAATTAAATTTTGCCCAACTCTGGGTCGTGGATTCAATTCCCTTGCTGCAAAAAAAAAAACAGTAATTGTATTTACATAATTTGCCAATCACCCCTGGTCCTTTATAAGGTTCCCATAATTCAACGTTGTGCTTATTTTGGGACCATCCAAGGGTAGTACGATCTTTTAGAAAATTAATAAGGTGGGTGTATAGGTAGATACTTTCTTACTTAAATCGTTGATACCAATAGCTTAATTGAAACAGTATTTCCAGATTTTAGGTTAAAATATACGAAAGTAGTAGATAGTTCGGTGTGATAAAAACACTTCTAAAATGTTTATGATTTTTTTTTCTTTTTCATATTGTTAGTTCAAACAGCTCGCGTATATTATTTTGCGAAAGCTAAAACAAACCACAGCTACAGTTAAGAAAAGGGTTCCGTTTTCAAAAATACGCTCAATCGTTTGACAGACTTGTAATATTTTTTACTCAAAAAAGTTTATAATGTTGTCATTATTTCGCAAACCTTCTTCGAGCAAAGTCGAATTTGTCGTATTGCAAGAAACGCATGATATATAAGGTATTATAATCGAGTATGACCACCATTATATTGCTGTTATCTGACCGTTGCCATGGAAACGTAACAAACAGGTATGTTTATGGTTCGTAAAAAAATCTTATTGACGGTTAAAACGAGCTGGTCGTGCCGTTGCCATGGAAACGTAAACATAGAAAATACACAACTATAGATATAGTTCGTAAAAATATAAATATATTGTATTAAGACGATACAAGGAAAAAATGAATTTTAGTTTCGGGGTGTGGCTAGCGTCGCGTGAGCTGCCGAAGGATATATCCCTCTCGCTTAGCTAGGACAGAACAGCTATGGAGTAGACTATAGTATAGTTATTTTTTGAAGGAACAATATTGTTTAATTCGTACAATTAAAATAATATGTCCCAGTGCACCTTTTAAAATAGATGAAATGGATGAAAATATTCAAATATATTTTTTTCGTTTTATATGGGATTTTTATGTCGAGTGTATTTGAAAAAATAATTTAATTTCTATGTTGTTTTTATTGCTGAAGACAAAGTAAGTCAAAAGAAGACAAACGATACCTACAATATGCTGATAGATACGTATAACAATATTTCGATCGTATAATAGCCTATAACCAGCGGACGATCCAGACGCGTCCAACGATATCTCATTAGTCAAATTATTATGATAAAAATAGTTTGGAAGTTATACGGGAGCAGATGAACATACATACATATCGGTCAAAATCATAACCCTCCGCCCACCGTAGTCGGGTAAAAATGTACATACTCTGTGTCAGTGACTGACTGCCGGATATGAGTATCTTTTTCATGTTTCGTAGGCAAAGGAATACTTTGGTACTTAACTTCGATGCCGATCATGAAGTCATCAGCGGTGTCATAATATTTTTTTTTACCATATTTAATATTTTTTTAAATTTAATTTTCAGTTTTTATTAATTTTATTGATTTAACCATGCATTTATTTTTTGTTTATCTTTTTATCTTTATTTTTTTATCTATCAAAATCACCCTTAGACTGGTTACCGCCACAGGTGACAAGAGGGCTGGCTCTTTCCTTGCTCAAAAAATTAGCTTGACAACAGGAACAGCTTGAATACAGGGAGGACATGCAGCCAGTATCCCACGCGGACGGTATTTGTTTAATTAGGGGTAGGTTTTTATTTTATTGTATTTTATTTTAATTTATGTTATATTATATTGTATTTTAATGATAAAACATGAAAATTAAAAATAAATATATATATTTTTTTAATTTAATTTTACTTTTATTTATTGTTTTATATTTATTGTGAAATTATAATAATTTTAATAATCAATATTGGACTATGTCTGAAACAAATACATTGAATTGAATAATTTAAATACAAAAATTATCACATTAACTCGTTAAATCCCGGTTTACACCCGCTAGAACGAAAAATATCCTAACATGGTAGGTAGGACCTGAGGGTTGGCCAGTTAATTACTTAAAATAAACTATATTTATTTCAAGGAAACATTCATAAGATCTGAAGGCGTCGGACTCGCACATAAAGGGTTCCGTACCACCGTAGAATAAACACATCAAAAATATCAAGTTTGAGACTTGATATTTATTTTTAAATGTTATTATATTTTTAGTATTTGTTCTGCACCGGCAACAGAAATACACATTCAGTCAAAATTTCAACTCTCTACCTGTTACGGTTCGTGAGATACAGCCCGCGCTGACAGACGGACAGACAGACAGACGGACAGCGTAGGCCTAGTAATAGGGTCCCGTTAGCACCCTTTGGAACCCTAAAAAGTAGCCTATGTTCTCCGCCAAGACCCAGTCTATCTCCATACCAAAATTCATCAACATTGGTTCAGCGGTTTAGCCGTGAAAAGGTAACAGACAGAGTTACTTTCGTTTATAATATAATAGATTGAATAGGACGGACAAACATTTTCCTATCCATATCTGTAATGTTATTTTTTACGATAATTTATTGATGTATGATATATTTATTACTTGCCCATCCATACCTACAACAAACGCAATAAAGCGACTCCATTGTTTTGACAAGCAATGTATTCCCACTGTCGGCCCAAGACCATGCTGCAAGTATATAACAGTAAGCGAAATAGGGAGTTTTTACAGAAATGACACGAATAACTATGAAATGACAAGAGATGACACAAAATGACAAGAGATGACACAAAATGACAAGAGATGAAAAGAAATTACACAAGACAAGGAAAAGCAAACGAAAATCACGCTGCAGTGCAGGTCGTAGGTTCGATTCCTGCCCAGGACATGCATTTGTGTGCAGTGTATATTTAGTTTGTATTTACAAACAAAAAGTAGTATATGTAGTAATATCAGTTATCTGGTTTCCATAGTACAAGCTCTGCTTAGTTTGGGATCAGGTAGTCATGTGTAAAATAATTTCCAAGGATATTTATTTATTTATCATAGGCGTCGGCGGACTGTAAATACTGTACTGTACCTGTAATGTGGCACGACCGTAATATTTTTTCGTAATATTTTTTAAAAAATCCTTCACAGGTCCGACGTCGAACAAGTCCGACTGGACACTGACAATACAAAGTTAGAGAGAGACATGGTTAGTTCAAGTACTTAAAATGTGAGATGGCGATATTGTGCGCGCGCTCGGAAATAAACAACGTAAGCGCCAAACCACATTTTCTTGAATTAAAAAAAAACTACTTCATGAATTAAAATATGGTTGAAGGGTAGTTTAGATATCATTATTTGCTATGTTTTAGAAATAATTTCGTGATCTAAATCGTAAAAACATCGTGGTAGCAAGGAAAATTGTAAATAATTAGAGCTCATTTCATATTTTTTTTTTATCGAGAAAATTTCATCAAATTGTGATTTGGATTTAAAGATACTCATGATAATATAGTCAAAAATCATACATCTAAATATAAGATTCCTAGTCCACATACTTACTTAAAGAAAAAGTAGAATAGAAAATCAACCAAATTTCGAACCCTCATCTTAATTTTTATACCTACTTAGCTAGTTTTGTTCAAACTAATAGTAGCATTTTTGAGTAAAGCACTATACAAGCCTTGGTCTTTAATGAGTGTACTGCTGACCACGCTATAATGGCCTCAAGCTAAGCTTCGCTACGTTCTCGGCCTCCAAGCTTGGTCATCATTGCAATCCTTGCTGGCCGCGCTATAAAGGCCTCGACCTTCGGTCTCGGCCTTTATATTAGCTTGTCCATCAAGGGTTGCAATGCTGACCGCGCTGTGAAGGCCTGGAGCTGCGCTGCGCCGCGCTTTCGGCCATCAACAACGCGGTCAACAACACACTCATTAGAGACCGCGGCAGTAATGTACTATTTTTATGTCTGGTGTTGGAGTGAATAAGGAAACAAATTGTATTAAATAGGGAACATTAATATAAGCAGCTGTATCCCTTTTGCATTAAATGAAAGCTACTATATACGTAATGGACATACATTAAGGTATCGTGATATCATTATAATTTGACCCCTTAATATAATTAGTCTTAACAACGTAAGGCTAATTGCTACGTGTCCAGATAGGCCCTAAAGTACGTGACTGGACCAATTTAGTCTAGATATCCTAATTCATATTTAGTACTATTTTAAGCAAAATTTAATATCATTAATTGTGCGTAACATTTGCTTTTAATTATAACTAACATAGCCTAGCATAATATTATTATTTATTACACGTGTAGGATATTAAGCATTCCAGTCTACTATCCACCAAGCCAACTAGGAACTCGGATGGAATGCGGCTTCCCCGCCCGCATACCGCCCGCACACCCGCCACCGCCTGCGGCTTCCCGCCCGCCACACCTCCCGCACACCGCCACCGCCTTTCTGTGCAAGTGACGTCACATTTGATAGGTTTCTAGTTGGCTTGGTGGAGTAGTACCAAGTGACCAGAAGTAGTAGTAATTCGCACATAGAATTCGAAAAATTCAGAGAGATGGGAGGCATTTGCCCTGTAGTGGACATGATAGCATTGAAATGAAATTAACAGGGTAGGTATCTATTCTATTTATTTTCCCGAAGTCTTTATTTCCCTACCATTGGTACAGTCAGCAACGAAAGTCGCTGAACATTCTGAATTTTTTAAATCGGTTATACTCTTTATTCTACAAACGTTGGTAAACCTTTATAAAACCAAACATTGGCGACATGTCTACATTTTGTTTCGATAAAGAAAAATTATGGATTTGATGCAAAACAAAAGTGTGCAAGCTATTTGAAAAACTGAGAATGTTCAGCGACTTTCGTTGCTGACCGTACCTACTCCTTTAATAATACGTAAGTTAATTAAAAACATCCCGACTAAGATGATTGCCGGAAACGACGGGTAAATTACATCGAAGCGATGAGCGTTTTGCCGAAGCATAAATCCTCTTACAGCAGATTGTTCCTTAATTTCTTATTTCCAGTCTTCAGGCGCTCTTTCCGTCTCCATTAGTCATTCTTTGAGCGAGATAAAATGATTTATTAGAGCGGAGACAGTGTTCTCGGGAGAATAATATTGATAATAATTGAAAATGTTTAAATAATCCAAAAGAGATACGCCTTTTATCACTCTTAAGATGAAAATAAATAAAAGGTAAAATGATCTTTGATAGCGACTGTAGCCTAGGGGTGAACAGATTGGGCTAGCAATCAGAAGGTCCCAGGTTCGATCCCCGGTGGGGCAAGCACCAATGGATGAATTTTCATCTATGTGCATAATTTACAGTTCGCTGACGGTGAGGGAAAACATCGTGAGGAAACCTACCTAACCCTCGGGATTAGGTAATAGTCAGTTCCTGTATTGTATACACGGCGACAAGGTTCACCACCTGTCACGTTGGGTTCTGACTATCTGGTGAAACGTGGGCTTTGAGTTGGTTAATACCTCCACAATGTGGTGGTGTACACAAGCCTCTGACTACCCCCGAATGGGGATAAAAGTCGTGACGTTACATTTATATTTCAATCTTTGAAAGCTTTCTAAAAATATTTTAATGATTTAAACGTGTTCATTTGTTTTTTAAATAGAGTAAAATTACACTTGACGTAGGCTGCAAATCCCGGCTCGCAAAGGTTAAGGGGTTATTACACCTAACTAAATTTAGGCAACTTAATTTAGTCGTTACTGAATTTAGGCAAGTGTAATCGCATTTAGCAAGCTATTCAGAAGCTAGAATGGTTTAAATATTTAGAAGCTTCTGAATTAAGGCTTCTAAATTTAGCCAAGTGTAATAAGCTCTTTAACAGAATGGCTAGACAAGTGGCTGACGTCTACAAGCGTTCGTTCAAATCGCTACGCTTCATGTATGGAAATGACATAAGTCACGTGATCTACATAGCAACTTGTTGTTGATCTACATAGCGACGTTTTACATTTCCATAAATACATTGTGAAGTCTATTCTATTCTATTCGATTAGCGTTCATGCCACTTGTCTAGGGGGGCTGAAGTGACCGGGTGACTTCAGCTTGCTCAATAACGATCAGAAAATATAGTTGCTCAATAAATCGTGAACATAGGCAAGCATATGTACGCTTATCTTAATTCTAATAATAATAATTATTATTATAACAGCAGTGATGGCCGATTGGTTATCACGCGTCTTGCGGGCCTAATCCGTCAAGTAGGAATCCATCCATCTTTTCCTGGGTCTACAAGGCATTCATTCCTTATTTTGAAATTTCCATATAGTGACTGGAGCCTAGGGGTGAACAGGTTCGGCTAGCAATCAGAAGGTTCCAGGTTCGATCCCCGGTGGGGCATGCACCAATGGATGAATTTTCATATATGTGCATAATTTACAGTTCGCTTACGGTGAGGGAAAACATCGTGAGGAAACCTACTTATCCCTCGGGATTAGGTAATAGTCAGTTCCTGTATATACGGCGACAAGGTGGTGGCCTGTCACGTTGGGTTCTGACTATCTGGTGAAACGTGGGCTTCGAGTTGGCTTAATACCTCCACAATGTGGTGGTGTATGGCCACTCAAGCCTCTGAATACCCCCGAATGGGGATAAAAGTCGTGACGTTAAATTTTTTACATTTTTAACATTGAAATTTCCGTACTTTCATAATACAGTGCCCTAGGTAGGTACCATCGCGCATGTAAAAGAAAGCAAAAAGCTCATGCAAAGAGGTAGGCAGAGACATAATATCATGAACTATAAAAAATCCTCTAGATGAGAATGTTCTTGACTCTTTTTTCATACTTTTTGAGTGTGATCTTTTGACCGACTTCAAAAAGGAGGAGGTTCTCAATGCGACTGTATGTTATTTTTTTTGTTTTTTTTTCAGTAGTCGATTATGTATAATTATGTGTAGTGGTGGATTATGGCCTGAATCCCCCTCGCATTGAGGGGAGGCCCGTGCCCAGCAGCGGGACGTTAAAAGGGCTAAATTATTATTATTATTCAGTAGTCGGGTTTTAGTTTTTGAACTTATCCTTTTAATGTAGATGCCCACGTTCCTTTGTTTCATTGTACAAGTTACAACTATATCCAAACTTCAGTCTATCCTGAAACTATTGAATTCAAATGTATAAAGTTGTGGACACACCAGCAGTTTCCTAGTACAAGGCAGAAGGCCCGAGGCGCCATCTGCGGACCGTCCGATCAGAATAATTGGATCATAAAACTCCGTAGCTTTATGTCCCCGCGTCCTTGAGCTTTGGTTCAAATTTTGTTATGTTAACCAATGTGAATACTAACTTTATTGCTAGCTATTTAAAGCTGGGTCTATGCTTACGAGCTGAGCACGAGCGGAGCACGAGCCGAGCACAAATTCGTGTAGTGTGGACCGACAAGCCTCGAACGAGCGCGCTTCGAGCATTTGCAAATAAATCCCTTTGTGTTCGTCAAAAAACCGACAATTGGCGGAGCACAGTCGAGCGCGAACCAAATGCTCGAAGCGCGCTCGTTCGAGGCTTGTAATTCGGTCCACTCTACACGAATTTGTGTTCGGCTTGTGCTCCGCTCGTGCTCGACTCGTAAGCATAGACCCACCTTTATATGTGACTAAGGTGGCAATTAAGCGTACGGCCCGCCTTAAGCAGTTACCGTCGCGTCTAGATGCTTGCAATACTAAAGGTATTGCTCGCACGTTGCCAACCTGAAAGGAAGTGGGACAGAGGGAGGGAGGGCCCGGTTCCGGCTCTCTCACTCATCGTACGTAATAGCTATTTTACGCCGATCTTCCGTGAGAGGGTGGTACTACCCCAGTCGGGCCAGCCCATATTATGAGCTGCAGTCGGTTGGCTACAGCTTGGCCCTAACATCAATAATCATTCTACAATGCCATAACAAGTAAATATGTAAGTGAGTTTCTCATAATCCGCCTACTTTCTAACAGAACTAATATACTCAACAAATACAGATACGGTATCCAATACTGGTTCCACAGTAACTGATCCCTTCACTATGTGTGTTATTATATGAATTGATAACCGGTGTCAGTTTGTTTAGGATCCAACCGTTATAATGAAACGATAACTCTTCACTCGGTACTGTCCCATCGCGGTCTCCCACTTATATGAAATGTAAACTATGGTTATCATTTAATAATATAGAGAATACTTAACTTCTTGTATATCTAAAGTAAGATTGCATTATTGAGACTCAAAGCTACGAGACGGCTGGACCGATTATAACGCTAATGTTACACGTAGTAACTTTTTTTTATAGGTCTGAGGTGGCAAAAAAGCCTACGGACCGCCTGATGTTAAACAGTTACAGTAGCCTATAGATGCTTGCAATACCAAAGGCATTGCTCGCATGTTGTCGACCTGAAGGGGAGCGGGATGGAGGGAGGGGAAGAAGCCCCCCCAGCCCCCTCTTGTCAGGATAATTTTAGTGTACGGTTAAATACATTATTTTCTCAAAAATTTAACAAATTATTTATGGAGATTTTTTTATTTTATAATATAGCAAAACAATGCCATTTGCGCAGGCGCAGAACAAAATTAAGATGAGGGTAGATATGCAACATTTGTTGGTAAGAGCTAGGGAAACAATAGCTATTTACATGAACCTAATACTAAAGAAGGACTGGGTCTGCGTTGCTTAGACATCGCACAACTCCGCCGCTGACGTCATGAAATGTAACGTCACGACTTTTATCCCCGTTCGGGGGTAGTCAGAGGCTTGAGTGGCCATACACTACCACATTGTGGAGGTATTAACCACCTCAAAGCCCACGTCGCTGACGTCATCATAGTATCTATGGCTATTTATTAGGGCCAGTGACATAGTGTTACTATTTGTAATATTTATCTACGATCTAATAATGAAAGATCCCTTAAAAAATGATCTTATCGTAGAGTATGAATAGTATGAGTTTAAAATACATTAACAAAAAATAATTGTACAATTCCACACGTATGAAGACCTATCTAAAATTCGATTCTAAATCAGTTAAATGATATTTTTAGGTGTGGTCTAGCATGCACCATGTTAGATTTCTGAAGATATCCTAAGATATCTGCACACGAGCTTTCCACGCCGGAACAACTTTTAATCGCTCCAAAAACTTGCCCCAACTGAAAAGGAGCGTCCCAAATACTTTATTAGAAACGGGATATCTGCAATTTGTTCAAAGAATAAGTTATTACTCTATAATGAACGCGCACTTTCACGAATGTACTCTTCGGTATTGTTTCAGTACTGAAAGTTTGACCTAATATTAATTAGGACTTCGACCTCATTACAGGAAATTCAACAAGAAAAGGCAAGCATGAAAATGAAGCGCCTTTTTGTTATTTGACGTTTGTTGTACAGGTTATTAAAGGTCATTTTTTATACAACAAACGCGGTAAACAGGCGCATGGCCCGCCTGATATTAAGCGGTTTCCGTAACCTGTGGAAGTTTGCCATAACAGGGGATCGCTTGTGCGTTGCCGACCCTATAAGAACTATTCAAATGACTTTATTAAAAAAAATGCTGCTGTTTAATCAAAATTATCAGGATGAGGTTTCATTACCCGACTACGGCGGAGGGTTATGATTTTGACCGGTATGTATGTATGTATGTATGTATGTATGTGCATCTGTTCCCACCTAACTTCCAAACTACTTGTCGTAATTTGACTAATGAGGTATCGTTAGAAGCGGCTTAATGACGCGCTGGTTATAGGCTATGTGACGTCACATAAAATTGCATATGGCGCCCTCTAGAGGACATAATGTCATGATATAAAAAAATACATTTTTTAATAAAACCGTGTGGGGTATCAAATGAAAGAACTTGATGAGCACATTTCAAAAATATATATATTGTTACCTATAACTCCAAAATAATTAAATAAAAAGTAAGTTTAAAAACTAAAACCCGACTACTGAAAAATCGCGCTCTAAAAAGTATGAAACAAGAAAATATTCTCATCTAGAGGATAGCCGTGGTCCGTGTAGGTCCTTTAGGACCAAATGGCATATGAACACGGACCACGGCTATCCTCTAGATGAGAATATTTTCTTGTTTCATACTTTTTAGAGCGCGATTTTTCAGTAGTCGGATTTTAGTTTTTAAACTTACTTTTTTTATTTTTATAGAACGTTTATTTTCTCACACCATAATATCCATCCCTCGAAATATCTTCCTTTCCCGTATTGACTCTCCGGTGGTTAATGATAGGACGGCGCCATCAGTATCTGTAATGGCGCTATAAGACGGTCCCTCGCGCGCCATTGCAAGGGTTAAGCATTTGCTTTATAACACCACTTTTATTTTACGCGATCCATTTCACTTTAATCTGAGATATTCTGTGCAATTTGTCGCTGTGAGACATGATGGTAGCTGATTATGAGCCTTAAAGTCTTTAAATAATTATTAACAATTAAATTTAAAATTATCACTTGCTGAACGGTGAAGAAAAGACATCGTGAGGAAATTTCCACGACTTTCGAAAAACACGTGAACTTAAGAGTTGTTCAAGCCGCCGAAGGCCTCTGACAAGGCTTAACGACTGCTGCCTCGATGACAACAACTGGGACCGACTTTTTACGTGCCCTCCGAAGCACGAAGAAGCTCAGTTCAAATGCAACTAAATAGTCACCCACTGAGTGACCTTGCCAAGCGGTACTTAGCCTCCGATCGTTTACCGATTAGTGATTAGAGCTGGCTATTAGCGCCTCATTAGCGTATTTCGCTAATAACGTAATACCTATTTAAATGTCCCCAATTTAATAGGGGGTGTGTCTATTGCCATAATAACGGGCACATTCTCTCTTAGGGACACCGGAAAAATGCTACTTTTTGCATCGGCGATCGCCGATTTTGCGACTGTATCGATGCTGCATTGCGATTTGGCGACTCTCTGCGTTCGGACGCACTGCTCCGGTGCTAAAAGCGACTAAATCGCCGATCGCCGATGCGAAAAGTTGCATGTATGCGGTGGTCCTTAACGCACCGAATATACCTACCGGCCTTACAGTCTTGACACGTGATACTAAATCGTAATAATTTAAAACAAGCCTTTCCTCTGGGCTGGGTATAACAGCTGGAAGAGGGCCAAATCGCCTGAGCCGATGTTCCAAGTGCGATGCTTGAATTACTAAACATAGCCTATGTTCACCTCAGGGTAGGCGGTGCCAACGACTTTTAAAGTGTTGTGCATTACATCATGTCAAAAGTGTTTTAAACTTCAAGTAGACCTTTAAGACTGTATCACACCTGGCGACGGGTTTGGCGACCGTCGCCAAGTAGACTCCTGTCATATTTTGACATAATTCAATACGAATTATTAGCGACGGTAGCCAGCGACGTCGCCGGCCACGTATCCAAACAATTGGTATTACTTGTCAAATTCAATACGAATTCGTTGGCGACGGCGACTGGCGACGCGCTTGGCGTCCCGATGAGATAGAGCCCGTAGATGATCTGGTAAAAGTGCCTTAATGCAATCGGCGTTAGGGTCAGTTCAGACAGGCCGGAAAAATGCGCGAGCAATTTAACTTGGTATACTATACGGTTCTATTTTTAATGGGCTCTGACTGAACTGACCCTTATGACAAAAAGTTTGTATCTACATAAGTCAATCGGTGCGCCTGAGCAGTCAGTGGTGGCTGGTCAGTTATGACATCTCACCAGAAAGACAACGTCGTATTATGCCCATGGTTTTTGGACGCGGCCAAAGAGATACCAACGCCAATGAGCCAAAATATTGAAAAAAGCGACAGTTTAAGAACACATAAATATTATTGTTTTGAATCAAAAAGCATCGAAACAACTAACTGGTTAACATTTATGAAAATATCTTCAAGCGAGACTTTAAACACACCTCTCCCTGTTAAGGTTTAGCATAAATTAATTATACCCTAAGGACCTGAAACAAGTTAATAACAAAAACAAGCCCGTCTAGACTATGCATGTACACAAAAAAGAGAAGTCAAAAGGATAATAAGCTGGAACGAAGAATAACATCTGGCGGCCCGCCAAGCGAGCCAGCGCCGGAGCACCGACACTGCGCCCAACTTTATCAAAACTGAACAAAAACCTGTCTGTCAGTTGAAACAAGAAGTTGATTGGGTATAAGGGCCATAAGACACAGAGTAGACACAGAGACAGGGGTGAGGGAAAACATCGTGAGGAAACCTACCTATCCCTCGGGATTAGGTGATAGTCAGTTCCTGTATACACGGCGACACGGTTCACCACCTGTCACGTTGGGTTCTGACTATCTAGTGAAACGAGGGCTTTGAGTTGGTTAATACCTCCACAATGTGGTGGTGTATGGCCACTTAAGCCTCTGACTACCCCCGTACGGGGATAAAAGTCGTGACGTTACAAGACACAGGGTAGCCATGGCGACGTCGCCCGCCACCGGAGACAACTATTCGTATTGAAATGTATGGGAGGTAATACTCCTGGCGACGTCGCCAGTCAATACAAACTGTTTGGATACGTGGCCGGCGACGTCGCCTGGCGTCCCGGTGTGTTTTGGCTCTAATTCTTTTGGAGCTGAGAATAACTAATTTAGTTGCTATCAACGAGCAAATTATCTACTTTGCCTTTTCTCTAGGCTTCCAAAGTCAGGAAGGCAGCCGTTGCTGTTGCGCTGCGTTATTATAAATAAGAGCATCTAAATGTGGCGAGCAGCGCGCCTGAGCAATTGGTTTTGACGGCCGACCACGTATACTAAAATGGTTTTTTTTGTTACTGAGGTGGCAAACAACCGTACGGCCCTGTCTGATGTTAAGCAGCTACCGTAGCACATCGTATATGTCGTAAAATGATTGCTCAAGCGCTCTGGATTCAATATAGCGCCCTTGCCGTAAAAATATTATTTTGCCCTTGTTGATTCAATCTCCGATTATATCTTTTCAGACTCCCATAATTGACTTTATTTTGTGAGAAAAACGTATTTGTTTAGTAATTGCTCGTTAAGTTCTAACTCAATAAACATCTTATTTTCTATCTCGTCTCAGACGCTGTTATGAAATTCAAATTAGAATCTAAGAGCCCGTTTCAATACCTATTATCTCTACGTTTATTTATTTTTATTCATTACTTTACAAATTGGTGGTTATTGAATAATATTTTTATTATCGTGACTCTTATCTCAGATTTATGGAATTATCAACAAAAATAAATAAAGTCACGTAAAAATGCTGGAAAATGTTCTCGCATTTTAAAATAATATCCAAGGAACTGGCGTATTTCATTTTTGTCTTCGTTGGCATAAAATGGCAGCACCTTCGTCATCTCTGTGGTACCATAACTAACTAATATGATTATATTACATGCAATAAATCATAGAGATTTTAATTAGAAGAGAAGTTCTTAGTTGATATCTCTATGAAACAACGCGTGGTCATTTTCCCGGGATGCGTGGCATCTATCTACCGGTAAATAGCTGAACTACTCGCTTCGTTTTATGTCGATGTTAGTACTCGGCCGACCACTCGGCCGAGTTGCCTAGACCCAGTCCCCTTAGTAATTGGTCCATGTAATAAATGCTGTTTAATAAATAATAAAATTTCAACCTAATGTTTCTTTCGCTTTCAAAAGATCCATTATGGATGGGGAGCCGTTGAAAGACTTTCTGGATTTAAACGAGCGCGTCAGATTAAGATAAGGGAGATAGCTTACATATTGATAAGAACCTCAAAAAATTATGAGCCCTTAATATTGGTGGGTTCGCTCAGGGGAACCAAAAAAAAATAGACCACCTTAAAATACTCGAACTCGTCAGATTAAGATAAGGGGGATTAATTACTAGCTAAGAAGTGTCAAAAGTGTCAATTTTGCTAATTTGATCGTCAGTCTTAGAAATGGGAGCATCTGGAAGTTTCACTTTAGCAACCCCTCAGATTATTATTTTTAAATATAGGACTGCGGTGGCAAAAAAGCGTACGGCCCGCCTGATTTTAAGCAGTTACCGTAGCCTATAAATGCTTACAAAATCTGGCGCGCTCATGTATTTTTTTTTTTAATTTTTCATGTTGGAGCATGAAAAGTATTAATATCTGACACGCTTGAGTATTTTTATGTCATTGCTTTTTATACAAAAAAAAATTTTTTTTCATGTATACGCTTCCCCCACCGCTGAAAGTGGAAACATCTAGAACAATGTATTCTTCCTATCATGTCATTTACCGAATCTACTAGGTTTGGACGGCGCTCGTTCAAATCCACGAATTGCACGCTGGGCTCCCGGTCCATTATTCAAATTCTGAACGTTAGGGTCGAAAGTCGCAAAGTTTTCTCATAAACACAGAGCGGTGCATTCAGTCTCTCGGCGCATATATTGCAAACTTCTACCAACACCATCCGCTATCATTGTGGCTTGAATTTCGCTATATTGTTGTTCTTTATAACATTTTCGAAGATTTATGTTGTTTTAAGATAACGTAAAAATGTATAGAGTTCAATTACTGAACTTTCCACGAATTTATTTAACTTTGCAAAGTTCATGGTAGAACAAAGAAATGATAACGAGCAAGGGGTGATTAAACCCATTTGAAAAACTAAAAAAGTAAGTTTAAAAAACTAAAACCCGACTAGGTCCGTGTAGGTCTTTTAGGGCCAAATGGCACATGAACACGGACCACGGCTATCCTCCAGATAAGAATATTTTCTTTATTCATACTTTTTAGAGCGCGATTTTTCAGTAGTCGGGTATTAGTTTTTAAACTTACTTTTTATTTAATTATTTTGGAGTTATAGATAACAATATATATATTTTTGAAATGTGCTCATCAAGCTCTTCCATTTGATACCCCACACGGTTTTATCAAAAAATGATTTTTTTTTAGTTCATGACATTATATCCTCTAGAGGGCGCACTATGCAATTTTATGTGACGTCACATAGCCTATAACCAGCGCGCCATTAAGCCGCTTCTAACGATACCTCATTTGTCAAATTACGACAAGTAGTTTGGAAGTTAGGTGGGAACAGATGCACATACATACATACATACATATATACATACGTACATACATACATACATACCGGTCAAAATCATAACCCTCCGCCGTAGTCGGGTAAAAATACAAACTTAGCATAGCTTAGATTATAAATACTTATATAAATAAAAATGAAAAAATATTGTCAGACTAATTCACCAACTGTATGGTCCCAAACTAAGCAACGCTTTTACGATGGGTACCGTATAATGGACTGGGGGCAATCCCAGTGACACCCAGACCAGGCAAATTACGAAAAGGCCACCCTCTCACAGAAGATCGTCGATAAGTAGCTATTGCGTGCTATTACTGTTTCGTATGATTAGTGGGAGAGCCGGAAGCCCAAACCTACCCCCTTGCCCCTCCCTCCGTCCCACTCCCCTCCAGGCCGGCTACTTGCGAGCGATGCTTTTGGTATTGGAAGCATCTTTAGGCTACGCCACCTTATAAACATTTTAAAAAACACAGTAAACACATTAATAAGCAAACATGCTTACACAAACGAAGCGCAGTACAAACAAACAAAATGTAATTTGAATTTCCATATTTAGCCAAGTTCAAGGATCGTCGACGCAAGATACCCCGGAGCCATTCCGATAGGAATGATTCTCATTAACTTGCCAAAACATCGTTGGGGATGTTTAATGGAGAATTTTGAAGGCGGTGCTTATCCGACCCTTGTTTATTCGATTCTGATTCGGGCGTCTTGACTTTGCGAACGGTGCTTGCAGACGAGCGATCGAGGAAGGCTTTTGATTCTTTCGTCAGTTTTTAATTGCATAGGTGTTTGTGTTTTTGAAGTGAAAACTTCTTTAGCGGCGTTGTGCACTTTTCTTGAGATGGGTAAAATATATTAAACTCGCGACAGGGTCACGTGTCCTGACCGAAAAATTCGACAGATTGTGCAGGGCGCTTGCGCGAATAAAATGCGACGGACTCGTAGCGACAGGTCACGTGTCCTATCTTGGGATGGGTAAAAAGTATATATGTAGTTCATAATTTCGCTTTCAACTTAAAACGTCTCAAGCACCTAAGCGAATGGATCTGGGTAAGTGCTCTATGGGGCGTAAGTTCAAATCCTATCTGTACTATATTTTCGAATTTAATATTTTATTAATTATTTAATTCTTACAATTTTTGATTTTAATTTGTATTATTTTATACGATTATTTAAAAAAAACGGCCAGGGTGTTTTTTTTACATTTTTTCCCTAACCATTCCAAAATATTTAAAAATGCACAACGTTAATGTTCAAGTTTTCACTTCTGCCGGCACTCCCGGAGTGCAACCTGTTTTTTTTTATTTGTGGATTATAATGTACATAGATAGGTGTTGTCGACGCTAGTTCTTGTCAAAGTTTAAAAACTATGGTTGGTCTTCACCCTAACTAAAATATAACTAGCCTAACTTGGGAAATTGATTGTCCAATAAAATGTCGATGACCGTCTCTGGCTTTTAAAAGGTCGGTGGTCTGCCCTCAACCTTAAGCATTATTTTCGCTGATTCTCAAAATATTGCAATATGTCTGTCTAGCATGCTCCCTCTGTATATTCGGGCTCACGACGGAATGCAATAACAGATATAGCGACGTTTTCGCGAGCATAATGCCGACAATTTGGGGTTGCGAATGCCTGCGCGGGCAATTCATGGAAATACTCGGGCGTTGCAAAAATATAAGGCTTTTTTGTGTATTACTCGTAAGCCTTATAATCGTTGAAGGCACTTAGATGCTTTTATTTCGGGTGAAGTCATTTTCATAATGGTGGAATAATGCTGTTAGATGATAGGTACCTAATCAAAGACGGTCGAAGCGAGGCATGTGCGGCATATGGACCAGCCAAATTAAAAACGAACTAACAAAAGAATACCTATGCTTAGTATACTGAAATGTTTCTGACCTAGAATCAAAAACCCAGGTACCGAAATACTTTTGTATTGAAATCGCTGAATTTCTGCAAACCGTGTAGGGGAGCGGGGGGCTTGTTGTAACAATTTTTAGTTTTTTTCATGGGGAAGTCAAAATAATGAGTATTTTCATGATGAAGCACTCTTAAATGAGAGGTCATATATTCAGGTATAAATTAAAATGATAATTAGGCTTTAATTGATAACAAATGCTTGTATAAATGACTTTTTGTGAAAGAAGTCGAATGTTACAACTTACCCCAGAGTTGGGGCTAGTTGTAACTTGCGTGGGGCAAGTAGTAACAACATAATAAAATAAAATATTTGTATAATTTACAGGCATTTATTGTCAATTAATATGAAAAATATTATTTATAACGTATTTATTCCAAACTATGAGGTTAAAAATGTTTATTTATCAACATTTAGTGATCTTTCTTGACACTTATTATCTACTTAGTCTTTTAAACTATATAATAACATTTCTATCAACAGTCAAAATAATTTTCAATATCATAACATATTTTTTTGTTTCTTGGACTTGTATTGTTTTAAAATATACCTAAATCAAATGGCTTTTCTAAAAGTTGCTAGTTAAAAATTATCATTAACTAAGTAGTTTTAAAATTTAATCATCACAATCAACGTGGAAAACTAGTCTAGCATCATTGAACATCATATTAAATGTAAATTTAGTCGTCATCAGAATCACAGTTCACACAAAAGTATGATACATGCTCGCCTTGTACACATTTAACATGTTACAATGTGCCCCGAAATTTCGTTACAACTAGCCCGATGGCAAATTTTTTAACATTTTTGTATATTGAAAAAAACGTTTACGTTATTGTCAAATGCTAGTAGTTACGTATGATAGCTTAATATATTGACTACACAAATTAATAGATTCTCATTTCAAAAAGACATTGCAGTAACTTAAAATCAAACTTTACGAACTCAATTTTGGTAGGTTACATGGCAAAAATAGTGCACCTGCTCACAACTAATTACTGCGCTCTCCCCTGCCTCACTGGCTGTGCTTACGTCCTAGGCCCCGTTATAAGGAGCATATTAAGTGTAAACTGAAAACAAAATATTCAAAACCTGCTGAGCAATTAAGCTGTTTCTACTTACCCCTGTTACAACTAGCCCCCAGCTCCCCTACATGAAATTTTCACAGACTCGACTAAAAGCCTGTCACGTTGAGGTCACTTTACCAACGAACACTCTGGCGCTCTGTGCCTTTTACAAAATCACCTAGAAAACGGACTATCGATTGTATCATTTACATTGCGTTCTCAACTAACATTTACACACACGATTATAATATGATTCTATGTAATCCAAATATTGCGATACGTTCGAGAATTTCAAATGGAATCTTTAAGAGTATGAATATTATTTTTCGTACCATGCCTTACGTTTGTTCCAGGTTTTGGAAATGAAAAGGATATGACTATTGTTTTATTGATATATCCTTATATATTACGAGAGAGTGAAAGTAATTAATTAGGCGCGTCTACATGTACGGAGTAGCGCGCATGATCAATCGATGACGTCAGTCAACTAGTCAAACCAGAGTTATAAATTTATACACAACGTTATTGCGGTTTCGGGCAACCTTACTGAGATACTGTACCGTGTACCGAGGTACATGTGGATGCGCCTAGTGGTCGTCTTCTGACTAATGTATAAATCAACCCCTTATATTCACAAACACTGAAACCAAGATTAACTCGAGCACGTCCCTAAAAACCTGTCCCGAAATGAAGCAAAAAACTAACTTGTTTAGCCGTACTGTAATTGCGTCGGGGTCCGCCCAGATAAGCTCGTTTCTTTTTAATTTGCCGTCTGGAAATTACTTCAATTCCCCGTTGAATAAATGAGGACTGCACTACCTACTTTGAGCGGTATTTTTTTCTTTTTAATTTATTTTATTACCGCGAGAGATCTCGGGAAAGTTCTCGAGAGCTTCATGTTAAGGTTTGATTAACCGGCATTAGGGTTCTAAAGGAGATCTTGCTTAGAGCAGTCTCGCTGAGAGTTTGCTACGGTTTATGGCATTTTACCGACTTAGATATATTATTAAATGAAATAAGCACCTCAGTTTTATTATTAAGGTGTATTCCTATCGGCGAGGCAGACCGCGGAGAAGATGGTGTGACGATTTGAACACTTTTGCGGGTAAAACGTGGCCACTACAAGCCCAGTATAGGGACCTGTGGAGACAGAGAGGGGAGGCCTTTGCCCAGCAGTGGGACATTTAATAGGCTATAAAAACCATTCTTAAATAACCAGAACTTATCGTTTATTAGTATTTAAAGTCTAGCCAAGTCTATGTCCTCAACGTTATAATAAGAGTGGATTATCGAAGAAAGAAGAGAATTCCGATACGCTGTCCTTGTAACCATAGATGCGGTTCTGTTTGTAGTCGATAGGCATATGAGTCGTAACGTGATTCTTCTTGTATTTCACACAACTTTCGTCGAACCATCTCGTCAGGTCGGGTCCTGGGATGTGAGAACACGGAACGGCCGCGTTTCTGTAAGAAATTGAAAATACTGAAAATTTGAAACCACTCCGACCAAAGATATGAGGATTCAAAATCAAATCGCTACAAGAAAAGGCTACTACAGTGCCTATTGTTTTAATTTAATTTGACGCAGCCACAACCTGACCATTCCATCAGTCATAGTTATGGTATAAAGCAGATTAATTCTTAGCTCTGAGCTATAGGGCTGGAGCGCACTTTGCGCTCGCCTTTTGATCGGTGAAGTTGTAAAGGCCTTTGGCCAACAACATATAGATAAACAAAAAAAAGCTAGGTTTATTTATAGTCATTTTTAAAATTTCTTGTGTTCCATGATTTCAGTCTTAAATTCTTCACCGAGTTCTAAAGAAGCAAAGGTAATCAAATCAGGCCTCGGACCGTAGCTATGTCTATTGTTGTGAAAAAAATATACTACAAAAGGAAAATAATTACAATACCTACCCAGGCCTGACATTCCTGAAAGCCTCGGGCTGTATCTGTTTGATACCCTCGGCGTTGTCGCACGCCAGCCGGGCCATGTTCGTTTTTCGGATCTCATGTAATTGCGCTGTGGACATTTTGGTTTACCCAAAAGCTTGTGAGTATTCAGGCAGGAATATAAAATATTTAAAGAATATTATTTATGTAGGATTTCTCGATTATATCACAAATAGGCACTACAATGTTAGTAATATAATGATTGTAATAAACTTTAAGTAAACTGAAGAAATAAGTACTGTTAACATGTCATGTTAACAGTATTTGTTTCTTCAGTTTACTTACAATTGACATTGTCTACAAAATCCAAAAAGTGAATGCTATAAATTAATGGCTGCATCGACAAGATCTGAGCAGCCACGCCCGAGTAATCAGATAACGTTTTGTCTACGTATTCAGGCGCCAAAACTGATTTCTCGGTAGATGAAGACGCGCCTATTCGAAAAAAACCTTATGTCAAGGAGTATTTGTCTACTGGTGGATGATAGAAGTCAGTTCTCAAGAAGAGAAATGCCAGTAAGTCTCGCATACTCACCAATAGTAAAACTATGCAGCTGATCACCTCTCTCAAACCAAAATCTGTCCGAAAACCTGAATAGCTGCAGTTGCTTCGTCATGATGCAGAACAGAGTAGGTCCAACGAGAACTCCTTGGATATGGTTCTCGCTAATGATCCCAGCTAGTAGGTCCACGTCATCTACTTTATCGTTGTAAAGTTTCTCTAGTGCATCAACTTTCTGCAAAATAATACCTGTTTTAGACGAGAACTATTTAAATATCAAAGTTGTGGAAACTGCCAAATTTACCAAGACCGATTTACCGAGATTTTTAGCCAATTTACTATGGTTTTACAAAGCATTTCCAGGACCAAAAGTGAGTTGTAATTCCAATGTGATTTTCCATCGAAACTTTCTATAAATTTGGGGGAAATATTCTACTTAATATGCTTTACCTCTATATCCATTACATCTATAAAGTCTTCGAACTTCTTGGCTGGTTTCAACCCGCATAGATGTCTGTAATCATTGTATCCACGGATGCCCATATCCCTCCCTCTCTGTATACCCATTGCTATCGCATCATGAGCTCTTTGCAGACTGCCGTAGTAACTTTCTGAAATCTAGAAAGTACGTGCATTAATACAAACATAAATAAAACCCGACTACTGAAAAATAGCGCTCTAAAAAGTATGAAACAAGAAAATATTCTCTTCTAGAGGATAGCCGTGGTCCGTGTAGGTCCTTTAGGGCCAAATGGCACATGAACACGGACCACGGCTATCCTCTAGATGAGAATATTTTCTTGTTTCATACTTTTTAGAGCGCTATTTTTCAGTAGTCGGGTTTTAGTTTTTAAACTTACTTTTTATTTAATTATTTTGGAGTTATAGGTAACAACATATATATTTTTGAAATGTGCTCATCAAGCTCTTTCATTTGATACCCCACACGGTTTTATTAAAAAATGTTATTTTTTTAGTTCATGACATTATGTCCTCTAGAGGGCGCCATATGCAATTTTATATGACGTCACATAGCCTATAACCAGCGCGCCATTAAGCCGCTTCTAACGATACCTCATTTGTCAAATTACGACAAGTAGTTCGGAAGTTAGGTGGGAACAGATGCACATACATACATACATACATACATACATACATACATACATACATACATACATGCATACATACCGGTCAAAATCATAACCCTCCGCCGTAGTCGGGTAAAAAGAAAACCTTTTACAGCATGGTTGCTTACTTCCGGATCCAAAATGTCATCAATTTTAGCAGAATTCTGATGAAATGTCCCACGATTTATTTCCTCGAAGTTTCTATCTTTCTCAATAAGACCTGATCTGAAAAGTGTGTCACCAAAGGGATATTCATCTATGTAGTGGTAATCTTCTCCAAATTTTCTGAAAATAATACAGATTGAATTCAAAGCGATAAATAAAAAATAACAACTTCAATTTTATTGTGCAGTTCAAATATTTCCTAATCTTTAACTACTTACTTGACTCTTCCATCAACCATTGTATTGAAGAATCGTACTGCGTTGTCATATTCAGCATAAACAAGAGGCACTGTATCAACATCGTATGCAGCCACGTGCACTACGTTTTCTGATAGTAATCCGTAGTTCACCATGTTTTTATAGCCTGCAATTATGTCTTGTATCTAAACAAAATGATTGGGACTCTACCTCAGAAGGAAATAGAGGAAGGGCAAGATCAAGAATAAGTTTCATGAGCCAGGTTAAAGATAAAGTTGGTGTCGTGTCGTATAAAGAGACTACGTAAAAATTGAAAGAGTACCATCAGCTACACCGAAAGGGTCTTCGGAAACTTAAATATGAACAGACTTTAATAATATTTTCCTCGCACTTTATCAGAAAGTTTCTTGTAAGCCTGGATTTGCTGAAAACGTTCAGATACTCAGAAGATAAAAGCATTCAGTTCCGGTGTTTTAGAGGAAACCAGCAGCAAATAGTCGAGACTAGGGTGTTGATAGTAGTATGGTAGTTTCTTATAACTTACCTAAAATTATGGGTAACAATTCATACATAAATATATTTGCTGCGGTTGCTATATTTAATTGCCTTGCTACTTTGAAAAGTCGATCGTCTTTCCAGCAAGGATTTATCTCGCGTAGAGCCCTAGCAAGGCGATTGTGCTCCCGCATAAAGAATATTGTCATCGTTGTTGTTCGTATATCAATATTTCCTACTTCTGGGAAACCTGAAAGATAAACATCAGAATAAATTTGACGTTAATTTGAATTATTCAGATGAACATTATAAGTTGAAACTTACCAAATTGATAGCAAATATTTTCGGTATCGTCATTTTGGAAACAAATGTTTTCAGTATTATTTACTAAGATATTTGTAATCATGTCAAGCACTATGTTAGCCATAGAATCTGCCATAGCGTTAGCAATCACATTAGACAGCATATCGGCGACTGCATTAGCTGCCATTTCATTAGTCATATTAGGTAACAAGTTGGGTATCAGTAGAGATACTTCTCCAGGTATTAAAGTAGATATCACATTGACCAAATTAGGCACTGATTCTGATATAGTATTAGGAAGATTGAGTACCAAACCTGGTATCATATTTGGTAGATTAGGAATTGTATCAGTTATGAGACTGGGTATCATACTAACTATATTGTTGACTATTGGAGGTATTACATTTGATACAGCGTTCGGTGTAAGACCGGCTACTATACCAGGAATAGCATTAGCTAGAGCTTCGATTGATGTATTTGGTAGCATATTAGCTATGTTACCAGCCAGTCCACCTAAAGCGCTGCTATTTTTTACATCAGCTATTATTTTATTTCTCATGCCATCTAGAGTTCCTATAGTTACATTTGCCATATTCGATGCTGTAATGTTTTGTGGTACGTATCTGTTTTCTCTTCTCTCTAATATGAGTAAGCCATCTTCATACTTTCTGACTTTGCCCAGAGCTTGATCATCGACTCCGTATATTGTTGATAAATCCAATACTGGTGTTTGGAAATTTATCTAAAATGGAAGAGTATAATATTTTATCAGTTCATTGCTAAGGTTCATTGAAAAAGGGATAAGGTAAAAGTGGAAAATTCTAGGTAATAATTTTATACTTTGATCGTCACTAACATTTTGTCATACATATTTCAGTTAAATAAATCTCTATCTTTGTAACCACAAAATAGGGACAAAATAAATATTATGTGTAAATAGGGTACATTTACACATAATATTTATGATGGTGTTGTTAATGTTGGTACACAACTAAACTTGTCTAAACTATTGCCATCCTACTTATGATCGTAATGTATGAGCAACATAAATATCAGTCAGCGCTCGACTAATATATAATCTAAGATAAATATATTTTTAAACGTATCAAATTTAGTTCAGTCGTAATTTGTAGCCAATATAATAATCACCATAGACTTAGCTAACTTCTTGGAACACGGAATCTTAATTATTTATCTGCGCTGCTTTCTATTACGATCTTAAATAATGTTACAAAGGACTCAAAGACAGACAGTGAATTCTTTTTTAAATACCCTCTTTTGTTTTCTTTATTGTTTCGCTTCGTGAATGTTTTCATTTAATTCAAAGGTGAGATTACAAAGTTAACGTAGCTACTCGCTTATAAAGTGATATCATTTTATAAGGTGGAACATTTCACTGTATTTTGTCTGCAATGTGGATTAGTATTCTGGCGTCGTCACATGGATAAAGTCTTGGTTAAGTCGCTCCCTGAATATTTTAATATTGAAATATACGTATTAAATGGGACTTCAAAGAGTATTTTGGTATCACAAAGTTGTGGCGATAAAGGAATGTTATACACACGGTACGAGGAATTTTCGGGAATGACTTACTTATTATTAGTCTGATGAGTAAGCAAGCTAGCAAGGATGAGTTAGTAGACTTATGTTAGTATATTAGCCAAAAACCCACGTTACTAAACTTTTGTAAGAAAAGAAAAATAATCCGTTATTGTTGCAGGATCGTATTATTTTAATAATGTCAAAGTCAAATCGTTTCTTTTGCTTAGGTCCGAAAATTGTCATCGGATTGGAACGAGACCTCGACTGAGAAAATCGAGATCAGCTAGGCTATTCTGTAACGTCATACTCACTTCGCACGCGTGAATTTTCTAGTGGAATGTCAAATTTCAATACAAAATTTGACATATCACCTGCAAATTCACGCGTGCGAAGTGAGTTTGTCGTTACAGAATAGCCTAGCTGAGAAGATGGAAGGGCGTGTCTTATCATACAGAGTGCTTTAGAAGAAGAAAATGCACATGTCATCATTATTTCTCCAGATTATTTTACAAATGATTCGATCGCTATTCTCTTGTATTCCGTTGCCCGTGGTCCACTAACCTGTTCTGGTGGTATAGTGTTAGGTGTACATCCGCCGTCTTGGAAAGTTTCCGCTCTAGAGAAGTTGAGACAGCGTATATCAGTTACTTTGAGATACGGGTCGTTGTTGGGTACCCGTATTGGAATACAGCGGGGGTCAGACGTACCGATTGGAGTACAACAATACTGCCTCCGTCTGAGGTAATCCACTGGAATATGATGTATGAGATGTATTGACGTCCTCTAAGAGGTTATTGAACCTAGCGTAAAGAAGCTATTTCAGCTGCGTTTCGTACGATGAGTGCGAGAGCCGGAGGCCAATTCCCCCCTCTCCCCCTGCCTCTGCCCCACTCCCCTTCAGTGCAAAGTGCAAGCGATGCTTTTGGTATCACAAGAATATACAGGATACGGTAACTGCTTACCTTTAGGCGGGCCGTACGTTTATTGTTTACCTTAGCCAGAAAAAAACACCTAGCGATAACTTAACCATAAAGATATTAAATAGACCCTGGATATTAGACTATTGACGTAAGCTGAGAGGAGCGTTGGGTTTCCGGCTCTCTCACTCATCGTACGAAACGTAGCTGTAACAGCTTCTTTACGCCGATCTTCTGTGAGAGGATGGTACTACCACGGGCGAGCCATCCCATATATGAGCTGCAGTCAATTGGCTACAGCTTGGCCACCAATAAAGTACTACTTATTCAATCCATGAAATTAAACTAAATAATTTACGTATGTACATACAAGGTCCATTCATAGCACTGACATCTCTATTAATAAACTCCAACATGTGAAATGCAGCCGTATTGAACTTCATCTTGTCTACCACCCTGCCTGTAGTCTGCAGCCTCGTTCTGACCCCCCTTGCTGAGGGGAGAGGCTCCCCGTTCCTGTCCATACGAACATCCCGATCTAAAGATAACAAGGATAATATTGGAAGTTAGTTATTGGTACACGTTCTTTCCTTATTAATTTTCCCACAGTTTTGCTCATGTGGATTTTGGTAAAGTAATTAGTTTTCTTAGATATTGATAATACAATATCGTTCTGCGAAAAACTGATTATATTAAACTTATTATGGCATAGATGCGATGAGAATATTATTTGCTCGTGTGTACTCTTACAAAAATGCTAGGATATATCAAACCGCTATCAGCTATATAACTATCAAATGTGGCACCACCGACCTTAACGCGGTCATAAGTGCCTCATTTTAAGTCTAAACAGATGCAATGGACTTAAAAAAAAAAAAAATCTGATCAGGGGATCTAATAGCGACCATTGCAACATTGCTAATGCTATTCATTTTTCTGTTTTTACCCGACTACGGCGGAGGGTTATGATTTTGACCGGTATGTATGTATGAATGTATGTGCATCTGTTCCCACCTAACTTCCAAACGACTTGTCGTAATTTGACAAATGAGGTATAGTTAGAAGCGGCTTAATGGCGCGCTGGTTATAGGCTATGTGACGTCACATAAAATTGCAAATGGCGCCCTCTAGAGGACATAATGTCATGAACTAAAAAAAAAACATTTTTTAATGAAACCGTGTGGGGTATCAAATGAAAGAGCTTGATGAGCACATTTCAAAAATATATATATTGTTACCTATAACTCCAAAATAATTAAATAAAAAGTAAGTTTAAAAACTAAAACCCGACTACTGAAAAATCGCGCTCTAAAAAGTATGAAACAAGAAAATATTCTCATCTAGAGGATAGCCGTGGTCCGTGTTCATATGCCATTTGGCCCTAAAGGACCTACACGGACCACGGCTATCCTCTAGATGAGAATATTTTCTTGTTTCATACTTTTTAGAGCGCGATTTTTCAGTAGTCGGGTTTTAGTTTTTAAACTTACTTTTTTCCAGCAGAATCCTTAGCAATCCCGCTCTGTAAACTAATCACAATTTTTACGCAATTCATGACCATTCCACGGAAATTTAGCGGATTCTGCTAGAAAACAGAAAAATAAATTGCATTGGCAATGTTGTATAGTGGCGTTATTAGACCACCAGTAATTGCGTGATACTTGAACAAGTAGGCAAATTTGCAACATAAGACATAAAAAAGACATAAAAAATTATATATCATAAAAAGATGACAAATAACAAATAATCAATAGGAGATGAGTGTCACAGTTAGAAATTCTACAGAAATATCTACAGTCCTCACCACTGTTAGTTTTTTTGCATGAAATTTGAAGTACTCACTGTTGGAATAGTCAGTCTTAAGCATCCTCAAGTAAGGCCCTCTAGCGGACCCCCTGGTTTGGAACTTGTAGTTGTTACAAGTACCATCGATCCTGCTGCCTTCGTGAGGGGTGCATGGTTTGATTTCTATCGAGCATTGTCTAGGGGCAGGAATTAAATCAACTTTATATTCACTAATATTAAATTCTTCACTGTTATATCACCGATCGTTCATAAAAGTCTAACCCCCAGGTTTATAGAACGTTACGGTGGACTTACACAGGCATTACCAATCACTTTTGTTTCTAGAAGTGCTTTGTAAAAATCAACGGGTTACACTCCGGGAGTGCCGGCAGAAGTGAAAACTTGAACATTAACGTTGTGCATTTTAAAATATTTTGGAATGGTTAGGGAATAATTTCGCACGAATTGCTTTATTTATCGGTATAAAAGTACTATCATTTATGTGGTTAAATACAATATTCATTTATTGCGCCATCGTACACAAACATGACAATTTATATGTAGTACAAACACACACGCACACTCCGTCTTACGAATTTGCGATCAGGTCACGTATGCTGACGCGAGTTTAACATTTTTTACCCATCCCCAGAAAAGTGCACAACGCCGCTAAAGAAGTTTTCACTTCAATAATTGAAAACTAGCTAAAAATCTCTATAAAGGCGGTTATTCTTAAGTTATACCTAAACTTTATCACACACTAGCTGTTGCCCCTGGCTCCGCCCGTGTGGTATAAAGGCACTTAGGGATAGTGAACGAATTTTCAGAATCGGATCTTTTCGATGTTACTGTAGATTTATATATGCCTTATAGTAATAATATGTTACAATCCTAAAAACCAATTAGGTACAAAGTAAACATCTTACGCGGTAGCGTTCTTCGCTCTCAGTTCCTTTTGCAGTGCAACATCAACTGTCTTCCCGCTGTACCTATCATACAAAACACCGTCCACTCGATAAATTACACCGATAAATAATATCACGTTGAATAAATACATTTTTATCGGCATTTATCGAAGACACGACTTCACACTCGTCTTCGATACAGTAAACTGAACATATGTTATTTCGAAATCTCTTTCACAAGGCCCACGATGCGTTTTAAAAGAGGATACGAAAAAATGTTAATTAAATCCTCTTTTGTAATGTAAGTGATAGTTTTGTAACATGCATTATATCCATTGATGTATTATTATAGCAGATATGGTACCTCTTTACATTGTAATCATCAGACTTGTGCTCAATGCACCACTACATATGCATCGAAATTAACAAATCTGTTATCACACTCGCAATTTGACAAGAACTTACAAGCATGCGTATTTTCACGAGAATATTTACCGACATGTTTCAACATTTTTTTCCGCGAACGACTAAGTTGTACTGTGTCCATGGACTCAGTTTAGTAGGACCAACTATTTTAAATAGTCATGTGTCTCCTTCTTTCTTAGTAATGTCTATGTCTTTTGTTCACACGCCCCTCCTGATGTTAAAAGCCGTAGCCTAGATACTTGCAATAAGTACCAGAGGGCCTACTCTTTTACAAACGAAAACGAAATTTCGGACGAAATTCACGTATTTCCTACTACCTTTCTCAATGATTCCGACATTTCTTACGAACGAAAATAGTTTGACGTTTAGATTCGACGACGATGAAGACGTCAAACAATTTTCGTTCGTAAGAAATGTCGGAAACCGTTCGTAAGAAATGTGTGATAAAAGAGTAGGGCCTCAGAAGCATCGCTCGACCGTTGCTGACCTGGAGGGGACAGGACCCAATATCTCTGCTGTTAGATTTATTATAATGGCCTATCCCACCAACCCTGGGGTCACAAAACGAGGCACAGTATACCTGGCAACCCCTTACGAGGCGTCAGGGACCACTTACGGTAGGTCCTGCCGCTTACACCCTGGTACTACTCATGTGAGTTGCACCGTGATTACCTGAAGGCGATAAAAGTGGGACAGAGGGAGGGGAAGGTAAGATTAGGTACGTAACTCATCTCGTACATCATATAAATTATATTTAGTCGAGTTTAAAATGAGCCAACTTTTATTTATGTTGAAAGGACGTGACTACCGCGGACGTATCTCGGAAAAAAGTTTTAATGAGTTTCTTTCGCTGTGGATGAGGTACTGAGGTAATGAAAGTACCGACAGAGGACTGCGGTGTAAGTATACTGAGTGTCTAGCGCAGGGTTGGCACGACACTACTATAATAATGAACCAGGGATGTACACCAGGATGCTGCGAGATGGAACGATTTCCCTGCCGAAGTCTTTCCTTTGCGCTACAACAAAGGGCTCTTCAAAGGGTTGTTTGCAGGTCTCTAAAAGTCGGCGTCGCGTCTGCTCCCCTTAAGTTGCAGATGTCCTGGGCGGCGGCTTTCATTTACCATCAGGTGGACCGTCTGCTAGTGTGCTTTCTTTGGCTCATCACACATCTATTATCGCACTCGCAAGTCGACAATTAGGTAACTTATTAAATACATATATGAAGGCGTTACCGACATGTTATCAACACGATGTTCCGCGAGCGAGTCATACTGTGTCCATTCACTCCGTTTAGCAGGACAAAATATTTTGGACCGTCACATGTCTTGTTTCTTGGTGATGTCTTTGTTGCAAATATTTTTTTCTGTTAAGTAGCGTGGCGTCTGCGTACATAGGTAGTTTCATTTGCCTTTTTTTGAGATTCCAAATTTTTTTCCTTAATGTGCAATCTGGCAGCCCTAATCAGCGACAGGATGGTTGGGATGTCGCGATTACGTACAATGAATGTTAATTGAAAATTCCCGGAAACAAAAAAAAATGTAAAAAGATTTTTTGTTTGTTTTTGTTTTCTTGGAAAAGGTGCCTCGTTATTAAGTTTGCACGTGTGAAGGGGAATCCGACGTTTGACATTTCCATACATTGTGAAGTTTATTCTATTCTATTCGATTAGCGTTCATGCCACTTGGCTAGCCCTTCAGATGTGGTAGGTATCTATCTCAATCATACATCTGTGCCTTTAAATTGATTCACAAACTGAGCCGTATTGGCATTAATGACACGTTTTCAACATTATTTTCCACGAACAACTGTGTCAATGGACTCCGTTTAGTAGGACATATTATTTTGGGAACTCAAATGTCGCCTTCTTTCTTGGTAATGTATTTTTAAGAAACATGTATTTACGTAACGTAACGTACCTATATTTTTTGTGCTTTTGTACATACCCAGTGTATCCAATCTAAATAAGACACCTTTAAGTACTTAACATAAATAGAAAAGAGTCTCATTCCAAAAATTAAATCACAGAAAACCTTCGTAAACAGCCTTAAGTTGAATGAAACTTTAAAGACGGGACAGGTATACACAGGAGCTATTTAATTTACATCGAAAGCCGTCGGCAATTTTCATTCCAACATTTTTAGATTTTTTTGCCTTCGTTTTGTTGATTTCGGTTAAATAAGATCACAAATTGGACCCCGAATTGATGGCGATTACAAAGGAACGTATTAATCAACGTTTCATTGTGATTATAATTAAAATTATTCAAACTTGTTACAATAGAATCGTAAATTTTTCTTCGGTATTAGTTTTTATGTGAAATTGAAATGAAATAATGAAATAATATTTAGGAATTGTTCTGCGATTTTACCTTTTAACTACACCCATCAAATCAAGTTTTAATACTACACAAAAAAGATTCACTTGCAGAAGGTGAAGGCAAAACATAGTAAAGAAACATGAGCCTAGAGCAGTGGTGGACAAACTATCTTAATGGGGGCCAGAAAGTTTAAGAAATTTCAGAGGGCCAGAATTATAGGAAAAAAAAATTTTGCGTTGAAACTTTTAATCATATCACTTCACCACGCTTCTTAGCGCCCCGCGCCCCGCGACACAATCATGAACTACGCGGCTTGTCTAGCTGGCTCCTATACCTATGCGTCTATTATTCTACTTAGTAGAATCTACTTTATACTTCTGGACCGTCATAATATAATTATCGCGGGCCATATACTTCGAAGGACCGTCGGCGTGCCGGATTAAATGCTTTCGCGGGCCGGAGTTGGCCCGCGGGCCGTACTTTGCCCATCACTGGCCTAGAGTCTCTTAGTAATAATTGTCCATGGTGAAACCTCTGGTCTCTAGTACCTATTATCTTCGTGAGTTATTTATTATAAATCATAAATTCTTGGCGGTTCACATGTTGTCAGCCATCTGTTAATTGTCCTCTGGCCGACAACATGCCAAGTGCCAGTGCCAGTAAGGGATAGCAATAGGTTTACCCCTATTGCAGGAATAAACCCATCTGATGTACTGGAGTACACCTGCCTAGCACTTCGAGGTGAACAGGCGTGGTTATACAGGGTGGTGACGACATCATGACAATAATTGAAACCACATACTGGGTATCACATTAGTAGTTCGCACATAAAATATTATTAAATTATATTCAAAGGTATTGCCACGGGATTCGCTTTTTTATTTTGACTATTTTAACTTTACACCTACAAAGATACCGCTAAAAACACCGACACCGAAGCGATGTTGCCACGCTTGTACTTACAGGTCAGTCTATGAGGTCGGTAGACATTTATAAAGGTTGTTGTGTTTCGTTTAGACTATTTCCGCATACAATTAGTTTGAAAATTTGAAATTTTGGACTTTGATGAAAACCTAATTTTATAATTTTAATGTGTTGTGATTGACTAGCAGGGATCGTGTTTTAATTTATTGTCACAATGTCGTCACCACACTGTATATTAAAAAAAAACATCCACAATAGAATGAAGAGGCTGTAATACCAATATAATATTGCTTGCAGCTATAAATAAGCGATATCGTCAGTACATTACCTATACGTCGTCATATATCTGTAGCCCTGTCATGTTCATTATGCGGAACGGACAATAGATATTCAATGACCACCCAAGCCAAAGACCAAAGATCACTAAGAAAGAGGGAGATATGTCATCGTCCAAAATAGCATGTCCTACTAAACGGAGTCCATGGACACAGTACGACTCAGTTGTTCGCGGAACATAATGTTGAAAACATATTGGTATTGCCACGGCTCATGTTCTGCAGTGGTATTACGTAACTCAGTTGACAACTGGCGTCGGTTGTTCACCGAACTTTGATGGTAAATTAAAATGAAAGAACATTGGTATTACGTATTTCGGTGAATGGATATCAAGGTACAGAGAATTTAGGTTAGGTAAGTCCTGCAAGAAATACGTAATACCAATGTTATGTCATTCTAATTTACCATCAAAGTTCGGTGAGCAACCGACGCCGGTTGTCAACTGAGATATGTAATACCGCCGCTGGTGATAATACGCATCGAAATGCCTCGTCGAATTGCGAGTGCGATAACAGATGTGTGAGTTTCGCTGCATGTAGTGGTGCGCTGAGTACAAGTGTCTAGTAATTGCAATGTTTGGAGGTACCATATCTGCCAAAGCAATACATCAGTGACTCAAGCGGTGCCGATGTGCAGCGCAACAGAGATTATGTTCGGCAGTACCGGTCTAATTGTTTGTCTACAAGTGCTGGTTGGTGAGGTGTATTTACATACAAGACCAAACTATGTAATTTGACTGCCATCATGGCATCATAATACGAAAATCACAATTTTTTTTTTCTTAAAGAATTGCGTTGGCAATTAAGCGTACGGCTTGCCTGATGTTAAGCAGTTACCGTAGCCTATATATGCTTACAATACCAAAGGCCTTGCTCGCACATTGCCAACCTGAAGGGGAGTGGGATGGAGGGAGGGGGAGGGGGGGGGTGGTCTGCTGCTGAATGGTAAAGGCAAACAATGTAGAGAAATCTTCACTTTCATCGAAAGACGGGTGGAGTTCGGCAACCCTGAGCCAGTGTGGTGGATTATGGCCTAAATCTATGTGTCCGGTATGATTGCGTTCTTATGGTCACAGCTCACTACAATCACTCGGCACCCGACCAGCACGTAGACAGCTTGCGAGCGAGGCGATCCGGTGAGGCTACGGAGTTGATGTAGTGAGCATATGTCCATAGAATTTCATATTAAGAATACTAACCGCTCGAGGCAGACAGTGAGGTGACAGTTTACAGTTTACAGTTCGCTGACGGTGAGAGAAAACATCGTGAGGAAACCTACCTATCCCTCGGGATTAGGTAATAGTTAGTTCCTGTATACACGGCGACACGGTTCACCACCTGTCACGTTGGGTTCTGACTATCTAGTGAAACGTGGGCTTTGAGTTGGTTAATACCTCCACAATGTGGTGGTATTTGCCACTCAAGCCTCTGACTACCCCCGAACGGGGATAAAAGTCGTGACGTTACATTACATTTTTTTTTACCTCTCGAGGCGAGGCGGTATAGCCCCTCTAGACAAGTGGCTGACTTCTACAAGCGTTGCTTCAAATCGCTACGCTTCATGTATGGAAATGACATAAGTCACGTGATCTACATAGCAACTTGTAATGTCATTTCCATACATTGTGAAGTCTGTTCTATTCTATTCGATTAGCGTTCATGCCACTTGTCTAGAGGGGCTGGTCGGGTGCCGAGAGGTTGTATCGAGCAGTAACCAAACTTATCAAAACGAAAATCGGCCCTGAAACCGTTGAACTGCATAATTAAATTCACGGACCTATATTTTATAATTTCATGTCAAATAAAGAGGGCGAGTGAAAAATATCGGCTGAATTTCATGGTTGACTGCGCACGTCAGACGCACGCCGTCTCAAGGTCCCTGTTTTTATGAAAATTTCAGACGGCGGCTGTGTTTACCAGTAGATGCTTGAATAAATAATTATATCATTCCTTGATGTTTATTAATTAGCTTAATGATTACCTATTTAGTAAGAAAACTTAGTATCTAGGTCTATAGGTATCTAGGCCAATTCATTTTCATAAATGAGAAACGAAAACAGAGAAACTATAGCAGGTTTTCATAAAATTTGTAGGTATATCGATACGAGAGAAGCTTTGGGGGAAGTTAAATAACTAGAGCTGAGAGCTAACGAGAGCTAGAGATAACGAGAGCTAGAGATTGCTGTTACAAGATTTCATTAAAACAAACATCAAAATGAAAACTTAAGTTTTATTAAATCCTTGCATAGGTTACATCGTATTTCTTTCAATATTTGAAAATCAGCTGAGTCAGTCACGGTAAACACTGTCTCAACATTGATATGATACTTGATACTAATCTTGATAAAGATAACTAAACTTGATATTAATCTAATAAAATTGTAAGTTTGTTTGCAGGGGGTTGTAAGATTGTCTGAAACCACTGATCCGATTCTGAAAATCCTTTCACTGATAGAAAGCTACACTAACCCTGAGTGATAAAGTCTATATCTTGAAGTAACAGCAGACGGAGCCGCGGGAAACAGCTAGTTTGAATTATTTTTTACGATCACATTAATCATTTGACATTCAGCGCTCAGATTCAATTCAATGAGTCGGTATAACAAATTGATAGTTTGTCACGATAAATGAATGTAGGTATTAGATGTGTCACCCCATAAATCTTAATCAGAGGCAACTAATCTTTAAATCTCGAGAAAAACTGTGTGAGGAGAGCGTGCTGAAGCCTGGCTTTGCGATAATCTTGAATGAAACGTCCTATACGAGGCGCCTAGAGACCGCATTGAGGGGTACTATGGAACATGTTTTCGATGATATTTCCCCTGTAGAGACAGATGCTGTTCTAGATATAAATATGTGAAAGAGACCTGTGTCAAGGGTTTACTTGAATAAGAGGATCCTCACCCAATTAAAATAACAAACATGGAATAATTTGTCAGCCATTACGAATAGGTACTATACAGGGTGGATTTTTGAGACGGGGCAGTAAGGGCAGCCACTTGAACCGTTATAGTTACACGAAAACGTTCTTAGGAGACCTTCCCTAACTTTTTGATATATTCTGAACTGTTTTCACAGATATTCTCAAAAATCCACCCTGTATTGCAAAATTTAAATTAATATCTGTAGTTTCTGACCAATACCGACTATGATGTATACCGACTATGTGGAGTCACCAAGTCAAATAGGCGCACGGCGTATAAATATCAAATGATAATAAGTCAATGATTCCGCGGTCCGTCCACAACGTAGTGGGCCTGGGCCAATGCCTGGGCACTGTGGCAGTAGCTCCTAGTTGGCTTGGTGGAGTAGTAAATAGTTTTTATGTAAGATAAAAATGTTATTATTGAAATGTACTTTTGCCCTAGAACCTACTTTTGAAAAAAATAATAAGAAAGATTAGCACCCAAAGTAGACCCCCACCTAGAGCGGATAATACTCTTTAATCTGAGCTATTTTTTCGTCACGGGAAACCTTAATGATCCGTTTTAGCGGCTCATTTGTGTTTTTTCTCTTATTTTTTTACTTACTTTATAAACCTGTATATAAAATATTAACCCCTTTAAAATATTCACACTAAATACTTATACAGGGTTAAAATGCAAAACAAAAACATTAAAAAATCCATAACTCTTAAACTACAAAAATTGGAGAACATACTTGGAGTATATTTAAACGCTCTTTTGGACCTCACTCTTTGGACCAACGTGTATAAAATGTACAAAATGAAACCCACGTACGTATTAAATAAATTCATACAATCAAAAAATATATTGCATTCAAAGAAAGTCCTTCAGAATATGGATGTAAATTCTATAGGTTGTGGAATCGAATAGAATGTACGGGCCTTATCGACACTAATGCGCCTCGCTCGATATCCAGCGGTCACGGTGGAAGAGAGTAGTAACTATAGCTAGGGCTGACTCCGTAATGCATTTGTTTTTTTTAATTATATATTTTTTTAATTGATGGGAGCTATTAGCAATAAGTCGCATTTACAGCTTCAACAAAAATATAAAACGAGGCCTAGGTGTATAATCTCTGTATTGAAATAATCTTATACAGATTCCCTTTAGTTAAAAGTTTACTTTTATATTCCTTGTGTTTTTTTTTTACACAGCAATACTGAAACAGCCATAATGCTTTTAAATATACGCTGTTAACTACTTCCATTCAGAGGTAAAAGATATTTATAAGTAAATATTTTTAATAGGTCTAAAAGCTAGATGTCCTATACCTACGGGACTTACCTATATTATCAGAAAAATCGTTCGGTTGCCCTAATACGTGAGAAAAGTCGAGAATTTCTAAAGCACACCGCGCTATATAAGTACATCACTGACACGGATTTTATCGATACTAATGCGTCTCGCTCGATTTCATGCGGTCACGGGAAAGAGTAGTCGTTATCGCTAGGGTTCCCACAAGCTACATATATTTTATGATCTTTTTTGGTTTATTAAATTGGTTTCGCCTCAGTTTATGTGTTTTGGGGAATACCTAGCAAATAAATGTTATACTTGAGGGATGTTATGAGGTAATTCAGATCGTTGCTTTATGATATATTTACATAATTATATACCTAAGGTCTCATAATACAACAAGGATGTTATAGAATAGCTTTCATAATGAAAAAATAGGCTAGGTATTTTTATTGTAAAATAATAATTGAGAAAATAGTAAAAGCAATAGTAGAATATTACAACGTGAGTACTTGCTTTTCATAATATACAAGAGTACACGTTATATATTTGTATAAAAAATACATAAGCAAAAATATGAAATAAACATATCTACTACCTAGAATATAATGTAACATTAACTCAAATGCAATGTAAAATTATCTTTCAACAGATAAGTGACAGCCCTAAGGGTGTGTATGCACTCGAGTGCATCGGGCCCACTTTGTACCGCGGCGCAAGTGCGGTCCGCTGCGGACGACGGCCGGCAAATAAGAGGATTGCAGCCCCACCGCACACCAACCATTAGTATGAATGCTAGCTTGCTTCATGGCTTTTTAATCCTATACCGTTAACGTATGGTGTGTATACGGCTTAACGTATTTGAGACTAATGGTTGAAATAAGAGCCGTCAAAAACGTTGGGCATCCTGACAACAATCTGTAAAAAAATTGTTGTAGCCAAAGAAGCTTCTTTTAGGTTTAAAATCAGTTATAATGCCATTAAAAGTCCCGTCAAAATCAGTCTAGCCCTGTATATCATTAGCCTGAACAAACAGACAGACAAATGGACAAAAATTATAAAAATTGTTTTTTTTTGTTTTTTATAAGTGCCGTATATACCTACAATCATAGATATATTTTGGTCGAGCGCATGCGCGCTCTAGTAGGTCGAAGCCACAAACGTAAATACATACTGGACTGTTCACTACTGCACAAAAAACGAGCCGAGCGAGAGGCCCCAGTTGGGACCGTGTCCCTCTCATTTCGAGTTGCCATGCCAAAATAATATTATCGTTGGGTAGTAATTGCTAGTTTTTAAATAAATTAATTTAGTATTTATCGTGACTATTGTTTATATGATAAAACAATAGTCACGATAAATAATAAATTAATTTATTTGCATGATTTAAAAACTAACAATCACTACCCAACGATAATATTATTTTGGCATGGCAACTCGAAATGAGAGGGACACGGTCCCAAGTGGGGCCTCTCGCTCGGCTCGTTTTTTGTGCAGTAGTGAACAGTCCAGTATGTGTTTACGTTCGTGTATGTACCTGCTGTCAGATTTAATAAAATCAAGTGTATAATGATAAATACAAGAACTTTAATCCTCTTTTATTAATGAAAACAATGTTACTACAAATGAAACACTTCCACAATCACACTGCAATCTAAACAACGGTACCCTCCAACGGAATTAACATCGAGACTTATCGCAGCCCAGACTCAGTCCAGGACTCATTCTCTTTTATAGCAGTATTGTTGTTCCATGCTCCTCCGGGACCATTCACATAATCGAGTAACCTCCACTCCGCACGAGAACATGCTCTCAGATTAAGGTTTTATTAATCTTCAGAGAAATGTGGTTTTATTTCGTTGGTATTCTTGAATTTGTTTCCTGGATAATTGGCTGCATCTACAGGGTGAATTTGAAACCTTGGGCATCCTTTTAAACGAACCCCCTTATTCATAGAGATTTTAGCCAGTTTACAATGGTTTTGAAAAGCATTTTTAGGAACAAATGTGATTTGTAATTCCACTGCAGGTCGATCATAACTTTCTATGAATAAGGGGGTAAGACTCTAGTTACACATGAATCAGAATATTTTGCGAAACTAAATAAAATAATATATTGATGATAAAATATTGCTCGCTTAAGCAAATAACCAGTTAACTGATGTACCTTACCAGCCCCCATAGACAAGTGGCATGAACGCTAATCGAATAGAATAGAATAGACTTCACAATGTATGGAAATGTCAAACGTCGCTATGTAGATCAACAACAAGTTGCTATGTAGATCACGTGACTTATGTCATTTCCATACATGAAGCGTAGCGATTTGAAGGAACGCTTATAGACGTCAGCCACTTGTCTAGCCCTTGTGGGCACAAAATTTTTATCAATTGATTTGTTGATTAATATTCTCTAAATATTCTCAATCATGTGTAGAATCGCCGTTTATAAGGTTGCCCATGATTTCACCCTGTATATCAGGCGCATGCCGCGTCCAAGCACTCAGTTTTGACATCGACCGCTTGGCGCAGTGGTTCGAGCGTAGGCCACTCAGCTCACTGCATCGGGTGGTTGCGGGTTCGATTCCCGCCAGAGACAAATTTCGGGAACGGCCTTTTCGTAATTTGCCCTGGTCTGGGTGCCACTGGGATCGCCCCCAGTCTAGTATATCATAGCTATAGTACAAGCTTGCTTAGTTTGGGACCATGCAGTTGGTGTGTCTGGCCCGTATTAATAAATCTATTTCAAAGTTGAGATCGATCTTAAGATAGATAGATAGATAACTCTTTATTAATCCACCACTAGAAAAATAAACATTTATAAATAATTACACAATTTACACAGAAAGTGGAAAATGGGCGGCCTTATCACTAAGTATTGACGTTTAATGTATGGAATATCTGTCAAAAACAGCATCTCAGTTTCAATCTCAATCTCGAGAACGATTTATTAATACGGGCCTCAGTTTGGCGATGTTTTATTATTATTATAGTTTTAGTATAACTTTATTACCTATAATTTATTGTAATTTTGGAGCCGAGGGTGTGTGGAAGGAGCCTCCTTAATTCCTCAAAGTAACGCCTAATTCAATCAATTACACCTAGATAGATTTAATGAAGTACCAACCCTATCAATTGCCTATTACCTAATACACAGACACAGTGATTAGGCCAGATAATAGGCCAAGCTTGTGATTATCGACGCGGTAATCTAGGCAAGGCTAGCTTGAACTAAAGACCTATTGATTGAAGTCATCAATCAGGCGATGGCCATTAATTAGGTGTTCAGATTTGGCCTTCGACTTTAGTTTGATTTATTATTGTTTATACTAAAAACTAGGTACGCCTCGTCCTTACTATATACCTGACTAATTAAACTAACTTGGCAGGTGAAATTTATATGGTCTACCTAAATCATCATCATCATCATCATCATCATCATCATCATAGTATTAATACGTGAAGCAAATCCGTTCGGTACCTGTTTTTCGAAGATGCGTGGACGGGGGAGTATGAAATTTGGCATAGTAAACTTCTACATGCCGATTGAATGCACAAACGTTATATTTTAATTAAAAGTGCATTATAGTGCACTAAATTAATAAAAGAAAAGGTTACTCACACTACATACAATTTCACCCTTCGGTCAAGGAAAATCGTTATAGTCTGATTTTTAATTAGACGAAGCCAACTGACAGCTGAAAAGTTCGAATTTGAACCTTATTTGTTCTATTTATATTGAAAAGTGACATAAGAACCTGTCAGCCTACTTCGTCTAATTAAAAATCAGACTATAGTTTGACATATATACTGACGTAGACTTTTTGATATTTTGAACTGTCACTTTGTTTTTTAAAGGCCAGTACTTTTTCAAACATTATGAAAGGTTTTAGTCTGTGATTTAATAATCACAGATATTAGGAGATTATAGATTCGGAGGAGGGACGATTTGTGATTGATGTATGGAAGAGGTTTTAAATCGAAGGTAAGTTTTTGACAATAGAACCTTACTAATGTTTCACCCTTGAATTGGAAGGAATTATGGTCGAATTTCGACCACTCGGCGACCACTAGTAACCATAAATACATCAATGATATTCGAAAGTCGTGACGTTACATTTTTTTTTTTTTATATTCGAAGTTTTTATTCAAGCACTTGAAGCTACGTTAATCCTGTTACAAAAAAAAAAGGTTTATTTGGTATGTGCATAACGCTCCACACGTTACAGTGTTTTTGTTACGACTGCATAAAAACATAATTATGTTTTGCATATTTCAAAGATACAGAATGAGCTCTGTTTTAATACATTTTGTTATAACCATACGGAATTAGGACAGACTTAAAACCGCATTTCCTGTTTTTAGGGCGCATCTTTTTGGTGTAGAAATACGATGTATGATAAAAAGCAGTAAATTGCCTATACAGAAAATTAAGTTTTTTGTTTGTTTCATCAGCTAAATAAATTTGCATGGTGCTTTCATGCATAAAACACTTCAAGGCCTTTGGCGGTGCCTAATATACCTACCCTCCAAACCCAATCAGTAAGTGGTTAGTTTACTTTACTGCTTTTAGGCAGCCCGATGTTTGAAAGAAACACCGTTTTGGAAATTAAAACAAATCTCACTTTTCCAATTCCCGTGAAAAACATTGATTTTTCTCTGAGCTCTAGGTAAAGTCGACGAAAATCGTGACAAGCAAGCAAGTTTCCCCACCATTATTTCCGTGAACATAGCACGTTCTCACTATGTTTTGCTTCGCAGTTTTTAAAACATTCCGTTACTCGTGATTCTTCCTCTCCCAACACATAAGCATATGAATGGTAGGTACTCAGATATTTTTTCATCTCTTCGTGAAACGGGCGCTCGCGATACATTCAAGACATCGTAAAAAGCATTATGACGTTAGGCAAATGTTCGTATATTACGTTAAATCCAAGAATGATAAGCAGTCGTATGTTATGATGTATACTGTCTAGGTATGCGTGAAAACAGTGATGGGAAACGTTGTATACCTAATACTAACGCGAATAAAAAAATTATGATATTTTTTATTGGAACTGTTATTATTTAGTAGCAGTTACTTGATACAATATGTATTTCACATTGTTTTGAATAAATAATTATATTTGATTTTTTATAAATAAATATACCGCCAGGTCGTAAACCAAAATACAAATAAAGCCAAAATAAATTGGAACATCACTTTGATAAAACATTAAACCCTTTAAATAAAGAAATCAATGGCTCAGAAATTCTCCGAGATACCATTTTATAAATAAGACAATAACATTTCAAAGTGATAATACTTTTTATGAGACCGAAAAAATCCAAGTCTTGGAAATCAAATATATTTTATAGAGGCCTTAATTCGCCATTGAACAGCACTTTTCGTTACATTTCGTGATAAATCACGTTCCATTCCTAACTGTTATTACTCACTTTTCACAACTCTACGTACTTATGAATGTATAAGGGATGTCCCGCAATTACTCATACGTCTTCATGTTTGTAAAACATTCTTATAGAGCGTAATGGTTTGCGACAACCTAACTCCGCATGAAAAACGTAATGTCTGGTTGTGTAAATGATGTGCTCAGTAATAGCTTTGTCTAGAGTTGTGATATATGAAGACTATAAGTTAATTCAGTCGGGGAATATCGTTATTTATGCTCAAGTTATTCAGCTGTCTGAAATATAACGTTCTTATGTTAGGACGTGTATTCACGTCACGAATCCGAGATACCAACAGTGTATTTTTTGCAGTATTCATTAGATGTGTCCATATGGCGCGCATGCCTCACCCGAGCACTCATATTATGACATTACGTCTATGCGTTCCGACGTCAAAAGTGAGTGCTCGCGCGAGGCATGCGCCTGATGAAGACGCCTCCATTTAATATATTTATGTACTAGCTGTGCCCGCGACTCCGTCCGCGTCCAGTCGGTGAAGCCCTTAAATATAATTTTGTCTATCGTCTAATCTGTATTACGTCAGTCTGCATCAGTCTGAGTTCGTCTGTCCGTAGCTGTCTATCTGTACCAGTCTATACCAGTAAGGTGGTAGAGTCTGACCAGTAAGGTGGAGATCGGCATTCAAGTAGCTAATTTACCTTCGTTTCGTATGATGAGGGAGAGAGCCGGAAGCGCAACCCAGCCACCTCCCCGTCCCCTCCCACTAACCCCACTCCCCTTCAGGTTGGAAACGTGCTACCGATGCCTTTGGTTGCAAGCATCTATTGGGAACGGTAACTGCTTAACAACAGGTGGGCCGTACGCTTGCCTGGCGCCTTAGTTGTATAACAAAAGTTTGACTTTATTTGTCTGTGTGTATCAGTTTAGCTGTAAGTATCTGTCTGTCTGAATCGGTCTGTCTGTAATCTATCGGTAGGTGAGTATCTCTGTATGTACCAGTCTATCTGTATCCGTCTATCTATATCTGTAGTTACTCACAGTATCACGACTGAGCGGTTAGACTCCAGAGCTCAATGTTTAAGTTTGTACTTGATACCTATGTTCCTTATTTAAAATGAGTGAGTGCTCCAGACTCACGGATTAGGTAAGAGTCACTGCGCAACATCGTGCTTAAAAAGTTAGAGTCCGGAGTTTATCGTCTAAGTCAATAGTCAAAGCGTTTATTATGTTTAGGCCTAGGAGGGCACTTACAAGTAGTCATTTTACATGTTTTCCTTAAATTCTAGCGCCGGATCGGAAACGCGACCTCGCCTGAGAAGTTTCTACTTGATACCCACATTGCTAATTCAAAGTTAGCAGGTCCTCCAGATTTATGGTTTAAGCAGGCAGTTACCCAGCAGCATCATTCCTGAGGGGTTGGAGTTCAGAGTTCAATGTCTGTGTTTCTATTACTACTTAATTCAAAATCAGCAGGTCCTCTAGACTTACTTCTTAGGTAGGTAGCTTCCCTACGGCATTAGTACTGTGGAGATGAATTCCAGAGTTAACGTCTAAGATTCCGCGTGATACAAAGACCCGCTTAATATTTTTTATACGTAATTAGGAATAAAAAAACTAAATTTCTTGAAGCAAGGAAGATATTAAATTTTGACATGTGGTGCAAGGCAGGTATTGTCTGATTTTAAGTATAGCGACATCTAGTTAAGAAAAACGAAACTTAAGATGGTAGAACGCAGCAATAAAATATTTATTATTATTATTAAAATTAAGATTATGTATTCCAAATAGTGTCGGATCACACACAACGTAGGGCTCCGTAGGGCTCCGCTCTAAATAGACGTATTTCAATAACTAAAACTTATTGTTGGCTAGAATTTCCGTGTGGTCATAAAAATTTACAATCTAATATTTTATAAAAAAATATCCTAGATGTTAAGTTGGACTATTAGTCATATCCATGCCAAATTTCATTGAAATCAATCCACTGGATTCGAAGTTGTGCGTGTTCGAATATTTAGGTAGTTTTTGAATGTTTTGTGGCAACCCTAAACTTTACCGAAAAAAAAATATGCTAGATGTTAAGTTAGACTATTAGTCATATCCATGCGAAATTTCATTGAAATTAATCCGGTGGATTCAAAGTTGTGCTCTTTCAAACATTTAGAATTTTTAAGTAGTTTTTTGAATTTTCTGTGGCAACCCTAAACATTTTCGAAAAAAAAAGTATCCTAGATGTTAAGTTAGACTATTAATCATATCCATGCTAAATTTCATTGAAATCCATCCGGTGGATTCGAAGTTGTGCTCTTTCGAAAATCTGAGCAAACATACAAACATACAAACATACCCACAGACAAAAATTCTAAAAATGATAAAAATGAATTCTGCTGGTCAATCTAAGTCCCCCCCACTATTTTTTTTCCAAATATTTCGAATGTACAGACGCGACCAATTTTACATTCTTATTATATGTATAGATAGATTCGCCTGATGATAGGTAGGTTTATTAGGTAATGACAAAATGAAAATAATCAAATTATTATTATTATTGAAAGCCTATTAAATGTCTCACTGGTGGGCAAAGGCCTCCCCTCTCTGTCTCCACAGGTCTCTATCCTGGGCTTGTAGTGGCCACGTTTTACCCGCAAGGTGTTCAAATCGTCGCGCCATCTTCGCCGCGATTCGTCGAATGACAAAAGTTTTTTTTTTTAAATAGGTAACTGATTTACAGTTACCTATACCTCTTTCTAGGACGCTCGGATATAAATAATTTAAAAACAAAAATCTTTCGTTATGGATGCAGAACGCAGTGTGCATGTTATTTGTGTTGTACAAAGCTTTGCCGGTTTAACGATCTGCATAACGCATTCAGATTTATGTTATCTATGCCCATAATTTTGCATATTTTCCGACTATAGTCGACCTCAGTATAAATAATGGCACCGTTTTATGATGTTTTGTGGCATTTTACTGCTCAATAAATTTAAATTATAGTTTTGTGGATTTATAATGAACACATTTGAGTTAAATGGATGCACACACAGCTACCTATGTACGATAATTGGCAGTTTATACATCGAATTTTATAAAGAAATAATAGGTTAGCTTAGTCTTTATGGAGCGTCATATATGAGTGACAGAGACAACTATCTGCAAAACTGTGAAGCTTTTAAGCCCGATCTGTAAACTAAAGCTTCGTATCCATTAGTCAACAATTGACGCGCAACAAGAACGGCAACGTTGCGCAACAACGCGCGATGTTGCCAGCTGGCGCGCAACATCGAAGACTGGTCATGCTTGGACACTGACAACGAAAGTTGCTCGTTGCCGATAAAAATTATAAACAACATGTTTTGCAACATGTCGCGCTTCAAATGTTGCGATTCAAATGTTTCCTAGTGGATGCGAGGCTTTGTAGTTGCTTGAATTTTTTTTTGCATCAAATGGCACGCTGATTTCGAATTCGAATTTCAAAAAAACTTTTTAAAAAATGGAACACTAAATAAACGACCACACATTCGCTTTGATACCTAATTAGCTTGTATTCGAGTCATGAACACTCGGGAACGTCTGTGTTCAAAGGGGTGCCGCTTTGTGACGACGGCAAGCACCCTACAGCGGCTGGGTATGGCGGGACACTTAACCTCTTTTACAATAAGCTTCTTAAGCTACTTCTTAAATAGGTTAACATGAAACGGAATGGCAGCGGTTTGTGGTACAAAAGTAAGGGATGGGGATGCTTTTGATGAAACTTATCAGGAATTATGTTAAGCTTACTGCACTCTTCGTTTTGTTGTAACATATTTTCTTATGCCATTGGGTGCGTACACATGCGCCAAGCTGCGGAGACTGAAATAGTTATGACGTTATGTGTATGCGTTTCGACGTCAAACTGACTGCTCGGGCGCGCCGCTCGCCTCTTGTAGACGCATCCATTGGAGTACTTACGAAAACAGTTGGTACACTTAAAATTAGATAATTTCAGATATTTGTAGTAATGGTTTTTTTTTTTCATATATTGATAACTAAAGTTATTTCTAAGCTTACTAACAGAATCTTAATCTATAAGTAATTACTTATGCTTTGTTTACATCATTTCAGGTACCTAGGTATGCAATAAAATCTTCACCATATTTATTCAAGGTCACCTATTCCTATTTATGATGAATCTATGACTTAAGGTTTTGTTCCACTTGGTTCCACTACATCTATTTAGTTCATACTCCGGCCGTAGCGCTAGGTGTGCATGATAGCAAGCAACCGTCTGCTAGTTTATTATGCACACCGTGTCCTGGGGCAGCTGCTATTGTCTCCCCTGCCAACATCCGCTGTTTCGTGCCCAATTAGTCTTCTTTACGAAATATTAAACTTAATATTTTTAATTAAAATATTTTTTAAATTTTGTGGCCCATTTTCTTTGTCCGCACCAACACGTATAGTTGACAGCTCTTTGTTTAACTGTTTGTACTTGTATATTCTAATTTGTAATTATGATTATTTTTTAAGTGCATCAAGGCATGTTTACAGGCAGAGTTGCAAAAAAACAGGAAATTTAGAATGAAAACTGTTTAAAACGTGTTTAAATCATTATATGAAATGCACTACACTACTAGGCTTCTGCTACCTACCAATAAAAAAAACGGAAACGGCCTCTTTGTTATTTGCCATGGTCTGGGTGTCATTGTACAAGCGTTGCTTAGTATACAGTTGGTGTATAAGTCTGGCGATATTTATTGTAATGTAATGTAATGTAACGTCACGACTTTTATCCCCGTTCGGGGGTAGTCAGAGGCTTGAGTGGCCATACACCACCACATTGTGGAGGTATTAACCAACTCAAAGCCCACGTTTCACTAGATAGTCAGAACCCAACGTGATATTTATTACGTATTTATTTTATCTATCTCAAGCAAGGTCCAATAAAGCATCCAGGGGGCTTACCACAAGCTCTTATTGCGATTCAATTACAGGAACGTTTCAGCGACTTTTTGTGCAATGACGTACCTTATTGTCATGACAATAAGAAACGTCATTAAAACGTCGTTAAAACGTTCTTATAATTGAATCGCAATAAGAGCTTGTGGTAAGCCCCCAGGTATCCACCTCGTTTCATAATACAGGTAAGAGGTCGGTGTGCACGGTTTATGTAGAGAGCCTGGGGGCTTACCACAAGCTCTTATCGCGATTCAATTATAGGAACGTTTTAACGACGTTTTAATGACGTTTCTTATTGTCATGACAATAAGGTACGTCATTGCACAAAAAGTCGCTGAAACGTTAATACGTTCCTGTAATTGAGTCGCAATGGGAGCTTGTGGTAAGCCCCCTGAAACGCTGTTTGCATATTTCATATCAGATTTCACGAAAGCCTTGAAAATGTTGGGCGCGTTTGTTTGCCCAAACTTGGGGCCAATGCGAGTTGTTCGGGACGTAGACTTGTTTGGATATTCTATTAATAAAAATAGAAAACTTAGGCCAACAGGCCAACCTTGGGCAATATGTTGTCTTGGCTGTTGGTGAAATTGCCCACTTATTTTTCGTAAAGGTCGTGTTATTGATAGTATTTTAAAAGCAAAGCTCCAAGATGTCTACTGTGGACTCTGTTCCCGTTGCCTGTCTCGTAAAGGCGGTAAACAAGCTAACGGCCCACATGATATTAAGCCGGTACCGTAGCCTACAGATGCTTGCAATACCAAAGGCATTGCTCGCACATTACTGACCTGAAAGGGAGTGGGACAGAGGGAAGGGGGCCTATTTTTCCGGCTCTCTCACTCATCCTATGAAACGCAGCTAAAACAGCTTCATTACGCCGATCTTTGGTGAGAGGGTGGTACTGCCCCAGTAACCAACCCGTAGACAGTTCGTAGGTTGTTTTTTTAAAGGCGAAATAAACAGAAATTTCCTCATTGCGTGTAACCTTTCAAAAGGATTAGATGGGATGCATTAAGGGTTTTTTTTTGGATGACTAATGTCATTTAATGATAATATCGGTCGAGGGATTAGCGTGCCCTCTCTGATGCGGAAGGGATCAGGGCGTGAGTAAGCGGAATAAAAGATGCTTTCATGTTAAAGGTTGTTCGACAAAAGTTACCTTTTCGGTGGCCGAGGTTATTTTGACAGAAAGTAGGAATTAAACTTGTAAATAAATAAAAAAAAATTAATTAAAATTTTAATTTTTAATTTACAGTTCGCTGACGGTGAGGGAAAACATCGTGAGGAAACCTACCTATCCCTCGGGATTAGGTAATAGTCAGTTCCTGTATACACGGCGACAAGGTTCACCACCTGTCACGTTGGGTTCTGACTATCTGGTGAAACGTGGGCTTTGAGTTGGTTAATACCTCCACAATGTGGTGGTGTATGGCCACTCAAGCCTCTTACTACCCCCGAATGGGGATAAAAGTCGTGACGTAACATTTTTTTTTTTTAATAAAAAAAATATATAGCCAGACGTACACACTAAGGCTGCGTTTCCATTGAAGCGGAGCGGGGCGGAGCGGGGCGGAGAAGAGCAGTGAAAAGTGGCAACTGTTTCCATTGAAGCGGTGCGGTGCGGGGCGGGGCGGAGCGGAGCGGGGCGGAGCGGGGCGGAGCTGGGCGGAGTGGAGCGGAGAAGAGCAGTGAAAAGCGGCAAATGTTTTCATTGAAGTGGAGCGGGGCGGAGCGGGGTTGAGCGGGGTGGAGCGGAGCGGTGCTGGGCGGAGTGGAGCGGAGAAGAGCAGTGAAAAGTGGCAAATGTTTTCATTGAAGTGGAGCGGGGCGGAGCGGGGTTGAGCGGGGTGGAGCGGAGCGGTGCTGGGCGGAGTGGAGCGGAGAATAGCAGTGAGAAGTGGCAAATGTTTCCATTGAAGCGGAGCGGGGCGGATCGCGGCGAAGCGGAGCGGGGTGGAGCGGGGCAGCGTGTTCATATATTGTATTCGAAAGTCCGCTCAGCTCCGCTCAGCTCTGCTCCGCTCAGCTCCGCTCAGCTCCGCTCAGCTCCGCTCAGCTCCGCTCTGCTCCGCTCAGCTCCGCTCAGAACCGCTCAGCTCCGCTCAGCTCCGCTCAGTTCCGCTCAGCTCCGATCTGCTCCGCTCTGCTCCGCTCAGCTCCGCTCAGCTCCGCTCTGCTCCGCTCTGCTCCGTTCAGCTCCGTTCAGCTCCGCTCAGCTCCGCTCAGTTCCGCTCAGCTCCGCTCTGCTCCGCTCTGCTCCGTTCAGCTCCGTTCAGCTCCGCACAGTTCCGCACAGCTCCGCTTCGTGCTCACCACTTGGCACCACAGCCTGCTCGACTCCGTTCTGTCCGGCTCGGGGCCACGTGTTCATTTGTTTTATTCGAAAGTACGCTCAACTCCGCTCCGCTCCTCTCCGCGCCACTCCGCTCCTCTCCGCTCCGCTCCGCTCCTCTCCTCTCCGCTCCGCTCCGCTTCGTGCCCACCACTCGGCACCACAGCCTGCTCGACTCCGCTCTGTCCGGCTCGGGGCCGCGTGTTCATTTGTTTTATTCGAAAGTCCACTCATCTCCGCTCCGCCCCGCTTACACTGTTTCCACTGATGCGGAGTGGAGATTTCGAGCACTGTGATTGGCCAATTCACGGTCCGCTCGGCCCCGCTCCGCCCCGCTCCGCTTCAATCGAAACGCACCCTTACTGTATGGTCCCAAACTAAGCAACGCTTGTACTATAGCTACAATACAATGGACAGGGTGCGATCCCAGTGACACCCTGACAAGGGCAAATTACGAAAATTCCGTTTCTGAAATTTGCATCTGGCGGGAATCGAACCCGCAACCACCCGATGCAGTGAGCCGAGCGGCCGACGTTCAAACTACTGCGTCAAGCTGTCGTCAATTACCTATAAAATAACGCATAGATAATGCTTTGGAACAAACTCCCGTGGAGGTTTTCCCTATTGGCATAAACAAAAATTAAGAAAAGTATCTATCTGACGTATCCAAGGATCTTTTATTACTACAGGATAAACCAGTTGAGTTTTTGGTTAAGAAGAAATTCAACTTTATTCTTCTGGTTTAAGGTCTATTATACCTTGACAATTCTGTAGACAGAAAAACGAGCCGAGCGAGAGGCCCCAGTTGGGACCGTGTCCCTCTCACTCCGAGTTGCCATGCCAAAATAATATTATCGTTGGCTAGTGATTGGTAGATTTAAATCAAGCAAATAAATTAATTTATTGTTTATCGTGACTACTGTTTTATCATATAAACAATAGTTACGATAAATACTAAATTAATTTATTTGCTTGATTTAAAAACTAACAATCACTACCCAACGATAATATTATTTTGGCATGGCAACTCGAAATGAGAGGGACACGGTCCCAACTGGGGCCTCTCGCTCGGCTCGTTTTTTGTGCAGTAGTGAACAGTCCAGTAAGTATTTACGTTCGTGGACGTATCTCAGTCATCTCACTTTTCAGCAAATAAAATCACATTAATAAAATAAACATTTAATATGTTTATAACAATAAAATGGAATTCTAATGCTGAGTATATGTTTTATTTCATTATCTCCTGTGGCCCTTTCCAATATTCCCTTGGGTTTTCCCAATTGACTATTTTTCATGAAAGGTTTTTAAAGGGATTTTTTATATGACTGAGGTGGCAAACAAGCGTACGGTCCGCCTGATGTTAAGCAGTTACTGTAGCCTATAGATGCTTGCAATACCAAAGGCACTGCTCGCACTTTGCCGACCTGAAGGGGAGTGGGAAGGAGGGAGGGGAAGGGGGTTGTCAACGCCTCTGATATTGCAAGTATCCGTAGTTTAACATGTTAGCCATACGCACCGAGACGGGCGATTTCTATACAAATTAGTGGCATAAAAAAATAGTTTCTTCTGTCGGCTAAATGTGCACTGAATTTTTGCCTAACATTGCCTACCCCTTCGACGTATACAGGCGTGATGTATAAATATTTAACATCGATAAAGTTCATTCGTTTGAGGTTTAAAATTACCATCTACTCAAACGCTCTAACTTTTCGAGGTCTGACTAATGAAATTAAAAACTTACACATGACCCCACACACACTGTCGTTTCCATTGATGTATTTTAGCAGATATGGTACCTCCTAACATCGGAACAAACATGTGCCGAGCACCGCTACATGCAGCGAAATTCACACATATCTGGGGATATATGACGGTGACATACCAATTCGGTAAAAGGGTCATGAATGACGTTAAATGTGTAACTATTTTATGAAAATTTAGCGCTGCTAGAAAATCAGTTGCGTTTGCAGAATTGACATGTGGCGTTCTTAGACCCTGTTATCGCACTCGCAATTCAACAAGGGCTATAACACACCGGGTAGCCATGGCGACGTCGCCGTTCACGTATCCAACCATAGACAACTAATTCGTAATGACTGGCGACGTCGCCAATCCGTCGCCAGGTGTGTTACCTCCCATACAGTCAATACGAATAGTTGGCTACGGTGGCTGGCGACGTCCCCATGGCTACCCGGTGTGTTATGGCCCAAAAGGCATATTGATGCATATTATTCACCAAAAGATGAGTCGAATTGGAAATATTGACATGTTATCAACGTTATTTTCAGCGAGCGACTGAGAGGTACTGTGTCTATGGACTCTATTTAGAAGGACATACTATTTTAGACAGTACCATGTCTCCCTTTCTTGGTAATGTCTTCGGTCGTCTCCAACTTTCCACAACTTGTAAGTCATGACTTGTAAATATAAAGTGGTTCGAAATAGCTCTTTAATTATTTCAGTGGGCAAAGACTTCTGGGTTGGTGATTCTACCTACTGAAACGTATTTGAGTTCTGAATTTTTATGTAGGTATGATCGAGTATAATAATGTATATTACAGAATAGCTACGTCCAGAAGTGTCACATGCCGCGCGAGGCTGCTCACCCACATGCCTCGCGAAGCACGACGTTTGCCTCAGTCGCATGCCGCGCGAGGCAAATCGCGAGGCAACTGACACTCTAGACAGGGAAAGGTATACCCGATCAATCAGTTTGACACGTTTGACATCGTTCTGTCTCACGACTGCCAAACTAGGCGACGCAAATGTGAGTGCTCAGGTGAGGCAGGGCGCGCATTTGCCTCACGTGAGGCAAGTCAAACACCGCGAGGAAAACTTTCCTCGCGCGGCATGTGACACTTCTGGACGTAGCTATTGGGTATGAACATTTTCATCAGTTATCAAATTTTTTTTTTTCTTGTAAAGGGAGGTCCACCGAAGTTTGGGAACCTCTGTATGGGTATGGTCAGCAACGAAAGTCGCTGAACATTCTCAGTTTTTCAAATAGCTTGCACACTTTTGTTTTGCATCAAATCCATAATTTTTCTTTATCGTAACAAAATGTAGACATGTTGCTAATGTTTAGTTTTATAAAGGTTTATCAACGTTTGTACAATAAAGAGTATAACCGATTTGAAAAATTCAGAATGTTCAGCGACTTTCGTTGCTGACTGTACCATAGGCCCGTATTATTAAATTGATGTCATGATTGAGATCGAACTTAAGATACTGTTTTTGACAATCGCCCAAACATTAAACGTCGAAACTGCATTTTAAAATCGATCTAAATAAGATCGATTTTAAAAAAATCGATCTCATTGAGATCGATTTTGAAAATAAGTAGGTACTTACATAGTAGTTAAATTAATTAACAAATAACTACTGGCTTATTTCTTTTTACTTGTAAAAAAATTCTAGAAATTTCTAAAACATGATTATAAATTCAATTCGCTTAACTTTCAAAGGTAAGATCAATTGTAGATCAAACAGAGTCAATTGAACCGTGTAAGTGTAGGCAGATAAAAAAAAACTGGTCTAGACTCATTGAGATTCAATGAAAAGTGCTCACAGACCGAGTAAATAACCTGAATTCAGTCCTCTATGAATCGCTGAAAAAAATCTGAAAGCTCTCACACATAATAATATGTTATTAGGTAAGTTTTTGAACTTAGGTACACGATACCCATTTTGATTTCATATTGAATTTAAAAATCAACGCGAGCTATTTGTTGCGTCCAGATGCCTCGCATGCCTAGCCTGAGCACTCCTGTGCAATCCTCGGCGCGTCATGTAGACGCAACCAGCTAGAGTACCTATTCCTTGTCTACTGAACGTAATTTTTTGTTCCTTGTCGCTTTTAATACCATTATTAAAGGCGACTAAAGAAGTAGACGAGGAATACTCATAAATGGCTGCGTCTACATGCCGCGCGTCCAAATGCCGCGCGTCTACATGCCGCGCGACCAAATGCCGCGCGTCTACATGCCGCGTCCGAGTTCTGTAAATGGTACAGGAAGAGAATGACGTTATTGCAGGTACAGTTGCGCTCCATTTGGAGGTCCGAGAGACCCTGCGAAGTCCTAAAGGCGGTCATTGAGGAGGTTTTTTTCGAAGATCCCTCCCTTTCCCTTCCCGTCAACAAAAAGGTACCTACTTACCACAAATAAAAAGTCTTAAAAGTTTTCAACTTAACATTTTGGGAACACAAAAATAGAAGGTTTATCTCAGAGGGTTTGTCTATAGATAAATGGTAATTCATTTTCAAGAAATTACTCTTTATACTTTGGGATAAACTAGCGAGAGTAGGTAAGTCTGTTCCACAGAGTAAAGACTAAAGAAAGAGGTGCCCTTATTAGATATATGTATGAAAAAAAACGTGGTCATTGTTTTTTCATTTTCATTGTTCTATCTACCGGTAAATAGTTGAACTACTCGCTTCGTTTTATGTCGATGTTAGTACTAGGCCGACCAATCGGCCGAGTTGCTTAGGGCCAGTCCCCTTAGTAATTGGTCCATGGTCTGTTCATTACAGTAGATATTGGCTCGATAAATTCCTTCCATCACCGCGCTTCGTGTCCTTTGTGCGGCGCGTCGCTTTCAATATAGTGTAGTTATCCACAATTTGTAAATGTATTGTCTCTGATTTATTGATTCTGTATTATAGTTGAACAATACTGCTTCCGGATTCCGACAACAATGGGGTTTGAAACCATAGCCAGGGATTGTTAGTATTGTTACCCTGTTTCTTGCTGGCACTACTCAATGTAAGCGAATTGATTTATTAAAATCAAATTTAGAGATAGTGGGTTAGAATCCCACGTACCCCAGACCTCCCCCACAAGAGGTCTGGGCATCTTACGGAGATTCATTTTTAAAAAATATAAAGGAATAGGATGACTCTATCAATACACGTTTCTGCTAAATTACGCTTTCTAACGTTCCTGCCGCTGAACAACGAAGCAACAAGCCTTCTGTAAATATTACCGGCATCTCACTCAATCCGATTCATAGTTTTTACGCCATTTGAATAAAAATAGGGCATGCATAATCTTCACACGTCCGCTCGGTACTGAATGTATGTAAGAGGTGTGTTTATACTTGAGAAAAATACAATTTTAAGTTACAAAAATCTGAATGCTACGATAACTTCTAAACATGGTACGGCGCACTACGAGCTATGCTTGTAGACTACTACGTAATCGTAATGTTTTTTCTCTCTTTATTTTGACACTAGCTAAGTTTTAAACTTACTGTTATAGACTCTTAGAAGGCGAGTCTATTGCCGAGAGCGAAAGCCTAAAACTGGGTATCGATTCTACGACCTTCACGGTAGACAAGTCACACATTTACTGATTTTTGTTCGCGATCCGCAATCGGGAGCGTAGATCTAATGAGATGAAAAATAATAATCGTATTTATGCCATATAGCGTTGTAAAAAATACGCATCAACTAATCTAAAACAAGATACTGGATTGATGATATTTAGTATCACTTTTTTTGGCTTTATTCACTAGTTTACGCGCTCCGTTTTTTTAGTATGTAAATAAATAAATATATATAATATATATATATATTTTTATTTATAAGGTTTAACTTACTTTAACAAACATAATCATCCAGTAAACCAAATAACCTCAACATTCCTACCGAAACATCTCTATTCACTAACCCCAGGGATTGCAAGCTATCTCGTATTACAAATACGGAAGTCGGAACGTAATAACGTACAAATCTGAGTATAGCTTTAGCCTGTTTCACGGTTGGTCGCTAGTCCCCTAGTCCTGTGCCGATGGGACATACCGGGGACCTGCACGGATTTCAATACGGGGTGAATTTAACGTAGGTAATTCGTGATTCAATTTTCGAATTGCATTGAACATACTGGGCAAGATTGCCAGTTGTGCTTCTGCAGAAGGAGTCCTGATTGCGCCTTAAAGAAGCCGTGACCGTATGCGTTACTGACTCCAACTTGTTGATGGTATGAGTATCAATGTCCCGTTGAGTTTCTTGCCCGATCTTTACAGGCGATGTTGCGTTCCGATCCTGTTGTAGAGTTAAAACTATTCGTAAGTAGTAGGCCCCCGTATGCCTAAACAAATTAACTTTGTACATCTAAATGGCTGCCCACTTAGAGCTTGGCAGAGCTAGTAAAACCTGAGGCGACTTGCCTCAATTATTCCTCAGTACCTACTTACTTCAATGGATCCAAGGAAAGGCACATCAAGGGAATTGGGTCTTGCCAGTCACTAGAGGGAAGGGTTAATGAAACTGATGGGATGAACCGAAACATTATCGTGCAGTGTGTGTAACGTCACGACTTTTATCCCCATTCGGGGGTAGTCAGAGGCTTGAGTTGCCATACACCACCACATTGTGGAGGTATTAACCAACTCAAAGCCCACGTTTCACCAGATAGTCAGAACCCAACGGGACAGGTGGTGAACCTTGTCGCCGTGTATACAGGAACTGACTATTACCTAATCCCGAGGGATAGGTAGGTTTCCTCACGATGTTTTCCCTCACCGTCAGTGAACTGTAAATTATGTACATAGATGAAAATTCATCCATTGGTGCGTGCCCCACCGGGGATCGAACCTGGGACCTTCTGATTGCTAGCCCAACCTGTTCACCCCTAGGCTACAGTCGCTTCACACATCACACATTATCGTGCATTACATCCTAAAAGTCACCCCGTATATCCCTTTCTGCATATTTCATTGCAAGTCCTGGCTTAGGGATATGTCGGCGTTGCCCCTTTGTATTTTACCCTCATATTCAAAGTGAATTTATGAGGTATTTAGAGATTTTTTGTTGCGGAGTTTTTTCTGAGGAAATATGGGTGCGGGATTAGATTGTGGGATTATGCTACAGTTTTATTCTGCAGAGATTTTTGGATTTTAAGCTGCGGTTTATAAAAGGGTTTTGGTTTCCATTATACATTTTAAATGATATTTTGTGGGATATTATATACTTAATTACTGTTTTCTGAATAATACTAGCAAGGTTTCAGTGACCGGAAATGTTTATGGAATTTATCTTTGAGTATCAAACCTTTCCTCCATCAATTACTTAACTGTGGAAACGATTTGATGAATATTGAACCCGTATCGTCTGGGTATCAATCAATATCATATCGCTAATAGGCTTGTGCATGTACGGTAACAGATAACAGATTCTCATCACTAATTGGCAATCACAGAGACCTAAATAGAGATATATAAGTAGTAGGCGACAGGTTCGGATGACATTCGGGTTATGAGCTTTGTGCAGAATAAAATCCGAATCAAAATTAGCAGGACCCGCCACGCAACAAAATAATTTAATTTAATAATTTTGTGGGCGATTTTAATTGTTTATCGGGTCCTTCTAATTTGATTCGGATTTTATTCTGAAAAAAGCTCATACCCCGAATGTCATCCGAACCCTGTCGCGGACTTTAAGTACCTGGAGTTCTAAAGAAGATATTCTTAAGATACTTTGAACCCATTTAATGAGTCCATAAGAATCATAATTCACAAAAGGTCGACGAAAACACCGTGGAGTGAGGATGTTAAAGATAAGACTCGACTGCGGGTCGTCATCTGCTTCTAATGATCATAGCTCACATAATCCAGGACAAAAGCGGATACGTGCCGAAAACAGACGGTCCCTAATATTGGGGGAGATTTGGCGATAAGGTACTTACCTACTATTCTCTGGGGATGTACGTATTATCTCACTCCTCTGGGGAAAATGGTATATCTTTATTAATACTTTAATTGATACATACATTACTAACTGTGCCTCGCGGCTTCGCCTGCGTGGAAATTGTCATGTAAGAGTAGCCTATGTCTTATTCCAGAGTCTACACTATCTATGTTTCAAATTTCATTAAAATCGGTTTAGTAGTTATGAAGATACGTGGTAACAAACATTCACATACACACAAACCAACGCACACACACACGCACACACACACTTACTTTCGCATTTATAATATTAGTAAGATAGGATACAGGAGCTCAATAGCTCTCGAGGCAGACCGCCCGCTAGTTGGAGCTCGTAGATCAGTAATTTTACGCAACTCCAACAGCAGAAAGCGATACACGTCGCGGGCGACAGAAGCTCGTGGAGGAAGTAGAATTATACATGTGAAATGAAATAAAAATATTTATTTCAGGACACAAAGTTAATTTGTTACAAAACATTAGTTCGTTGTTGGAGTCTCCTTTTAAGCATGTGTGATGCCTGTGCCATTAAGCATGTGAGGTGCCTGTGCCAGGAGGCTCCGCTCTTCCAAATCTTATACTAGTTTTTACTTTGTTTACTTAATGTGAACAAAGTCTCTGATAACAATACTATGCTCCATTACGGAAATATGTTTCGCAATAATTTATTCCGCGAATAAACAAAGAAGCCAATTATTTTCTGCAAACAACATCGTAATGTATTGGAGCCAATGTTTGTTGTTCTTTTGTTTTATTATATTAAAGAGAAAATAACGGGATGCTGATCAAAGGTGTTAAGAAAAAATATATACGGTCGAATTGAGAAACCTCCTCCTTTTTTGAAGTCGGTTTAAAAATCATATGTAAAATTGATTTTGACATTGAATTGATTTAGATAATTTTTTTTTTTTTTTTTTTGACGGGCCCGTTAACGTGGTTGGCGCCTTTCACGCTGCAGGTCGTAGGTTCGATTCCTACTCGGGCCATGCGTTTGTGTGCATGAACATCTCTGTATGTCCCGAGTCTGGGTGTATATGTACATTAAGTATGTATTTACAATTAAAAAAAGTAGTATATGTAGTAATATCAGTTATCTGGTTTCCATAGTACAAGCTCTGCTTAGTTTGGGATCAGGTAGCCGTGTGTAAAAATGTCCCAGGATATTATTATTATTTGCAGTTTACTCGTTATAAAACTAATATTTTTATTCAAATTTTATCCTGTATTGAAGTTGAATGCACCTAATCAAATCCTAATATTGCGTATTCTTTAGATTTTATTTTATCGGTCCATAAACAATTTTATTTTCTTTTTATTATACACTGCAATAAAATTGGAGTTTTTTCAACACATCACGCATTTGAACCCCTTAATACATTAAACGAAAAAAGTTAAATTATTACGTGAAAGGCTTCCCCTGAGGCTCCAAGATGGCCACTCCATAAGATAAAAAGAGCACGTCTCTTGCGCCATTACTGCCCCGAATTTTGTCGTAGATGAACGCAGTGTAATAAAACATGGCGTTATCTTGCTATTTTTTTTCCCTCCCCTCAAGCTGAAACGTTTTAGAAGAAGCGATTATGATGGGAGATTTTAAACCAGCGGAGTTATTTCCCCATGAAATGGGTGATGTTTGATAGAAAGATTGTGCTTGAAATACTAACTTTATTCCGCAAACGACTGTGTCCATGGTCTCAGTTTAATAGGACATACTAGTTTGAACCGTGAAATGTCTCCCTCTTTCTTAGTAATGTCTTTGGCATCCAATTGCTACTACTCCACCAAGCCAACTATACTCCATTTATTATAGCATTAGACAGAAGTTAAAAAAGGTTATTTTTAGTGTCCACTTTGTAACAAAAGTACCTACAAATAACATGTTACAGTTATGATTGACGTCGAATTTATTATAATCTATTTATATACCAGCTTGTCACACCTAACTGTAATTATTTTAAGTATTTAATTATAAAATAAATTGTCTTTCATTTAAATATTATCATTTCAGTCCAATTTAAAATTAAGTGTCAATGCTAAAAACCTAAAAGAAGCAGGGGTGAACAATACCGGGAACGTGTTTCGTTCCACTATAATCCTAACAAATCTAAAATGTTACCTAATCCGTTCAGAGGTTATGACAGCAGGGCATTTCTAATTTTGTCGGATTATGTTGTCTATGAAATTGACGTAAATAATTTTCTGTCAGTGTTTGTCATTGACTCATTTCACCATAATTTTTTTTTTTCATTTTTTTTTGTTGTCAGCTTAAAATGTGTGATACGATGTTATTATAAATAAAACATAGTATAAAAAGTACTTTTATTTGGTTATCGAAGTATTTAGCATTGTTTTATGTGAAAACAATTTTAATGTAACCACTCTAAATAAAAGTTGTTTTGACTTTGAAATAAAATGATTTGGATCCCTGCTTCTACGAGCCTCTTATTTCTAATGTTATAATAAATGGGGTATAGGAACTCGGATGGAATGCGGCTTCCCCACCCGCCACACCTCCCGAACACCGCCACCGTCTTTTTTGTGCGAGTGACGTCACTTTTGACAGGCTCCTAGTTGACTTGGTGGAGTACTAACATAGTAGAAAAATGGGTAGTAAGTTATCTTCATAGAAACGCACCGCGCGCGGCTTGTATGTGTGCGCCATGCGTATCTATGCGTCGCGCACGCACACTCAAACCAAAACTAAACCCGGTTATTAGTGCGAAACAATGCATGTGATGTTTGAGTGTGCGTGCGCGACGCATAGATACGCATGGCGCACACATACAAGCCGCGCGCGGTGCGTTTCTATGAAGATAACCTTCTATCCATCTTTCTACTATGGTACTAAATAGTAATGGTATTATGTATGGTACACTAAAAGGCCTGAACATTTCCCTAAAATAAGTCCCTAAATCCACGACCAGTTACTTCTATTGGCACACACACGACACGGTTCGTCAATATTGTTTTAGGCTAAAAATAAAGGTAGGTACACAGTATCGATAGAATCCAATTTTATTTTATTAGAATTCCAAGCACCGCCTCTCGTGAAAGTTAATCAAGAGGGTGCGTGTTTCGAGCAATTTGTAAGCCTATTTGACCCAACATAACAGGCAACGGGGTCTTTAGTGACATTTTCGCTTTAAAAAGGGCTTAACGAAGTATGTTTGGTGACATGCAAATGGACATTTTTCAAATGAGATAGGGTCAAAGGGTTGAATTCAAAGATAAATGGGAATAAATATCGACATACTAACACCACAGATAACCTAAGACTTACCAACCAAGGGGCGTATATGAGGGGGGGGATTATTGTGGGAAAGGCTCCACCCGAACCGGCAACCTTTCAGGTTTCAGGCAATATCCCACCACCCTGATCCGTTGGGAATTGGTGGAGTTTGCACATCTTTCGAGCAGTTGTTTGTGTATTTATTTTCAGGAACCATATAAGTAGGTACTTAAGTGTCTGTTTTATCGTCCAGCTAGGTCACTGCTGTGAAATAAAATTAAATGTTTTTAATTGCACAGTATTATTAATTCTTACATACTTGCTCTGTTCTAAGCAGAATTATAATAAGTAGTAAATATAAATAATAAAACAAAATAAATACTTATAGAACTAAGATCGTACCTACTAACTAGCCACATGAACTTTGCTTAGCGTAAATACAATAAAGAATTAAATCCTATGTATCACAGTGACATACGTACTTAGAAAATGTTTAGTTAAAACATAACTCTACTTAATCTACACTAATATTATAAAGAGAAAAGATTTGTATGTATGTTTGTAATGAGTAAACTCAAAAACTGCTGGACCGATTACAAAAATTCTTTCACCATTAGTATGCTACATTATCCCTGAGTAACATAGGCTATAATTTTTGGGATCCGGGATATCCGGGATACGGGATCCGGGATACGGGATCCGGGATACGAGATCCGGGATATCCGGGCTACGGGATCCAGCAAACGGGATCCGGGATCCGGTAAAAACGGGAAACGGGATCCGGGATCCGGGAACAGAGATCCTTTTTTTTTATTTAAATTCTACGCGGACGAAGTCGCGGGGAAAAACTAGTAGGAATTAAAATCAAACATCGATAGCTGTTTCGGAATTCTTCAATTTTATTTCTGCACACAGATAAAATAAAATACCTCTCGAATACGCCCTTGTTATTGAAATAAGGATGTTTTCAGTGTGTTCTCAGTCAAAGAACTTTGCGAATTGTATGGAAATGACTAAGTAGGTGGTGCAGAGGCTCATGTAGCTAAGAGGCAGAGACATATTGAGCCTAATCACCCCGCCGAGGGCGTAACTGAATTCGTTCTCCCGAGTCAGTTGAAAAAACGCTTTGACTTTACGCCGCTCGATTTTATCTGAAAAGAAATTTGAAGATGCATAATATAAATAATTGTTTTAAGAACTCGTGATGGAAAAAGTTTTAGAATTGAATAAAATATACTTAATTTTAAATGTATTATTCTTGCGACTGTTTCGCTCGGGCTTGACGATTTTGAGTTTTATTAGGTACCATCATTACTAATTTGTAAAAGTTAAAACCTAATCGCGCTCTAATAAAACAAGAAAATATTCACATCTAGAGGATAGCCGTGGTCCATTTAGGTCCTTTAGTGCAAACAGGCTCACGACCACGCTATAGGCTATTAACTGCAGCTCATATACGGGCTGGCTCGACCGGGGTAGTACCACCCTCTCACCGAAGATCGGCGTAAAGTAGCTAAACAGCTGCGTTTAGTACGATGACTGAGCGAGCCTTAAGCCCACCCCCCCTTTCCCCTCCACCTCCCTCTGTCTCACTCCCCTTCAGATCGGCAACGTACGAGTGATAACTATGGTATTGCAAGCATCTATAGGCTACCACATTAGTCACATAAAAATAATCTATACGAGGCCTAACATGAGATGGTGGGATGAAATGGACAGCGATGATAATCCTATAGCCTTATATACAAGCTATAAAGGTACTTGCCCAACGATGTAGTATGTATTGCATCGTGAAGAAGAGTCCTGATGCGAGACACTTGGGTAGTTGTGATGCTGGAGTAGTAACAGGGGATCACAACTAGGGTGGTGTATTTGCAGCACCGAGCCAGTAGATATATCACTGTTGATTTCGCCAACTAAAACCAAAATTATCGGTAATGGAGCCAAGCTGTAGCCAATTAACTGACTCGACCTCTTAGTGCGATATCGCACGAGGCAACCATGGTTGCGCCACCAGCGGGTGATTCGGTAGCCGACACCGAATTGGTTGCGTTACCAAGCGGACACCAGGGCGCCTACTCGCTTACAAACGAAAACGTTATTGCGGACGAAATTCGCGTATTTCCTACTACGTTTCTCGTTGATTCTAACATTTCTTACGAACGAAAATTGTTTGACGGCTTCGTCGTCGCCGTATCTAAACGTTAAACAATTTTCGTTCGTAAGAAATGTCGGAATCAATGCGAAACGTAGTAGGAAATACGCGAATTGCGTCCAAAATTTCGTTTTCGTTTGTAAGCGAGTAGGCCCCCAGGTGCGATATCCTCCATACAGGTCTATAAATTTTGTTGGTGGAGCGACTGATTGCGCTACCTCTGGTGTCCTCGTGCGATATAACCCTTAGATCTGCGTTTCGTACGCTCAGTGATGAGTCTGTCCCACTCCCCTTCAGGTCGACATCGTACGAAATGCCTTTGGTACCAGCTTAACATCAGACGGGTCTTACGTCTGTTTTACATAAAAAATTAATAGGTGCTCATTAGATTGCGCTCTTTGAAAAAATTTGCTCGTATGACGAAAATTACAGTTTTTGATGTGTTTGTGTTGTGTGTGTGTGTTTGTGTGTTGTGTTTGTGTGTGTGTGTTACATTCCCGTTGCTCTTAATAAATAAAATTCAAATACAATGATTGTTGCTTGCTTTCCGAACTCCAATAGATTAGTGGATGTATTAGTTTTCATGATACTTACAAGAGTATTTGTAGTCATCAACTGAACAGCTGACACCGCCATTTTCATCAGCATGATTGATGATAATCCCGAAGTAAGTAGCACTAAAATCATCTGAAAAATATATTAAAATTTATATGAAATAGATATTAAGTCTTTATCAGATATATTTGTGATCTTCAATATCATTATCATTCCTTGCAATGATAATTAGAGTATAAGTTATTTTAGTTCTTGCATTAATAAAATAAGTATATAAATTCGAAACTATATTTTTTTTGTCAACCTGTGTCGTCCCACTGCTGGGCATACGTCTCCCTTTCCTTCCTCCACTCATCCCTGTTTATGGCACTTCAAGTAGGAGTCTAAATAATAAAAATAGCCGTGCCTACAAGTGTTCGGGCGCGGCGCCGCTCTGCACTAGTAGACACAGCTGTTAACCTTAGGTACAAAAATCTTACCGGCAAACTCATAAGCGAGTTAAGTTGCTCAGAGCAATTATGAAGTAAATCATATACTCGATGCAGAGAACTAACGTCGAGACGAGCGTTGTTCGACAACGCCTCAACTTTACTGAACTTATCAATACAATTAGTACCGTCATCGGTACAAAACACCTTCGAAACATGAGCTTTGACCACAAGAAGCCTCATATAAACATTCCTAAGCAAAATTAAGAAGAAAATCTGCTCACAGTCGTGTGCTATCGTCATGATGTAGATGAAGTACAGAGAGTAGTCCAAAAAGAACGCGAGGTAGATGCTCAAGAGAACGTACTCGATGAAATGGAATAAAACACACCCAGATAACCATAAGATGCTTCTGTAAGAAGAATCAATAACAACAATGTCTTTGGTAATGTTCAGAATGTTATCGAACTTGTTCAGGTTTTTGAAGAATCTGAGCAATTTATTCTTGTTGGCGGTTATAGAGGTGAGGACGAGGAGAATGTATTCAGTGCACAATGAGTATTTGAAGATGAAATGTGCGACAGTCAGCGTCTCAGTTTGAAAGGAGAAGAACGTAGTTAACACACTCAGAGTTATACAATACATGTAGCTCAGAAACAATACGAACTTAGGACAATGAAACAAATATAATCTGTTTATAGCCAAGAAAGATTCAACGAATATTAAACACTTCAAATTTTGTACCACAATCGATTTTTGAGTGACGTAATTATTTCGTTTTGATGGCGGAAACATTATAGGCATTACTTTTGATGACTTAACATTCATTTTTGTTTTCCATAAAACCCAGAAGACCGACCGGTATAAGTGTTCGACACTAAATGACTATCATTTTCATGATATTAACCGCTTTAATACTTAAAATTGATGAAATTGACGTTAATATATTTAATTCATATTGATTGATGTGAAACAAATGAACATCAGACGCTTGAATAACTTATGATACACTTTCGAATTATCAGAACATCCGATCTTTTGTAATTAATGGAAATATGAAATATTAAAAGGCTCTTACCTTTATTAATCTTAAGTTTAATTAAATTTCTGATCGAATAATCATAAACGTTACTGGAGTGAACGGGACGTACCTTAGGCGCTGATGTTGTAATTTCCTGGTCCGCAGGTCTCCTTGTCCACAACACACTTCACACAAGAATGTTTTTATATTTGTGTATTTGGAAGCGCGGACGAGCGGCGCGTTTTGAGTTTGAATTATTTGTATTGTAAGAGTCGCGGAGGCCTATGGGAGGCCTGAGTTCTTTTTGAGAGCGTTTTTGAATCTCTTCGCGTCGGGTGCACGATGATGACTGGTACATAGGGAGTGGAAGGGGATGGAAGAGTGAAGCGTTGAGTGATGTATCGAATGATTTTGAATGAAAAGTTAATTATAAGGAAGCGAGTATTTGTCTTTTGGATAATGTTTGTGTGAATAATCGAATTAAAATAAACTACGAGTGTAAGTGCCTATTGGGCGCAGCCAACTTCGGGGGGCCTAGAGGTTTCCTCTACATTGAGTTAAATTAAAATAAAGAGTAGAATTGAGAGCTATATTAGCTTAAGATTAGATTATGAGTTTAAAGTTAAATCTATTGGAAAGGTAGTGGGCAAAGTCGAGTGACAGGCCGTACGTAATAACTTCCAGTAGAAGTTCTAACTTTAACAGTACGAATAATATTGTCCTTTCCGGGAAAGATTTCTGTCACAACAGCGAGAGTCCACAGCATAGGATGAGTGTTTTCATCTTTGATGATCACTATTGTTCCTACAGTAACAGGGTTTGAAGGCGTATTCCATTTTACGCGCTGCTGCAAAGAAGTAAGATATTATATGTTCCATCGCTTCCAGTAGCTCTGAACCATTCTATTCAGTAGCTGATATCGCGTTAATCGATTATCTGATACAGAGGGATCTATATTTTCAGCGGGCAAAAATTTAAGAGAAGTTACGTTAAGAAAATGATTAGGCGTTAAAGCGGACAAATCCGAAGGATCTGACGAAAGTACACAAATAGGGCGACTATTCAACCTTCTATTTGAATTAAGATAGTATAAACTCTTCATAAGTGAGTATTTAATTTTCGATAGCTTTATATAAATGCGTTTTAACGGATTTAACGTTTGTTTCACTTAAGCCATTAAAATGTGGAATGTAAGGCGGACTATGTTTAAATTGTATTTTATGTTGAGTTAAATGTTGACTTAAGTAATTTTGGTGATCAGTGGACTGTATAAATTTTTATGTTTAGTTATGTTTTCACCAATAAATTAGTAGGTACCTCTTATGCGAAAATTGTTTTGACTGCACGTAACGTAGAGCGTGGTATTCTGCCCGTTATAAGTCATCGACTGTAATAGGACCACGTGAGTTCAATAATTTAGAAAAGCGTAAAATATAAACTAGAGAGCGTATAAATTTTAACCAAGAGGAGACACGTTCTGCGAGACATTGAATTGGGTGAGTATTTTCTACAATAGATTTAGATTGTAAAGAAAGTGTTATAGGTAGTCGATGCTTAATTCAGCTAAATTGTGTTTATTTTCTAGGTTTAACAAGCGGCGTTTAGCGAGGCTATACGAGTCACCTAGTTCAGAATGTTAGAGTTAAAACAGTGAATTTATTTATTTATTATATCAATTATTTATTTGTTTAAGTGACGGTGTATTTACAGTTTTGATTATGTGAGTATGTAGATTAGAATACATGTTGACAAGCTTCGTCTTCTGGATTATAATGTTTCTTATCTGGAGCATTTTTTACTTCCCAGAGGCGTTGAGTAGGATGAGACTCGAATGAAAGTGATTTAGTATTACAGAAGACTTTGTCTGAATTGACTGAGAGAGGAAAGTGATGAATAGAATCGCGTATTTGCATATGTAAATCTTGAATGTGAGAGAAAGAGTGCATCTTAGGTGCGTAATAATTAGTGTTTGAGCGAGGAAGCGTGTTTTGTGAGTGAGCGTGCGAGTTAGATGAACGAATGTATGAAAGTTTCAAGTTCGAGCTTGAGCTTGATGGGAGCGTGAGAGCTGCGTGTGTGCGAGGTGCGTGCGTATTAGATGTGCAATTATTAGCGTTTGACTGAAGAAGCGTATTTTGTGAGTGAGCGTGAGAGTTAGATGAACGTGTGTCCGAGTGCGAGTGTGGTGCGAGCATGAGAGCTGCGTGACTGTGATGTGCGTGCGAGAGAGATGCGTGAGAGAGATGTGCGTGCGAGAGAGGTGCGTGTGAGAGAGGTGCGCGCGAGAGAGGTGCGCGCGAGAGACGTGCGTGCGAGAGAGATGCGTGCGAGAGAGGTGCGTGTGAGAGACGTGCGTGCGCAAGAGGTGCGTGCGAGAGAAGTGCGTGCGAGAGAGGTGCGTGCGTGAGAGGTGCGTGCGTGAGAGGTGCGTGTGAGATACATTTGGCTTTCCCCATGGCGACATATCCTAGTGTGGTTTGTATACCAACTACTGAAGAGTTCGGAGCGGATACTCTGCCCGATCCGAGTAGAAGCGGGAATAGTTCGTTACCTAAGAGGCAATCGATTTGAGCGGGCGCGTGGTAATGGTCATCTGCCATTGGGATATTTTGTAAATGTGTCAATTCCGTGAGATCGACTACAGCGTTAGGTAAAAAGTCGGTTATTGTGTCAATAACGCGAGCATTAACTGTGTAAGAACAGCGCGAGTCGAAACGAGAATATATTTTGAATTGCGTCAGTCCGAAAGACTTACTTTCGACTTGACCGATACCTTTGACCGTAGAAGGTGCAGGTGTAATCTTTAAATTCAAGCGTTCACAACAAGATTTTGTTATAAAGTTACTCATTGAACCAGTATCCAAGAATAATCGAATATTAATTGGTTTAGCGTTATTATAAACGTGTACAGTTGCGGTGGGTAACAATACCGTCGTATTATTTGAAATACGCGCGGAAGAAGTCGCGGAGAGTGCAAAGTTATTGTTATCACCGTTTGAATTTTCGCGCGCAGTCATATGTTCGACTGGCGGCGGCGAGGGGTCGCGCGAGTCGTATACCGCGGCGGCGAGCGGGCGAGAGTGCGAGTGAGAGGGGCGCGGTGCGGCGCGAGCGAGAGCGGGATGCTGCGCTTGCGGTGAAGGGGGCGCGGCGGCGGCGGCGGGCGCGCGGCCGGCGCGTATCAGCTGTGTATCCTCACGCTGTGATAAGCCGTTAGCGGGGTAGACAGAAGTATTGCGCGGCGTATCGGATTGAATGTTATTATTGTAGAAATTAATGTGTAATAATGAGTGGTGTTTGCGATTGCAAATTGAGCACTTTCTTAGTGATTTACACATGCTTACATTGTGAAATCCTAGACAGTTTTTACAGAATGAATGTTTGTTTACAATGTCGTTGCGCGTTTGCGGATCTGCGTTTAGGAAATAATCACATTTGTATAAAGGGTGAGAGTAGCTCGAGTTGCATATTTTACATGACTGATAGTCTGTTTGTGGAGGTATGTCAGATTGATTATTTTGAGTGGAATTATTATCCTGGGTAAAGAATGCTTGAGTTTGTTTTGTTTTAGGTGTGGGTTTGAATGTTTGTTGCTTTTGAGTGGTGTGAGAGATAGCAGGGGTGCGAAGCGTTTGAATTTTATTTTGCTCTTTTACAAAATTTTTAACATTTTGGAAAGTAGGAATATCTGTTTGCCTGTGGGTCTGTTCAAACAAATTGAGTGTGTCTTTATCCAGCTTGCTTAATGCAATGTGAGTTATTATAAAATCTGACAAATCAGTGATTTCTAAACGACGGAGTGCGGCTTCAGCGGAACAAAAGTTATCAAGAAATGTTTCAACCGATTGGTTCGGCTTATGTTGTAACATTTGTTCTAGATACATAGAGGCTTGTACTCTAGTATCCTCATATTTTTCTAGGAGAGCTTTCCATATGATTTCATAATTCTCTGCGGTAGCGGTTATTCCAGAGCAAACGGTGAGTGCCTTACCAGAGAGACAACCAATTAAATACTGTACTTTTTCAGCACTTGAGAGGCGTTTATTAGTGTGTACTAAGCAGCGAAAGTTTTCATAGAACACTGGCCACTTGCTCGGAGTGCCATCAAACTTTGCTAGCTGTAGCGGAGGGAGTTTGAGCTTAAAAGGATCATTTTCTTTTCTTGAGTCATCACGCTGTTGTTTCAGAGAGCTTTCTGTTTGTTTTATGTAACAATACAACTCATCGAATGCACTGAGAGCACTGTAATTCGGCTTTGCCTTGGGATCTACTTGCATAGATTTAATGACAAGATCATCAAGAGTTTTCATGAATTCAGAGCGAATTTGGTCAATTGATTGCGTTCTAGCGAGAAATTGGGAGCAATTGATGGGATCTGACACTTTTAAACTTAAATTATAAATATCCTGAGCAATTTGGAATAAACTTTGTTTCTTTACTTCGAGTATAGTGACCTTAACGTCGGGAACATCGTCATCAGAGGCGGCAGAATCATTATCAGATTTCTTTTGTTTACCACCCATGACGATTGATGAAAATATATTTAAGTATAAGTATCTTTATATGAAGCGAGTAGGTACGCGGGATTAATACTAAAATATGTGCGAGGGAATATGATACGTAATACGAGAGTCGTAAGGTCGAGTATTGCGTGAAAGTGAGCGAGAATTATTTGAATGGAATGAGGCGATAGCTACCTACCTACCTGCGAGTGGAAATAATGAATGAATTTGTTGAAATATATTATAAAATGCGAAAATATTAACGTAAATGTATACTATTATGCGTATGAACGAGATATAACGAGATTCTAATAGGAAATAATAGATACGTTATGAGATTCGAGCAAGTTAAACTTGTCGATGCGTGTGAGTGAAAAATGGCGGCGAAGGCGTTTGAGCAATATGATAATATATTGTGTTTAGTGTTATTTGAAAGGAGGAGCGATGCGGATCACGGAATCCGGGGAGTGGGACCAATACATGGAGTGAACGGGACGTACCTTAGGCGCTGATGTTGTAATTTCCTGGTCCGCAGGTCTCCTTGTCCACAACACACTTCACACAAGAATGTTTTTATATTTGTGTATTTGGAAGCGCGGACGAGCGGCGCGTTTTGAGTTTGAATTATTTGTATTGTAAGAGTCGCGGAGGCCTATGGGAGGCCTGAGTTCTTTTTGAGAGCGTTTTTGAATCTCTTCGCGTCGGGTGCACGATGATGACTGGTACATAGGGAGTGGAAGGGGATGGAAGAGTGAAGCGTTGAGTGATGTATCGAATGATTTTGAATGAAAAGTTAATTATAAGGAAGCGAGTATGTGTCTTTTGGATAATGTTTGTGTGAATAATCGAATTAAAATAAACTACGAGTGTAAGTGCCTATTGGGCGCAGCCAGTTACTTCCCTTTTTAACCTCTGACGCAGCATGAACAGCCTCTTCGTGTAACGAAATTAAATGTAACGTCACGACTTTTATCCCCATTCGGGGGTAGTCAGAGGTTTGAGTGGCCATACACCACCACATTGTGGAGGTATTAACCAACTCAAAGCCCACGTTTCACCAGATAGTCAGAACCCAACGTGACAGGTGGTGAACCTTGTCGCCGTATAGGTATACTGGAACTGACTATTACCTAATCCCGAGGGATAGGTAGGTTTCCTCACGATGTTTTCCCTCACAAGCCTCTTCGTATTTAGGAGAACTCCATATTATCAAATATCTAGTAGATTCTATTTCGTTTATGATTGCGACTACAATTTGCGTTATCTGGCGATATAAAATGTACGGACGTAGGTATATTTGAAATGGTTTCTCAGACAGTTTTCTCAGTCCCTCAACTCATTATTACACAATTTTTTTTATTTCTTACTCTTTTGTCACATAATAATATAAATCTTTCGCGTAGGTAAACTACGAGTATCACGAGGGTCTTGAGTGTCAATACTATTTGTGGCGATATTTATATATATTCTTAGTGTACTTATCTGGTCATCAGAGAACTGGCATATTTCCTACTATGAATCAGCATTTCCATTCAACATGGCAATGCTGCCAGTCTTCGGGCACTCTGCCAAACAATAGCGGTCTGGCATAAGTAGGTAGGTATATTTTAGTATTATAATAATAACAATATCCTGAACATTTTCTACACACGGCTACCTGATCCCAAACTAAGCAGAGCTTGTACTATGGAAACCAGATAACTGATATTACTACATATACTACTTTTTTATTTGTAAATACATACTTAATATACATATACACCCAGACTCGGGACATACAGACATGTTTATGCACACAAATGCATGTCCCGGGTAGGAATCGAACCTACGACCTGTAGCGAACGATGCGATAGATTATGTATTATTTATTATTTTTTCTTTATTCTGTAAGCACTGATTTATGTTTAATTATACATTTATTAAATTCCAGAAGCTTTGTTACTGCTACTGCCTTCCGGCATTACAGCTGGAATTACGACGAAGCAATTATAACCGGGGAGCAAAACTTTACGTCCACAAAACTTCTTTTCTTCCGTAACGTTACTTCAAGCTCCGTCGATCACGAGTATAAAAATTAAAGCACCCAAGTTTATTCAGGCCTGAGAATAAACACAATTTTTGCATTAAACTTGAAAGAGATTTATCTTTTGGCGCATTCTTGAGTATAATGGACAGGAAAAAGCGATCCCTTGTAGCGAGCCGTAATAAAAGTTGCTGAATATTTAATAGGCTGCTTGATTTTAATGTCTTAAGACCTTACACAATAGTTCCCGCTCCCACCACTTAAGCTCTGGTTTCCTCGGAAAGCGGTACAGACATATAGCGGCCGTAATATAGCGGTGAATGATGTCACTAGAACGTTGGCTATGTAAACAACGGTGTTAAACACCGCTCTCTAGGAAACCGCTCAATTTAGTTCACCGCTATATGACGGCACCGCTATCAGAGGAATCCATAGCTTTACAAAAAAAAATCTTTTGTTTAAAACGAATTTTCAAGACGATATGTACAATTACACAAAAATAGCGTCCGATCGAAATGAGTAGGTGTCCCTGGTTGCGGATACGTGTATGGAACAGCGTTCCACATTCATGTTAGACGATAGGTACCTATTACAATATTATTCTCAAATATTATGAAGATAAAAAGGTAAGTTTCAGTAGATAAGAACGAGTGTGTCCATTGGGCCCACTTATTGAATTTTCGCGGCAGTTAGCGTTCAATTCGGCATACGTTTGGCGTTGAAAACTGAATACAGTAGTCGTAGGTATAAACTGGGGGTTTAATCTTGTAAACTGCTGTAGTAAGATGTCGACATTGTTTTCCAAGTAACCTGAAGAAAATGGTGGTAGAGCCAAGCTGTAGTCATTTGCCTGCAGCTCATATACGGGTTGGTTAGACCAGGGTAGTACCACCCCCTCACAGAAGATCGGCGTAAAGCAGCTATTGTAGCTGCGTTTCGTGCCATGAGTGGGAGAGCTAAAGCCCAAATCCCCCCTTCCCTTCCCTCTGTCCCACTCCCCTTCAGGACAGCAACGTGCGAGCGATGCTTTTGGTAGCGCAGGGTATTGCCAAGGCTACATAAATAAAATCATAAAGTTTCACCCCTATTAAATGTTTCCCGTAATAAATTCCGTCGACTATCATTCCCAAAATCATTTTCCTTCAGAAATGACGACCGGATTCGTAGAAACAAGGAAATGATTTATTGCACCAGAATTTCCTTGAACGAGGAAATTATTATCTTAACGAGGACTCATTAGCCGTGGTTAGCTTTTGTTTGGTCGGGACTACATTAGCTTCGGGTTTTTCCTTTCCTCCCCGTGTTTTTTCCTAATTAAATAATTTTGTTATGCTAATTTCGGAGCGTACCTTGCAGGCTGTTTTTTTAAATTTACCGTCTTGAAACGTATCCCAGGAACTTTTTACGCCTATTCAATTAAATTCAAGATGTTTGTTCCCGCTAATCTCAGAAACGACGAGACCGATTCTGGCGGGACTTCTACTGGCAGATAGCCAATGTTGTGAGAAGTAACTTAGGCTAATTTTATTTTAGAAAAATAATTAGGTTTCTGCGCGAAAAAAAAAATCCAGGCGGGCTTAGTCGCGGGTAATCTTTTTCTAAAATTTGCGCGTACGAAATCGTGGGTACAGCTGATTAGACATAGGTAAACTATTTAGAATCGTACTGGAGAGTTCGTTTCGAACATAACCAACAATTTCGGAGTACCCTGTATACAGTATAGCCAATCACTTTTCTAAGGACCACCGCAGACATGCTACTTCTTGCATCGGCGATCGGCGATTTTGCGACTGCATCGCGTTTTGGCGACTCTGCGTTCGATCGCAGTATCAAAATCGCGCAATTTGGCGACTGGTCCCTGCATTTAGCTTCTAAAAAGCGACTAAATCGTCGATCGCCGATGCTAAAAATAGCATATTTGCAGTGGCCCAAATACCCAATCCCCCGAAAGGTCAATCCATCCACCATAATCCCCCATAAAGGCACCCTGCCATACCCTAAAACTCTAGCATCTGTAAAAAATGCCCCATATGGAGTTATCTCACCAAATTCCAATGTTAACTGTATCGAGGCCGCATTTTATGGCTCGCACTATAAATCAAAGTGACCGTTGTTATCTAAAAAATATATCTCGCTGTGGGAAATAAAGGAGAATTTTTGGGGAACGTTTCAGATAAACTTAGTAACAAACAGCGTATTATTTAGCTATTGCAGTATAAATCTATTCAAATATATAAAATGTAAGTGTTTTTTCAAATAACAGCTTTTTACTAAATGCGTATATAAAATGTCTGTCTTTCTGTTTCACAGAGTAAAGACTAAAGGAAGAGGTGCCCTTATTAGATATTTGTGTGAAACAAAACGTGGTCATTGTTTTTTCATTTTCATTTTACTATTTACCGATAAATAGTTGAACTACTCGCTTCGTTTTATGTCGATGTTAGTACTAGGCCGGCCACTCGGCCGACTTGCTTAGGGCCAGTCCCCTTAGTAACTGGTCCATGGTCTGTTTGGATGTTGGGTCCAGCTAATATCCGAAACGGCTGGACCGATTTTGACGGGACTTTTATAGGCATCGCCTCAGGTGCGCCCTAGCAATTAGTATTGAGATCTGACTGATAGCTCGGGGGCGACACTCGGGGCTTGTGGACGCGGCTATTTTATTATCTCGCGCCCGCGCCGCGCTTTTGTAGGACACCTTAGTCATAGAACAGATGTTATAAACAGAATTTTCAATTAAATTATAATGTAGGTTAATAGGTACTTACTGTTAAATAAGTTTAAAAACTAAAACCCGACTACTGAAAAATCGCGCTCTAAAAAGTATGAAACAAGAAAATATTCTCATCTAGAGGATAGCCGTGGTCCGTGTAGGTCCTTTAGGGCCAAATGGCATATGAACACGGACCACGGCTATCCTCTAGATGAGAATATTTTCTTGTTTCATACTTTTTAGAGCGCGATTTTTCAGTAGTCGGGTTTTAGTTTTTAAACTTACTTTTTATTTAATTATTTTGGAGTTATAGGTAACAATATATATATTTTTGAAATGTGCTCATTAAGCTCTTTCATTTGATACCCCACACGGTTTTATTAAAAAATGTTTTTTTTTTTGTTCATGACATTATGTCCTCTAGAGGGCGCCATATGCAATTTTATGTGACGTCACATAGCCTATAACTAGCGCGCCATTAAGCCGCTTCTAACGATACCTCATTTGTCAAATTACGACAAGTAGTTTGGAAGTTAGGTGGGAACAGACGCACATACATACATACATACATACATACATACATACATACATACATACATACATACAAACATACATACATACATACATACATACATACATACATACATACCGGTCAAAATCATAACCCTCCGCCGTAGTCGGGTAAAAAATAATCTCATCCTTTACTTCAAACAAATAACTACATACATTACTAATAAATTGCCTCAAATATTTGTACTACAATATTAATTTTGAAACTAATAAAACCCTAATTCCTACGAAATCGGTTTTCGCTCTTATCAAGGGCATCGTCAGACAAGTAGGGCCAAACTACTACTGTAATAAAAAATCTTTCAGTAGAGAGAGGAATTGAGTTACCTAAGTTAGGGATACCGTGTGAAACTACGAAATGCCGCACCTTTTGTTGCCAAGTTTGGCAGTGTTGCAAATATTGATTTATAATTTCCCTACAAAAATGTTAGTTACCTGTGAGGAAGTAAAAAATATTTTATTTTGTTATGAAATCTTTTGTTTTTTACCTACTTCAAGTTGAAATTATGAGTAGCAGTTTGTTTAACTCATCCACATACTTCACTAAATTGAGAGAATCTGGAACACCCTGTGCTAATAAGGGTATCTATAGTCTGTGATTAAATACGATACCTAAATATTCAAATACGATATTTGTTTATCCTTAGCACCATAGAGACTTTGAAATGAGATATGAGAACTAGGTTATGAATTCCCAAATGATACATTTTTGTATAATAATTTGCCGAAAACTGGCGAGTTTTTTACAGTTGGCAACATCAGCTAGTATCGCTCCCCAGAGAGGCGTCGAGCGCCTAATTGCTGAGATAACCAAACCCCTTGAAGCTAAAGGTAAGTTCTTGCCTTTAGGAATTCCAAATGAAATACTCGCTATACTCTTGAACACTATTTGGGACTCGAATCTTGTCTTGTTTGGAATAGGACGTTTTAGGGTCATTCCTGCGAACCAGATTCTCGCCGTGATTTTCGTGGTAATTTTTGTTTTTGTGAATTTTAGATAATTTATATTAATAACATAATATAGCCTTTTATACAAGTTCAAAGCTCTATCGCTTTTGTAAATCTGTTGATAACTTTGGACAGAATTCAAGGTTGAAGAAAATGGTGCCACGTAACTCATGCAGTACCACACGAAACTCACGCAGTAAATTCCGGGGTATTTTTTACGCATTATTTATGTACTTTACTATATATTTTGCTCTCTTTATGGTTGTCGGGACTTGTGTTTAATAACAAGAGAATATAAAAGCACAATTTCTGCTTCTGTATGAATATAAAAGACAAAATATGGGAAAAAATCTAACATAAACTTGTGAGCTGGTTATACTTGATTTCAATGATATTTTCCTTGATTTCTACAAGGTCTGTGTGATATAGACATAGAGTTCCGTTCGTTTTACCAGAGACCACACTCCCAAAAGATGTGATATGCAAATTGTTTGTGATCGTTATGCGGCGTCGACCATTGTTATAGAGGTGAAGAAACTAATTTGAAATAGAATAATTTAGGTACTCGAAAAGATGTAACGTCTTGTGAAAATTTGAGCCACACTGTGGTTCACCTCTAGCCATGTCCTCTCTAGATGCTCACAAATGCATAGAAATAATTTCACGGAGGTGGCGGCCCTAGTTGTTATATCCCATCTGGACTGCCATTTGTTCAGACATCTTCGTAAACGACAGAATTCTAAAGCAATCTCGCATTTTAAGGAACTCTGTATTCATGTTTTATCGAGGAGAAAAGTACATGACCGTGCGTCTCTGACTCTTCACCTGGGAGCATTCTCGCAAATACAAGCAGGACCTCAATCAATCCAGCTTTAGGACCAACTAGAGTTCGAAACCGATCCAATTGCCAAAGATGTCAGACAGGGAGACGTTCCATCTTCGAAATTATGATGATGAATTATATCTATTACCTTGCCCACTGGAAAAGGTAAAGCATCGATGCTAATGGCGAGTATAGGTGTACTTGTTAGCACTTTCAATTTTCTGATGATATCCTGGTCTGGACTGGAGGATCTCAGCTTTATGTTCTCAATAGAGGTTCCCGTCAGGTGCATCTTAAAATTAAATAGACAAGAGGAATGTTCTTGCTGCTCTTCTCAATGAAAGCAATACGCTAAAATGTTTATGTTAACGATTTATAAGTACTACCTAGGTATGAGTTTTGTCCAGAATAAAATCCGAATCAAAAGCAGGACCCGATAAACAAATAAAATCGCCCACAAAATTATTAAATTAAATTATTTTGTTGCGTTGCGGGTTTAGTTTATCCTCTCTCTCTTCCTGACTATGTGTCCCACATGGTGGTGGGGTCAGCCTTCCTAGGCTTTTCCTTCCACTTCGCTCTATTCTCGACATCGTCTTCGTATACCTGACACTCTTTCATGTCCTTTAGCATTACAGCTTTCCATCTTGTTTTGGGTCTGCCTTGGGGTCTTGGGCTGGGAATGGAAAGTTGAAGTGCTAAGTTCCCTACGTATTCAGGCGGCCTCCTGTTCACGTGACCATACCATCGCAGCCTACTCTTTTGCATCTTGTCGGTGATATCGCGCACGCCCAGGCTTCCTCGCACGTACTCGTTACGGATTTTATCAAGCCTGATAACGCCACACATCCACCTCAACATTTTCATTTCAGCAACTTGAATGGTATGCACGTTATTTTGGGTTATGGCCCACGTTTCGCTGCCATACATGAGGACTAGTCTTATGATGGTCTTATATACCATGCCCTTTAGTTTAACAGGCATTCTTTTATCGCATGTAACACCAGTTACTTCTCGCCATTTTAGCCACGCTGCAGCTATTCGGTGCTGAATTTTGCATTCTACGTTCCCGGAATTGTACATCATACTCCCCAGGTACTTATATTGATCGCACAAAGGGACCAATTGCCCATCGATGGGAATCGAACTGCTGTCGCTTGGACCTGGTTCGTTAAAGCAAATAAATTGGGTCTTTGCTACACTCAGCACAAGGCCACGGCTTGCAACTTATGTTTCCAAGATAAAAGTGATTGCTGTAACTATCTATCTTGCACCCTTATACATGTCGGCAACGATGTTGATGTATTGTTTGGGGACATTATTCTTACGAAGGCTCTACCAGATTGTGTCTCTTGCATCATCAAATGCCTTTTCCATGTCCAAGAATGCAACATACAATGGTCGGTTTTTGGACTGATATTCATCAGCAATCGTTTTCCGAGCAAACATCGGATCGGTGGTCGATAGGCCAGTTACGACGTGCGGATTTAGTTTATATTAATAAAAAAAATGATATTTTTGAATTTTGTTCTCGAGTTTCCTGGACAAATCACTAGGAAAGACGGACACAACCATAAGCAATTAATAATGCAATGAGATGGCAGTATGGAGCAAATGCGATCAACGCTGAGCTTTACGATACCATGGACATAAACAAATAGCGAAGCATCGTGAGACAAAACAATCAATCCGCGACGGGCAAATCATGAGCGTCAGCAATGATGATCGCTGCGTGAGGGATACAACCAGTGTCTGATGCCAATATGTACTTCATATGGCACTGAGACGTGTTCATCACATGAAAAGTCCTACGGAAAATGAGGTTCGTGGTAATTTCATGAGATTCGTGGAGAAATTGCCACGAATCTCATGCCACGACAAATTAAACATATTTCACTATTATTCTTACACTTCAAAATGTAGTTTAAATTAAAGAACACTAAATCATACTTCGACAGCTAAGTAATACGTATTAAAAACCCCAGTATCTAAACTGACTGCAAACAACAATAAATTTTGTCCACAAAACTCCGGTACATCGGCAAAAAAACATGTTTTTTGGACTTTGATACCCTATATCTCATCGCGGAGGGATACACCCTCGATCATCTCTCTGCTGGACTGCCTCGACATGACTGCCTGTCCGTAGATTCACAAAACAAGACCATAAATCGTTTCATCGTAGACTTATAGATCATTTAGTCATGCGCCGTAAAAATGTGCACAAACGTGTGACCAGCACAAATAGCTGTTTAATATTTAAACTAAACAATAAAATATATTAAATTTGTAATCAATAAAAAGAGTATATTTTTACAAATTTTTTGATGTCTATAACACGATCCTAACACCATTTACCAGAAAGTTAAACGCTATTGTTTCATGAAAGTGAAGCGTGTGACACAGCGAGAACGGCTAATTTGACCCCGATTTTGGTTTTCAAATGAAGTTTGGGTGTATATTTTATTTATTTATGAAATAAAAATTATGTTTTCCAAATAGACAAATGTAGTAAGAAACTAGAAAAATATACTTTTAATCGGCATCTCTGATAAGACCAGAGATAAGACTGTGTGACCGCTAAAATCGAGCTTCGCAGGAATCACCCTTTATAGGTGAAGGAGTTTCTATAACTTCTTGCTATCTTTATCATACGGGCATGGGTAGATTGTAGCAATCTCAAGCATAGATGAGCAGAAATAGGGTTATGCATTAGCTACGTCCAAATGTGTCACATGCCGCGCGAGGCAAATTGCCTCACGAAGTTTGACTTGCCTCACGCGAGGCAATTGCGCGTCCTGCCTCACCTGAGCGCTGTCATTTGCCTCGCCTAGTGTGGCATAGTCATGAGACAGAAAGATGTCAAACGTGTCAAACTGATTGCTCGGGTATACCCTTCTCTGTCTAGAGTGTCAGTTGCCTCACCATTTGTCTCGCGCGGCATACGACTGAGGCAAACATCGTGCATCGCGAGGCATGAGGGTGAGCAGCCTCGCGCGGCATGTGCATGTTGTGGACACGCCTATTGAGATTCAGTAACAAATTTTTGTACTTACGTACAGAGAGTTCCTTGTACGTATTAGAGATGTTGACGCACGTTGACCCCTCATCTGCACGCATATCTCAAGTGGCGGGTGATATTTATCCACTGGTGCAAGCGCCAGTGGATAAATATCAAGTGGCGGGTGATATTTATCCACTGGTGCAAGCGCCAGTGGATAAATATCAAGTGGCGGGTGATATTTATCCACTGGCGCTTGCACCAGTGGATAAATATCACCCGCCACTTGAGATATGCGTGCAGATGAGGGGTCAACGTGCGCTCACGGAGGCAGCCCCGGTCATTTCCATCCCTATTCCCCCCATTTATACGACATCAAGCGATACGTGGTTGCAATGGAATTTCAATAAGGCAAATTATGAGTTATTATATTCCTTGTTTGCATCTCAGGATTGGAGTGCAATGTTAGGTATGGACGACCCGGAAAAAGCTTTGAATTATTTTTATAATACGGTAAATAAAATTATTAACGACTGCGTTCCCAAAAAAAGGCGACAACGTGTAAACTCAAGGTATAATTATCCTGAGTGGTACACGTCCGATATCATTCGCGACATACAAGTTAAAGCAAGGCTCCACAAGCAATATAAAGCGAGTGGGGGAAGAGACGATTACGAAATGTTTTCTCAGTGCAGGGCAAGGGTTAAAGAGAGGATATCAAGTGCGCATAAACTTTTTTTACACAGGATACAACAAAATATTACAAATGAACCTAAATCTTTCTGGAATTATGTGAGAGCAAGAAGGGGAACGGTAAATAGTAAAAAGATTACCAGAGATGGTAATGTTTTACCGGAATCTGAATGTGCTAATGAATTTGCGCGGTATTTCCATTCTGTGTATAGCACTCAACTGGCGCGCCTTGATGTCGACGCAGCGATGAGGGCAAGCAGCGCAAACAGTGCGCACGTACATATAAATTGCCTGGAATTGGACCAGGTGAGGGAAGCACTAGGGCGGCTAAAACCAAAGCGCTCCGTGGGGCCGGACGGTATTCCAGCTTTCGTAGTCAGGGATTGCCGTGTAGTCCTCGCGGAGCCTCTTCTGCACCTATTTAATCGGTGCCTAGAAGCGTCATATTTTCCTGAAAGGTGGAGAGTCACGCGTGTCATACCAGTACCGAAAGGTGAGAAGGGATCCGATGTGAGTGGGTATAGACCGGTGGCGATCCTATCGGCACCAGCTAAGGTATTTGAGTTGGTCTTACAGCAGTGCGTTTATGAACAGGTGGCATCTCAGTTGTCGGACGCTCAACATGGATTCCGACCGGCTCGTAGTACGACCAGCAACTTACAAAATTTCATGGCATATGTCACACCACATGTCGATGCGGGAGTGCAGGTGGATGTCGCCTATTTTGACTTTAGGAAGGCGTTCGATGTAGTCGATAATGACATTTTACTTTCGAAGTTGGCGACGATCGGACTCACTCCTAAATTGCTACGGTTCTTAGCGAGTTACATGAAGGATAGACAACAGGTTGTGGATTACGCTGGTCAAAAGTCGGAACCCTACTACACGAGATCGGGTGTGAGCCAAGGAAGTAACCTGGGACCACTGCTGTTTTTAATTATGATAAACGACCTGCCTGATGTCGTTAGGGACGCCACATGTCTATTATTTGCCGATTATCTAAAACTGCTCCTCGCGGTTAAAGATCAAAAGGACAGTGCACGGTTACAGCGAGATATAGATAGAGTAGTTGAGTGGAGTTTTAGAAATAAACTTCAGTTCAATTTCTCCAAATGCTCCATTATAACATTCAGTCGGATGAGGGAGCCACGAAGATATAATTACGTGCTAGACGGTGGTGCAGTGATGGAACGGGTGGACACGGTCCGAGATCTGGGTGTTCGCCTTAACACAGAGCTGACATTTCGGGAACATATTATAAACGTTTGCAAAAAGGCATATAGGAGTCTGGGATTTATTCTTCGGCGCTCTGAAGGGTTTTCGAACATTAACGCTGTGGTAACATTATACAACGCATTGATACGGAGTCAATTGGAGTGCAACGCAGTAATATGGGCTCCACATGAAGCTAAATATAGCCTTATGTTGGAGCGCATACAAAATAAGTTTACCCGGTATTTGTATTTAAGGCGCTATGGGGTCTATCCCTTCTACCCACTGATGTACCCAACCCTATTTGTACTGGGCATGGTTGGGTACAACAAATTGGAAGTAAGAAGGGATTTGACTCTCATAACGTATGTTTTTAAGTTGTTGCGAGGTAAGACCTCCAATCCGGGAATTTTAAAAATAATATGCTTGTGTGTACCGGACAACTTCGTGGGGCGTCGGCGGAGGCCGCGGCTGCTGGCCGTGCCGCGCGGCAGGACCGATCTACTTAAAAAAGCTCCTCTTACGCGCGCCATACGTACACTCAATAACGTGGCCGACAGAATTGACCTATTTAGCTGTTCTCCGAGTGAATTCGAGAAAACAACTTTATTTTTGTTATGTTATACATAATTTTGGGACCACACTGCTGTATTGGGATATCCTGTAAGGGCAGTCTGTGTTGTAGAAATAAATAAATAAATAAATAAATAAATAAATAAATAAATGTTTACGGAACCCACAAAACCGTACGTTATTATAGTTAAGACAATATTAATCTTATGAATATCTTATACTGTAGATATTCATAATATTTATTGACTGGCTGCTCCCATTGGATTTGGTACACAATAACAAATAGAGAAAACGGAATTATTTGCCTATGATACGGTGTATTTATTTGGTTGATATTGTTTTTCTCGGTACATCGAAAAGTAGACCGTATAAATGATCATTTCGGATCAACCGCTTCTTCTTATGGCCGGTGCTCACTGGGGACGACAGGGGAGGGCATTTTAATTTTTATCAATCGAATTTAACACTTATCCAATCGAATTAAAGGTGCTCCAGCGTGCTCTTCGGTGCATCGAGAAAACTGCTCCGAGATGCTCCAGCGTTGAAATATATACCTTATTTCGATTGGATAAGTATTAAATTCGATTGATAAACATTAAAATGCCCTCCCCTGTCGTCACCAGTGCGCGCCGGTCATAAGAAGCTGTTGATCCGATATGATAATTGATACGCTCTACTTTTCGATGTATCGAGAAAAGCAATATGCCGGCCATACCATCTACAATGTTTTTCGAAGACTAATAAAATCGAATTCATGATTCGAAACGAATTAATTAATTGGTGCGTACACATGGCTCACATGCCTCACCCGAGTACTCGTGTTATGACATTATATCTAAGCGTTCTGATATCAAAACTGAGTGCTCGGGTGAGGCATGCGCATGTTGACACAACCATTTATTAATTATAGCAGTGATAGTGAGGCGACATAGTAATGTTTCCAATGCTAAAGTTATGGGTTCCTCCAAAACGGTGGCTTCATATATAACGGCCGCACTAGAACATTGGCTATGTAAACTATTGCGCGGTTGCCTAGAGACCGGTATTGGACACCGTTTTTTTGTTCTAGTGCGGCCGTTATATGACGGTAACTTTTTCCTAGGAACCCAGCGCTTAAATCAACTTATGGCAGATAGCTGATTTTATAAGGAGTAACTTAGGCTACTTTTATTTTAGAAAAAAAATTGTGTTCCGCGCAAAAAAACTCATTAAATTCCACGCGGACGTAGTTGCGGGTAATCTTTTTCAAAGATGTACGCGTACGTAGTCGCGGGCTCAGCTAGTTGACAATAAAATTCAACCTTTTCATACTAAACATAAAATTAATTTTAACGCAAAACAAACCTCCAAAATATTCCGCAACGCCTGTTTCAATTACATCACCTTAATTTCATTGTCAGCAATTCAATTAAGCGTTTATTGTCGGCTTACCGTTGCGGATTTAAGGGGCGTTTACACACAATTTACACTGATATACTGGGGGATTATACCGGCCGACAGTGCGAGAGAGATGCAATGTGTATGGAAACTGTGTGGCTAATTTATTGACGTATGAAATCCAAACACTAATTATACTATTATTTATTGGTGGTAGAGCCAAACTGTAGCCAATTCCCTGCAGCTCATACGGGCTGGCTCGACCGGGGTAGAGCCAACATCTCACAGAAGATCGGCGCAAAGCAGCTATCACAGCTGCGTTTCGTACGATGAGTGAGAAAGCCGGAAGGCCAAGTTTTCCCCCTTCCCCCCTCTGTCCCACTCCCCTTCGTGTCGGCAACGTGCGAGCGATGCCTTTGGTATTGCAAGCATCTATAAAATATGTTACGGTATCTGCTTAACATCAGCGGGTAGTACGCTTCTTATCCACCGCAGTCACATTTAAAAAAATACCCTGCGTAGGTACAACCCAATAGGTATAGGTTGTTTTGCACAGTATACTACCTGTTGGTACTCGTAGAATCTTTGAGATATGCCTAATTTTACGAGCCGTACCTACAACATTGAATAAATAACCAGTTGAGTACCTCGTTTCAGTATTCAGCCTACTGATTAGTTCGTAACTAAAGGTCTAACCTAGATGTGTCCATATGGCGCGCATGCCTCACCCGAGCACTCATATTATGACATTACGTCTGTGCGTTCCGACGTCAAAAGTGAGTGCTCGCGCGAGGCATGCGCCTGATGAAGACGCCGCCAATCAAACAATCAAACAAAAACCTTTTCGTTAGTCAAACACAACACTGCGCACGAAAAGTCGAATATTCTTTTTACAGTTCCCAGAAATCAATTTCAGTGGCTCAAAGTAAATAAAATAAGCCCATCTACGTTCATTATTTTCTGTTATCATTGCGTATGATCTTATCTTGAGGTTTTATTTAGGGTCGAGCTTAAGAATAAGGTTACGGTTATAGTAGCGAGCGATAGCGATGTTCATAGAACGGTACTACTACAAACCAAGACTCAAGAACTCAATAATTCTAGACCTCCCAAGGAACAAACGCTGTCTCAAAAATAACTAAAGGTACGATTTCGCGGAACGCGGCAGACAGCAGACGTCAGTCGGTCGCATACAAATTGTAATGCAGTCTGCCGTCGCGGCACATGTCATCGCCACAATTTGTAAGACACCGACTGACGTCTGCTGTCTGCCGCTTTCCGCGATATCGCACCTTTAGTGTTTAAAAGGGGAGAGTGAAAAGAGGCTGTGAACCTATACCTACATAGGTGATTGATGGAATCAGGCGTAACTTTGCGGAAATCCATTGTAAAAAAAATTTTTAGGTGAACTAATGGGTGCGACGATTTGAACACCTTTGCAGGTAAAACATGGCCACTACAAGCCCAGGATTGAGACCTGTGGAGACAGGAAGGTGAGGCCTTTGCCCAGCAGTGAGACATTTAATAGGCTGTTAAAAAAGTAAAAAGAGTGTCGATAAAGTCGCAGACATGCTACTTTTTGCATCGGCGATCGGCGATTTAGTCGCTTTTCATCGGAGCAGTCGCTGCGTCCGAACGCAGAGAGTCGCTAAATCGCGATGCAGTCGCAAACTCGCCGATACAACAGTAGCATGTGTGCGGTGGCCCTAAAATATCCTTCAAACCTTTAAACACTGTCAAAGCATTTCCCCGAGATTCTAACAATTTCCCGTAATCTTTTCTCCAGCGATGCCTGTAAACCAATATGCATTTATCACCCTCCCCCACATTTTTTTACTCGCTACGTCACTCACGTACTAAATACATCAATGACACGAAGAGTAATGAGAATCAAGCCGCTGTGGCATGAGTTGTGTCCCAAGCTTGTGGGGCCGCGATAACCCGCGCGTCCCGCTCCCTTGATTTAGCGCTTTTGCTAACAGATGGAGAAGTAACCTCGGTCGATAAAATGGGTCGTCTGCAGGTGGAGGTAACTGTAGCAGTAACATGTAAAATACCAGGCATGTTACGACAACGGACACATTTTATTTCGAAGTCAATTAATTTTGGATAGTTGGATTGTGATTTTGATATACATCGTTAAAAAATAATCTAAATATATAAGAATCAAAGTCCTGATTGACTGACTGACTGACTGACTGACTGACTGACAGACAACGCACAGCCTAAACCGCTGATCGTAGAGATTTGAAATTTGGAGGGTGGGTTTGTCTTGATGTGTAGAGGTGTACTAAGAAAGGGTTTTTTGAAATTCAACCCCTAAGGGGGTAAAATAAGGGTTGAAAGTTTGTATGGAAGTTCGTCATTTTTAAAGTTAGAATTATGAAAATTGCTGATTAGGTGTCTTTTGAAAAATAAAAAAATATGGGTTTCAGGGTTTTTGAAAATTCGACCCCTAAGGGGGTAAAATAGGGGATAAAAGTTTGTATGGAAGTTCCGTCATTTTTGAAGTTAGACTTACTTAAATTGGTGATTAGGTGTCTTTTCAAAAATAAAAAAGAGTAATTTCAGGGTTTTTGAAAATTCAACCCCTAAGGG